>OY728137.1:1654715256-1655340256 GCA_963277665.1 Viscum album
TGTCATCATAGCTATTCTATCAACCCTGAGTAGCCTTGATGTGCTGCTGAATGGTATTAACCTTTTCCAATATTTCCTCAACCATTTCAAGACCTATCAATTTTTATTCCCCAAATTCATCCCATAATGTTGGTATTCTACACATATTCCCATAATGGGCTTCGTAGGGAGCCATTTGGATGCTTGAGTGGAAACTGTTGTTTTAAGAGAACTCAGCTAGAGGTAGATATTGGTCCCATCCTCCTTTGAAGTCCCTAGAACATGCTTGAAACATGTCTTCCAATGTCTAAATAGTTTTCTCAGATTGAACATAAATTTTAGAATGATAGGCCATACTGAAGTTCAACTCAATGTTTAGAGCATGTTGGAAACTTTTCTAAAACTTGGAGGTGAATCTCAGATCTCGATCAGATACAATCGATAGTGATACTCCATGCAACCTTACCACTTATCTGATGTACATCTATACAAGTTGATCTAGTAAGAAGTCCTCTCTAATTGTGATAAAGTGATATTTCTTTGTAAGATAATCCACAACAACCCATATAACACTATTTCCACTAGATGTCTTCAAAATTCTGGTGAAAAATTCCATGGTGATGTTTTCCTATTTCCATGTTGATATGGGTAATGGTTTTATCATCCCCTTATAATTATTCCTTTTAGCCTTCACTTGCTGAGATACCAATCATTTTGATGCATATTCAATGATCTCCTTCTTCATATTGTCCCACCAATAGTTCTCTTATAGATCTCGATACATCTTTATGCTTCCTGGGTGAATGGAGAAAGTAGAACTATGTGCGTTATCCAAAAGTTATTTCTTTAACTTTGGATTTTATGGTACACATTTTCGTGAATCAAATCTCACAACTTCTTATTCATTAAAATTGAATTCCTAGTATTTTACTTTTCTTATAGTTTCCACTTTCTTCTAAATTCCCATATTATCTCTTTGAGAATCATTTAACCTCTTCATAAGGTATGGTTGAGAAATCATTTGTAAAGTGATTGATGATGTTCCTTCTTGTATAATTCCCACATCTATCCTCTTTAAGTCTAAGAAGATCAGATCCTTATCAATTATCATCAATGATAAAATTACTGGATCTTTTCTACTTAGAGTGTTTACCAATTCATTCGCTTTCTCAAGATGGTAGTGAATTGAGCAGTAATAGTCCTTAATCAGCTCTAATCATCTTCATTGGCACATATTCAACTCTTTTTGTGTGAATATATACTTGGGGATTTTGTTATCCATATATATTTCACATTTCTCCCCAAATAGATAATTCCACCATATTTTCAAAGTGAATATCACTGTAACTAACTCCAAATCATGAATTGGTTAGTTCTATTGATGAACTTCCAACTACCTTGAAGCATAGGCTATGAATTTTTCATTCTATATTAACACACATCCCAATCCCTTTTTTTAAGAATTGCCTAATACTATGAAAAGTTCTTCACTTATGGGTAGTGTGAGAACAAGGGAAGTGATAAGCCTCCTTTTCAACTCCTTGAAAATATATTCACAATCATAATTCCAAGAAAAATTGACTCCCTTCTAAGTTATATTGGTTAAGGGGTTTGACAATCACGATAAATTTCTCACAAATCAAAGATAATACCCAACCAATCCAAGAAAACTATGGATATCTGTCACAAATATTGGCCTCAACCATCCTTCAATTTCTTCTTTCTTTGAAGGGTCCATATATATCCCATTGTTTATGATGATATTCCCTAATAATGAGACTTCCTTCAACCAGAACTCATATTTCCTATACTTTGCATAAATCTTATCCTTTCACAAGCTCTTTATCATAGTACTCAGATGCTCCTCGTGACCCTCCTTGGTTTTAGAGAATATTAGAATATCATCTATAATGACTAACAAAAACTTGTCGAGGTAATATTTAAAGACTATATTAATTATGTCCAAGAAGATTACTATAGCATTAGTGATTCCAAAAGGCATTATTATGAACTCATAGTGCCCGTACCTTATACGAAAAGCAGTCTTAAGAATATCTTCCTTCTTCACCCTAACTTGGTAATATCCTGACTGCAGATCCACCTTAGAGAAGTATTATGCTCTATGTAGCTAATTGAACAAGTCATCAATCTATGGAAGAGGATAATTTTTCTTTATCAAAATCTTGTTGATACCATGATAATCAATGAAAAGGCACATTGACCCATCCTTCTTCTTGATGAATAGGATTGGTGCACCCCATGGTGAAGTACTTGGGTGTATAAACCCTTTATCCAGATTCTCATGTAGTTATTTATTTAGCTCATAAAGTTCTATAATAACCATTCTATATGGATTCTTGGATAATGGAAATGACCCAAGTATAATATTGATTGAAAATTAAACCTCTCAGTTAGAAGTAATATGAGAAAATTCATTGAGAAACACATCAACATATTCTCTCACAATATGCATGTCTTTGAGAATGATTCTTTCCTTAGACTTAATAATTTGATCTAGATACACTTTATTGTAGGGAAATAATATCCATGATTGTGATGATGGTGATAAGGAATATTCATCCTCCTCCTTTCATTTGTATAGAATCAAGGATTTATTTTCAATATAGAGAGTGATTTTTTTCACATGAAAATTTATGTTGAATATATATAGGAAAAGAAAATTCATACCCAAAATTACATCAAATTCCACCAAATTAATTATGAAAAGGTTTAATGGGAAGTTCAACCCACAAATTTTGATATGAGAGGAGTTAAATACTTAGGATGAAATAATTTCCACATTTTTCATTTTCACCGACAACTCTACTTACATGCTTTGTGGTTGTGTTTAAATAGTTATACTAAACTTTAGTTATATGAAGGAATGCATAGAACTAGAATAAAAAAGTAAGTTTTCTATTATTGAATAAATAACTAGCATACCTATCACCACTTCATTGTCAGGATCCACATTGGTGATTGTGATAACAAAAGCTCTCCCTTGTTATCTTAGAGGTTTTTGGTTGTCTCCAAAAACCCTTGGCTTAGGGCATTAGTTTTCAAAGTTATCTGGTTCCTTGTAGTTGAAGTAATGAAAAATGTGCTGAGGGTTGACTGGATTATTCCTTTCCTTTTTCATATTAGTGGGTTTCTCCTGTCGGAAATCACTAGGTAGGTATCCTTCTTTCCCACACCTAATTCATTTTATCATTCCCCTTAGGTAATTTCTAGGGTGCTTCTTTCCACACCTTTAACAAGTGGGATGTTGAAATTTCTTAGCACCATTAGATTTATCCCTTAAACAACCAAAATTAAACTCCACTTTTTTATTCTTATCCCCATGATACCCTTGAGATTCACTGATCTTCATTTCAACTTTGAGGGCACATCATACAATTTCCTCATAGCTATCAAAGTCACAGATCACCAGGGATTTTTGTATACTAGGTTTTAGCTCACCAAATAAGCAGTCAAACTTGTATTTGGGGGTAATGAAAAAACCAAAGGTGTATCATGGAAGTCTTTTGAAGTTTTCCTCATACTCCCTGATTGATTTGTCATATTTTTACTTGAGGGTAAGGAAATCCATTTCTATTTTAAGATGGATATTGTGAGGAAAATATTTATCGAAAAACATTTTCTAGAATTACTTACACCCCATTACTTTGATCTCTTCCTCATGCTTCATATTATTGATTAATGTCCACCATTGACCAACTTCACCCTCCATACAATAAACAACAAGGAGAAACTTATCTTGTTTATAACATTGAAAGATGGAGAATATCTTCTCATTAGAGTTGATCCATTGTTTTGTGATTAAGGGATCAAATGATCCATTGAAAGTTGGAAGACCTTATTGCATAAAACTCTCAATTGCATATTGTTATTTATTAGGGAGATTTGGGTGCTCCTACTGATCAAGGTTTCTATTCAGAACCTTAGTTATCTAAGAGATTATCATTACAAAGTCTATGATTCCTTCTCCCATCGGGATGGGCATCTCGTTGGGTTAATCATCACATTGCCCGTCACATCGATTGTTTACTCGATTCCTCCTATTTCAGACCATTGGATAGAATAAAAAAAAATCAGGGATAAATATTTTTTTAAACTATTAAACACATAAAGGGGAAATCCAATGACATTAAAGGGATAACATATAAATTATATTTATTTTCTTAACTTATGAATTTCTAGGATTTAATATATGTTATCCACGATCTATTTCCTAATATATATTATTATGAGAATTTTTTTCCCTTAATAATGGTTAATAATGATCTTATAAATTTTTTAAAGTATATTCCCTAGGAGTGCCAAACTAGGTGTGTAGTCAGGCCTGTTGTCGTGTACTAGGTTACACTAAGTTAGGTTCGACACACCTTGTCAGAGTTGTTACCCCTAGGCACATCTGTTCTAGAACCAAGTACACTTATAGTAGCCAGTAAGGGATGTATTTTCTTGATAAACCACTTAATATATACTTAACAAATTTTAGATATGTTTTCTTATAGTTATTATTATTCTTAAGGCTTTATCTATAGTTTTCTAATCCTAATCCCAAAAATAACTAAGCTTTTCCTCTGATACCAACTATAACAACCCTGCTATTTATTACACATTAATTCTTGATTTTTTACCTAAGATTACGCTTAATAAAACCCATAATATAGATAATTATAGTGTCTTTATAAATTAGGTACATTACATAACAACTTAAAATAGGAAATACATCATCTTTATTAAAAAATTTCTTAACATGATCATAATATTCCATGTCTTTTAAAACTACACAGGATAACCTGAGGACATACATAAGAAAGGGGTGAGCTATAAATCACAATAAGGGAATAAGAACATAATAAGGTAAAACATGTTATAAAATAGGAATATCAAATTGGAATAAAAGAACATGAATAATAAGGCATGATATAACATGATAATCATAACACAGGGAATGTGGCAACTACTTAAAACACTGCATCATAAACATAGGTCAAGGATAATTACCAAGACATCATGATTGAAAAAGTCCTATAAAGGAATTAGTTTCAATACCTATCCCAATATAATGTCTCATGAGACTAAACATTACTCAATGCATTGTAGCGCTATATAATTCTGGGCGCACCCATTACTTTCATTTCATTCTCATGCTTAAGTGTTCCACATAGATAATACAATATGGATTCATTCATCATTATATTTTATTCCATGATTAAGTACTGTGGAATAAATAAATTTAAGTCCCAATTAAAATAAGTATAAGTGTATAAATGTGAACACCCTTGATAGGAATTTGGTAAGGTATTCACTACACAATTATTTTGGCATGGAAAATCGTGGTGAAATTTCGGCAGCATAATAATGTCACTTAAAAATTCATAAAATGGGTTAATGAGAGAAAGAAGGTTATATAGTAATTTGAAAATAAAATTTCTCAGTAATAGGGAAATGTAAATACATGTCCCAATATTAGTAATCGGAAATAGAAGACATAATATAATAAAGAAAATTGAATAAAGAGGAGAAGGTGAGGATCCCTTACTTGAGTGTGTGACTTCAAATGCTTGGGGGGATATTATTGAGAGATTGGGGGAACCTTTAGAGGACTCTAGAGAGGGGATTTCAGAGTGAGGACATGATAAAAGAAGTTTTAGTGAATATAAATAGGATATTGGGAGGGTTTATATAGGAAAAGAGTGGGGGTTTCTTTATTATTTCTCAAATTTAGGCTTTGGACTCTATATAGTAAAATAACTAAAACCAAAAACATTCCCATGATTTTTTCCCATGGTTTCTACCAAAATGGGAGTTTTTTTAATTACTTTATAAGTCTAAGTGCCTAAATTAATAAAATAATACCCTTTATTATGTGGAAGTGAGTCATACTCTCAAAGAAATGATTTTAAAACCTTAAAATATATTAATAGTTTTGTAGGATTCATAATGGATTTATAAAATTAATAAAATAGACTTAAAATCAAATAATTTTAAATTTAAAAAATATATTTGGTCTTGTATAGCATTTATGGTATTTATTATATCACCTTTAGGTCATTATAATGTCATAATGCACAAAGTATATTTATACGGTATTTAATTTTTACCCAAAAATTCGACTGTCTCAAAAAATTATGAAAATTTCACCATTGGATAATTTAAAAATTTTGATTTAAAAAATAATATTAATTTTATATAAATAATTTTATAAATATTTTAATTTTAACTTCTAAAATAAAATCGATATTTATTAAGAAATGCTGGTTTTTTTGACAATAATATTTTTTGAACCCTTATAAAAATTATATTTGACTTCATAAAAATTATATGATCATTTATGTTTAATAAAAATTATTTAAGAATAATATTTTATTAAAATATTATTTATTTTAAAAATACATTAATTTATTAAAATAAGTCCCTCAATTGAATTTGAATATTACCAAGAAATACTATTTTTGTTTTATTGTATCAAAATAAAAATCATTTAAAAAAGTAACAATAATAGGATGAAAATATATTCATTATATATAAAAAATAATATAAATACTCATATTTATAGGGTATTGATACATTTCTCTTTAATACACCATCAAACTCCCTAAGAGTAAAGTGCTCGATGACGAGACTTTCATGTGGTGGTTCAACATACATGGTTTGGGATGTGATCTCGATGAGCTTGAAATTCTCCCATAAATGTTTTCACTCATGCTTAAGTTGTTGTATCTCATCTTGGGATTGGTCAAGTTAAAATCCCTATGATTCTATCTCCCTTGTAATCTCCGATAAATGGGCTTCATAGGGTATGATCTTACTGGTTAAGGCCATCACTTCCTTTATCTATGTTAATTGGATTTGTTAAAACCCTATATTTATACTAACCATGTGATCACTGTTCAATGGATATTTTATTAACAGTAAATCTACTTAATTCATATTTAAATCTGTTAGGATATAATAAAACCAATCAAGTGAATGTGTTTTATATAACCATATTACATAATAAGATATTTAATTAAATTTCAAGGGGAATTTTATTTATAATAATTCGGGTCATTACAAAGCCCATGCACCTTGGCTATTTCTATGTACTCAATCCATGTTTGTATACTTTTGTACATGGATTGTCGCTTCACATGGGGTTCTGCCCATGTCTTTGGCCGTGCCTGTGTACTCGGCAAATGGCATTTTCCTGGATGGACCCATGACTATGTACTCCCGGAGTACATGCTGGGCCACTAGCACAAGGTCACATGGTGTGTGTGGCTCCCACATTATGAATGATACTTATAAATCCATGAAACCTCAGTAGCCACATCATAGGGGCTACACGTAGTGTGTTAATAGAACTACACAATGTGTAGTCGACTTTTTTTTGCAGAATCTCAAATCTATTCCCTCACATCTAGATCTAGATTTTCCTCTTTGAATATAGCCTCTCTATCATCCAAAATCAATGGATCCAGTCCTTCTTCATCATTTTTGACCATTTGGTAGCAAGAAATTGGTTCTGTTATCCTATGGGGGGGGGGGTTCACCTTATGCACCGCACGTGCCTCCAACATCCTCCATCTTTAATTTAGACATAAAATCAAATAATTGACCACATGTATCCTGAAACACCTCCATTTACATCCCTAATTTGACATTCCAACCATCACATGCAATTATGTCCTGAATCTGGGGGTCTGATCGGGCTCAGTACTACCCGACAACGTCGAATCCAGGACCCATAGGCCAATCAACAAATAACGTGAATAAAACAAGGAATAAAGGAAAAAAACAAGAGTTTTAAAAATCATTGGAAAGAGTTATTGTATGAAGATCATGAACAAGGATATATGAGGTTATAAATGAAACAATAAACAATTTAATTTAATACATGGGCACAAAAAAGGTTCAAAAATTGGGGCAGATCATAGAAGGGTGATCCTCCTCAATCAATTTAATAAAAAATGGAATAATACACAATTTTAAGAGTCCTAATTGGATATTTAATCATTTATAATTTAACAAAACACTTTCTAATTAATTTAATAATTCGTTGTTTTTGTTGCATCCAAATATGCTCTGATTCAGAGATTCATTCTCGTTGGATGTCGATTCACCAACGGAAGGAGGAAGAGCGCTTTGGAAACCTACCAAGGTTTATGCGACTAACCCTGGAGGATTATCCATTGTAGTTGATTTATATACATTTTAGTTAGGTTAAGTTAATAAATTAATTTAATTAATTTAATTAATTTAATTAATTAACCAACTGAATGCACCGCCAATGAACGAGATATCCGAATGCCCCGTGATGATCTATTTTAGGTCACACCTAGGATAAACGTCACATTTTGGACTCAATAGTGGTCTCAGATTTTTGATTTGAGCTTCCATTTAAGACTTATCTTATTTTATTTAAGAAACCATGCACACATAATATAAAATATATTTAATATTTTTATAAAATTAATTTCAGGCATACCGAGCCTCAAAATCACACGTCATCTCAGCGCATGGCTCTAAATATAAATATAAATATAAATATATATATATATATAGAAATATTTCAAAGTATTACAAGGAAAAAAATGTTTCTCTACAATCATGTCCTATTTATGTGAAAACTAGTTCAAGTCATGATAAAATATGGGTCTTGAAATACTAATTATAAGGCCCCAGCCTTAAACCTTACTTAATCTTGAGTTATTACAAGATTACACATTGAGGATATTTTCAGGTTTAGAGTTTTAGAGAATTAGATCATGAAACTTACATTACATTCCACATTTAAACAAAGTGGTTACATAAAAGACAGTATTCATTCATCCCATCAATGGAAACATATTTAAAATAAAACATGGATTCTTTCTTGACACATCCTTGACACTATCATCACATCATGTGCCTTTCCCTTGACCTGTGAAAAACATTTCAAAAACTTGGGATGAGAATAAAAACCTCAGTAAGGGTTATAAAAATATGGAAAGGAAACATGAGTTCATATATAAATAAGAATGAAATCATACTTTACCCATAAAACATAGGCACTTTAACATACCCCATAAAATCATGAATAAATCATAGAAATCATAAGACATAAAAGGTAACTTGAGGCATTAATAACATTCTTACGTAGGGAGTAACCCTCTTGGTTACGTTTGGAATACCCATCACAGTATATTCCCTAAATCTCTTCGGAGAAACCTTAACGTTTCACTCCTTCGCATTACCCAATGCATTGGAGAGCTATATCGGGCTCACCCACCCTTAGTTTATCATGGAACCACCCGTCTTCATAACAATGCCCAAGAACCATAACATAATCTTATCACATAAAACATGCATAAAGGAAACATAACATTTCCACCGTTCAATAACAAGATATCGATACGACACATTGATATAAAAACATTATGAAAACCATTTTCAATACCAAAATAAAAGAAAAGTAAAACATGGTATTTATTTTTCTTTTAAAAAGAAGGTATGGCTTGTAGAGGAAGCCGAAACTCAAATAATGGTCACAGCGGCGGAGAAGTCGTTGTCGCCGCATACATACGACAAGAAAAACATTCCCTTTTGTCGTTTAGTAAAACGCTTCATATAAAAAAGATTCCTTTTGAATAAACGTAAAAGTCAAAGGGGTTTATACACCATATAAAAGAAGGTTGTGTATAAAACAACATATGCCTCAATGAAAGGAGATTGAGACGAAGTCCCATACAAAGACGGTATCCTTGGTTTAAGGATAAATCAATTACATAATTATGTGTGACAAATGAATACACCAAATATAAGTGGATATTAAGTGTAAAATAATCAAAGGTCATTCACACATATTCAAAGGATGACATATTCGATAACTACATGTTGAACCTAAAGAAATCGAAATTGGGTTAAGAAGTTCCCTTGACAGCCTAACGACGTCACATCAAAATGAGTTGATGAGAGATAAAAAGCGCATCTCATCACTTGGACATAAAATTTACATCAATAAGGATATATGAGAACATATCCCAAAATAACAATATGTAAATTAAAAGACCCAACAAAAGAAGTCTTTTAAAAAGAGGAGGGTGAAAGGTTCCCTTACCGACTTGGGTATCTTTCAAAACATACACCCCATGAAAGAAGGACAATACATCATTGATGTAAATACTCATAAACAAAAGTATATTACACAAAGAGTAGAATAATGGCAGTACATACACCACTCAAATGAAATTGTGGCAAATGTAGCATAAATCTCACGGGAATAAAAGTGAGATGAAAAATCCCTTACGAAAACTCGGCAGCCTAACGGCGCCACATAAAACTTCCAAAAATGGATTGATGAGATCAAATAGGGTATCTCACCACATTATAATAAAATTTACAGAAAGAGGAATATAAAAGAAAATCCCCCATAATAACAAAGAGGAGATTAAAAGAAGTGACATGAAGGAGAGTACTTAAAGAGAAAGAGAGAGGTTAGATCTCTTACAAAAATTCGGCAGCCTAACGACGCCACTCAAAACTTCAAAAATGGATTAATGAGAGAGAATAGGGTATCTCATCACATGAACATAAAAATTAAAGTAAGAGTAATATAAAAGAATATCCCAATAACAAGAAATATGAGCTTTAAAAGGAACGACATAAAAAAGTGTACTTAAAAAGAAAGAGTGGAGTAGGATCCCTTACCTCAAGTCCAACTTGTCTTGTTCGTTTCTTTATATTCCTGAATAATAAACTTTGGTCAATTAATAATTTCCTAAGTACCTCATTTAGAGATTATTATTCATTTCATATCACATATTATAATGTTATAATAATTTTTTAATAATGTTAGTTCATATCAGACGTTTTTGCCGATGTTTGGTACATGAGTCAAAAATGAACTTATTTGAAAAAAGATTGTCCATGTAGTTATAAGTAAATAATTTAAAGAATAGTATTAATGATTAAAATATCATATATATCCAGTAAATATTCATTTTATACTATTACATATCATTTGGAGATAAAAACGAAAAGCACCGTTCATGGAGACGGTAGGCCGTACGTACGCATGAACGCTACTTTCATTTTTTGTCATATTAAATGGAATTAAAACAAAATGATATATATATATATATATATATATGTTATAATTCCAGAATTATATCCATAATTTAGATGTAATATATTACATATATATCCATTATATATATGTACTTATAATATTACATAACATTTTGAGATAAGAAATGAAATGTACCGTTCATGGAGACGGTAAGCCGTACGTACGCATGAACGCTACTTCCATTTCTATTTCATATTTAATGGAATTAAAACATAATGATACATAATAGTATTTTAATTACAGTATGGTATCATATATAATATCATTAAATATATCCTTTATACGTACCACATATGGTATTAATGAATCAAATCACTTTGAGGGGGTGGAAGTCCGCACTTCCTTAAATGAAGATATCGCGTTTACCCATAATGGAAACCATAAAGGTACGCCATAAATGAAAAATACAGAAGCTTAAGTAAAAAAATAAACATAGTAGATATCATATATAAATATAGTGTCATCTTAATGGCCACCATTGAAGGTGTTATAAGAATGTTGAACAATCATCGTTTCGGGAGACAGAAATTCGCCATCCACAAAAACAATATGTTCTTTAACCATTAGATGTAGGTGTGTGTAAGTGTAGCTCGAATACTTCTTATAAAAACATCCTAGTATATTTAAGATACTATATTTTTTACAAAATAAATGAATAAAAAGAGTTTAGGGGGTTGGAGAAGCAAAATAAAACAAAAGGACACAAGTGAAGACATTACCTCAAAATCGGGTAACTCCCTTTGGTTTGAGCTCAAAGGCTTCCTTGGGAAGACTTCTGCCAAAAGTGAGGCTTCAAAGAGTAAGATAGGGAAGTTTAGAGACAAAATGGGCAGGGTTTGGCTGAGCCAAAGGCTTTGGGAGTGTGGGTAAGGAGGTAGAGGTGGGGGCCTTTTATAAGAGGAGAGGAGGGGCACTCTTGTAAAGTTACAAAATGTTACTTTATTTTCAAAAGAGTTTCGGATTTTAAAGGTCTCAAATTGATGTATTTCTAGGATAAGGTGATAAGGGTTCGAAATCAACTCATCTAATAGGTTTTGGACACGTGTAGGTCTTAGATATTATATTATCTTTCCATTTTATTTAAATCGTTAAATAATGAGGTCATCGCTGCATCATCATGATGTCATAAATAATTTAATTTATTTAATGTCTAAAAATTATAAAAAAAATACTATGATTTAGGAAATCTTTTTATATTTCCAATTATTATTTATAGTCAAAAATATGACTTGTATAACCCCATGTAAAAATTGTTTTAGTAAAACATCTCATGTTTGTGTCATTTTTACTTTAACATTAAATAAAAAGATATTTATGTCATTTTCCAACCAAAGTGGCTCCATGGGGTCCCCAAGTTGACCCATGGATTGTCTTGGTCGGCCATGATACATCCAATGAGGGTAGGACATGTGTCTAGGTCATTTCATTTTATTAAAACCTTATTCTTATCATAAACTACACTAATTACCTCTAATCGCGATTAAAAACATAATAAGTTACTATTCACCAAAAAATTATTTTTATCCCATTGAACCACATTTTACTTTTTAATGACAACCATGTATGTCGGATTTTTGAAATTCAAAACACAAAGATGGCAAAATTTCATTTAAATGGAAAAATCAATTTTTATAAGTACCACTTAGTGGTTTCACTATTCATCAAAAATTGAAGTTTTTCAGAAAAATCTAAAAAATTCACCCTAAGCTATATTTGATATTCCGAATTCAAAAATGAAGTCTATTTTAAAAAATTCAAAACATATAATTCACATTAATTAATTTAATAATTAATTCCCACTGTCAGAGCAAATAGCGTGTTTTTATGAAACAATAAGTATCAAAAGATTGACACTAGTTTAAGTCTGATTTCAAAGTGAAATTAATTCCAACTACCACTATTGGATTTAATGGTAAAAATATATTCTAATTTCACTTTAAAACCAATTCAAAATATAATCTAATCATATAAATAAATTATATTAAAAAGAGGTTTTGAATTAAAATACAACATTTTACACTATTCATTAAAAAAATGAACTTTATCGGAAAGATACCAAAAATTTACACAAAGTAAATTTTGATGTCCCAATTATTAAGAAGAGTTTTATTTGGTCCAATATAATGTATAATAGTTAACAAAACTATATTTAATGACGGTTCTCCATCAAAAGGCGATAAGTGAACCTTTAGTGAAAACTAGGGTATATACGCCTAAAATTGAATTCTTTCCGTATTTTAAGCCTTTATCTTTTATTGGATAAATGTAAAAACATTTAAAAAAATATATAATCATATTTTAGTTATTTCTATCCATTCCCTCCAATACAACCACTACATGTTAACTACCATTTAAAATGATATTATTTTATTATTAGAGTGCAACGTAAGATTCCCAAGAAACTCGTTGTTGCGTGTTGGGTACGCCATCAAGCATAGCGTCCCCCTTTAAAGTCATATTAATATTTTATTCACAAATATGGATAAATATGAAAATGTCATATTCTTTATTTACCTGGGGTGTTACATCCTTCCCCCCTTTTGGGAATTGTGTCCTCGTAATTTTTAAAATTGAGCTTGGAAACATCCTTGAAAGTCCCACATCAGAACAAGAGTCGATAAAATAATCACTTTAAAATAAAGAAAGATAATTACAGAGGTCACCCGAGTTAACCCATACTAGGATTCCATGTAGAAAAACATGGACATGGAAGAAAAATCAAAGGGTCATGTTCTTGAGGGAGAGTGATAGTAAACATGTCTAGGAGAAAGTTAACCATAAGAAAATCACAAACTTGTGATGGGTTAAACGGTATTCGATTTCCCAGTAGGAAAAGTTAATAGACAACATTTTTGTTTTAAGTTACTTTTTATTGAAGAATTTATTCATAGGGAAACATAATCACTTATCATGTTGACTTTCAACTTTTACTAGATTCCTTAATCAAACTCATATTTTTTCCAAAAGACGAGTATTTAGGGAGACTTGTTCGCATTAAGAGTATTATAATCAACCTCTAGAGAATCACCTAATCCACAAAAGAGAACTATATACTTCCCATGTCTTTAGACTTTAACCAAAACCAAAACCAAAAAGGTTAGTACAAGGTCAGATAATCTAGAAAAGGATAACCCTTTAAAAAGAAAATCTATGCTTAATCTCCAAAATTTGTCCAACAAAATCCAAAGTTCAACAAGGACCATCCGATAAACAATTTGTCCATAAAATTGTTCAAAGTAAACCAATCTAAGATTGAAACCCAAATATTTTAAGGATTTAGTCACATAGTCTTCCAAGTTAAATCGTAACATTTATTTCCAAACAACATCAGTTGCTCCTAAAGTCTCGTATTGAAAAGTTATTAACCTAATCACATATCCTCCATGATAGGTTAATCATTTTCATAAATAACCCAAAATCAAATTACTCTTAATTCATAAAATCATATAACTAAAAAGAATCAGTCAAACTAACCAAGGAATTCACGTAGTCCAGTGGTAGGCAATAAATACCAGTCGCACTTTAGTTGTGGGTTCGATTCCCGCAGCTTTGTTCGACGCGACAGGTAGTCACACGGTCTGCGTGTTGTCTTTTTTACAAAACTATATAATTCTCAAATCATTCCCCAAAGAGGGATAAAATCATCAAAAATAACCATAACATAATTTAACCTCAATTTTATCTCATGCCTTTCACTTCAATCATAACATATAGTAACCCATAATTATCTCAAAAGTAAGGATCGTATAAACCCAAATGGTTATTTATAATTATGTCCACAAAAGAAAAGATTTCTATTCCTTGAATAAAATTTGAATATATTAAACATCAGGGTTACACATAATATAAAAAGTCTTCTAATGTAACCCCATCATCAAAAGAGACTTAATACTCTTAAGAATTTCACCATAACTCTTGAAGCCCTTATATGTTGACATCTTACTCATTCAACATTATTCATGATCCATTAACCATTCCTTTCCAACTTATTCCAAAATACCTCTTTCCTAAAAACAAAATCATGAATCATATCCTAAGATTCCAAAATAGGAAAACAATAGTCATGAAATAATACATACCTTGATTGGTCATTGTCAGTTTCTTCATCCTCAATCGAAATGGAATTAGGTATTGGTAAACGAACATTTGTACGCTCTTGGTGATCCCATTCATGAAACTTCTTCATAGGACATGTGTTTTCATAATGACCATGCAAACCACATTTAAAACATTTAATTGATCCCTCAGAAAGAACTTCTTTCCCTTTCCTCAAGTCAACTGGATGCTTCTTTTTTCCATGGTAGGTTCTTGCTTTATGACCTTCATTTCCACATCTATAGCATATTTCTATCCCTTTGAAACATTTTCCTAGGTGTTTCTTTCCACATCTTTGACACATAGGTTTTTGAACACACTTAACTTTATGATTATTACCTGTACTTCCGTAGGGATTTGTTTCTCGCATATATGATTCCTTAGAGAAATTACCAAGGTTTAGGTGGTCAATCATGACTCCAGATAGTTGGTTGAGGATAATCACAAGAGTTCTCATTGCAGCTCCCATATCATTCAGTTGCTTTCTCAAAAAACTGTCACAGTTTCCTTCACATCCACTGTTACTTTGGTGCCTGATAGATCCAGCCATTTACTAAAACCAAAGGTCAGAGTGAGTATATCAAAAAAACCATCATGTACTAATGAGGAAGATAAAAACTAAGATATACTTACTCATTCACTTTATCTAAAACTAGTACTCTTTCTGAAATCCTAACCATTATGGTAATTCCAATTATGCTTAAAGAATACCCTAACCTATAAAGTTATCTAAACCGACCTATGATACCAACTATAAGGCCCTAGCCTTAAACCTTACTTAATCTTGAGTTATTACAAGATTACACATTGAGGAAATTTTCAGGTTTAGATTTTTAGAGAATTAGATCATAAAACTTGCATTACATTCCACATTTAAACAAAGTGGTTACATAAAAGACACTATTCATTCATCTCATCAACAGAAACATATTTAAAATAAAACATGGATTCTTTATTGACACATCCTTGACACTATCATCACATCATGTACCTTTCCCTTGACCTGTGAAAAACATTTCAAAAACTTGGGATGAGCATAAAAAGCTCAGTAAGGGTTATAAAAATATGGAAAGGAAACATGAGTTCATATATACATAAGAATGAAATCATACTTTACCCATAAAACATAGGCACTTTAACATACCCCATAAAATCATGAATAAATCATAGAAATCATAAGACATAAAAGGTAACTTGAGGCATTCATAACATTCTTACGTAGGGAGTAACCCTCTTGGTTACGTTTGGAATACCCATCGCAGTATATTCCCTAAATATCTTCGGAGAAACCTTAACGTTTCACTCCTTCGCATTACCCAATGCATTGGAGAGCTATATCGGGCTCACCCGCCCTTAGTTTATCACAGAACCACCCGTCTTCATAACAATGCCCAAGAACCATAACATAATCTTATCACATAAAACATGCATAAAGGAAACATAACATTTCCACCTTTCAATAACAAGATATCGATACAACACATTGATATAAAAACATTATGAAAACCATTTTCAATACCAAAATAAAAGAAAAGTAAAACATGGCATTTATTTTTCTTTTAAAAAGAAGGTATGGCTTGTAGAGGAAGTCGAAACTCAAATAATGGTCATGGCGGCGGAGAAGTCATTGTCGCCGCATACATATGACAAGAAAAACATTCCCTTTTGTCGTTTAGTAAAACGCTTCATATAAAAAAGATTCCTTTTGAATAAACGCAAAAGTCAAAGGGGTTTATACACCGTATAAAATAAGGTTGTGTATAAAACAACATATGCCTCAATGAAAGGATATTGAGACGAAGTCCCATACAAAGACGGTATCCTTGGTTTAAGGATAAATCAATTACATAATTATGTGTGACAAACGAATACACCAAATATAAGTGGATATTAAGTGTAAAATAATCAAAGGTCATTCACACATATTCAAAGGATGGAATATTCAATAACTACATGTTGAACCCAAAGAAATCGAAATTGGGTTAAGAAGTTCCCTTGACAGCCTAACGACGTCACATCAAAATGAGTTGATGAGAGATAAAAAGAATATCTCATCACTTGGACATAAAATTTACATTAATAAGTATATATGAGAACATATCCCAACATAACAATATGTAAATTAAAAGCCCCAACAAAATAAGTCTTTTAAAAAGAGGAGGGTGAAAGGTTCCCTTACCGACTTGGGTATCTTTCAAAACATACACCCCATGAAAGAAGGACAATACATAATTGATGTAAATACTCATAAACGAAAGTATATTACACAAAGATTAGAATAATGGCATTAAATACACCACTCAAAGGAAATTGTGGCAAATGTAGATTAATTCTCACGGGAATAAAAGTGAGATGAAAAATCCCTTACGAAAACTCGGCAGCCTAACGGCGCCACATAAAACTTCCAAAAATGGATTGATGAGATAAAATAGGGTATCTCACCACATTAAAATAAAATTTACAACAAGAGGAATATAAAAGAACATCCCCCATCATAAAAAAGATGATCTTAAAATAAGTGACATAAAGGAGAGTACTTAAAGAGAAAGAGAGAGGTTATATCTCTTACGAAAATTCGGCAGCCTAACGGCGCCACTCAAAACTTCCAAAATGGATTGATGAGAGAGAATAGGGTCTCTCATCACATGAACATAAAAATTATAGTAAGAGTAATATAAAAGAATATCCCAATAACAAGAAATATGAGCTTTAAAAGGAACGACATAAAAGAGTGTACTTAAAAACAAAGAGTGGAGTAGGATCCCTTACCTCAAGTCCAACTTGTCTTGTTCGTTTCTTTATATTCCTGAATAATAAACTTTGGTCAATTAATAATTGCCTAAGTAACTCTTTTATAGATTATTATTCAGTTCATATCACATATTATAATGTTATAATAATTGTTTAATAATGTTTGTTCATATCAGACGTTTTTGCCGATGTTTGGTACATGAGTCAAAAATGAACTTATTTGAAAAAATATTGTCCATGTAGTTATAAGTAAATAATTTCCAGAATAGTATTAATGATTAAAATGTCATATATATCCAGTAAATATTCATTTTATACTATTCCATATCATTTGGAGATAAAAACGAAAAGCACTGTTCATGGAGACGGTAGGCCGTACGTACGCATGAACGCTACTTTTATTTTTTGTCATATTAAATGGAATTAAAACAAAATGAGATATATATATATATATATATATGTTATAATTCCAGAATGATATCCATAATTTAGATGTAATTTATTACATATATATCCATTATATATATGTACTTATAATATTACATAACAATTTGAGATAAGAAATGAAATGTACCATTCATAGAGACGGTAAGCCGTACGTACGCATGAACGCTACTTCCATTTCTATTTCATATTTAATGGAATTAAAACATAATGATACATAATAGTATTTTAATTCCAGTATGGTATCATATATAATATCATTAAATATATCCTTTATACGTACCACATATGGTATTAACGAATCAAATCACTTTGACGGGGCGGTAGTCCGCACTTCCTTAAATGAAGATATCGCGTTTACCCATAATGGAAACCATAAAGGTACGCCATAAATGAAAAATACAGAAGCTTAAGTAAAAAATAAACATATTAGATATCATATATAAATATAGTGTCATCTTAATGGCCACCTTTGAAGGTGTTATAAGAATGTTGAACAATCATCGTTTCGGGAGGCAGAAATTCGCCATCCACGGAAACAATATGTTCTTTAACCATTAGATGTACGTGTGTGTAAGTGTAGCTCGAATACTTCTTATAAAAAAATCCTAGTATATTGAAGATACTGTATTTGTTACAAAATAAATGAATAAAAAGAGTTTAGGGGGTTGGAGAAGAAAAATAAAACAAAAGGACACAAGTGAAGACATTTCCTCAAAATCGGGTAACTCCCTTTGGTTTGAGCTCAAAGGCTTACTTGGGAAGACTTCTTCCCAAAGTGAGGCTTCAAGGAGTAAGAGATGGAAGTGGAGAGACAAAATTTTCAGGGGTTGGCCGAGGCAAAGGCTTTAGGAGTGTGGGTAAGGAGGTAGAGGTGGGGGCCTTTTATAAGAGGAGAGGAGGGGCACTCTTGTAAAGTTACAAAATGTTACTTTATTTTCAAAAGAGTTTCGGATTTTAAAGGTCTAACATTGATTTATTTCGAGGATAAGGTTATAAGGGTTCTAAATCCACTCATCCAATTGGTTTTGGACATGTGTAGATCTTAGATATTACATTATCTTTCTATTTTATTTAAATCGTTAAATAATGAGGTCATCGCTGCATCATCATGATGTCATAAATAATTTAATTTATTTAATGTTTACAAATTATAAAAAAAATACTATGATGTAGGAAATATTTTTAGATTCCCAATGACTATTTATAGTCAAAAATATGACTTGTATAACCCCATGTAAAATTTTTTTTAGTAAAACATTTCATGTTTGTGTCATTTTTACTTTAACATTAAATAAAAAGATATTTTTTTCATTTTCCAACCAAAGTGGCTCCATGGGGTTCCCAAGTTGACCCATAGATTGTCTTGGTCGGCCATGACACATCCAATGAGGTTAGGACATGTTTCTAGGTCTTTTGATTTTATTAAAACCTTATTCTTATCATAAACTACACTAATTACCTCTAATCGCGATTAAAAACATAATAAGTTACTATTCACCAAAAAATTATTTTTATCCCATTGAACCAAATTTTACTTCTTAATGACAACCATTTATGTTGGATTTTTGAAATTCAAAACACAAAGATGGCAAAATTTCATTTAAACGGAAAAATCAGTTTTTATAAGTACCACTTAGTGGTTTCACTATTCATCAAAAATTGAAGTTTTTCAGAAAAATCCCAAAAATTCACCCTAAGATATATTTGATATTCTGAATTCAAAAATGAAGTCTTTTTTAAAAAATTAAAAACATATAAGTCACATTAATTAATTTAATAATTAATTCCCACTGTCAGAGCAAATAGCGTGTTTTTATGAAACAATAAGTATCAAAAGATTGACACTAGTTTAAGTCTGATTTCAAAGTGAAATTAATTCCAACTACCACTATTGGATTTAATGGTAAAAATATATTTAAATTTCACTTTAAAACCAATTCAAAATATAATCTAATCATATAAATAAATTAGATTAAAAAGAGGTTTTGAATTAAAATACAACATTTTACACTATTCATTAAAAAATGAACTTTATCGGAAAGATACCAAAAATTTACACAAATTAAATTTTGATGTCCCAATTCTTAAGAAGAGTTTTATTTGGTCCAATATAATGTATAAGAGTGAACAAAACTATATTTAATGATGGTTCTCCATCAAAAGGCGATAAGTGAACCTTTAGTGAAAACTAGGGCATATACGCCTAAAATTGAATTCTTTCCGTATTTTAAGCCTTTATCTTTTATTGGATAAATGTAAAAACATTTAAAAATATATATAATCATATTTTATTTATTTCTATCCATTTCTTCCAATACAACGGCTACATGTTAACTACCATTTAAAATAATATTATTTTATTATTAGAGTGCAACGTAAGATTCCCAAGAAACTCGTTGTTGCGTGTTGGGTATGCCATCGATCATAGCATCCCCCTTTAAAGTCATATTAATATTTTATTCTCAAATATGGATAAATATGAAAATGTCATATTCTTTATTTACCTGGGGTGTTACACTAATGGATATGATGAGTTTAAAGGGGTTATCATTTGAGTGGGTGTACATTTTAATAAAATCCATTATTAAATGATTGTGAAATATAATAATCATATGATAAAATAATTTTTGGTAGATATAAATGGAATCATCATCTTTGAATATGACATTGAGATAAATATTTGAAAATAAGAAGCTAAATGGCAGCAACTTCTTAGACTGGAACAAAAATTTAAGAATTATCAAACGAGAAGATAAATTCTATGTGTTAGAGAAACAAATTCTCAAGGAAACACCTTTTGATGAAGTAAGTAAATTAGTGAAGAATATTTATTATAAATTCAAGAGGGATTCTCTTGATGTGTGTACATTGATTCTTGTCTCTATAGAGACTAAACTCCGGAAGCAACATGAATCCATGGATACTTATGGGCAGATTGAAAACCTGAAAAGGTTATATTAGGAGAAAGATATATATAAATGATATGAAGCATCTAAATAACTTTTTCAGTATAATATGATAAAATGTACTTTATTATTAGATCACTAATGTGAGATATTTTTTTTCAAAATTTTATATTCTTTTCAATGGAAATTAACCACCAAATTAATTTTAATCCTAAGAAATTAAAAAATTTAATGTATATTTTAAGAAATATGGAATTAAATGGTAAATTACTTTTAGATGTTTTACTAATTTTTGAATTAATTAAAATTCATACTTTTATTTATAATAATATAATTTAAATTTTTAAAGGAATTTGATTTTGAATTTTATTTTTATATTCATTCTGCACTTAATATGATAAAGATTGTGCTAAAAATGTGATTCTCATTTTCCCAGATCAACTGCTCAGTCATTTCATTGGCCATATAAAGGGAGATAGAGTGACCACAACCTTAAATTGACCAAAGAAAGATATTTAAATCAACTGTAATAAATAACATGGTTGAATGAACTACTCAACATATCATTAGACTCCCGACAATGAACCTAACGAATCAAATCATAACCTACAACAAGAAGGAAATACAAGATACTTTATGCACACTTCTCACAGTCAACCATATGAGTATCAATCATACCTTACAAAATTACCACAAGGGACACAACCCAATCTCAAGTTGTCACACTTCAAAGGAAAAATATGAAAATCTATCACACAAAGGGTCATTGCCACATGGTAGGATAATCTAACACACACCTGTATCTACCACATGGTTGATCAAACTACCAAATCAGTTCAAGACATCATGCTATGTGAAGATACCATGTCTAGATAGCCTTCCATTTGGATGACTAGTAAAGTCAACTGAGCATAACCACTCCTACCTTCCACTAGAAAAGATTTGGTCAAAATCAAAAACCTTATCCCATTTTCTAGATCAATACCAATACTTCTATCTTCTAGAAAGAATATTCATGAGGCCATAGGACACGTCCAAATGAGCATATATTATCCTCATACTCGCCCTATTCATGCTTTTCTCAACACACATGATCCCACACTGACATATGCTATATCCATCATGATGACCCAAATTTAAAGGAAACTCCTTGAAAATGATAAAATAGTGAATACTCCATTCCTGCCATTACTTGTGTGAAACTAGTACACCCAGAGCACTATCTAGTAGCTTGTTTACACTACATCCAAACCATCTTAGCAATGAATGAAGAACTTAAAAGACAAGTTTACTAATTAAGTTATAATAATTTGTTGACTGGTCGGTGTGCTTGCTTCACCAAATTGTTTTTTACTTACACTAAATCAAATATGTTGAGGAATTGGATTATATTAATGATCTGACTATGAGTGTGAAGTTAAACACATGCATTATTTTTGATTATTTTCCTCAATGAATTCAATTTGTATATGCACTCCAACCACTAATTTAACACCCTACAAGAACCACTTCACACCAAGTTGTAGCACAAAAAACACTTCAACAAATCCACTACTGCATATACTAATCCAAAAACACTTTCTTGATACCTTCAAAACCATTTCGGTTCATAACCCTATTCCAAGTGTCACACCTACATGAACCCACATTTAAAAGTGGGCCTGATCCATTGATGTCTAAGACAAACCATTCTAGGCCCATGCTCACTATTCCAGACCTAAGTGCAGACTAATCCCAACTTATTATATTCCAAGCCTACATCATTGAAGATAATTTTGAATCCCATTTATATACCCTAAAATTCCCTCACCAGCCATCACATGATCACTTCTCCTGATCAACACTTGTTTTCCACTGAATCCATGATGCAGTGAAGCAGATTATCCTTGATTCTTCTCGAAGGTGTATGGAGATCGATTATGGAAAGAATAAAAAGCTAGGATATGACTCTCAAGATGTTCACACCCAAATAAATCATGACCATCTATATGGAAACATGATGATTATTAAAAGAAAAGGAGACTCATGATAATGAATTTAAAGAAATTCCCATAGGATCATTCTATTATAAAATGATGATATGTTTACTTGAGAAGGGGAGGCTGCTTAGATGGTTACTGTATTTAAATGGGTTTGTGTTTACCAATTTTTTATTTCTATTTTACTATAATTATCTAGTGATTGAACACTAAGACATTAATAGTTGAATTTATGAGACTACCCTTAACACCTATTAATTAATTTGGAAGTTTAATTATTTATATCTTCTATTAATATATCTAGATTTATTTAAATGTTTTAGTTATTAGGATATTTTCTTTCATTCTTTGAATTTTAAATTCATCTTCCCTCTTTCACTGGATTGTACACATAGGCCACTTAGGCTCTCTCTACCACTTGTGATCATGAGCAGTGGGTTAATCTAAGAGTGATTGGAGAATTTTGATCATAAGGCTATATGGGAATAGAGGTTGGAGTGATAATTATATCCCTTTGATTAAAAAAAAATTACAAGTAAGGGTAGTCAAGTGAGGTTTCAATTGATTCAAGATAAATAGGAAAGTAAAAGAATGGAATCATGATTTAATATGAATTTAGGGGATATACAAGTTTACTCCACTTCCTTTAAATCCGAATTTAAAAACTGATCCTATTCAATCATTTTTTCACACACAAAACCTATTAAATAAGATAAGAACACACCAAAAACACTCTCCTCTATTGATACAACTTGAGTCCACTATTACTACATTAACATAGATTCAAAATATTATTTTCTAAAGGCTATGGGACACACCTCTCATCAACTTGGAATCCTTTTTTGGGTGTCCAATGTTGTGTTTTAATTTTTTTTATAATGATTTCAACACATGAACATATCCATTTCATATCACCTCACTAGTTTTTATCCATATGTTGAATGAAATATCCTAGAAATAATTAAGAATTTAAGAATAACTAAATAAGTGGAGGGAGAGTTTATCATAATTCTAATGACTAACTGTCCCTCCTCATCCACTTCTTCTACTAGAGTCATTGTAGGTAGTGAAAATATGAAAGACAATATTGGTAAATTAAATAGGACCTTGAGAGAGTTACACAGACACAATTTCAACAATGATAACTGGATTCAGAAAATCAAATAATCAATAAAATCACATGCTTAAAACTGAAATGATTAGGTCATTGCCAAAATTCCATGGTTTGTTAAACGAAGATCCCAACATACACTTGAGAGAATTTGGAGAAGTATACAATAGTTTCAGACATATAGGAGTCACCAAGGCTCATATTAGTCATAAGGAATTTACCTTATCTCTTGAAGGATCAACCAAGGAGTGTCTCTACAACCTACAACCTAGAGAGGTCACCACCTATAATGAGATATACAAGGTCTTCATCTATAAATAATTCCTTTCAGCAAGGGGTAGCTAACTAAGGAAAGAGATTTATAAAATCAAACAAGAAAGTGAAGAAACTCTATATGATTTCTGGGAAAAATTCAAGTGGCTAACAACATCTTGGCCACACCAACCTTTCAAAGATCATCATTTCCTATTATTTTTTTACTGAGAGTTAATGCAAAATGACTAGAACCTATTAGATACTTTCTATAGAGGAGTAATAATAGATAAGCCACTTATTTAAGTCAAAGAACTAATTGATTGGATCTCCAAAAATTCTCAGTAATTCAACACAAGAACTACCATAAGATAAGTGAATGAGGTAAAAAGTTTAAAATTACCTTTACTTGAAAATAGAATTGAATAACTAACCTCTCTTGTCAGATAGTTAGCTATGAAAAAGGTATACAAAACAACACCAATCATACCCCCTTGGGTTTTACAACTTTTTCACTCCTTGGATAACTACACTGATGGTTTCCCATAAGTGCAGGAGAGATGTGTCTCCATGTTCTAGTGGAAATACTAGTAGTAACCAGTAAGAAATCAAGGATTCATACTGTATTCTAACATTCAATATGGAGATGAGAATCAAAATCCCCCCCAAACCCCCATGTACAGTAGAATTTTCAACCATCTTTCTAGACACCACCCTTCTAAAGTGGAAGTTCCCAACCTTAAACAAGCTAATTACAAGAGAAGAATCATAAACCCTTAATAAAGGACTTACTGAAACAACTTTTGGAGTTTCACACCACTCAACAAACTACTTTCAACACTCATAAATCAATATTGAAGGAGTTGCAAGGAAACTATAGCCATACCATGTCTGTTATCAATGACTTGAAAAATCACGGTTCAGGTAAATTTACCACTCAATAAATTCCTAAACCTGAGGGTAATGTTAGTTCCATTTAACCAAGAACTGAAAAGGAATTGAATAATAATGAATAATCACCATATCAAGCCAAATCTATAATTTTAAACCCCACAAATATGTCCTTTAAAAAAACTTCAAGAAGAAAAATCTATATAAATACCCCCATTGAATAAAGATAATGGAAAATACAAGATAGAAGAACCAAATCAACTCCAATCTATGGGTACCAAGGAGGGATATATTATATACCAAGTGGGGGGGGGGGGGTGAATCAGTGGTCTAAATTATAATTTTTCAATTTTTTAATCCATTTTCTTTTAAACCTCTTTCAATGGTTAGGGAAAATTGATTATATTGTCCTATCTCTCTCTCTCTATTAAATTTTATTATTTCTTGCATCACAACCAATCACACACACACACACACACACACAAGATGTATAATGATTTATAAGGTTAACCTATCAGTTTTAGAAGGATAATCCTTGGTGTGATCCAGTAAAACTTATGCTCACACAACTCACTAGTAAAACCTTGTGATCATTACATATTATCTTCCGATAGTGTAGAGTGTTTATCCCACATAATTTTTTAGTGAATCTCATACTTAGGTAAATCCTATACCTTTATAATTTAATATAGGGGTAATAATAAGATATTATAACTCTACTATATAATTTTGTATTATTGTTGACACACTACTCCTTACCATTCTTCCTTTTCACAATAATTCTTCTTGTTTATATAAACAACATTGCACACAACTTATTATTTTCTTAACAATAGAAAAATTATATGCTACTAATTATTTTTACACTTCTCTCTTCTTAATTTCTTCTTCTTCTTATATGAAAACAGAAGTGCATAGATCTCTTCTTATCTTTATGAACTTCACGGCCAAATCAACCAATTATCCTCCTCCCCCTATTTCCTATGAAAATAGATATGAAAAAATGTATTTTTAGATTTTTGTTCTTCAGTGAAAAATAGACTCCATTGTATATCATCCTTCTCCTTCTTCCTGTTTAAATATATATGCACAAATCTATTATGTTCTTCTCTCTTTTTCTCCATTTCTTCTTCAGTGCACCATAGACTACATTGGATCTCCTTCCCATTATAATACTCATTAGGATATATGGGAATTATTAGAGTTGGGCCTCTCAATTATTATTTGATACTAGTAAAAATTTCCATTAGATTATTTAACAAATTATCAATTCTCAGTCTCACATCAATTATTTTAAATCCTATAATATATATGTATATGATAACAATAATAATAACTACAACATTAGTTTCTCCTTCACATGATCTTCTATCCTATACTTTCCTCCATGATTTCTTCTTTATATCTTAATATAACTTCAACCAGTTATTATTATTTTTAATTTGGTCAGAATAAATCCCAAATTATCTTCTCATTAATTCTGGATATTATTTTCTATATAATATCCCAGAATCATTCTTCATGATTGTGGCATGAATAATGATCCAAATATCATGATTATCTTCATTAGAGGATTGACTTAGTTGCACCGTCATTATTTTTCATCCATAAATACCTCATTTTAATACCCCCAAGTAATTAGGTATTCTTCCTCCTATTTATTCATTTGGTTTTTTATAACCATAATATTTCTATCTTCATCATCTTTCTACAAACATCCTATGTGGATCAATTATCTTCATCACTAAAAATGGATACATGAAACAATTGGCTACGCCATTATTCTATGTGACCATTCCGCTATGTTGTTCACCTATGAAACCATCTGACTATATAGATTCACCAAAATTCTCAAACATCATCTTCCTTACTTATATTCCTTCTTCTCTATTCCTTCTTCATGTTTGAACTTTTGTGATCTCAAAACATTCCAATGCATGGTCTAACAATTCTACATAGTTGGATAGCCTTATTTTTTGATTCTTACCCTTATTAATTCCATAAGAAACTCTATAGTTCCATTATGTAGGATGGGTTACCCTTATAAAAGCATTCATGTACCCTTATACAAGCCTTTGTGTACCCTTATGCAGGTGTTGGATACTGTTATACAAACTTCCAACTACCCTTACACACCCTTCATAACTATTCTTGTATCCATATGTGATCCTCTATGTACCCTTATAAAGGTTTTGGATACCTTTACAAAAGCTTCCATCTACCCTCATGAAACCTTCAAAACTATGCCTATACCCTTACGTGAGCCTCTATGCACCCTTACACAATATTCCATCTTTTTTGGCTAACCTTACATGAAATTATTGAGGTGTTGACTACCCTTATGCATAGATACAATTACCTTTAAGCATGGGTATTCTACCCTTACTCAATATATTCGTACATCCATAGTCATTTGTGATACCCTTACACAAGATGAATGTACCATCATGTGAGCTTTTATACTCTTACGCATGGGTTTCTCTTCAAATATTCTTCTTAATCCATGTTTGTTTTAAGTCTCTTTAAGCAAAATGTGTGGAATTAATTAAAACATAATCTTATAATACATGTGTCATATAATCATAAATCCCCTAATTTAAGTTAAACAATACTTAATATCATATCACACTCTAATATTGGGTAATTCAACATCATAATCAATACATTTTCATTCAATATCCATGTATTTTCTTCAATATGCATGAGTTATCCAACAACTTCCAAGAATTTCAATAAATTATCCAACATATTAGAATCACTTTGAAAATCATTACCTAAAAAAATATAACTTACACAAAGTTTACTCAACAATCTCCCCATTTGTATCTATTCATCAATACCCATGCAGAAATGATATGTCAATATGTGTCATGTTATCCCCATTTCTTATCAACCTTTCATTTAAATTTCTCCCCCTTATCAAAAATAAATACAAATTTCTTGAGAAAAGTGGAATAAATACATACTTAGAAAGGTTCCATCAAACATTCCAATCTAAGTTAACTTGATTCATGCTCATTGTTGAAAAAAAGAGGGTTTGATCTAGACAACAAAGTTTTCCAAAAAATAACAACATGATATCATATGAAATGAGAACTCACAATCTTGTCTTTAAGGGATGTCCAATTGTATTCCAGGATGAGATAAATGATATATAATAGTTAAAATAAAATTTTCTCATAAATATCAATCTAAAACTCATACACCCACTTTAATAAATAGATAAAAAACATTCAAGTAAAAATAACCGGATTTTAAAACATCCTTGGCCCTTATTTACCCTTCCATTTTTCATATCAATGACAAGAATCATTTTATACTCCTTTTATTTAAAATATTATTTAGTGTATCAAGGATAAGTGATAAAGAATACATACCTCTTTAATGAAATTTTCAAGAATGTACCTCATAGAATGTTGAAATTTGTATGAGATAAATAATTCTGTTAGCATTTTCTTCACTTGTATCCCCCTCAAGGGAAACACTGATCAACATATTTGTGATGGTGAATCTCTTCAAGAATGTATTTCAATATATTCCAATATGATAATAAAACAAAATTGAAACCTTTATATGAATGTCTATATTTGATAACTTCCACATATTTACCAAGGATGATCTTCTTTAATGAATACTCTTGAGAATATATAGATCACTCTAGGATGGAATCTTCATCTTATTGTTTTCCAGTGTAGAAAACACATACTTTAACTTCAAAAAATATGATTCTACATCAAATTTTTATTTGAATAACATTTGAGAAATCATTCATGAATGGTGAATTATTTATATTTTCTATCCAGAATTGACAACTCTCACTAATTTTCAGGTTACCCCCTAAGACCATGCTCCACCTTTAATTCCCTACATTATAAGAAAAAATACAATACACAAAATATATAAGGGAAAATGGTGGATCTACCTTTCTTATCAATGTGAACAATAGGGTTGAGATAATTTTCTCAACCATGTTCCTTCATTAGCTCTATTTTTCATGCTTCCACCTATGATTTTCAAATCTGATTTAGCCTTTGGTAGAATGAATCTCATCACACATTCCATTTATTTGTGTGATATGGTTCTTCTCTATTTAGTCACAAACTCATATTCATATCCTAATGTAATCTTTATTCTCTTCAAGTATTTTTCATGTGTTTGAAATATGGTTAAACACCCTCTTTCATTGTGTCCAACTTTATTACATCTACCAAAAATAAATTATTCTTTAACAAAAGGGTTATCTTGTGTTGAAAAAATATCATGAAATTTTTCTTCTTCATGAGGAATATTTTTTTACCTTTTTAACTATTCTTTTTTTTATGATTTATCCAAATTTAGTTCTCTCTTTAAATCTACTAAAAAAATCAAAAGAATGTCTTTTCATACATTGGAAGAAAAACTGGTTTGTCCACATGGATTATTCTAAGTTTATTTATTAACATTAGTTATTTTGGATGTAGTACTCTCCTTGATTTTTTTTGGGGTTATTAACCAATAATTAACCATAAGAAATATTTGAAGATTTCTTAGGATTAACGAGATTTGTAGCTCCCTTCAATTTATTTTTAATGTAAATAACTTATTTCCCCCCTTATAGTCTTATCTACTTATTTACTTTTAATACAAGCTGATATGAACATGTATCTCTATTGTGGACACCAATTCTACCAAAATCATAGGTATATTTGAGTATAATAATTTTTTTTGATGTAGATATATTTTTCTTAGGCTGCGATTATTTCATCTTCAAAAACTTTCTACCCTTATAATAGGCTCCTTTTTCTTTATCATTTAATATATTGTACCAAAAATCATATACAAAATGCTTGAATTTGATACAACACCAACATTGACCCAAAAAACATAATCTTATTTTATATTTTGTATGCTGTCTAGAATTTATAGTATAACCAGTATACTTTTTTTAGGTCTTCTTCAAAACCTGTTGGGCTCTTCCTAGGGAACCAAAACTTATACATATTATTTTATCCACTATAGACATGGTGGTATGTTTTTATCCATTTATCCTCACCCATATTTGTATAGAATTTTCATTTAAAACTATATTTTTTTATATAAATAGATTTAGAAAAATTATTACACTGAGATATGAATGGTACCACTTTATTCATAGATGCTTGGAAAAAACAAGCAGGTGATATAATGATTTTCTTACTATATGATGGAGGTATTTTGTCTGTGGAATCATACAAAGAACACTGCCTGGTAGAAACAACATACTTCTTTGATTGTGAAGTCTTAACACAAGTATTATCAAGATTGGCCAATTTTATTTCCAATACAAGACATCTCACATTGAGGGTATTCTTGTAACACCCCAAAAATCTTAAAAGAGTAAATTTTATTAGATAGCCTGTATGTCACACAACACCAAATATAGAAAGAAATATAACCTCTCGAGACTTTATGGTATATTTAATATTATAAATAAATTTAATATATTATATAGCTTGAAATGTGCACAATACTAAGTTAGATTTCATCACATGCAATAATGAGTTTCTTTGATAGCTTGTGTTACAAGCAAGATAGAGTTTTACCGAATAACAATATATTATTGAAATATTATTATTTAATATAATAAGAAATAAACTAGTCATTAACTTAGAAGTTATGAATAATATTAACAAAATTATGAAAAAATATTTTTTATACAGATTTAAAATGAATTCATTGGTTACTAGTTAATTAGAAATGTATATAAAAACCAATTGAATATATATTTTTTATACTCAAAAATGAATTTTATCATAATAAATTAAATTATTCACTATTATTAAATGATAATAATTATATATATATATATATATATATTATATTCAATAATTTTTTAAATTCATCCAATATATTTTATAAGCATAATATAAGAACAAACCCAATATTATGCATAGAAAATCTATATTTTTATAAAGGTAGCTTTGCCGCCTTTTAATGACACACCTATTTTCAAACTGAATGTTGACACTTTTATAAATTTTATTTGTCAAAATAAACTTTATTTTTTAAATAGGAATTTCAAAATTAACTTTGGGTGAATTTTTGGTATTTTTTTGAGAAGTTTCATATTTTGATGAATAGTAAAATACAATGATTTTTAATTGAAAAATGCATTTTCATCTAATTTATTTATATAGTTAAATTATGTTTTGATTTGGTTTTAAAGTATAATTAGATAAATTTTTTATCATTTAATCTAATTTAGTTAATTGTAAACAATTTAACCTTGAAATTGAATATAAAAACATTTCAAACTTTTGAATATTTTCACCTTAAAAACTCGCTTTGTCATCCCGTCTGCGCGATTAATTTTAAATAATTTCTTCCACTCATGTGATTATAATTTGGAAAAAATAGATTCCATATTTTTAATAATAATAATTTATAATTTACATTAATTTAAAATTAGTTTTTGACCAAAAATATTAGTGAATATAGTGAAAATTAATTACTGCAATTAAGGTAAAATTAAGCTTAACAAGGGACTAAACCTTAAACTTAAGGGCCAAAATGAATTAGAAACATGTAAAAAACCTATTTTAAAGACATATTTAGACCATATGATCCCTTTTATAGAATTTTGTTCATTATTGGATGCACATGATGTAAGGAAGACCTCTCAAAAGTGTTTACCTTTTTATATTTACATGAATGCCACTCCTCCTCCACTATAAAAAGGCACTCACCCCTTCCACTCATTCATACCTATAAAACCCTTTTTCTCATCCAAAAACCAAACAATAATCTCAAAAAATCCCTATAATAATCCTATAAGTCTAACTTTGGCAATAAAGAATACCAAGTAAGGAATTTGGTATAAACCAAAAGGAGTTACCTGAATAAGAGGTAACATTCTTCAACGATCACTTTTGTTTCATTTACTTATCCACACATTAAATTCTTTTTATATCATGATTATATAATAAAATAAATATCTTAAATATACTAAGATGTTTTTATTATATTATTTATACCCAAAATTTTACACACATCCGTCAAATGGGATACACAATCATTGTTCTTGTGTACGACAAACAACTGCCTCGTGAACCTATGTCGTTCGTTCTTCCATTTAAAACATTTAAAGTTTGAAAATAATGATTGATTTATATTTTATATATTATATATGTAGTATTTATAATTTATTTATTCTTATTTAACTTTTTATATAACCATAACTTCATGCCTTCCATTTTGTGGGAATACAATAACATCGTTTGTGGACGTGTGGAGTACTGCCTCCTCAAAGCGTTATGATTTGTTCACACTTTACATGGAATATATTAAGAATAATTTAAATAAAAATATTTGAAATATATGAATTAAATATTTTATTTGAATTATAATATAAATATATATCATTTAATTTTCATTCTTTTAAATATGAAAAAGCAATGGAAGTAGCATTCATGCGTACGTACGACCTACCTTCTCCATGAATAGTGAATTTCATTTCCTATATCCAAATTTTATGGATTATTATAAATAAATATATAATGAATATATATGATACTTATATCATGGTTTATATCCTATATATTATGAAATCATTATCAACATAATAGGAACAAAAATAACAAGTTAAAACATACTCGAAAACAAGGCAATTAACACTTGAAATAGTGAAAATAATGAAAGATTATTAACAAAAAGGTAATAAGATATTATAAAAAGATAATATATGATATTATAAATATTATTATAGTTATGTTATAATTTAATAAAATTATTAAAACCATTATACACGAGTTTAAAGTATTATCACCCAAAAGGAAATGCAAGGTAAGGGATTTTCATCTCACTTTTTACATCTGTGAGATAAATTTCATATTCACCACTTACTTATTTTATGTGTTGTATATACTGACCATTTTGATATATTATATAATGAATTATTTTATATTAATGGTATTTAAACATTTAATTTAGTTACTATTACTCATGGGGTTACAGTTTCAATTTTACCAATGCAGGAATGGTTTTTTTTCACAATTTGCATTCTTTGAGATATTTGTTATGTTCTACACCTATATTATTTTATGAGGTGTATATACTACTAATTTGAAATGATATATGATGAATATAATCATTCTAATGATATTATAAGTTTCATTTAATGTTATTCCTTCATGGGTATTATGATTCAAACGTTTCAAAGTGGTATGAGACACTTTGAATGTTTAAAGATATTTTCCTCAAGAATGTTTTTAAAGATATTTTATTTATTTCATCAATGAAAATAAAACTTATTATTACTCTAATGGGTATAATTCATATTTATACCATACTTATTATTCCTATGGATAAAATATAATCATTTTAACCAAGGATAGTATTGACATTCACTTTCTTAATTCATTCTTATAGTCCTCTTGAAATATTCAATTTACAGTGATCATTAAACATTAAATTTACCACAAATATCCATATAATTTATCATGGATATTATTATTACCTAAATTTTATACCATTTTTACATGTTGTGTTTACTTTTAAAGTTATTTTATATATGGGGAAATATTGATAAATCCACATCTTTTACTCAATGCAGATATTTAATAAGGAACATTGATCATGAATTAAATCGATTATTTGATATATGAGGAATGATTTGGATAGGTATGACATGGGTGGGACCCAGTTATAGATATCCCATCGATGCATCGGTAGTCTCATGGGATAAGTCAGTTGGCTATCCTTAGTGGGGTTTTCACCCATTATGTTTTAAACTGTCATGTGAAAGGTCTTAACGATAAATGTATCATGTACGTAGGAAACATGGAGTCCAATAATTAATCATTACTTAATTTAGATTCAGTTACCTTTATCCATGATATTTTCACTATAAAAAAAATCTATAGATGCATTTCATTCTCAATTTATTTATTAAATAGCCTGGTTTTTAGTTATTTACCTTTCCATATTAATTATGCCTTATCCAATTATTTAAATGGAATGTGTTTTCAGTTATTTACCTTGGAATATTATTTATACACTTATTTATCAGTTATTAATTACATGTAATGTGTTCTCAATTATTTAGCTTACCATATTGATCATTCTCATTGATTTATTATTGCTTCTGTTGTTCTTTACCCTTACTAAGCATTTGAGACCACCCTTATTTTTTCCTTTCTATAGGAATCAAATAAGTTTACTAATAAATATATGTAAGGATATGCTATCATGGGTTAAATTTATCTTAAAAAGAAAAAATTATGTTTTAATTAGGGTATCTAGTTATAATATAAGACCATGTATATATCTGGTTTACCAAGACTACTAAATCGATTGGTCCTACAGGTTTTGATTCCTTGTAATCATGTTGATGTAATGGTAGTAGACACTATCTCTGGGATTACTAGGGTCAAGGTGATATAGTTGGTATCAAAGGAAGTTTAGTAGAACCCTTGTGAACTATATTTAGGAAAATCTAGATTAAGAAACATAAACCTAAGATAAAATTTAAGGATTAACATAAAAGCACATATGTAGTCATCAACTTAAGAGTTATGGATACCATCACATGATTATGAGATTATGGTTGATCATAAGTTCTAAGTCTTAAAAACCACTTTTTAGGTTTTATTTAATGATATTATACCAAGATTAAGGATATTTTTGAGAAATTTATGGAAAGTATATGTTCTAGAAGAAAAGTTACTTGATGTATAATGCCTTTACATTTTATAGACATAAGTTTAAAGGTATTTATAACATTTAGTGTTATTATGATCATTAATGACATTGTAATAACAGTAAAATTAGATTATTATTCTTTAAAAAAAATATATTTCATTGAAAACCATAACAAAAAAAGGTATTTAATGAGGAAATTTCAAGGATGTCCATCTTAATTATTTTGGAAATTGTATTAATATGGTTTTAGAAAAAGGAAAACATGTATACCGGGTGAAAACCCATCAAATCCAGCAAGGTAGTGGGGCTTGAACCCATGACCAAATGACGATAAGGGTTTCATGCCTACCATTGGCCTACGTGATGTCCTGGTTAATTTATCATTTTTTTGCTAAACAATTTGATGAATAAATATTAATGATGAAATAGTGGTACCATTTTGTGGTTTATCGATTAATTTATTAACCATATTAGTTTTTTAAAATAGTTATAGACAAACATAAATACTTATTTTATGGATCTTAAGATCCATAAAAATTAAATTTTAGTGTTTCAAGAATAAAAAAGTTCATTTTAGGATATCCATTTCATAGAATAAGGTATGGATTAGAATTTGATTAAAGCACAACCAAAATATGAAATTATTCTTATGAAATTGAAATGTATTAAGTAAGTATATTTCCTTATATTATTGGTTAATAAAATAATTCCTCAACATTAGTAAAATTATCTTAAAACAAAAATATTATCCTAATACCTTCATTTTTTGAACCAAGTCTTTTAAATCATCATAGATTTATGGATTTGAGGTCCTCAATTTTACATTGATCATTCACTTGTTTGTGATCAATTAAATCAATCACCCCTATAAATATTTACACTTTTCCTCCATGAATGTATCTCCACTTTATACTAATGTTCACCTACTTAGAGACCTATTTATATGTTATTCTATGTGACCTTTGTACTTATAATTCTCTATTATTAAGAGGATATTTTATTAAATATTCTCATGATGTGAGATTTAAAAAAAATGAATTTACAAATATCAAATCCTATATTTTTGAGATCAATTTTAAATTGCGAGGATGAAATTTAATTAAGGTGGAGAGAATGTAACACAATAAAAATTTTAAAAGAGTAACTTTTATTCGATAGCATGTATGAAATGCAACACCAAATGTAGAAAGGAATATAACCACTCAAGTATTTATGGTATATTTAATATTATAAATAAATTTAATATATTCTATAGCTTTCAATTCATACAATACTAAGTTAACTTACATCGCATGCAATAATGAGTTTCTTTGATAGCTTGAGTTATATATACAACTGAGTTTTACCGAACAATAATATATTATTAAAATATTATTATTTAATATAATAATATATAAACTATCAATTAAATTTGTATTTATTAATAGTGTTAAATAAATTATGAAAATATAGGGTTAATAAAAATATAAAATTAAATCATTGGTTACCAATTAATTATAAATGAATATAAAAACCAATTGAATATAAAAGAAATATTTTTATGATCACAAAAGTGTTTTATCCTAATAAAATAAATTAATTAATATTAGTGAATTATATTAATGAAATTTATATTTTATATTTTCAATCAAATATTTTTTACATTAATCAAATATATTTGATAAGCATATGATAAGAACAAACCCAATATTACACATAGAAAAACTATATTTTTATAAAGGCAGTTTTGCCGTTTCTAATGACACACTTATTTTAAAACTGGATTTCAAAATTTTTATAATTTTTATTTTTAAAAATAAACTTCATTTTTGATATAATAACATTAAAATTAACCTTTTTTTTGATTTTTTTGGTTTTTCTCTGAGAAGCTTCATATTTTGATGAATATTGAAAAATAATAATTTTTAATTAAAAACTGAATTTTCATTTAATTTATTTATATAGTTAAATTATTTTTTGATTTGGTTTTAAATTATAATTGGATAAATTTTATATAATTCAATAAAATTCAGTTCATTTTAAAAATTTTTCATTGAAATTGGATATAAAAACTTTTCAAACTTTTAGAAATTTTCACTTTAAAAACCCACTTTGTCGTCCTATTTGTAAGATTAATTTTAATTTAATTTCTACCAATTATGAGATTGGAATTTGAAAAAATGGATTAAATATATTTAATAATCATAATTTATAATTTACTATAAGTTAAACTTAGTTTTTGACCAAAAATATTAGTGAATGAAGTTAAAATTAATTATTGTGATTAAGGTAAAATTAAGCTTAACAAGGGACTAAACCTTAAACTTAAGGGACAAAATGACCTATAAACATGTCCAAAACCTATTTTATGGACATATTTGCACCATATTTTTCATTTTATAGAATCCTATTTATTATTTTAGGCACATTATGTAAGTGATACCTCTCAATAGTGATTACCTTTTTATATTTACAAGGATTCCATTCCTCCTCCACTATAAAAAGGCACTCACCCTACCATTTATTCACACATATCAATCCCTTTGTATAATTAAAAACCTATAAAAATAATATTATAAATTACTATACTTATCCTATAAGTTTCACTTTGGGCAGAAAGCATACCAAGGAAGGCTTTTGGTATAAACCAAAAGGAGTTACCCGAATAAGAGGTAGCGTTCTTCAACGATTACTATTGTTTCATTTAATTATCCACCCATTAAAATATTTTTATATCATTATTTTATAATAACCTAAGTATCTTAAATATAATGGTACATTTTAATTCTAATATTTATACCTACACTTTCACAAACATCCATCAAATGGGATACACAATCATCGTTTGAGTGTACGACGGACTACCGCCTTGCGAACCGATGTTGTTCGTTCTTCCATTTACCACATTTAATGGTTGGAAATAATGGTGCATTTATATTTTATATATGATATATATAGTATTTATAATTTATTTATTCTTCTATAACTTTTTATATAACCATATATTCAGGCCTTCCATTTTTTGGGAATACGATAACATCGTTTGTGGACATGTGGACTACTGCCTCCTCAAAGCGATGTGATTCATTCACACTTTACATGGAATGTATTAAGAATGTTTTTAATAAAATTATGTTAAATATATGAAATAAATATGATATTTTAATTATAATATACATATATATCATTTAATTTTTATTCTTTTAAATATGAAAAATAAATGTAAGCAGTGTTCATGCGTACGTATGACCTACCGTCTCCATGAACAATGCATTTCATTTCCTATTTCCAAATTTTATGGATTATTATAAATACATATATAATGAATATATATGATACTTAAATCATGGTTTATATCCTATATATTATTAAATCATAATCTAAATAAAAATAAAAAAATAACAAGTCAAAACATACTCAAAAAACAAGGCAATTAACACTTGAAATTGAGAAAATAATGAAAGATTGTTAACAAATGGGTAATAAGATATTATAAGAATATAATATGTGATATTATAAATATTATTATGGTTATGGTGTAGGTTAATAAATGCTTAAAATCATTATACATAATGTTAAATTGCGTTCACCAAAAAGGAAATGCAAGGTAAGAGATTTTCATCTCACCTTTTTCATCTCTGAGATAAATGTCATATTCACCACTTACTTATTTTATATGGTGTATATAATGAACATTTTGATGTATTATATTATGAATTATTTTATATTCATGTAATTTAAATGTTTCATTTAATGAATATTACTCACGGGGTTATAATTTTGATTTTACCAAAGTAGTAATGGATTTTTGTCACAATTTGCCTTCACTGAGACGTTTGTTATGTTATACACCTATCTTATTTTATGATGTGTATATAATACTAATTTTACATGGAATATAATGAATATACTTATTCACATTATATTATAAGTTTCATTTAATGTTATTCCTTCATGGGTATTATGATTCAAACATTTCAAAGTGGTATGGTGCACTTTGAATGTTTAAAGATATTTTCCTCAAGAATGTTTTTAAAGACATTTTATATATTTAATCAATAAAAACAAACCTTGTTATTAGTCCAATGGGTATAAATCGTATTTATACCATACTTATTCTTCCTATATATGGAATATGATCATTTTTACCAAGTATTTAATTGACATTTTCTTCCTTGATTCATTTTTATTGTCCCCTTGAAATATTCAATATATAGTGATCATTGAACATTAAATTTTCCCCAAATATAAATATCATTTATCATGGATATGATTATTTCCTAAACCATTTATGATTTTTACATATGTTATTTACTTTTAAATTTATTTTATATTTGGGGAAATATTAATAAATCTACATCTTTTACTCAATGAGGATATTTGATAAGGCACATTGTTCATGAATTAAATAGATTATTCAATATAAGAGGAATGATTTGGATAAGTACGACATGGGTGGGGCCTAGTTATAGATATCCCCTCAATGAATCGATAGTCTCATGGGATGAGTTAGTTGGTCAGCCTTAGTGGGTTTTTTACCTAGTATGTTTTAAAATATCTTATGAAAGGTATTGATGGTAAAGGTATCATGTACCTAGGAAACATGACATACAATAATTAAGCATTTCTTCATTCAGATTTATTTATCTTTATCCCTAAGAGTTTCACTATGAAAAAAAAATTATGGATGCATTTAATTATCAGTTTATTGATTAAATGGTATGTCTTTTAGTTATTTACCTTTCCATATTGATTATTCCTTAACTATTTATTTAAATAGCATGTGTTTTTATTTATTTACATTGAAATATTTTTTAGGAACTTCATTCCTAGTTATTGATTACATGACACGTGTTATTATTTATTTAACATTCTATATTAATTATTCTCATTAATTCATTATTTATTATGCTGTAATTTACCCTTACTGAGCATTTGATCTCACTCTTATTCTGTTTTATTTCTCCATGAATCTAAGAAGTTTACTAAGAAAGATATGAGAGGATATTCTAATATGGAATAAATATATCCTCTAAAGAAAAAATTATGTTATAATTAGTGTATCTAGTTATAATATAAGACTCATGTATATATCTATTTCACCAATACTACTAAACTGATCAGTCCTTTAAGATTTGATTCCTTGTAATCAAGTCAATGTAATAGTAGTAGACACCTACTATGTGATTACTAGGGTAGGGGTGATACAATTATTTTGATATTCAATAAATTACATTCTATCTTCACAATTATTCCTCATATTCTCAACATTCACTTCATGCAATGTAACCTTTTCTTGTAATAGTGATTCAAGCTCTTTGATCCTCTTATATTTGATATCAAATTGAGCATTCTTGACATCAATGTTATTCTCCATATTTTCTTCCAATGTATGGATCTTATTCTCAAGATCTTAAATGGAATCATCCTTAAATTGTATTATTATTACCCTTTATTCATAATATTTGGATCATATCACTAGAATCTCCTCATACTCATCTTTTTTGGTAGTAACTTGTTTTGAGAGCATAATTCATATAAGATCACTTTCTCTTAAATACTTGTCCAATTTATCCAACTTAACTTCAAGTTGAGTGATATCTTCCTGCTTAATTTCAAAAAGACCATAAATAAAAGAAACTATTTCTTGGGGGAAAATAATACAATATATATTTTAATGCTTCAATAGATTAATCTATTAACATATGATCACACTCAATAGATTATTTATTTTTATGGAAAATTTATACCATAAATTTCACATACCTTAGAATCAAATGAATACCTTGACCCCTTTGAGGTAGAATAATTGTTCACATCCTTTATAGGACATTGAACCACAAGTTATTCTCATTACAAGATAAATCCATTTTCCTTTCTTGGAGCACCTAAAACTTCTTCCTCTTTTGATAATAGGGGAAACTTCTTCATATTATTATTCTCTTTATTTTTCCCTCTCATCAAAGTTTTAGTAGAAACTGAATTCTAATATGAGATAGAAATAAATTCTCTAAAACTTTATTTAATTACAATTTAAAGAAATAAACTTAAAATCTTTAAAGAGAACAATTTCATATTAAGAATCCAAAAGAGGCTAACCTGGTGAGAAAAGGGTGTATTTTACCAAAATTTATCACAAGTTTCATGATAATATCTTATTTGGGTATCCTTTTCAATAGTTTTCATTCTATATCTTTAGGCATATGTGATCCTCCCCAAACTTTCTAGTAGATAACACCTGAAAACAGGGTAGTTAGTCCCTATTTATGAATTTGAGGGGAGCGCTGCACAATATTGGATAAAAAAATATTCCCCTAAATTCTAGTTGAGGGATTCACAGTTTCCCCAACCCTCTGATACTAGGTGAGGAAAGGGTGGATTCTCCCATGAGCACTCACAAGTTTCAGAACACTATCTGCTTTGGGTTTCCTGTCCATACAATTTTCTTCCCCTAGGGAATTAAACTCATATAATTGGGGGAATTACTCATAAAAGGGGTTGAATAAATCCAATACCTTTAGGTGAAAAATATCCTCCCCACACCCCAATGTTTGACTCATGACTTGTTGAAAGATCACACCCGATAACATGGCGGTTAGTCCCTATTTATGAATACAAGGGGAGCACTGCGTAACCTTGGGTGCAACACAATATCCCTTCACTACAAGGATAAAACCACACAATAAAACTAATTAAGAAACATTACAATAATATATATTAGTGATATTAAAAATTATGGAGATCAGTATCCCTTTACCGGAATACAACGTCCAAATACCATGGTATTCAAGGTTTATCAAGGAAATGTACAACAAAAAGAAGATATTGCAAGGGCATGAAATAGTAAATTTAGGTAGAAATTTATGTGCCCCTATTACCTCATAAATAACTAATAAATTTCATGATCTAGGTACTTTAACTATTCCTTTAACCATAGGATAAATCAATTTTTCAAATTCACTATGTGATTTGGGAGCATCAATTAATATAATACCATTTTTAGTTTATTATTCCACGTGGATAAGAGACCTCAAAACAACCCGAGTGGTTGTACAACTTTCCAACAAAACTATTACCTATTCAGTTATAGTTTTAGAGGATGTTCTAGTATGCATAGAAGAATTTTTTCCCTAATTAATTTTAAATTATAAATATAGAGTAAGAGAGGTAAATTTCATTCCCCCATAATTCTAGGTATACCATTTCTTAATACTTCCAAAAAATAATAAATTTTAACCAGGTAACTCTTTAAATGACTTTTGGATAACATATAATGAATTTTAACATTATTAGTTCAATAAAATACTCCCATGATGAGTATACTATGTTTTCATAAAACCATTTTGAATTGTATTTTTCTTCAAAAGAAGAAATTTAAATGTTTTATGATATAATTAAATTAGTATAATCCTTATAAACACATGATTTTTATAATGAATATATTTTTGAAAATGAGTTAAATATGGAAACTGTTATGTGTGTGTTTGAACGTTATTTTTATGATAGTTATTTTTATGAATTACTCAAAATCACCACTAAAATTTATATCCTCAAACTTTAAATGCACTTATTTAGAGGGAAATAAGAAAAAACTAGTTATAATTTCAAATGATTTAAAACCCAATTAAGAAAACTGACTACTATGAATTATATAAAAAAATTAGGGCAATAAAATGGACACTATGAGACATCCTAGAGATTAAACCTGCGACCTATAAGCATAGGATTTTGTTAGAAAGTGAGTCCAAACTAGTAAAGTAACCACAAAGGAGGATTAACCCGACCCTCATGAAAGTAATTAAAAATGAATTAGAGTTATTTTTAGGAGATTTAATCATATAAATAATCTCAAAATCCCAATGAGTTATTCCTATTCAAATTTACCCAAAGAAAACTTGATATGAAATTTTAAAAAATGAGAATAATGAGTTTCATAAGAATTTAAAATATCTAGGGAGTTTTCATTAACTACCATAAATTGAACCATGTGACTTGGAAGGACCACTTCCTAATTCCCTTTATAGACCAAATGTTAGGGAGGCTAGTTGGTAAGGGTCACTACTATTTACTTGATGAATTTTCTAGGCATTTTCAGGTTCTAATAGCCCCAAAAAACTAGGACAATACCACATTCACTAACACATTTGGTACATTTTCTTACTAGAGAGGATTCCATTTTGGACTTTCAATTCCCCATGTATATTTCAATGATTCATGGTAAGTATATTTCCAAATCTAATTGAGAACTTATTCTAGGAATTCCTTGATCATTTCACAATGTATGGAACATGATTTCAAAGTTATGCTGAAATTATATAAAAAGTTAAAAAAAATCATTGATAAAAGTGGTTTTAAACCTTTATAAATTCCATTACATGATGGATAAAGGAAATTTTTAAACCACATAATTTCTAAATATGGGATTGAATTGAATAAGTCCAAAATTTACATTATTTATACATTGCCTTACCCCACCACTATGAGACACATTAGATATTTTCTGGGCTATGTTATATTTTACAGAAGGTTTATTAGAGACTTTAGAAAGATTTATTTAACCCTAAATAACCCACTAAATAAGAAACTAATTTTTTATTTGATAATTCATGAAGGATAAATTTTTAAAAATCTCAAGGAAATCTCAAAAACAACCCCTATGATCTACCCACCTAACTATGATAAAAACTTTTAGATACTGTATGATACTTCAAACAAATATGGGGGAGTTGTTCTATCCTAGAAATTTTATGGGAACCCATAAGTTATATAATACACTTCATAGGCCCTAGAAATTTCCCAAATAAATTACACAACAACATAGAATGAGTTTTTATCAATTTTTGTTTCTTTAGAAAAATATTGGTCCTACCTATTGGGAAGTAATGTAACTATTTATTTTAATAATTTAAAAATCAAGTATTCGATCAAGAAGGTCAAAGAAAACCCAAGGTTATTATGGTGGTTGTTTCTACTATAATAGATTTACTTGGATATTAATGAAAAATGGGATGTCAAAATTTAGTTACTGACCACAAGAGTTAATTAACTCACACTACCGAGGTTGAACCATTGGATAAAACAAACTTGGATGAATTATTCCCTGGTAAGAAACTATACAAAGTTAATTAAGTTCCATGGTATACTGATTTAGTCAATTTTCCAATCACATAAATGGCACCCCCTTCTTTACCAAGCATCAAACTTTCAAATTTAAATCTAAGTTAAAGTATTATGTATAGAAGAATATATATTTCTAGAAAATTTGTAACAACCATGTAATAAGGAGGTATATCCCCAAGGAAGAAATTAAATCCATTTTTCTATAAAAATTCCACATGGAGACAATTTTTGTAACATTCCTCCCCTCCTCATTGGTTTGAGAATTTATGGGTGTGTTATTAGGCCTCAAGTGACATCCCCAAGACACCAAAGGCTGAAAATAAATTCCAAGGGAATCAAGAACATTTGGGGGATGATTTTCCCTTTTAAAGATAAAAAATCCAAACTAAAAAAATTCAATCAAAACCCTATATGATGAATGAGTACAAAATAAAACTCAGAACATAAGTATACCGATAAACCATATCATAGTACAATCAAAAACTAAAATACATACTTGAAGATAACCAAAAGACCATGAAACTCAAAAACTCCCAAGTGAAATCAACCAGAAACACCTAACCCACTCCGAGTTATAACTCCACATGCCATGCCCATGGTATCAAGAAGTATCACTAAATAACTTAGATACATTTCCTTTAACCATGTCTTGATAAATGAAATATGAAAATGCACAATAGTACCCAATAATGGGGTGAGTCTAAACTCAATAATATTTCCCCAATGACTTCCCAAATCACTCCATTAGGGCCAAACATATTATAACAATTCATATAAAATAGTTTTAAGTAGTAAAAATATTTTATAACAAATCCATAAATAATTTTCCATAGAAAGCAATAAACAAAGCATAAAACCTTTTTACAATCATTTGATATACCCATAACCATGTCTCCACACACACCATGCATGACTAGGTGATAGTTTTATACTCATGAGAGGCCTCTCATTGATCCACCAAGTTGTCAAAAGGTGACCAAATACTATGTTCCCTAATGGAACATTTCCCTTCCATAGGGGCATGTCTAATAAAAATTAACTCATGCAAAAAATGTATACCAAAATCCATGTAAAACCATTCAAAAAAACTTTATTTATTTAAATAATTTCAATAAAAAAATTTCATTCATCAAAACAAAACCATAATTTTAAAATTAACAATTAAAAATTATAAACCAAAGGGATTTTCCAAAATCCAACCAATTTCCTAGAATTTTCCAAATCCAATACCAATCAAGATTTCCACCAATAATCACACAAGGATTTCACTAAAATTTCAATCAAAACATTTAATTAGAATGAAGCCTTGAATTTATAAATCAAGTGTATATAAGAGAGAATACACCAACCTCACAACAATTGGTGAAAATGAAGAATGGAACAACAAAACTCTAGATTCAGCCTTGGATACCATTTCCTTCAATCAATATAATGATAAAACATTAATATCCCCATCAAGGAATATGAATCTATCCAAAATGGATTAGATCTAAGATTTTGAGAGAGAGAAGAATGATATATCTAAGAATTATGATGAATAACAATGACTTACATATTAATCCGAGCATCCAACGCACTTTGATTCACCTAATAATCACTCCAAAATTGAAGGGGATCATTTCTCAAGACTTGGAAGAAAAAGGAATTCATTTTATGGAGATAATAAGGGATTAGAGGGGGTTAAAAGGCTTAATTCGTATTAGATCCACATTTTTAGGGGTTCCAACTATATGCCACATGGTTAGGCCACACAGTTTGAAAAATTGTGTGCCATCTGCGTGGTGATACTATCTTAAGGCCACACCTCGCATGTTTGGATTGTATAGTTAGACAAACCATACACCAACCATGATTTCCCTCTATTTCAAGAATAACGAATTCCCCTAGGCACTCACATAGTTTTAACAAACTGTGTGCCAACCATGTACCTTCCCAATTCTCACTATCTTCCCTTTCATGGTTTTCTAGAGATGGTTCACGATTTATAATAACCATTCACAAATCATGCACCTATATAAAATACCCCAAAACATGACATAACCCCTTGAAACCTCCCAAAACTTAACCTGAGAATTATATATACTCAAAATAAATGAATAAAAGGTCATTTAATTGAAACCATGGGTGATTCATTTTCCCCACCATTAGAATTTTCATCCCTAGAAAGTAGAAAATTATTGTTTCCCAAGTAAGTCTTGGGACACTACTTTAACATTTCCTTCCCACCCCACATTTCTTCCTAAATCCGACCATATTTCCACAAAACATGAACTAAACTGATGATTTTCCATGAAATATTTTCTCTTGCCTATCCAAAATCCATACTGGTACATGAATCAACGTAGAATCTGACTCTAGGTCAACATTATCCCATCAAATCACATCCTCAAGATCAGGTTGGTACTTCTTAAATTAAGATACATGAAATACATTGTTCATTAAACTAAACCTAGGTAGAAAATCCAACTGATATACCAACTCAAAAATTCATTAAAGTATCTTAAAAATGACTATGTACCAAGGATAAAACCTTCCTTGGTTATCAAAATTACGATGCCCAAGATTTAGTGAGATTCTAACAAACACATGTTCAATAACCAAAAATAAAAATGGTTGTCTATGATGATCCGTATATGATTTCTAATGACTCTGAGATATCTCTATTCTCTTTATAATTAACTAAATTTCCTCTATTATGTCTTACACAAGGCTTGGTATAATCAGTGAAGTATCACATATTTCCACCCAATAAAGTGAAGAACGATAAGGACACCCAAATAATGATTTAAATGAAGCAATATGTATCAAGTCCTAATAACTATTACTATATAAGATCTCCACTAATGGTAAATGATCCTCTCGCGAGAAACTAAAATCCATCACACAAATCTCTAAGCATGTCCTCCAATATTTGGACTGTCTATTCATACTATCCATCCATTTGAGGATGATAATCCATACTCATAGTAAACTATGTTACAAGGGATTTCTATAAGGTTTTTTAAAAATGAAACATAAAACTAGGGTCTCTTTCAGATACAATCAAGAATAGAATGCTATGTATCTTTATAATTTTCCATATATAGAGTTTGGATAAGTCTTCCACCATACTAGTTTCATGAATAGGGATTAAGTGATCCAAATTTATGATTCAATACGCTATTACCCATATGGAACCATATTTCCTAACCATATTTGGTATACCTGTTACAAAATCCATTGTTAACCACACCTATTTTAATATGGGAATTGGTAAATACTACAAAATACTGGTAGGTCGTTGATACTTTCCATTAACCTGATAACTAATGAGGCATCTTGAGACATGATCCACTACCTCTATTTTCTTGCCAACCCACCAAAACCATGATTTCAATGCTTTATAAATTTTCTGAATCCTAGGATGAATAACCCATCTTGAATGGTGGTAGGCACTAAGAAGTTTTTCTTGATAAGAAAAAGGTTTGACCATCCAATATCTAAATCTAAACATTAAACTCCCATCCAAATTCCATCCCTCAATGGTCTCTCCTCAATTAAATTTTGAACTCATAGTAACATAATTAGGATCATATGTATTAGAAATGCTAACATGCTCACCAAACCAAGAATAAAAAAATAGAAAGAAAACTACAACATCAACTTGGTCTAAGAAATCTAAGTGCATATCATCTATGTCTAACTTTAATTTACATTGGTCTAAATCCTCATTATCCAACTGAGTATATGAATTCCTACTCAATTAATCCACTATAAAGTTCCCTTTACCTGGTGTATACATCAACTTGAAGTCAAACATCTGCAGATACTCCATCCATCTACACTTACTTAAATTCAAATATCTCTGTGATAAAATGTATTTAAAAATATTATGATCCATAAAAACTATGAATTTATCACCAAATAGATAATGAAGCCAAGTCTTCAAAGAGTAGACCATAACATCCAATTCCAAATTGTGTGTTGGGTAGTTCTTCCCATGAAACCATAACTATCATGAGACATAAGCAACAACATGATCTACCTATATGAGAACACATAAAAACCTAGATCCCAATGAATCATAATAGACTATATAACCCAACCTAGACTCCAGAAACATGAGTATAGGTGCTGATTTAAGTTTAACCTTATGTTCTTGAAAGGATTTCTAGTATTCCTCATTCTATTGGAAAGGAACACATTTTCAAAGCTATAATCAGTTATTCTAAACATGAAAAATCACATAAAAAATGTCTATATCATCCCACTAATCTAAGGAAAATATGTATGTCAAATACATTCTTCAGTGGTCTCTAAGATATAACAAATTCTATATTTTCAATATCTAAAGAAACACCCTTTTTAGAAATGACATGGACAAGAAAACACACCTCTTATATCTATAAATCACACTATGATAACTTGGCATACAAATGATACTCCTTAAACATACCCAAAACTATATCCAAGTGTTGCACATGATCTGATTTTGTCCTAGAATACATCAGTATATCATAAAAACACTACTAAAAAGGAATCTATATACCTATGAAAGATTCAATTCATCAATTCCATTAATATAGATGATGTATTCATATGACCAAAAGGTATAACCACATATTAATAATGCCTATATCTACTTATGAAATATATCTTTGAAATATCTTCCTTTAGAACTCATAATTAGTGATACCCCAAACATAAGTCAATTTTAGAGAACCATTAGGACTCCCTTAATTAATTAAACAGATTATCAATGCATGGAAGAGTATACCAATTCTTTATTGTAACTTGGTTAATCTTATGATAATCCACACAAAGTATAAGAGTTCAATCTTCCTTATTCACAAAAGAACCATTATTCCCATAGATACATACTTGGTCAAATGAACCCTTTGCTTCCAACTCTTCCAACTGAACTTTCAATTCCCTCAATTCTGTTGGAACCATTTGATAATATGGAAATGGGATAGTACTGGTCCTTGGTAGGAGATCAATCATAAACTAAAATTCTATTTTTGGTGAAAACCTTGAGAAATTTTTAGGAAGAATTTCAGGAAACTTTTCAATAATAGTTGTAAAATATCTATACCCAATCTCATCCACATATGTAGATGTTAGTGATGCTAACTAATACTATATAGTTCCAACCATCGATGCTAAAAGTCTCTCTCTACTAGCCATTATATCTCAATCTCCTCTAAATATACGATCGAAACCATCCAGATATGTGAAACTAACCTTTCAGGCATAATAGTTGATGTGGACCTTGAATGTTGTAAACAAATCCATACCCAAAATCAAGTCATAGACATCCATCTAAATCATAGAGAAATCCCAAAGTAACTCATCCCTATTTATAGTTATAGAATTTGATTTACACATAAAGTATCTACATTCTATTTATCCAAGAGGAGTTTGAAGTTTCAACATAGAAGGAATCATCTCAATATGCAATCCCATATGATCAATGACACAAGAATCAATAAATGAGTGGGACATTCCTATATCAAAAAAATATTATATATGTGTATAATTAAAAAGAATAATACCCCTCACCATCAAGGGAACAAATTTATCATCCATGATCACTTTCTTAGCTCCATAAAATTTCTTACTCACTACAATTATCTCGTTGTTACCCTATTGATATTGCATTGGTTGATGAGTCATGGTGTTCCCAGAATCACCTTGGCCTACTCGATTATAATGATGTGAACTATTATTTTGTAATCATCTCATCAAAGAATAATTTTTATGGGGACCATGATATATGTCTCTAACACCCAACTATGTATCATTACAATAATAGAATTAAATATTTCCCATCTAGTTGTAATTATGACAACCTCTAGGTGGTGTCGTATAATCTCACATCATATACTCAAAATATCCAAGTTAAAAAAATCCTAGATTACTTTTTAGTTGAGGAGGAATATTTACTAATCCCATGTTCTGATTAAGAGGTTCCCCAACATTCTGGAAATAAGTGTCCCTATTCCTCTTATTCCCAATAGTAGAGTTTCCACCTGTTCCCATAGGAATAAACATAATACCTAAAACTATATTTCCCAAGATATCCCTCTATTCCACCATTACTCTATTGACCATTTATATACAATCCATTATACAAAGAATGAAAATCTTTGATCAAATATACGACCTCAACCCCAACTCAAAAATGCATGCCTTCAAGGATTCACTTGCAGAAACTTTTGGGGAAAAGTGAACTAAATTCCTAAATTCAGCCACATACTCTATCACCGAGAGATTATATTTTTTTCAAATAAAATAACACTATTATTCTAAAAATTTGAAAGGTGTGAGGATATTATTTTTTGTTAAATAGTTCTTTAAAATCATCCCATGTCATTTATTGATCCATTTTATCATGAAATGCTAATTTCCACCATTAGCATTCCAAATCCTCCAACATATATGTTTCCAAATTTCCTTTTAGCTTTATTGGTGTAACAGGGAAATCAAAGACTCGATTCATACAATTGAATAAGACCTTTTATTTTTTTTTCCATCTTGAAATCACCCTGAAAGATGGGCCGATTCTACTTTAGGAACTGAACTGAATGGTACACTTGTAGAGGATCATCATTCGAATTACCACTATCCATGACCTAAAAATCATAGACAATTATTTGGACCAGATATTAGTTCACCTATAGCTCAAGAACAACCAAATTCTCAGTATCCTCCTTCAGATGATTTCTTCAATGCCTACAAAGTTCCATTCACTATAGCTAGAACAAAACTCTGTTTAGTCTCTATCATTAGTAACTAAAGGATTATTAATTCTAATTTACCATATCAACTTATATCACAAACATATATTTTCAAAATTCAACCATCATCAAAATTTTAACCATTTTTTAAAACAATACAACTATGATTTTCAAAATCAACCATTTTTACTATTTTCAAAAATCAACACTTTTTTTCAATTTCATAAACCAATAAAAGAATAATGAATAATGGAATCCTATTGGAAAGTCTTACTATAAAATCATAGAATGAAATTATTATTGGATAAACCCATCATTATTATATGATAACTCACCTAGAAATGTATTAAAACACTTAGGTACCCAAACACCTTGGTAACTTTAAGTTCAACATAAAGAGGTTAGCTATGCCTTTTTATACTTTATATTTCAAGTTCTGACAATCCTATCTCCTTACTACCATCCCAAGAGATTGTATGTTACCATTCCTAACTCAAGTATCAAACAAGTTGACACTATTTTTCCTAAAAATATAGACGATCTAACAAAGATAGATGCCATTTGTAACATCCCTCCCCTCCTCATTAGATTGAGAAGTAAAAGGTGTGTTACTAGGCCTTAGGTGAAATACCCATGACACCAAAGGTTGGAAATAAATTCCAAGGTCCTCAAGAACATTTGTGGGATGATTTTACCTTTGAAAGATAAAATATACAAACTATAAAAACAATAACCAACCAAACCTCTATATGATGCATGAGTATAAAATATAACTAAGAACATAACTAAAATAATAAAACATATCAGAGCATAGTTGAAACTAAAATACATAATCGAAGAGAACCAAAAGATTACAAAACTCAGAACTCTTAAGTGAAATCAACCTAAAACATCAAACCCGCTCTAAGATCCAAATCCAATTGTCATGACCATGGTATCAATAAGCATCACTAAATAATTGAGATACCATGCCTTTAACTATGTCTTTATATATGACATATGAAAATTCAAAATAGTTCCTAAGAAGATGGTGAGTCTAAACTCAGTAGGATTCCACCGATGACTTCACAAATCATGCCACTAGGACCAAACTTTTCAGCTTAATTCATATAAAATAGTCTTAAGCTGTAAAAACAGTTTATAACAAATCTATAAACAATTTTAGATGGAAATAGATAAAATAAGCATCAAACCTTTTAAAAATCATTTTTTATACCCATTACCATGTCTCTACACACACCATGCATGCCTATATTATGGTTCCATACTCATGAGTGGTCTCTTGTTGATCTAAAAAGTTGTTATAAGGTGACCAATACTAGGTACCCTAATGGCACATGCCCATTACATAGGTTCATGTCTAATTAAAATCACCTTACACCAACCATGTATTCCAAAATCCATGTAAAACCATTGCACAAAACTTTATTTAATTAAATCATTTCAAAAAACAATTTTTATGTATAAAAAAACCATAATTTTAAAATCAATATTTTAAAATTATAAACCAAAGGGGTTTTCTAAAATCCAACTAATTTCCCAAAATTTTCTAAAGACAATACTAATTGATATTTCCACCAGGAATCATATAAAGATATTACATCAATTTCAACCAAAATATTTAATTAAAACCAAACCTTCAAGTTATAAATTAGGTGGAGATAATATAGAATCTACCTACCACACAACAGTTGGTGAAAAAGAAGAACGGCACAAAAAAACTCTATATATAGCCTTGTATCTCCTTTACTTGAATTAATCCAGTGATAAAACATCAATATTCACATCAAGGAACATGAATATATCCACCAAAAATTATATATAAGATTCTGGGAGAGATAAGATGGCTAGATCTAAGAATAATTATGAAGAACAATGACTTAAAAATGAATATGGGTCTCTAACACACTTTGATTCACCTAATAATAGCTCTAGAATCAAAGGGAATCATATCTAAATCCTTGAGAGAAAAAATAATCTGGGTTATGGAGAGAATAAGGGATTATAGGGGGTCTAGAGTCTTAATTCATATTATATTCACATTTTTAGGGGTGCCAACTGTTTGCCGCACAATTTGGAAAACCATGTTCCAACTATGTGGTGATACTATCTTAAGGATATACCTTTCATAGTTAGATTGTATGGTTAGACAAACCATGAACCAACCATGATTTTACCTATGTTTCAAGAAGCATAATTTCCCTTGGTAACTCTCATGGTTTGGCCAAACCGTGCGCCAACCATGCACATTCCCAATGACCACTATCCCACCTTGCATGATTTTATAGAGACAGTGAAAAATTTCTACTAACTGTTCACAAAATTTTCACCTTTAAAAAAGCCTCCAAAACATTCAAAAATCCCTAGGAACCTCTTGAAACTTAACATGAGTATTATATATACTCAAAATACATGAATAACGGGTCATATACCTGAAACTAGGGGTGATACAATTTTGGACCTTAGAGAACTACTCCTAAGATGTTAGATGATAGTTTATTTTACCCTTAATTTTTAACAACTCGCATAAATTCTTTAAATAATGCCTAAATTTTCAACTTACTGGTGGAGTTTCCAAAAGACATGAATTTCCCCAACAAGATTTAATTTGTTTGGAGTATTTGATGTATGGGGATCCAATTTCATGGGTCTATTTCCTATCTCATTTGGTTTCTTATACATCTTAATAGAAGTAGACTATGTTTCTAAGTGTATTGAAGAAAAATAAACCAATACTAATGATTCTAATGTTATGACCCATCCCTTGGGTCCTGTGCCGTGACTACTCCAAGCCCACCTCCCATGGGCTAGGGGATGGTGACTAGCGCCGAATAGATGTATCCCATGAAGGGGAGGCATTTTCCTAAGTACCTGTACACATGAACACGTCTCCAAGAAAAGTGCTAAATTGAAAACACTGAGTAAACAATTATTCATGCCACTAAGACAACCACTGAGTAATAGTACAAAATTGAAAAGTAAACAGTCTAGAACACAAGCCCAACTAAAATAGAAAAGTATAAGCTCATGGATCTCATCTGTAGAAAAATCTACCTGAAGGGTAGGTATAGTAATATGTCTGAACGTTTCTGAATCATACCATGTTTTTCAGACCTTCCTGAAGAACCACCTGTCTCTGGTGCACCGGGGAATCCATCAAAGCTATCGATCATCTGCACAAGATACGACATGTGCGGGTGAATCCCGTGTAGGGGTGAGTAAAGAAATACTGATTTGGGACCCCAAACCACAAAGGAATTACACAAAGTAAACCACAAGTAATCACATGAAGTATACCACAAATAAATCACATTAAGTATACCACAAAGGAGAGCACTAAGAAATACACCAAGTAGACTACCAAAGAGGCACAAAAAGTGTAGCCTCGAAGAGGTACAGTCAAGAGAGTCATTAGAGTCAGCTCACACCAAGTATAGGTCTATGGTATGTAAATAGGATTATCCTAAGAATCCATAGTACCCTCAAGTAGTAAAACATGAAGTGTAGGTAGCACACAGAGTGTCGGTAACACATGGAGTGTAGGTAACACACGGAGTGTAGATAACACATGGAGTGCTGGTAACACACGAAGTATTGTCAAAGACTAGGGGAGCCACACCTTGGTGGGATAGGGGAGTATCGAATCAGTCTTTTTAATACAAAAATTCTAGATTAGACACATATTATAGGTAAGACACACAGTCTAGATAATCACACTACTTCTAGGTCACAGCCAACAACATGATTTTATCCTTAGTATGCTCATTCTCGGAGCACCTACTCCTCGATCCAATAGTCTTTACGCCAAATCCCACAGAAACTCACCTAGAGTATCTCAAAAGTATAACCTCATCACAAGGGTCCCAAATATATAGATAGATCATCAAACAGACACACTGTTTGAGAGTTATGGGCAGTTTAGTGAAAAGGGGCCTGTTGGGTCTGGGTCCGATCCGAATCGGTCGGACCAACTTGAACCGACTCGGTCAGACCGACCTGATCCAACCCAAACTGCCGGTTCAACTCAACCCACTCTAGATAGGCCTGGTCCACTACCGGACTGGTCTATTACCGGTCCAGTCCTCCATCTCTAGCCTAACCCACTTGAGTAGGCCAGTTCGTCTGATCGGGACATGGTGACTGCCCCATCTACTCGCCGTCAATGCAGGGTGGGCACTGCATTTGATACGGTGGTCTGCCGCATGACCAAACCATGGAGGTTTCCATGGGGTTCTGCCACCATGGTCCAGTTGGACCGCAGTCCCTCAGCCATGTGATGCAGCCTCCCTTCTGTGTCTGCCGCCCCGCGACAGCTTCCGTGGGGATCTACGCCATCAGCCATCAAGCCATCGGCCACCGCTACTAGGTGGACATGCTATCGTGCACCACAGACGATGCTGCCATGCACCACTTCTAGCTTCCCTCCTTCCGTGGGTCACCACCATCACCAGGGTGGCCCGTTTTCTGAACTGCGATCACCCTCGTGATCCATGGGTGGATGTCTCCTCTACCATGTGGTCCAAATTATCTCATCATCGATCCTTGGGTCTGGCCATGTTCAGAACCTATCGAAAAGAATCTGACGCAACCATGGGGTCCATCAGTGAAGAAAGTAATAGAGAGAGAGATAGATAGAGCACCATTAAAACCTAAGGAATGAACATTGGCCTTATTTGTTCGTTTTTCATTCACCCCATTAGAAAAAAGGGGAACTAAATGATACCGATTACCACCAAGGTATAACCCCCTTTAATCCTACCACAATAATACCCATTAATCATGAGAGATTGATCCACGGATTAACCTATTGGTGGGTTTATCCGCATTCATCATTGAAATAAATAATGAGGAAGAATGATCATATAGAATTAAAACTCCTACATAGAGTTTAGATTAGTCATAGAAGAGGATTAATTGTTGATGGCGGTCCATCCATGAGCGATCTCGATCTATCATTTGTCAGCGTTCGTTGTTCGCTATCTTCAATGAAAGAGTTTCCTTTACTCAGGGAAACTTCAAGGCTCTAGGTGAATGATATCTAGTGTAATTAATTCTAACACTGGTCCCTACCCCTGATTAAAGGAGAAAACACATTAACACATTTCAGCATTACTGTTTCACTTTGAAACATCGTCACCACATTGTTTTATTTATGAAAGGAAATAACTACTTTTTCACTACGTTGAATAGTTTCTTTATTGTCATTAAATGCTAAAATAAAAATAAAATAAACTTTTTAAGTTTATTTTTATTCTTCTTTAAAATTTTCGAAAAATATTTTTTGTAGTCGACCCGTGCCAGTCTAAGTTAGGTTCTGCCTAAGAAAAACCTGCTTCTCTGAACACAACAGTGTCCTCATATTTCAAATCCAAGCACTCGTTTAAATGTTACTAAAACCACACATGAGCACTTTTTTTAATAAACTTAAATAGTTCAAACATTTATTTCGGGCACCCCGGGCCTCAGAATCATGTACCTTCTTAGTGCCTAGTCTCAAAATAACCCCATATAATTTTCAAAAAATTTACATGGAAAATCCGGGACATTTTGTTCTCCCCACCTTAGGTATTTACGTCCCTAAAATCCAAAAAAAGGGATAAAAAACAAATGGGGATACTGAGCACGAATCTAAGCCTCTCACTCCCACATGATCTCTTGGAGATTCTCATACTGCCACCAGACACACACTAGAGGAATTGATTTACCACTAAGGGTTCTCTCTTATCGATCCTCGATCTCCATAGGCTACTCTGTGAAAGTCTCCCCATTATTAATATCTATCTCACCCCAATCAATGACATGTGAAGGGTTGTGTATGTATTTACTCAGTTGGGATATGTGAAAGACGTCATGAACCCACTCTAACTATGGAGGTAGATCCAAGTGGCATGCCACCTTTCCCACTCTATGCAGTATCAGAAAATGTCCAATGAACCTCAGATATAACTTAACGCCTGGACAAATCACTATATCCCATGTCGAGGAGAGACCCGAAGGAACACATGGTCTCCCTCCTCAAACTCCATGGGTCTCTATCACATATCAGTATAGGACTTCTGACTACTCTATACAGTCTTCATATGCTCCTAGATGACCTGCACCTTCTCCGTAGTGTCATGTACTAACTATAGGACCAAGAGTGCTGACTCTTTGGGGTCATTCCAACAAAGTGGATACCTACAGGGTCACCTGTACAAGGCCTCGAATGGTGCCATACCAATGGTGGAGTGGTAGCTGTTGCTATATGAAAACTCCACCAGGGGTAGTTGATCCTCCCAACGTGGCCAAAATCGAGGATACAAGCATGTAGCATGTTCTCTAAGACCTGAATGGTCTGCTCCATTTGGTCATTTGTCTATGAGTGGAAAGATGTTCTCAAGAACAACTGAGCCCCAAATGCCTCCTACAATCCCTTCCATAACTAGGATGTAAAGCATGCATCTCGATCTGAGACTATCATTGATGGGGATCTGTGGATTCAAACTATTTCCTGAATGTAGAGGCATCTCGGTATCTCTACCGAACCCTGTTTATGAATCGTTGGGAAGTGGGTAGACTTGGTGAGTCTATAAAAAATCACCCAGATGATATCATTCCCCCTAGACGCACATGGTAAAACCTCTACGAAGTCCATCAATATTCCATTCCACTTCCACTCCAGCACCTTAAGGGGTTGAGTCAAACCCACTGGAACCTGGTGATCAGCCTTCACTTGCTGATAAGTGAGGCATCTAGAGACAAATTCCGCCACTACCTTATTCATCCCTGACCACCAAAACTGATGTCATAAGTCTTAGTAAATATTTTCCATACCTGTATATATCGCCAAAGGGGGTACATGAAAATTCCACAACACCTCCTCCCATAACATCGCTGGTAAAACTGTGAATCCTATGAAAAGGATGACATGATCCCCAACTTTCGAATATCCATCCGAGGAATTCCCTCTAGACCTTTGATCACATTTAGTCTCGTAGATAACATCTTTAAGCTCTGCCTCGTGAACGTGCTATAATAATGGAGGGGTAACTACCATCAAATGAAGATAAGCTACTTCATCTCCATATACAAAGGATATTTGAAGTGAGTACAACTGCTTTGAGGCCTAGTTTAGTAGTTGTGAACTCTATCTCCAGCTGAGAGAATCTTCCACTGTGTTTCCCTTCCGAGGAGTATAGACTATCTTGAATTCATATTCCTAGAGGAGCTCGATCCAACACCACTATGTCAGGTTCAGATACTTAGAATAAAAGATATACCTGAGACTTTTGTGTTCTGAGTAGATGATAAACCGCTCACCCATAAGGTAGTGTCGCCACATCTTTAATGCAGATACTACCACCTCCAACTCTAGATCGCAGGTCACGTAGTTCTTCTCATGTGGTCTCAACTATCGTGAAACTTAGGAAATCACCACTTACATCAGGACTTAACCAAGCCTGTTCCCTGATGTGTTGCAAAACACCACTTACTCAACACCCTCTTATGGAAATCTTAGGATGGGAGTGCTCGTCAAACTCTATATCAGATGCTGAAAGCTATACTGGAACTTCTCCGTCCATATGAAAGGTTTCCATTTAATTTTCAAAGTGGTAATGGGTGCTTCTACTTTGGAGAAGTCAAGTAAAAACCTATGATAATAACCAACCAATCCAAATAAACTTTGAAACTCGGTAACACTCTTGGGTGGCTCCCAAGAAAGAACCACCTCAATCTTCACTGGATCCACTGCAACTACAACCTTAGAGATGACGTGTCCCAAAAATTCGACCTCTTGAATCCATAACTGGAACTTCGAGAGATTCCTATAAAGATGGTGCTACTGGATAAAGTCCAGGACCATCCTCAAGTGTATCTTGTGCTCCTCCTCAGATGCTGAATAAACTAGTATGTCATCAATGAAGACCACTGTAAACCGGTCCAATTACAACTAAAAGACCCTTTTCATGATTCCCATGAACACTTCTAGGGAATTCTTCATGCTTAATGAAATCACTTAGTACTCATAGTGACCATACTAACATTTGAAATATGTATTCAGGATGTCCTCATCCTGTACATGAAGCTGGTGATAGCCTGATATGAGGTCTATCTTCTAAAACCATCTCACTCCCTTCAGCTGATCGAAGATATCATTGATCCTCAATAAAGCATACTTGTTCTTCATGATCACCTGGTTTAGGCTTTATAATCCCACACATAACCTCAATTTCCTGTATGAACTCTTGGAAAATAGAACTGGGGCTGACAATGGTGAAACACTGGGCCTCATGAAGCCCTTTCTCTATAAGTCCTCCAACTACACCTTTAACTCTTGGAGCTCCGTGGGAGCCATCCAATATGTAGGTGTAGATATCAGTGCCATCCTAGGGTACAGATCAATGCAGAATTCTACCTCTCTATGAGTAGGTAGTCCTAGAACATATTTTAGAAAATGTCCTCATATTCATCCACCACTATAGGAAATTGAGGACTCGTCTCATCCACTACACCAAGGGTCATTATAGACAACTAATGTGCGATCGGATACACCCTTTTACATTCGAGTCCATCCCGCACTACTTGTGTCTCCCTTTCACTGAAAAAGGAAAACCTGGTCCCATCTCTATAGATACACCACACTATGCACCTAAAATAGTTGATCTAAGAATGAACTATGGATAACCACTCCATACCTAGTATGACATCGCAAGGCCTCAAAATTTCTACCAAGAGATCCCAAATTAAACTCTCACCCCCAAGAGTAAGGGCACACTACCTGTACTAGTGTGTTATTATCAAATCTCCTCCTGAAAGAGTCCTTAAATGTAGGGATCGAGTCAACAGTTCCACTAGAATCTCTATGTCTCAAACAAGGGTCATGGAAATAAAAGAGTGACTAGAACCTCTGTCTATCAAAACTAAATCTAGGGTAGAAAAGACACAAATCGTACCTCTAATCATCTTGGGAGTCTCAGGATTGCAAGCCTCCATTACCTGGAGCTGGCCTCGCCCTTGTCCACCAGCTCCCTGAGATCGGGGTGGACCACCTGGTGGTGGTGGTGGTGGTAGTGCCTTGAATCTCCATCCACCTCCTACCACTCATCTTGCTCCTCTTCCACATAATCCACCTGGAGGACTACTATGTTCTTTTCTCCACTTCTACCTTGGTGGTCCCTTGACCGTCTCCTAGCCGGTCATACGATTGGTCGAATAATCTCTAGCTAGATACCCCCGATCGCCACATGAGTAACACAATATGTTCTTAAGATGACTCACTCTACCCTAGGATCACTGCACCATTGATCCCATATCCTGGGGGCCATCCCTTGGACTGTATGTACCTCTTGGAACCATGTGTTAGCTTTCGGCTACCTAATGAAGAGGACCCAGCTTCCTGATACCCAATGGTAGATCCCACCACCAGTGCCTACTTTGCAAGAAAGATCTCTATCAGTAGAGCGTGCTCCAGCACCCCAAAATGCATAGGGATGATAAGGGATATCATTGATGCCATTATCTACCAATGTAGTCTCTTATCAAAGGTACATGACCTAAAGAATGGCCCCCAAACCATGTCGGTAGAGTAGTGAGAAAGATCCATGAATCTCGAAGAGTACTCTGCTACTGATCGGCTACTCTACTGTAGGTGAATTAGCTCTTATATACGCACAAATATTAATTTAGATGGAAAGAAATCCTCCCTAAAGAGGTGATCAAAGTCTATCCAGGATAGCATCGCCTTCTCATGCGTCTGTGTCATCAGTCTCCACAATATCATCACCAATCCCTGAAGAAGCCTCACAGATAAGAATTCCATCTGGTCAAGAGGCATCCTCATTAGGAAGAAAACTTACATCACTACTCCAACCAGTCCTCAGCTACCTGAGGATCCATCTCACCTTAGAACCTGGGAGGTTTCTACCTCTGTCACTCATGAAATTCACTAATCCTATGTGCATCCTATACCAGTAACGTCAGTAGGAATTACTGCTCTCTAGGTGGTGGTATTACTGGTGCACCACCAGGAGGTGATATATCTAGAAATAGTCTGTGTACTGATGACTCATTACTCAGTGGACCATCCTCATGGTCACACCCCAAAATCCTGGATGGATGCCTATGAGGAAGCATCCTGAAACAGAACAAGATATACCACAGTTAATAGTGTATACCGGGTAAGCTGACTCTGAATCAAGAAGGACATGAGAACACACTCAATTCCTATGTAATGCAAGAACCATTAATTTCCCATGCAACTATAATTTTTATGTACTGAATAGGAAAGTATAATTCAAGGTCCTAGTGTATGGGCACGTCACCTGCCGGACCAACATTGGATTTCATGGCCTAAAATTCGAACTCAAAACACTTAACACCATTGCCCGAAAACAAGAGTAATACAGACCACCCTCTAATACCACTCTCTCACAACCCATCCCCTAGGGCCCGTGTTGTGACTACCCTAATCCCGCCTCCCATAGGATAGGGGGAAGTGACTAGTATCGAATATGAATATCCCACAGAAGGGAGGCATTTTCCTAAGTACCTGTACACACGCACATGTATCCAAGAAAAGTGATGAACTGAAAAACTTAGTAAATAGGTATACATTCCACTATGACAACCACCAACTAACAATACAAAACTGAAAAGTAAATGGGTTAGAATAAAAGCCCAACTGAAACAGAAAAGTACAGGATCCTTGATCTTGTCTATAGAAAACTCTACCTAAAGGGTAGGTACAATAAACTTTCTGAACATCGGTAATGCATACCACGTCCTTTGGACCTCCCTGAAGCACTACCTATCTCTGACCCACCATAGAATCTGTCAAAGCTGTCAATTTTCTGCACAAGACATGACATGTGTGGGTGAATCCCGTGCATGGGTGAGTAAAATAATACTCATTAGGGACCCCAAACCATAAAGTAATTACACAAAGTAAAACATAAGGAATCACAAGATGTAGAGACCCGAAGCTTAACGTACATAGACATTACATTACTTTTGCGGAATACTTAGTACATAACAAAAAACACACACACAAGGACCGTAATAGTTTAGTGTCTTTGGAAACTCGGAATATAATCTTCTAATCGTGGTGAAAGATGTTCAACATCTCCCATAAAGATCTTCTCTTTTTTTAGACCTAAATCCTTTCTTTATATCCTGGGGAAAAGAAAACATAAAATGGTGAGCTCAAATGCTCAGTAAGGGTAAACAAAAGAAATATCAATCACATCATATTCATAATAACATATCTTTTGGAAATCTTAACCTGCAAAAGAGATCATAATTTCATAACATAGGATAAATCATAGTATTGAAATGAAATCCAAATAATCATAACCTAAAACATGAAAATTTGTGGCATACACACATAATCATAGGGAATCATTTCTTATTAGTCAAGACTCATTGCCAAGAATATCTTAGTGGACAAAGTCCCTTTCCGAACTGAGTTCACTCCTCGTTTCAGTCCTGTTTCACTGAACTGGTATAACCTACCATTCCAGCCATGTCTATCTCATGAGATATAAAATCTTTATCCAATGCATTGGAGGGAGATATAGGTCCCACCCATCTCATAATGATACCATTCTTATGTGTGCCACAAAATCAGAAAACCATACATCATAGCAGAACCCATGTAATAAAAATGGGAATCTTAAACATCGTGACATCATAAAACAATTCATATAAGATAAAGGAATTCATAAAAATAATTCCATCACAACATAATCAAATCAATTTAATAATAGGGATAGAAACAGAACCCTATATTATCTTAGATGGAAAATAATTTTGATAAAGCACTTGAACTCCATTCTTGAGGAAAATATCCTTTCTACTTCAAAAACATTGTCCTTTATTTAACATGTCATACAATTTTAAACTAAAAAAAGTTGATTAAAAATAAACTTGAAAACTTGTAAAGGAAGATTCTTGGAAATAATGTTTTAAAAATCCATTCATGTCGTATAAGTTAAAAAAACATTCTTCGTACTTTTGTCGGAAAAGTCAAAAAGTACCTCGTACGAAAAAAGACAAAAGATTCCTTTCATATCCTTTACTAAAAAACTCACCAAAGGGTAAAATTGGATTTAAAAAATTGTAGGTGGATGGAAATAATATTACATATTGAGGAAACATGGATGTGGATGATAAAATACACCCCAGTAAATTTCAAAGTATAAACAATCTCGGATAAAAATGAGATTGTGATATTTCCCTTACCTTAGGTCCGATATGCTTTGTACGTGTCCAAAACTCCTGTATAATGATTTAAATAATGTTATTGACTTATTCAATAATCATACTTATTTTTATGATATCATATATGGTCATATTCTCAGCTTCTTAGTAGTAATATTTCATTGCTACTTGTTATTTGAGTGTTTATAACTTTTTGTTCTTATTCGTGTTTTGTCGAATAAATTCTTATTCTTCTATTTAGGTTATAGATACCTCATTTCCAGAATGGTATTAGTGTAATATATATCATATTAATTCATTCGATTCATTTATATAATCATTATGAAATGAAGATCATGTATAACGAGTCGCATCACATCGTGGAGATGGTATTCCGTACGTATGCACGAGTGATGATATCGTTCCTATGATTGTGGAATTGTGTTGGAGTGTATGTATACTATTTCAGAATCAGTATCACTTTATAATAGTCATATATAGTCAGTATTTACACCATTATACCCATCCAAGTAAGGTGGTGGTGGAAAATAGATTACACCACGGCGTGGAGATGGTATTCCGTACGTACGCACGTGCGGTGATTTCGTTTTCCGTAGGATGGATAGATGGTGAAATAGGGTTGTTTCATACTTTAATAAAATATCATTATATGAGTGATACTGATGTTATTACTTCATAATGAAACAACCTAAGAAGAAGAAGTGGAAGAAGAAATAAAGTTGAAAGAATCGGTAACAGAAATTACCTCTTCTTTGAAGCGCCTCTTTGAGATCTCCTTTTAGGGCACTAAAATTGGTCTTTGAGGAAGACCAGAACCTCTAGGATATTGATAGGGAAGTGGAGAAGAGAATTTGTCAGGGGTTGGCCGATATTAAAGGCTCAAAGTTGTGTGAGGAAGAGAGGGAGGAGGAGCCCTTTTATAAGGGAGGAGAGAGGCACCTTTGGAATAACTAAAAATATTATTTTATTATAAAGTCAAGTTCGGTTTTAAATAGCTCCAAATTGATTTATTTAGAATATAAGGTGGGTATGGGTCTAAATCCTCTCATCCAATAGAATTTAGACAAGTTTAGGTCATTATATTAACCTTATCTTTTAGTTTTAACTCTTAGTTAATTAGATTTACATTTACCATGTCACTTTGTATTTTTATATTATATAGTTAATAAACTTACCATATACATCCAAGAGACCCCCAAGTTGTGTTTTATTAATATATATAAACTTATCTAAGTCATTTGGCTGAACCTTATATTTTTAGGAATAAAATAACAATTAATAATATAATATTTGTTTTAAAAACTATTTTATGTCAATTTTGACACTATTCAATAGTTGATTTTTGTGAAACTCATAACAGAATTATTACTTCGACAAAAGTTAATTAAATAAATCCTAACATGTAATATTAACCTATAAAATTAGTGTAATTTATAAAAAGTCTCAAATTATACTTATTTAGGTATTTATAATATCGATTATTCTAATTTTTCACTATTATTGTAATTACTGTATCATCATTGTGTCATAAATAAATTAAATTATTTAATGTCTAAAAATTAAAAATAAAATATAATTATGTAGTAAATATTTTTATCTTTATAATTAATATTTACAATCTAATTTATCTTATGTATAACCCTATATTAAAATTGTTTTAGTAAATAAACTTTGATTTTAACTCTTTTATCTCTTCTTTGAATTAAATAATAATAAATGTCCTAATCTAATCCAAGTGGGCCTAAATGGTCATATTTTATTCCTAAGGTTGTTTTTGGTCGAATTACACTTATCCAATATAATTATGACATGTTTTAGGGTAATAATAATATCATTTTTACCCTTAATTACCCTATTTACTTTTAACCGTGGTAAAAAAAATTAAAAAGTTACTATTCACCAAAAATTATTTTCATCTCATTGAACCACATTTTACTTACTGACATCAAACTTATCTCTTGGATTTTTGAAATTCCACTCACATAAGCGGTAAAATTAAGTTTTATGAAAAATTCAGTTTTTTAACTACCACTTAATGGTTTCACTATTCATCAAAAATTGAAAGTTTTCAGAAAAATACCAAAAATTAGGCCTAAGCTATATTTGATATTATGAACTCAAAAATTATGTCTATTTTATCAAATTAAAAACATATTATTTGCATTAATTAATTTAAAAAGAATTCCCGTCGTCAAAACATATAGCGTGTTCTTAAGAGATAATAACTATCAAAAGATTGACACTTGTTTATGTCTGGTTTAAATGTGAAATTACATCCAATGACCAAAATTGTATTAAATTGTAAAAATATATTCTAAATATCCTTTAAAACCATTAAATATTATAATTTATCCATATTAATTATTACGATGAAAAAAGTTGTTTTTAATTCAAATATAGCATGTTTTTACTATTCATTAAAATATGAAAGTTATCAGAAAAATATCAAAACTTTATCCAATGTAAATTTTTATATCCTGATTCAAATGAATAATTTTATTTTATAAAATTGAACTTATAAACATGTCAAAAACTAGATTTAAAGTAGGTGCGCCATCAAAAGGCGGCAAAACTGCATTTTTTGAAAAATACTTATTTTACCCGAAAAATTTATTTTTTTCTTATACCATGTTCTAGAAAATGTGTAAGATGAATAATAATATTATAATATTAAAAATTTAGTTAATACTATTCATAACGGCTAGTTCATAATAATATTATAATAATATATCGTTGTTTAGTAAAACCCGGTATTGCGTACAACACACGCTATCGAGGAAAGTCGCGATTGCGTGTAATGCAAGTCAAGTCAGGGTTGCGTGTTGTGAAAGAATCCTTCGTTGTTTCGTATAACAGAATCCAACCATATTTCATTTATACATTTAATATATATATACACACACACACTCAATGTTGCGTAGAATGACTATTATAAAACGTACATGAAATTGTGTGTAACATGATCCAAGAATAGCATTGCGTATACTGCAAGCTGATACGATGTTGCGTATAGTACAAACTAATCTTGGAGTGCTGTATAATAGAAGACATCCATGAAAGTAAAATAATATTTTTCAAAAAATCTCGGGGTGTTACACAATAAGTATACCAGAAAGTAATAACATTAAGTATACCACAAAGGATATCACTAAGAAATACACCAAGTAGACTATCAAAGAGGCAGACTGAGTGTAGCCACTAACTGGTACAACCAAGAGAGTCACTAGAGTCAGCTCACACAAAGTTTAGGTCAATGGTGCATAAATAGGATTGTCGTAATAATCAATAGTACCCTCAAGTAGTAACACATGGAGTGTAGGTAATATAAAAAGTTTTGGTAACACACGGAGTGTAGGTAACACATGGAGTATAGATAACACATAGAGTGTTGGTAACACACGGAGTATCATCAAAGACTAGGGGACCCGCACCCTAGTGAGAAAGGAGAGTACTGACTCAGTATTGGTAAGAAAAAAATTATAGATAAGACACATAGTCTAGGTAAGACATGAAATCTAGGAAATCACATAGGTTTTAGGTCGCATCCAGCTGTAAGATTCCATCCTTAGCATGCTCATTCTGGGAGCACCTACTCCTCAAGCCAATAGTCCATACACTAAATTCCATGGAAAATCACTTAAAGTATCTCAAAAGGAATGGCTCATCGCAAGGGTTCCAATGCCACACACAACTCATCAAATGAAAACACAGTTTGAGAGTTATGGGAAATTTAGTGAAAAGGGGCTGGTGGGGTCTTACTCTAGTCCGACTCGGTTAGACCGACCTGAACCGACCCGACCTGATCTGGTCTGACCCAATCCACTGGGTCCTGCCCACCCCAGCTAGGCTCAATCTACTACCGGCCCGACCCACTACTGGTTCGGTCTGCTATCTCTAACCTGGCCCGCTCGAGCGGGCCGGTACATCCGAACGAGATGTGGTGGCTTCCACATTTGATCACCGTCAACATGGGCAGCCATTGTGTTTGACATGGTGGTCCACCGCATGACCACCCTGCACCGGTTTCTGTGGGGTCCTGCCACTGTGTTCTATCTAGACCGTAGCCCCTCATCTACATGATTCACCCCCTATCGTGTCCACTGAAGACCAATGCTGACAACCTTCTGACATCCCTTGTCCGCCACCCCACAACAGTTTCTGTGGGGATCTTTGATGGCGGCCATCGATCTGGTGACCATTGCTGTCGAGTGGCTGCACCACTATGTGCCACCACTAATGACCCTCCTTCCATGATTCGCCACCATCACCGTGGTGGCCTATTTTTCAAACTGTGAGCACCCTCATGATCCATGGGTTTCTATCTCCTCTTCCATGGGCTCTAAATTGTCTCGCCATTTATCTGGGGGTCTGAACACATTCAGAACCTCCTAGAAAGAATCCAAAGCAACCATGGGGGTCTGTAGGTTAAGAACATAAGATAGAGAGAGAGAGAGCACCATGAAAATTCAAGGAAGGAACATTGACCTTTTTTTTAGCCTTTATTAGTCCCATTAGGAAAAGGGAAACTAAAATATACTGATAACCACTATGGTATAACCCCCTTTAATCCTGCAAGAATAGTACCCATCCCACATGAGTGATCGATCTTCGGATCAACCTGTTGGTGGGTTGATCCACATTTTTTTGTTGAAACAAAGAATATATAATAATGATAACACAAAACTAAAACCCCTACCTAGAGTTTTGATCAGGCGAAGAAGAGGATTTTTCTTTGATGGCGATCTGTCCACAAGAGATATTAATCCATCGTTCATCAGCTTTCATCGTTAATCATCGCTGATGAGAGAGTTTCCTTTCCTTAGGGTAACTTCAAGGCTCCAGGGGAAATATCTACAACATAATGAATTCTAATGTTGGTCCCTGCCCCTAATTAAAGGAGTTTCAACATTACTATTTCACTTTTAAATAATGTCTCCATACTGTTTCATTTATAAAAGGAAACAAATACTTTTTTATTGCATCACAACATTGTTGCATTATCAAAAAATGCTAAAAGAAAAATAAAATAAAATTTTTAAGTTTATTTTTATTATTCTTTAAAATGTTTGAAAAAGATTTTTCATAATCGAACCACACTGATCAAAGTTAGGTATTTTCTAAGAAAAACCTGCTGCTCTGAACACAACGGTGTCCACGAATTTCAAATTTGAGCACTCATTTAAAAGTTACTAAAACCGAACATGATCAATAATTTTAATAAACTTAAAAATAGTTCAAACATTTATTCCAGGAACCCTGGGCCTCAGAATCATGTTCCGTCTCAGTTCCTGGTCTCAAAATAATCCCATATAATTTTCAAAAAATTTACATGGGAAATATGGGACATTACACTAAGGTTAAAACTGAGTTTTTAAAATAAAACACTTTTTTAGATTTGGAGTGCCCTGTGAATTAATAAGTGACCAAGGCACACACTTCTACAAAAAATAATATAGAATTTGTGAAAATCAATGGGTCATTGGTATGTTTAATTTTTTTTATTTATCCTTGAGTGAATTATTGGATTTTCTGAGTGATGTGGTCCAAAATTGGGAGTTTTTGGGTAGATAAACTTGGGATCACGGTTTGTGTATAGTTTTTATAAACCATGTGGTAACCATATGAGGAGTGCTGCAGTTTTGATAGTGAATTTTCACATGATTTGATAATAGTTTTTCAAACCATATGACACCCCAGAGGAAACCGAATAGCCTATTTTGGGTGGATAGTATCACTCGCATGGTTGGTGCATAGTTTGTCTAACCATATCACCAAACAATGTGAACCTTTATATATCATTAAAATTTGGATTTTTACCAAAATAATCCTATGAGGTTTTTATGGTTTTGGGGATCATTCTACAGCCCCACACATACAACCCCTCCTATTTATCTATGGAGCTCCTCCCTCTCCTTGGTGGTGGATTTCCTCTTGGATTATTGGTGTTTTTATTTAGGTAAGACAATTTATTCTTGGTTTCTTTCTCCTTTTCCATTATATTTTCTTATTCTTACATATTTTTGGAAGTGTGGAGATATAAAGAAGGTGTTGGATGAATCTAGGGTATGTAATGTGGGTTTTGGTTTGATCTCTTGTGTCTTAGGTTTATGAGGCGTATTCTACCTCTTCTTGGCGGTATTCATCAAGGGAGACAAGATTTGGACCAAATCCAAGGTAGGTGTCTATATTTAAGGGAATTTTCCATGAAATAACTTTAAGTATATAATCACATTTGGTTTGTTTTGATTAAATTTACCCTTTAAATATTTACGCCTGGTGTATATTACATGTTTCATGTATTTCATGGATTGGATTGGAAATTTTGGTTTTTAAAGTGTATTTTTCCAAATGGTTGTGGCTTGTATGCCTACCAAGTGTTTTATAAAATAGATCAAAGAGGTTTTTTGATTTTAAATGGATTTATAAATAGGTTTTTGAAAATTTTTTACCTTGTAAAATGTTTTTTTATAAAATTGGGTAGTTTTTTTATGAAATGGATCGTGATTTAGCTGCATTGATATGGGAAATTGTTTGTGGATGTGTTAGCATGGAGTTGCGCATGGGTTAACTAGGGTGTGGGCAAGGTTTTTTTTGAGGGACCATGTAATCCTTCAGAGGGAGGATCACGTAATCCTCCAATTTGTTTTTTAAGGGATTGAGAGAGCCTTTGGGTAGTAATACCATGTGATCTTCCATTTTGGGACCAAGGAAGACCATGAGACCTTCTATTTCAGCTAGCTAGTATACTTTTTTACTCACTCAGGATAGTCCTGGTGGTTAGATCCCCTAGGTGCACATTAATCATGATAGATTGGTTTACATGATTTATGAATTTGATTAGTTCCATTTTTATGTGATGAGAGATGTTATTCTCAATTTTCATTTTCCATTTATATGGTTATATGATGTTGATGTTATGATCATATTTGTTATGCCTTGTGGTTATGTTTGAGCATGTTGTGCCTTGTATCCTTGTTCATTTATTTGATCCATGTTTAGAAATTGTTATAGAAAACCTTGTTTTGTTTTGAAAAGAAAGTCTAAAGGGGATTTAAAGGTTTGCTTGAAATTATTATTTTTTCAAGTGGTATAGTTTTGAAAATGTTTTTAAACTAGTTTATTGGTTTGCATGGTTAAAAAAATTAAATAGATTCATGGTGGTATCCTACCGGGCTTCAATCCTCACACCCTATTTTGGACTCTTTGGTAGAATTTATAGATTTAATTTTATAGGACACAGGTAAAGGAAAGGGAACCATGTACCAGGGAGGATTTTCTTGATTTTCACCATCCAATGGTTTTATGGAGGAGACATGGTTTTTCAAGGATGGACTCATGTGGATTCATTTTTTGTATCTTGAACATATTGGGTTATTGGTTATATTTTTTTCCCTTTCATTTGATTTTGGGTTGTTTATTTTTAGATACCATGTATATGACTAGTTATGACATGTTTTGTTCATGATGTATATTACTGTTTATGCTATCTATTTATATTTTTCTATTGAAACTAATGATTTTAGTTTGGCCATCCTATTTTGTGTATGGGTCATATTGGTTACCTATGGTGAAATCATTCCCATTCTATGGTTGGTTATGCTTGTCACTTGTTTTCAAATCACAGTGATTAGAAACATACTTTGGGCCATATGGCAGGCCATACCGAGTGATGAGTTGGGTCTACTCAAGTTGGTTCATTACAAAATGGTATCATTGGACATTTTTTATTTAGGAGTTAGTGGTATATGGGAGCTAATACTATCATGTCTTGGGAGGTAGAAATGGGGGAGTTCCTAGAAAAATCTTCTTCATGTTGAACATCAAGTTTCCATGGGTGGTTTGGGGTTGTGGTTATGTTTTGAACCTAGTTATGGGTTGTTTGATGATGTTTTTAATCCTTATTATTGAAGTTTACTATGATGACCATGTGGGAGGGGTGGGGGTGTTTGTTTTGGTAATTTTTTTGTGATTTGATGTTGGATTGTGCTTGATAAATCTTGTACTTTGTATTTTGTTAACAGTGCCTCCCAGAAAGACCCCATACAGGCATAGAGAGGGTGAAACAGTGAGTACCCCATAGGATCACCCTCTCGTTGATCCAATTTTGGTGGAGTTAGTTATTTATATGATCCAAACCTTAGGTTAAGTGGGTGTTCATGAGTAGACATAGATTATGGACCATGATCAAGAGTTTTTGAGGTAGAATTCACTAGTGTTTCATGGTGAAAAGGGACCCTATGAGCCCAAGGAGAGGTTGGATCATATAGAGTGGATATTTGAGTTTTTAAAGATCCTTAAGACCTATAAATTAATATTTTCCATGTATTTGTTGTAATTATTGGGTATTAAGTGATGAGAGTCAATGGTGATTTTAAAGAAGCATGAGGATCTCACATGGATGACCTTTATAGTGGATTTTAATTAGCAGTTTTACCTGAATACCTTGAAAGTTGAAAAGGCCCATGAGTTTTTGAAGTTAGAGTAGGACGATCATTTGGTGATGTAGTATGTCTCCAGATTTACTAAGTTATATCATGTTTCTTTGGATCTCAATGTAAATTATTATCTAAAGGCTCGGTGTTTTGAGACAGGCTTGAGGCTACATATTATATATATGCTCATTATTTTGTGTTTACCAACCTCTTCATAGGTTATTGACCAAGAAATGGTATAGGTAAATTTGAATGGAAAGAAAAGTCTCACTAGCATTCCTTTATTGGGAGGTATCTGGAGTTCTTCTTTAGGATGTAAGTAGAAGTGGGATGATTCCTAGAGAGGCATTGGTAAGAGTATCCATTAGTCTTTGGGATAATCTTCTACGGTCTCTACGAGGAATAGAACAATTGTATATTATCAGTGCGAGAAGGCTAGAAACACTAGGCTCAATTATTTAGAGACTCCAAGGGTATGCCACTGGTGTGGATGTCAAGGTCATTGTCAGTTCTCTTATCAGATGGCTTTGTGTGGGAGTAGTACAAGATCCACCTTATCAAAAGGATCTTATTTGCAGTCAGTGGCTTCCAAGGATGGAGGATATCACCCTCATGGTAAGGGATATTTTCACTAGGGAAAGAAGGTGAAAGTCGAGTCTAGTCCAGGGTTTCTCCATGTAGTAGAGGTTATGCTAGAGTACTCAGACTATAGGTTGACCACCATTTGAGGTACATTGTTCGTTGCTTCTTATATGTAATTAGTTTTATTTGACATAGGTGCATCCCATTATTTAATTTCACTTAATCTGATTGATTATTTGGGTATGTGGGATGAATTGATTCCATATGTTATAGATTTTATAACCCCATTGGGTAGGAAGATAGAGTAAGGTTTCAAATGCACTGAGTGCCATGTTGTGGTGGTTGGTGTGGAGGTTATCTAGGAATTGCATGTTTTGGACCTGGAAATTTCCAACCTTATTATCAGCATGGATTGGTTGATTAGATTTAAGTATTTGGTTGACTTTTATCATCATAGGGTCTAGTTAATTACTTGTGATAGGAGAACTCACATCTTCTAGGGTAAGTGGGATCCACATTTATGGAGGGAAGGACGAGTTTATTTAGACTTGGGGTGGATTTCATGCCAGTTTTTTAGGTTTTTTCTTGATAATTTTGATTAGGGTTTGGTGGGATAACTTTTTGTGGTCATATATAGGTATCCATATGTGTTTCTAGATGATTTCTCAGGATTTATGCCCCAGTGATAGGTCGATTTTACCATTGATCTACTCCCTAGGACTAGCACGATCTCTTTTCCATCATACCATATGGCTCTAACTGAGCTAAAGGAGATAAAGATTCATCTAGAAGATATTTAGGGAAAGGGTTTTATCTATCCTAGCATGTCATCACGAGCTTTTCCCATGATATTTTTAAAGGATGATCGTAGTCTCTGAATTTTTGTAAACTATCATAATCTTAACCAAGTGATAGTAAAGAATAAATACCTATTAAACAAAATTGATGATCCATTTGATTAGCTCAGAGGGGCCAGTAGGTTTTTAAATATCAATCTAAGATTAGGGTACCCCCAGTTGAGGGTATTATAAGAGGATGTTCCAAAGACTACTTTCTGAATTTGGTATAGAAATTTAGTGTATTTGGTTATGAAATTTGGGTTTACCAATGGTCCATCTATTTTTACGGTACTAATGAGCCAGATCTTCGATCACTTTTTAGACTCCTTAATATTCATGTTTGTAGATGACATCTTTCTATATTACATAATGAAATAGGATCACAATGATCATATTGAGGCTTTAAAAGTGTTTTGAGATAGAATCATCTATATTCAAAGATTCCAAAGTGCTAGTTTTTTATTCAGGAAGTAAATTTTCTAGGACATCTGATTCCTAAGGCTATAGTTTTAGTGGATCCAGAGAAGGTTCAAGAATTCATGTCATGGGAGTGGCCTAAGAACATGTTTGATATCTGAAACTTTATGGTATTGGATGAATATTATAGATATTTTTTTTGGTACTTATCCAAGCTGGATTCTACCTTGAAGGATTTTCATATGAAAGGGGTGAGGTTTGAGTGGGATGAGAAGTTCTAGATTGATTTTGAGAAGTTATAGACCCATATGAAATCCACACCTATTTTGATTCTTCTTGAGACTAGGAGAGCTTAGGCAGTGTAATGTGATTCTTATGGTGTGGTGTTGGGGTGTGTGTTGATGTAGGATGACCATGCAGTGACATATGGAACACAACAACTATTCCCACATGAGAAGAATTACCCCACCCATGATCCGTAGTTAGAAACCGTTATTCATGAACTAAAAATTTGGAGACACTATCTATTCAGGGTGCATTTTAAAGTGTATTTGGATCATAAGAGCCTGAAATATATTTTCAACTATAGGTACTTGAACCTTAGATAGATATGCTGGGTAGAGTATCTCCAAACTTTTGATTTTGAGATTGTGTATACACCCAAGAATGGAAATATGGTCGCCAATGTGTTGTTCATGAAGATTCTAGTATAGTATATTCAGAAATTAGTGAATTAGTGGGGTATAATGATCCCATTTATTGATCTGAGTCTAGATGTATAGGAGGATAGAGAGAATATGTTCTTATTCAGTGTGAATATTACACCCGATCTCATTAATCAGGTGAGGAATGACCAGGTATCCGACTCTAAGTTCTAGTAGAATAGTGGTTCCTTAAATTGTAGGGATACCTTGGCTAATTGGTCATAGTCTCCCAATGGTTCTATTCTCTTCCAAAAGAGGTTGGTTATTTATTTGATCTCGAGTTAGTAGGTGATGCATGATGCTCATCATTCTAGTTGGGTCATTCACCCCGAGGTGACCATGATGTTTTATACATTTAGGGGTAGGTATTGGTGGCTCGAGATAAGATGTGGAATGGTGGAATTTGTTTCCAAGTGCCTAACCCACTAGAGGATTAAAGTAGAGAATCATTAGACAACTGGGTTGTTGCATCCACTTCCCATTCCAGTGTGTAAGTGGAATGAGATCTTTATGGATTTAATAATTGGTCTGCTTTATACTTTGAGTTGGAAAGATGTCATATGGGTGATTACCAATCATCTAATAAAATCATCCCATTTTATTCCCATTAGAGAGTCATTGAAGGTAGAGGAACTTAGATGCCTGTATGTTTGATAGGTTTTTTGGATTCATGAAGTTCTCTCAATGACAGTGTCAGACCATGATGCCCATTTGAAATATCATTTTTAGAAGGAATTCCATGAGGATTTAGGAACTTAGATGAGGTTAAGCACTATGTATCACATATATATGGATGGTTAGTTTGAGTGGACCATCCAAACTCTTGAGGATATGTTGCAGGCATATGTTCTTTATTTTTGTGGTTCATTGGAAAGGCACCTGCCGTTAGCCGAGTTTTCTTATAAAAATAGTCATCAGGCCTTGATTAGGATGGAACTATTTGTGGTGTTATATTAGTGGCTGTTCCATTCCCCATTATTTTGGGATGAGGTAGGTGAGTATTCCTTGGTTAGGTCAAACCTTATCCAAGAGATGACTATGATAGTGAGGTTGATTAAAAAATGTCTAGTGATAGATTAAAGTTACTAAAAGTTATATGAAGACTATTGTCATCATTGTTGGAGTTTTAGGTTTGCGATCAGATGTTTCTTCAGGTATTTGTTTAGTTAGGTTGGCATAATTTGGGAAAATAATGGAAATATGGTACTGTGTTATGTAGGAATTTTTCATATTGTGAAGAATCTGGGGAAGGTATCCTATCGGTTAGAGCTGCCACCATGAATGACCTCGAACCATGAAATCATCCACATCTACTAGCTAAAAAGATACCATCATGACCCATATCACATGCTAGAGTGGGAAGATTTGGAGTTAGAGCCTAATTCCACCATTTTGGAGTAGCCTATTCATATCATGGATGTCCAGAACAAGGTGCTATGTGGGAAGGTGATCCTGTTGGTTTGTGTGCTCTGGAAGTATAGAGGTGATAGACATGATACATGGGAGTGGAAAGCTTTAATGGGGGATTAATGGCCTAACCTATTTTCTTTTAGAAAATCTTAATAACTTTCTTGGGAAATAAATTGGAATGATGGGGAGTTTGTGACACTCTTCGGGTCACTGGTACATCTAATTTTGAGTTTTATTTACCCCTGAGTTTGTTCTTGGAGTTTATGAGTGCTGAGGGTCTAAAATGAGAGTTTTTGGGGAGATAGATCAAGGCACATGGTTATCACATAGTTTTTCAAAACCATGTGGTAACCATGTGAGGGGTGGTGTAGTTTTTATAGTGTGATTTTTCATAGTTTGAGAATGGTTTTTTCAAACTATGTGACACCTAATAGGAAATCATGTAGACTATTTTGGTTGAATAATATCACCCTCATGGTTGGTTCATAGTTTTTCTAACCATGTGATCAAACTCTGTGACCTTTTCTAGCTCATTAAATTTTTCATATTTACCAAAATACCCCTATCAAGTTTTTATGGTTTTGGGGCTCATTTTCTATCCCCATGCACGAATCCCATCCTCTTTATCTATAGAGATCCTCCCTCTCTATTATTATGGATTTATTCTTGGATTATTGGTGTTTTTATTGAGGTAAATCAATTTCCACTTGGTTTATTCCTCATTTTCCATTCTCTTTAGTCATTCTTAAATTTTTGTGGAAGTATGGAACCCTAAGGGTGAAATTGACCAAATATATGGTATGTAATGGGGTTTTAGTTTGATTTATTATGGATAAGGTGTGTGAGGCATAGTTCTACCTCTTTCAAGAGGCCTTCATCAAGGGAAATGATCTTTGGACTAAATCTGTGGTAGGTGTCTCTATTTAAGGGTGTTTTCCATGATATAAATTTAAATTTCCAATCTCCTTTGTTTTTTTGATTAAATTTCTACTTAAATGATTTATACTTAGTGCGTATTCCATGTTTGATGTATTTCATTGATTAGATTGGAAATTTTGGTGTTTAATGTGGGGTTTTCTATATGGGTGTGGCTTGTATTCCCACCAAATGTTTGGTAAAATAAATCAAATAGGTTTTTTGATTTTAAATGTATTTATAAAGTGGTTTTAGAATTTTTTTACCTTGTAAAAGATATTATGATAAATTTGGGAATGTTTTTTATGAAATTTCATGTGATATATCTTGAATTATATTTGATTTTTTTTGTGGATGTGTTATAATGGAGTAGCACATGGGTTAAATAGGGCGTGAGTGAGGGTTTTTTAGGGACCATGTGAGACTTCAGAGGGAGGACCATGTGAGCCTTTGATTTGGTTTCCTAGGGACCAAGAGAGACTTTGGGTAGGAAGATCATGTGAGCTTCCATGTTTCTCCAAGGGAAGACTGTGATATATTCCATTTCTTATCTAGATACCATAATTTTTTACTCACTCATGATAGCCCTGGTGGTTATACCCCCTATGTAACTCGCTAACCTGATAGCCACTTAGAATGGTGCCTCGAGCTGATTTTCCACTAGGCCTCAAGCGCGCCTCCCTATATACTAAAGGATTTCGACTAGAAACAAGTGTCTAATGGTGGCATAATGGAGAGACTATACCTTCATGATTAGAGTAGAACAATAGTATAAAATATAATCAACAATAAAAGTAATATAAGTAAATGAAACAAAATATAATAACAACCAAAAACAATAATAAATAAACTAGTGACCATGCATGAACCTAAAATAATGTACAAACACATACATACAAAAAGTGATGCAATACACAAAGAAAATAAAAAATCCCTAAGGGTTATCTCTATGAGAATATTAAGCTACATTTCAGTCCTGTACTCCTAATATACCATGTACAATGATGATATCAGGTAGAACAAACCATGATTTTGAACTTACAAACATGAGGCCTCTCTATTTACCAAATTGTTTCCTGAAAAGGGTGTGAGATATACTCAGTAGGTCAACACCAATGGTTTCTACACTAATCCAGTCCATGAATATAACGTAATAAGTGTGTAGGTATGTGAAAATGAAGTAATAAATAATAAATAAAAACATGTTGGGCCCAGGTTCCTCAAAGAGACCTAGCTGATCATACTTACTTCAGCTTAAGTTGAAATTTCAATGCACACCTATAATCATGTATAAAAATTCACAGGTAAGACAATCGTATAAATATATCTACATGCACTGGCATGGACCAATGGTTTAGTACCAAGGAATCCACATGAGAGGATCATATACCAAATAGGAACTTCATGCCCATGGTTCCATACCCATAATCAGAATACAAGGGATTCCATTCCTAGGGTGTCATACCCATAATCACAATGTAAGGGACACCATGCCCATGGTGCCATACCTGTAATCACAATATAAGGGATTCCATTCCCATGGTTCCATACCCATAATAATAATATAAGGGATGAAATTCCTAGGGTTTCATACCTGTAATAATAATATAAGTGACACCATTCCCATTTATAGTTCAATAAAACAATTCTTATTATTTAAATTATAAGTTCTAAGAATAGGGAAAGTGAGATTATCTTACGATGCACTCCCAATCTAATCCAATTATAGAATTTAGTTCATTAAAAAAATAACAAAAAGGATATGTATGAACATACCATATTACAATTTATTTATAAATGATAAAGGGGTACATGTATTCAAACATGCTATATATATCCCAAGTATTCTCATTAAATAGACCCTTTTTATTATATAAGACAATGCACCTAAAATTTTATTTTATTAAAAAATAGATTCATGATCATGATTTAGTTTATTTAAATCAATTTAAACATTTTTCCATGAAGAATAGTCATCACACCTAAGAAGGTGAATAAAAATGTGAATAGAGTAGTATAGACATGTGCATCAAATAACACAACCTAACAGGTGGTTTAGTCAAATAGGAAATCATTGATTCTAAGAGAAATTAGTTGAAATCACCTTACAGATAATTTTAGGTTGATGTCGTTAGCCTTAAGCCATGTAAAAGAGTGTCATAGAACATCTAAATTAGGTCTAGTTAATTAATTTAAGTCATTTCACAATTTAGGATCAACTAATGGAAAATGTTGGAGTAAAAAACCGTGAAAATACTTTATAAACATCATAACTTTGAGGGAAAATCATATTAACCACCTAACTCATGTTTAGTATGGTCCACTAATCTGTTATTAGGCTTTATTTAAAACCTAAATGAGATAAATTAAAATATTAATCAAACACCCTAAAAATAGGGTGAAATAGATCACATGAAATTAGTATTCCATATGAAGAGGGAAAATGAATAAGGAAGCAAGGGGATCATTAGAATTATTGAGACGCTTACAAAAAATCTGACAGAGTTTAAATTGGACGAAGAATAGAGGATATTCACAAAAGAGGAGCTTATGAGGTGGTGGGCATGTTCATGGAAGCTACTAGAGAAAAGAGGATAAAAAAATCTGAAAAAACTTTTAAGGGAGGAGGGAAATAAGGTAATTTTATTCTTTTAAAGAGATGATTGGTTAGGATACATGGTTTGGATAGTCATGTTTCAACCATGTAGCTCACTATACCCAAGATCCATACCCCACACGATTTGGCCACACAGTTTTGGATAACAAAGCACCAGCAATGTGGTGCTACTAGTTAAATGACACTAACGATGTAGACGAGATTACAGTTTGAAAAAACATGCACAAAAATTATTCCCACGTCTATTTTTTACTATATACATTCCACATAGATATGTTCCCCATCTTGTAATGTTTAAAAAACTATGAGACACCCCTTACATGGATGTATATTTCCTCATAGGGGGCTATATGATTTAAACTAATTGTGCATCCCTATTAGCTTCTCTCAAAAAATGATTTTTTAGATCCCTACACTCTTAAAACTCATCCAAACTTCTAGGACACCACATAGGACTTAAACCTCATCTAAAAAACCACTTTTTAGTGTCCCAACTCTCAAAATTATGTTCCAAGATTCAATTTAAGATTTAACCTGCCCACTAAATAAAAAATTCAAATTCCATTTAAATTTTCAACCAGTTCTAGTCACAAGATGTTAAAACCTCCCTACCTTATAAATTCTCATATTTTTGAAAACTTGGAGAATAAAAAAAACATCACCCACCCTACTTGGGTCATAAGGTTTCATCCAAACAACCATGTTGTGTTTCTACACGTCTAACACACCTATAAGTTCTATCTTAATCATATGGTACTTGAACTGCTAAACTTGATCCAATGCTTTTATACTAAGATGAAACATTGAGATAATACTTACCTGATACCTTATAACTGAAGGAACAATGATGTCATTGTTTCTTTTATCAATCATACTATGGAACTCCCCACCATAGGTTCTAGATTCCCAATGAAAAATTTTGAGTTACGGTATGCCCGCCATCGGAATTTACTACCGAATAATTTCTGTAGCATCATAGTAGTAATTATGGAATATATATCATATTATGTATGGGGGAAATTCCCTCAATCCTCAATTGATGGAATAAATCAAACTCTAATTGACAAAGACCATATTGGTTGTGCATAATTTTCCTTGAAAAACCAATGTCAAACATTAAACTGCACTCATCTCATCCTGAAGACATGCTAAAAAAGGTTCCTCATAAACTGCTTCCAAATTACTATGGAAACTCAAGTTGATATTCCTTTAGTTGACTAATTTTGAAAATTCATTGTTTTAACAGCTGGTGTTTCGCTAAAACCAATTCTAAATCCTTTTTCCTAGAAATATTGAGAACATTCTAAGCATGATCATTGAATCATGTACTTGACTCCCAGTGACGTATCTTGGATAAACCATCTTCTAAAAAACCTATCATCATACTATAGAAAAAGCACCAATACGTTCATGATTTAGGCTATATGGATATTTATAAGAAACTCTAAGCTTTAAGACTACACCCAGGCTCCACAAAATTTGTATACTATACCAAGAATTTACTAAGAAATCTAGATCTACCTTGATTCATTTATTTAATGAAATAAAAGTGAAAAAATGATTATCCATCAATAGATCTCAATATCCCATAACCCTTCTCACACGAGGATTTCCTACCAGTGACAGATTCCCCACTCCCCACCTTAGTAACATTCCAGTCATCACTCCAATGAAATAAAACTAGCTTATATAACCCATTCTTCATCAATACCAGACATAACAACATGCATGAATAAGAACCTACTCATACCTTAGCAATAAGTAATGTCACCCATCACCCGTTATCACTTTTATAGAATGGTTTCCATAGTGAATGTTGAATTGTAACTTAAAATAAGGGTCACCAACCTTAAATGGACAAAAGTGTACTACACACCACTTGGAATCCTTTAAACCGCTCCTTGATTCCAACGCCTAAATATTCCCTCCATAAAACCACAAGATTTATTTTAAATAGGTATCTCGGTGTAAAGTTGATGCTCTCTCAGTATACCCAAAGTGATGTTAATATCTGAGACATGATATCCTCTAGACTAAGAGTATATTGATATTTTATCATCAGGTTTTGAAGTTATAAGGATCTAAATAACAATTGAGCAGGGGGGGTTGAATCAGTTGTTCACTTTTTTTAAGTTTCAAAAATTTTATAAACTTAACCCCTATAACCTGTTAAAATTTATATCCTTGTCAACTTTTAGTAAATAATCATGCATGAAAAATAAGGTATGAAATAAAAGCACACAATATTTACAAGGTTCAGCCACAATGTGAGAACCTACATCCTTGCCACAACCACTCTCATTGGTCTATGGAAATCCACTATTATGAAGAAGTGAATACAACTTGTTCCAACTCCCTTTAGATAACTTTTATCTCCCGATAGGAATGATTATATTGACTCCCATTAGTTTACAATGTTTTATTTTAAAAAAATTGATCCAATAAAAAAATAAAGTCTTTTTTGAAACTGTTCCACAAATTCTCAATCCAAATCCTCTGTCCGATTTGGATGGATTCAATTATCTCAATTCTATGATACTAAATCCTGATTTTCTCAATACAATGATGTTGAATTCTGGATCCTATTTATTTCAATACAATGATTCTATAATTTGGATCCAATTTCTTTTAATACAATGATGATGTAATACATATCCGATTTCATTCAATACAATGCTACTGTAATATGGATCCAATTTCTTTCAATACAATGATGTTTTAATCTGGATCCGACTTCTTTCAATACAATGATGCTATAATCTAGATCCGATTTCTTTCAATAAAATGTTGCTATAATATGGATCTAATTTCTTTCAATACAACGTATATGTAATCTGGATCCGATTTATTTCAATAAAATGATGTTTTAATCTGGATCCGATTTCTTTAAATACAATACTGATGTAATATGGATCTGATTTCTTTCAATACAATGCTACTGTAATCTGGATCTGATTTCTTTTAATATAATACGGTTGTAATATGGATACAATTTCTTTCAATACAATGTTGCTGTAATATGGATCTGATTTATTTCAAAACAATGCTGCTATAATTTAGATCAGATTTATTTCAATAAAATGATGATATCACGACCCGTCCCCTGGGGCTCATGCCGTGACATACCCCAGGTCCACCTCCTGAAGGCTAGGGGTTGGTGACAAGCATTGAAGGTGTTAGCCTACAAGTGGTAGGAATTTTCCCAAGTACCTTTATGAACACACACACCCAACCACATCCCAAAAACTAAAAGGGGAAAATAGTATACAAAAAAAAGTTCTTAGTACTAGTATAACTGAAAATGAGTGGGCCAGAATAAAAACCCAACAAAAGAACTGAAAACAACAAAGTTCAAAGGGACTCGGGTATCCATTCGCTGAAATCCCCACATGATGGTAAGAGTAGTGTAGCTACTAGGAGTCTAAGCAGTACATGATATATTCCTGATCCTACTGGGACCTACCTGAACCTAGGCCACTAAGTCCTCCATTGAAACACCCATCGTCTTCACAAGACACAACACGTGCGGGTGAAGCCCGTGCAGGGGTGGGTAACACACTACTCAGTAGGGGACCCCAGTCTACTAAGGATAAATACCACAAAGAAACCACAAATAAAAGAAAAAAATAAAGGAAATATCACACCTGGTTTAATTTGAAGCATAGAAAGAAGGGTTCATCAGTTATAGTGAATAACATTTTGTACTGTTGAGGGACTCGTCCCTGATGAGTTGTTGAAGTCTGCTGGGCCACTGAGGTCCACGCAGCTGCTGCTCATCTGCCAGGCCACTGAGGTCCACATCGCTCCGTTGGGACATTGAGGTCTACATGACTGCTGGTCTACTGGGACATAGAGGTCCACACGGCTGCTCATCTTCTAGGCCACTAAGGTCCACATGGCTGCTGCTCGTTCGCACACATGATCCTAGGAGAACCACTCCCCCAAGCCATTTGTTGAAATTCAAATTCCTTGAAAGTCTACTTAGAGTATAACAAAATATCCACCTCGGCAAGAGGGTCCCAATGCCATAAATTCCTTGTCAATCAGACGTACTATTTGCAAGTTATTAGCATTTTAGTAAACAGGGGATGGTTGCATCTCGACCCAGTCTGATCCAGTCGGAACGACCTTACCAAACCAGATTGAGGGTCCCACATACCATAGTTTAATTCAACTAACTCGACCTGGCCCAGTTCAGGTCTGGTTCGGTCTGGTCTGGACTGGCTAGTGGGCCATGCCCAATGGGTCTCGCTAGACTCGGCCCGATTTTGCCGAGGGTCCAGCCTGTCGGGTCGCCCGACGACCCAGTCCCATTCGACCAAACCCAAAGGGTGTAGGTTGAGATTTTCGGAACATGTCTAGCCCGATAGACATAGGTCCGGCCTGACGGTGTGGGGTACAACCTGGCCTAAAGTGCACGGGTTCAGCTTGCCGGCGCGAGTCTAGCCCACTGGGTGTGGATCCAGCCCACTGGTGTGGGGTTAGGCCTGCTGGGTGTGGGTATGGCCTGCCTCTTACCCGATCTGGCACCTCCTATCCCATGGGTTCTCTATGAGGCTGTTCCCCATCCGTGGTCAGTTGACCGTGACTCCTCCGTGTACGACGTGGTGCGGCACCGTGTTGGCCCAGAGTCTGAGGACCCCTCCTGCTGCACTGCAGCCAAAGGCCACGACCTCCTACGCATGGTACAGTCACCGACGCGGCTATCCAAGTCGCCGTGGCACAACGCCGTGGTGTGCTGCTCTTGGGCACCAGTGCCTCCACTGGTGCACTAGTAGAGTCTTCGGCGGACCACCAAACGTGCTCCGATGGTCAGTTCTCCATGCTGCCTATGCCTACAGCTTCTAGGGGATGTCACCTTCACTACGATGGCATTGATTCCGACATTCCATCCACTTGAAAATTTGCTCACAAAGAACACACAATCGGAGGGGATCATGCATTGTTCATGTTGGCCCACGCCCTCTGCGTTAAAAGTTTAAAGACATGGGGAGGCTCAGGTATTGATGTTATATCAAGAAAAGTTTAATTCTGAATAGAAATACCTAAAAGAAAACACCCTCCCACAAGAATGCATGATCCACAGATCAACCTGTTCGTGGGTTGATCTGTGTTCATAGTTTAGAAAAAGAACGAGGAAACTTTAAATAATTCAAAACCCCTACCTCATTGAGGTTCGTTGCCATAGCACTTTTTCCTCGAGGGTACAAGAGGTCGATGTAATTTGTTGTTCTTCAAGGTACATCAAAGTCAATGACGTCACACCGACATTCGTCATTCTTCGTTGGGGCGGAAATCTGTCGGAGGTTCATTAGAGAATCCTCACAGTTTAATCCTCGTTCCACCAACGCGTCAAACTATTAAAAAGAAAACAAGTCATAGTGTTCCTATTATGCTGTGACGTCACATAGTTACACTATTTCATTTATGAAATAGAGTCTCTATTACGTGTTATTAAAGCATCATTATGCTATGGGTTTCTGAGCCATTAATGAGTTCCATTAATGCGTCTCGTCGTTTCCTTGTCACTGCTCGTCGTTTGAGGAAAAGAAATAAAATATCTTTTTAAAGTTATTTTTTTCCAAAATTTTCGAAATTTAACCTTTTCATTCATCCCTTACCGGTCGAAGTTAAGTCATTTTGTTGGTGAATCTCAAAATTCTGAGTTCAACAGTGCCCTCATATTTTTGATCTGAGCACCAATTCAAATGTTAGAAAAAACTACTCACACGTTTACTGAACGTACCTTAAAAAAAGTTCAAAATTCCATTTTGGGATCACCAGGCCTCATAATCACATGATGTTAGAGCGTGTAGTCTCATAATAATTCTATATAACATAAAAAATATTTACATAGTATTTTAGAGACATTACAGGTGATGTATTCTAGATCCAATTTATTTTAATACAATGAACTCAAACTCAATCTGTAAAAAACTGAAACTCTTCTGGAATTATCAAAAAAATTCTCCTTTAATCAGATGAGAAATTCCACTTGAATTTCTTCAACACTCCTCCTTTCATGAATGTATAGAAAATTCAGCAATGAACTAATTATCTGAGGAAGTATTTATAGGAATCTTTGGGAATAAAGGTGGGAAACTTGAAATCTTTCCCACTTCCTCAAATCTCCAAAATCCAAAAACATCTTTCATTTAAACTTTATCTCTGACTTCTTCCATCCTACTTATATTTCTTTGAGATTTATGAAAAAGTGAATGTTAATTTTGAATACATTAACTCTTCTTCATTATCTGATCATTAAGAATTATTTTTCAAACAAGTACAATCTGTTTTTTTCTCATCCCATTACGGACTTTCGATTTACCTAGATACAATTGTCAGTATCCCTTTCGCTTTCCATATGGTTCTGATTTTCATAGAATTCTGGTTACAATTTTCATAGAATGCTGGTTATGATTATCTCATAAATTTGGTTACGATTCTCTATAGAAAGCTGGTTATGATTCTCTCAGAATGCGGGTTATGATTCTCTTCAGAATATAGGTTACAATTCTCTCAGAATATGGTTACAATTCTCTTAGAATGATGGTGATGATTTTCTAATTAAAAAAATCCAATTACGAAAATCTGATTACAAAAATCTAATAACAAAAAACTGATTACAAAAATCCATTTTCAACTCTGAAATCCTTCAAACCTCTTCACCATTTCTTTAAAATCTTTTATCATGAATGTTTTCATTAATTAGGAGAACTTCTTGATCAGAAAAGCATCGTCTCATTTTTTTATAATGTATGAAAACTATCTAACTCCTGACTTCACTTTCTTCTCTAAAAACTCTTCAGTAACTTCATTATTTCTCTGATTACAACAAAGATATACTCTTAGAAACAATAAATCCTACCTCCAATTCTTTCAAATCTGATGAACTAAATACAATTCATATGGATATAATTCCTATAAAACAAAACATTCTAATAAAAAAAAGTTTATTTGTCAACAAATACAAAAAATTTGTTATAAAAAATTACCACAATGGTATTTTAATCTCCCCCTTTGGATTTGTTGACAACCATCATAAACAACTTTTCAAACTCTCATATTTTTTTCACAACTCAAGTTTTTTGAGTTTAATCAAAACATATTCTATCTCAAAAGAGAGTGTCCTAACACCACACTACTGGATAAAGTAATATTTTTTAAGGAATTACATCCTTCAGTGGTAGAAACTTTTTTATGGCCATGTAAAGATAAACTCCCCTCACTTTTATTTTCATACATACCTTTCTCTCCACTATTATTTATTTTCTCACTTTATTTTTATTTCACTTTTCTTTTTCTCTCACTTTTATTTTCACTCTCCCCCATTATATGGTAACCATAACTTCAGATTAAGAAAATGATGATAAGTAAAAATTCTTACAAAGTAGAAAGTTTTTACATTCTCTCCCCCTTTGTCAATATAATTCAAAGAATGGTGGGTTTTCTTCCTTATGATATTTAGAAAGGCATAGGAGGAGGCTGAACATGAAGTTGCAGCCTCAATTCCATAAAACTTTATTTTAAAATTTATTTTATTAAGATATCAACAATTTGATACTTTGTTAAAATATATTCTAGTAAAACATCTCCGACAACATTTTTCTATTTTATAAAGTGAAACTTTATATCAATATGTTTTGATCTTGAATGTTTGATATGATTCTTAGAAAGATCAATTTCACTTTGACTATCACAAAGTATCTTCAATGGTTTAGAAACTTTCACATTCAAATCTTCTTACTGAAATTTCATACACAAAATTTGAGTAGAAGCCCGAGTAGCTGCAATATATTAAGATTCAGCTATACTCAATGTTACTGAACTTTGTTTCTTACTATTCCAACTCACACAAAATTCACCCAAGAAAAATTTTCCTACTGAGGTTGATTTTCTATCATTACAATCTCTATCCCTATCGACATTAGTATAAACATGAAGCTTCATCTCACAATTTCTTTTGTATAACAACCCATGTGAAGTTATTCCATTAACACACCTCAGAATTATTTTTTCTACCAACATATGTTATTCTTTTGGATTATTTTGATACCTTTTCATGTTTCCTTCAACATTCTCATTCCTTGGGAAATATTTTCTCAACCTCATTAAATTATTTTGTAAGAATAGTAAGAGAATCAACATCAGCTTTCTTACTTCAACTCCTTCAATTTAATCCAAGTTAGTACAAATAGAAAAATGTTTTAGGAATAAGGATGAACATTATATCTTATCCAATGTAAAGTTTATACTGAGATTCTTCTGTCAGTCTTGACATTTTATTCTTATTCTTGAATTTTTAATTGGAAGAATTTTCTTCCTTATGATTATCATTCTCATATTTTTTAACAAGTTTCTTTTCATCAGTAGATTCTTCTAATAAAGATGTTATCTTATTTTATTCTTCAATAAACTTTTTTTTACAATGATTTTGTAACAAATCTTTGATCCCTTATTCTTATTTTGGTATTAAAGTCGAATAACTTTTAGTAACTTTCCCTTTTTGCTCATATCTCTTTCATCTTTTCTAAATTTTAAAACCACAATCTATTAATAAATTTTTATAAAATTTTCTCATTTCTTTAGAAAATTTTTGCTTTCCCATTTATTTAGATGCTTTTTGTTCTTCTTCTAACTTCCTAGCCTTTTAAATTTAATCTGTCAACAAAACTAAGTGCTTCTTCTTTTCAGTCTCAACATGAATACTTTTCTCAACTTTCTTAATATACTCAATTTTATTATACTCATCTTTATTCATATTCTAAAATTTTTTAGGAACATTTGATCTTATTTGTTCATCAAAGCTCCACCATGATCCATACCTATTATATGGTAGAGACATGTTATACCAGCATGAATAAGATTTTTTGTCCAAAAACTCCACAACACCAATAATGACCTCTGAATCTTTATTTTTTTAACTAATAGTAAAATTTCTCATAATTTTATTGTTATTTTTGTTTCTTCACCAATCATAGACCAATTTCCTTAGGAGGATACTTTCTTAATGAATTCCTATCTTTCTTGGTGAAAGATGTTTTCTCATATCATTTATTTACCAATGTTTTCCCAATACTTTTTTTGGAACCTGAAAATTTAAAAGAATCAGATGAAACATTATTTTTAGTAAGAGAATATTTCACCTAATTATCGTATTGAGCTCTCTAAGAAAATTTAGAAGTCTAAAATTTTACTTCTAAATCTTTGTTGAAGTTTTTATTCATCTTTATCAGGGTACTTTTGGACTCAATAAGTTTTGATTGAAACTTGTTAACTTATTATTCCTTAGTTTATAGCTTCTTACTAAGATCTTCAATCATCTTTCCCTGTTCAACAATTCTACATTTATGAATCAAAATATCCTTGATGTATTCTTCCTCATGCTTGATGATATATTTTATTCCATCATAAAATTCTTCACTATCTTTCTTTATCAATATGATTTCTTTCTTTAGATATTTTTTTTCTCAAGACATGAAAGAAGTTCTATTATAAGTTGATACTCTCTATAAGATTCTTCACATCCTTCTTCACTCTCTAAGGGAATCTTTTGTATTCTCAACTTTTGCAATGAAGGTTCTAAAATTTTCTGAACTTTCATTTTTAGAATAATTTTTGTCAATTGAGCCCGATTCAACGTTCTTACTCAACATAGTCCTTTTGTTTCAAATAAACATATTCTTGTATCTCTTGGAAGACTTTTATTCTTTATCACTTTTTTTTCCAATTCTTCTATTGAGTTTTTTCATGAGAATCATTTAGATATTCTCCAACTTTCTTCTTGTGGAAATTCAAAGAAAAGTGTCCTATTCGACCACACTCAAAAGATTTGAGAGAAATATTTCCTCTATAATTTACTCTTCCTATTTGATAGTTCTTGGATATGAGAGACATGATTTTTTCATTAAACTAATCATCTTCCTTACCATCAGACTCACAAGTATTGACTTCATCAACATCTTGGATTTTTATATTTCTCATATCTTCAAAAGTTATTTCATATTTCATCTTATTTTTAAATATTGGTGATTTCCTTATTTCATAAGAAATAATAAAGTTATGTAACTCATCAAGAGATAAATCATCCTTATCTTCTAAAGTAGAAATTTTAGATTCAACCCTATTTGGAAATTTTCTCATGAGTTTCTTCAAAATTGTAAAATCTTCTAGGAAATCTCTAAATCATTTAATATTACTTAAAATTTCATTTACTCTAGTGAATTATTCATCAATTGTTTTATCATCTCTCATTCTGATGTATTTATACTTATGATGCTAGATTTGTAGCTTTAATTCCTTTCCTTTTGTATTCCCTTTGAAGACACTTTCCATCTTAGCCCACATAATTTTTAAAGTCTTGAGACCCATAAAATTATGATAAAAATTATATAATAAAGACATAAGGATTTCATTTCTATCCTTTCCATCAACTTCTATGTTTCTCTTATCATCAAATGTCATGGGAGAATCTTTCACAATTGGTGGAAAACCAAAAGTAGCAGCATCAACAACTTCCAGGACAAGAGATAGGAGATAAGGAATCATCTTATTTTTTCATCCATAATATTTTTTTCCATAAAACGTTGGAATTATTATACTATTGACATAATTGATATTATCCCAGATAAGGATTCAATAAGGGAACTTGATGCTCTGATACAAATTGAATTTCCAAGGATTGAATAACAACTGAGAAGGGGGGTGGGGGGGGGGGGTTGAATCAGTTGTTCACTTTTTAAAAGTTTCAAAACTTTTAGAAACTTAATCCCTACAACATCTTAAGATTTATATTTTTTCAGATTTTGGTAAATACTCATGCATGAAAAATAAGGTATAAAAGAAAATCACACAAGATTTACAAGGTTTGACCTCAATGTGAGAACCTACGACCTTTTCATAACCACTCCCACGGGTCTATGGAAATCCAATATTATGAAGAAGTGAATAAAACTTGTGCTAACTCCCATTAGAAATCTTCTAAATTTCAATAGGAATGATTATACTGACTCATGTAAGTTTACAGTGTTTGATTTTAAAACAATTGATCCAATAAAAAGAATAAATTCTTTGTTGAAATTACTCCCCAAATGCTCAGTCCAAATCCTTAGTCCAATTTGGCTGGATCAGATTCTCTCAATACAATGATGCTGGATCCTAATTTTCTCAATACAATGATGTTGGATTCTAGATCCTATTTCTTTTAATTCAATTATGTTGTAATCTGGATGTGTTTTTTTTCAATACAATGATGGTGTGATCTGGATCCAATTTATTTCATTACAATGCTGTTGTAATCTAGATCTGATTTCTTTCAATATAATGATGTTGTAATCTGGATCCGATTTCTTTCAATACAATAATGCTGTAATTTGGATCTGATTTCTTTCAATACAATACTGCTGTAATTTGGATCCGATTTCTTTCAATACAATGATGCTGTAATCTTGATCTTATTTCTTTCAATACAATGCTACTATAATCTGGATCCAATTTATTTTAATACAATGCTTCTGTAATTTGGATTTGATTTCTTTCAATATAATGCTACTGTAATTCGGATCCGATTTATTTCAATACAATGCTACTATAATCCAGATTTAATTTCTTTCAAAACAATGATGCTATAATCTAGATCCGATTTCTTTTAATATAATGATGATGTATTCTGGATTCGATTACTTTCAATACAGTGAACTCAAAATCAATCTATAAAAAAATCAAAATCTTATGGAATTATCAGAACAATTATTTTTCAATTAGATGAGAACTTCCTCTTCAATTTATCTAGTTCTCTTCCTTTCATGCATGTATAAAAAATTCAACAACTAACTAATGATATAAGGAAGTATATTTATATGCAACCCAGGAAATAAAGGTAGGAAACTTGAAATATTTTCTGCTTCCTCAAATCTCAAAACTCCTAAAATCTCTCGCATTTAAACTTTATCTTCTACTTCTTCAATCCTCCTTATATATCTCCAAGATTTATACAAAAGTGGATGTCAAGTTTTACCACTTTAATTCTTCTTCATAATCAGATCATTATGAATTATTTTTCAACCTATTACAATCTGTTTCTTTCTCATCTCATTATGATCTTTTGATTATCCTGGATACAATTTTTAGTATCCCTTTCTCTTTTTATATGGTTCTGATATTCATAGAATACTGGTTATGATTTTCACAGAATGATGGTTATGATTCTCTCAAAAAGATGGTTGTGATTATCTACAGAAAGCTTGTTATGATTCTCTCAGAATGAGGGTTATGGTTCTCTACTGAATATAGGTTATGATTATCTCATAATTCTGGGTACGATTCTTTCAGAATACTAATTACAATAATCTAATTAAGAAAATCCATTTTCAACTCTGAAATCCTTAAAACCAGTTCACCATTTCTTCAAAAGATTTTATCATGAAAGTTTTCATTACTTATGATAACTTCTTGATTAGAAAATCATTGTTTTATTTTGTTTTAGATTGTATGAAAACTGTTTAACTCTTGAGTTCACTTTCTTCTCTCAAAACTTTTCAACAATTTCATTCTTTCTCTGATTAAAAGAAATATAAACTCCCAGAAAACAATACATCCTCACTCTGATTCTCTTGAATCTGATGAACTGAATACAATAAAGATGGACCCAATTCTTAGAAAACAATACATTTTGATACAAAAAATGTTAGTTGTCAACAAATAAAATAACTTTGTTATAATAAATTATCACAAAGGCATTTCAAGTTTGTATATCTCTCCTAATCCATGCTCACTTTTAACATGATATATTTTTTTAATTATTGCTAGGCACCATGTCTCCCAACTGTGCATATTTAGGTCCATTTTTGGGTCAAATGTCTCATGAAACTTAGTCTATTCTCAAATTTTCCCTCACCATTGGCCACTTCTTTAAAACCACCAATATCTTTGGGTCTCCAAGCTCACAGGCACTATATTTAAAATTGTTGATCGTCAACCCTTACTCATATTCTCACTGATGTTTAATTATAAACAATTTTTTCATGTAATAGGTATGATCTAAAATTACTATAGCAGTGGGTGTACATCCCATACCACATAGTTCAAAACTGACTCTTTCTACCGTGAGTCATCCGTTGACAAGGTCAAGTTAGCAGTGCATCATGGAACACAATTTTTTCTTATTCTATAAGTTTCCTTAGAATTACTATTCTAAATCAATAATCTTACCCATGCCATGATTTATTGAATGTCATCCAACCTCATGGAATCATTTTTGAGAATATTGCATCAACCATGCAACCACTACTATTTAATTGGTCTAGGAATTCGAACAATACTACCCATTGAAACCTATTTTGATAAACAAGGGATCATTGTTATTTTAAAAAGAAAAGGAATCACCATTTCTGAATCAATTGAATCGATCACCTAATGTGTCTCAGTATAGAAATGAGTGTAAAATTGATCTGACCACAAAAAGAAAAACACAGTCCCAGAAAAAACTCTTCCACAGGTTGTCCTTAATAGGTAAATGTCATTAACCTACTAGGTTCTGAGTAAAAGTAAGGACATATAGGTCCATCCACCCATAACTAGGATCTCTATCATTATAACTACATCACATTTATAGGATTCTGTTACCCAACGTCTAACGTTCCCATAGAAACTATTTTAGAAGAGGTAAAACTAAAATAGGTAAGAAAGCATTGACCTATAAGGGTAAAAATTTATGACATAGGTATAAGGAAATCACATACCAAACACCAGGCTACCAAGACCTGATTATCTTTAAGAATCCAAATAGGGGAGTGCTCGCTGAAGAGTTACAATACTAATATAGAGGATGGAGAGCCGACACGCACCAAGTTTCCATATTTAGTAAAACTCCCTCAAGTTTCAACTTTCCAGACAACCACCCATCTACCCAGGGGTTTCATTTATTTATCAAGAGCCCTACGCATGAAACTCGTACCCAAAAAGTACCTCAAATCAAAAAATGGAAGGTAAGAATTTATCTATGATAATTTACTTCTGAGGTGCTACCTTAATTGGACTAACCCCTATTTTAAGCATAAGGAATTGTCTCAAAACTAGGGATATGCTTAAGAATTTACTAGGCCTTACCACATAACATCTAGGTACAATGAAACCTAGGAAGAAGTCAATAGGGATCTATGAGAAACATTCACATTCTTGTTCCAAGGAAATATTTAACTATAACCCTTACATGAGGGATCATTCCATAAACACCTACACAAGGTTTCATTTTTAAGGCATTTAAATGATGCTTTTGTTTTATAACATTTGAATTTGGTCATATTAAAAGGAAATAAATCACCAATTTTCAAGGAAAACTATACTAATCACTTAATTTATCTAGCACCACACAACATTAAAGAAAAATTATCTTATAATTTCCTTTTAAAAATTGATTAATTCCATAAGTTTTCACCACCAAAATCAGTTAAATAAAACATAAATTCTAAGAAATAGAGGAAACAGTCTTTAGATTGGAATTGGAATTTTAATTAAGCAATGCCTCATAATAATGAAGCTCAAAATATGAATAAATAAATATTTTATCAAGTAATGGGGATCGGTTGAGTAATATTTCACCATACATTTGTATGTAACACCATATAAGCAGCTACAAACACTTTAAATAACAATTTATACAATATGTTTATACCCCCATGGGGTTAAGTGTCAAGTTATAAAAGAGTAAGGCAACCTACAAGGGCCCTATAATACTAATTTGGGTTTAGTTAAGTGTAACCCATAATAATTTTTTCTTTCAAGGTTTAAAAAACCCTTAATGGGTTTCTACTATAAGAAACATGCCCCAACTGGCCTACTTGAGTTGAGTTTTGTTTTTTAGGAATTTAATCATACAGGTTATCATGCCCAAATGATAGTGATACATGCTTGTATAAAGGAACCCATTTTATATAAGAATTAAAATTATTATAAATCATGGTTTAGTTAGATGAATTTCCATTCCTAATTTATAAAGGTACTTTCCTTAATAAGTTACAACTAGAATTAATGTAATTACAACCAGGTTTTTATCTTTGAAATCAAAATATAATAGTTCATACATGGTGGTTTAATTACATGGGACACCATTCTTTAATTTATAAAGGCCCATACGCTTTATAATTTGAACAAATCGCTCCCATTTAATTGAAAACATACTACTAGATTTGATTTTAGAAAATAGAAAGTCTATATGAGATTGTTTGACTACATGGGTTACCATTTCTAATTTATAGAGTGCCTATACAGTTTATAAATTGGAAATTTAGAACCCATTTAACCAAAATGATTAATGTTTCAGCCCAGATGACTGATGTTCCATGGATCAAACAAATACAAATCGGTTGGTTAAATAGAATTACACCATTAATCTATGTAGGCAAACACCATTTAGGTTAATGGAGATACATTATTTAATAATACATATTTCATAATTTTAACTAGGTATGATATTAAAGGGTAATAAACACTGGTAAACAACCAATCATGGAATACAAAATCATGCTGATATATCACACATCATGTTATATATATTTTCATGGTAAATAATTAAATAAGAAAGGTATACAAATCATCACGTACCAGAAAATCTATGATGCAACCTACATGTCATGGAATATGCCTGGCATGTGAATTCTATGTGTCTATACAGATGCATGTAAAACAAATTCCTTATAATATTGGTATAAGGGTAAGAATCCATAAATCATAAATCAATAACCAGTAGAAGTAAAACTATAACACCCCCATATTTCATAGTACGTTATCTCTTTAAAGTAATTCAATAGCTTGCACTACACACAACACCGAGTTCGAGCGCACCAGGACTTACCAAACCAGCTTTTTAAAAAGCGGTTATGAGTGGTATTAAATGAATTTTTAATTTTATATACCCTATATAATTTTAACATCCATATTATGTGTTTCTTAGATATAATATAAGAACAAATTCAATTTTTCAGAAAAAGAAGTATTTTTCAAAAAATAAAAATTTACCACCTTTTAATGGAGAACCCTTTTAAATACAATATTTGACAATTTTATATATTAAATTTGACAAAATAAACTTCTTATTTATAATCATGACATAAAAATTTAGTTTGGATAATTTTTTGGTTTTTTTCTGATAAAATTTATATTTTGATGAATAGTGAAAAATACTAAATTTTAATTGAAAACAAATTTTTTAATTAAAATAATATATAGTGTTAAATTATACATTTGAATAGTTTTAAAGTATAATTAGATTATATTTTTATAATTTAATCCAATTTTTGTCATTTTAAGTAATTTTACATTTAAATTGTACATAAACACATGTTAATCTTTTGATAGTTTTTACTACTTAAAAACCTGCTTTTTGGTTTTGACAGTGGGAATTAATTTTAAATTAATTTCTGCAAATTATGTTTTTTGAATTTGGAAAAATAGATTCCATATTTGGAATCAGGAAGTCCAAAATGTATAAATATATAACTTTTATTTTTAGACATGATGAATAGTAACTTCAGTAAATATTTTATTTACCATGGTTAAAGGGTAAATCTAGTAAATGAGGGTAAAAAATAATATTTTAATAATATTAAATTACACTAACACATGACTTAACCCTATTTGATTATACATTTCTGACCGTGGGCATCCTTGGGTCGATTTTGGGACCCCATGTATCCACTTGTAAGTGAAAATGATACTTTATAAAAATTAATTTAAAGATAAGGAAAATGTAACATAAACATATATCTTTTAGTAAAATAATTTTTATATGAGGTTATATAATTGAACTCTTTTACTATAAATATTCATTAGAAATCTAAAAATATTTCCTAAATCATGATATTTTATTTATAATTTTTAGACTTCAAATAAATGTATTTATTTATAACACAATAATGATGCAGTATTTTCCTTATTAATGAAAGAATCAAATAAATGATATTATAAATATTAAAAAAAATATAATTTGAAATTTTGATGAAATAAAAGAATTTTATAAGTGAATATGAAGTTATAGGGTTGATTTAATGTATTTTTTTAGAATTAATCAAGTTTTTATGACTTTCAAAAAAACCAAATATTAAATAGTGTCAAAATTGACATAAATGAGTTTTTAAAACAAATACTATTTTATTAGGTGATATAATACACTTAAAAATATAAGATTTAGACAGAGGAATTATATAAGGTTATATATGTCATTAATGAACCACTTTTTGTTCTCTTGGAATTTTATTTTAAGTCTATTAACCATATAATATAAAAATACAAGGAGACATGATAAATGTTAAACTATTTAACCAAGAGTTAAATCTAAAAGATAAGGTTAATATGGCAACCTAAAATTTTCTAAAACATATTTTTTGAGATTATTTCGACCCATAACCACCTTAGTCATGAAATAAATTCATTTGGATACATTAAAAACTGAAAATGGTTTTATAATAAAATAATATTTCAAGTTTTTCCTAAAGTGACCCTCACCTCTCTTATAAAAAGGGTACTTCCCCTTCTCTTAATTAAACAACTCAAAAAGCCATTTGGCTCAGAAAAACCCTGATAAAATATCCTCCTAACTACCCTCTCTTTAACCTAGAGGCATTAATTTTATCATAAAGCCAACCTAAGGATCCCTTTTGTTCAAATCAAAAGGAAGAACCCGAAGAAGAGGTAATTATTTCATCACCTCTTTCAAGTTTTTCTCTTCTTCTACTTCCTCATTATTTGTTGTTTCCATGCCAAAATAATAACTATAGTATATTATACATACTGTGATGTTATTATAAATATGGTGCAACAATATTCATTATTCTATCCATCATATGAATTACAAAGTCACCATACGTGCGTACGTACGACTTATCCTCTCCACGTCGTGGCGAAGTTTGTTATTCAACACTTCATTATTTGTATAGGTATAATAATGAGTATAATTGATGTAAATAATAAATATAACATGTTAATAATTATGTATATATAATATACCATCCAATTACATATGATTTCACCATCAATAGAATGATATTGTCGCTCGTGCATACGTATGACTTACTGTCTCCACGATGTGATGAGATTCATCTTCAACGATCACCATTCAATAATTTTTATAACAATATATATATATTGATTAAGTATGAGATATTTGAAATAATATTTTTAATATAATAATATGTATATTTTTAGATAAATATATATCGTTTACTTACTTCCATACTATACGATAAGAGAACAGAAACAACATTCATGCATACGTACGGACTACCGTCTCCATGAATGATGATTCCATTTCATATATCTATCTATTATACATATTTATATTCTGAATATATATGATATATAAATAATGTTTTATATTCTAGAAGTATTTAAATCATGATCTAAGTGATACAATCAAGAATAATTAGTTAAAACACATACGATAAAGAAAGCAATTATTACCTAAAATATTACTTTAACATAGAAATTATTATTAAATGGGTAGTATAAATTTATAAATGAATCATATAAAATATCAGAAATATTAATATGTTTCTGGTATAATTTAATAACATACAATGGTCATTATACAGAAGGTTAAACATAACCTCGATTAAAGGAAAGAACAAGGTAAGGGTTAATTCCTCAATCTCATTATTATTCAAGATTGTTTATGTGTAAGTATTTACTGGGACATATTTATTATCCATGTCCATGTTTCATAAAGGAGTTTTCAAAAGGATTATTTTAAGGGAATCTTTAACTAAAATATCATTTTAAATGGTTTAAATATTTATTCTTCTAAATCATTCTCATTAATGTCCATGTTTTCAAAATATTTTTAAGGATTTATTTATATGGACATTAATGTTTTAAAATGTTAATTCCTTTGAAAAGTTTCAAATTGGTATGAGACACTTTGATTCAAAAATTTATTTTAAATGTATTTCTTTATAAATTGTGTTACTTTTAAATGTTTTCATGAAAAAAGAATATTTCTCTCAAAGAGTTTTACTAATTATTTTCAACTATGTCAACATCCTTTTTGGATATTATTCTTGATTGAGGTTGATTTGTTATAAATACAATATTAAATATTATATTGAATGAGTTATTATATTTTGGACTATGAATGTGATATTTTTATACCATTCATGATTTATGGTTAAATTATTGACATTTCATATGCTAGTTTTAATATAAATGTTTATGCTATGTTTTAACATTTTCATATGAGGAATGAATTGGAATTATTAAGTGACAGGTGGAGCCCACTATAGCTTCTCGATGCATCGGTAGGTATCATGATACAAATTAGTGACTTGGCATAAGGCCTTGACAAAATTTTTATTTATAGTCTTGGCATGAGGTATTGACTATGTGGTTATGATGTCCAACATTATGCATTCCCTTATTATGAAATTAGTTATTAAATATGATTATTCGACTAGTAGAATATCCATGTGCATATTTATATGGTAATGTTAGATTTATTTTTTCCATATTATGTTCAATATTATGTTTAAAAAGTCTTTTTTTTATTACACATCTTTCCTTAAAAGTTTATAGATTCCACTAAATTATTTACCCTTACTGAGCATCTAAGATCACCCCTTTCTTATGTTTTATTTTCCCAGGATTCCAAGAAGTGTATTATGATTTATATATAGGTTTAAGCTATAAGAATAATGGAATTATCAAAGGATATTTTTATTTTGTGTGTGAATGTGTAATGCAACATTCATGTATGTAATCTATTTTCCAAGACTACTAAACTGATTGGTCCTTCGGGACTTGATTCCTTATAATCATGCCAATATATTAAAATAATGCTCCGGCTCCAGAATTCTATGGTTGGGGCATTACAAAAACAATCACCCAAGGTGAAATAATAATCGACTATAATATCTAACAACAAGAACAACCGTCCCAACCCTAGAAACTTGAACTTCCCCCCATGCTTCGGTTGTTCGGACCTAGACATGAGCTATTTACCATGTTATAACAAATTCATAGTCTCTTGTATACCATCCCAAAATAGCATGACAAAGGAAAAAAACCACTGATACCACTTTTAATTCCCTTACCTGATAGTCGCTTAAAATGATTCCCTAAGTCAATTTTCCATTAGGACTCGATAATGCCTCCCCATATGCAAGAGGTTGTCAATTAGTAGTAAGGGTGTAATGGTGGTACAGTAGGGAGAATACACCCTCAGTATTAGAGCATCATAACTGTATAAAAGATAATCAATAGTGAAAGTAATATAAATAAAGGCATAAAAATATAATAACAACTGAAAAAAATAATAAATGAACCATTGAACATGCATGAACCTTCTACAATGTACAAGTGTAGACATACAACAAGTGATGCAATACATAATGAAAAGAAAAAAAATCCCTAAGGGATATCTCCATGAACATACTGATCTGCGAAACATTTCTTTGCTTCTAATCTACCACGTACAAGCATAAAAACAAGTAGTACACACCATAATCCTCAACCTACAAACAAGAGGTCTATTGGAGATACAAATAGTGGCATGAATAGGGTGTGAGATATACCTAGTACGCCATCACCAATAGTGACTACAATAATTCAGTTTGTGAAAATAAAATAAGTAGTGTGTAGGTATATCAAAATAAAGAAGTGAATAATAAATAGAAACATGCCTAGCTAAAGTTCCTTGAAGACACATGGTCGACCACACCTGCTTCAGCTTGAGATGGAATGTCTCTATACACATTCCATAATGTATATATATTTATAAATAAGAAAATCATATGAATATATATACATAAAATGACATGGAATTGAGGTTTAGTACCAAGGAATCCACATGAGAGGATCACATATCAAATAAAGGACATAATGCCTAGGGTTATATACCTATAATCACAATATATGGGAAGCCATTCCTAGGTTTCCATACATATAATCACAATGTATGTGACACCATGCCCAAGGTTTCATACCTATAATCACAATATAAGGGACCCCATACTTAGGGTGCCATAGCCGTAATCATAATATAAGGGACTCCATGCCTAGGGTGCCATACCCATAATCACAATATAAGGGATTCCATGCCTAGGGTTCCATACCCATACTCATAATCTAAGGGATTATATTACTAGGGTTCCATACCCATAGTCACAATACAATGGATTCCATGACCTTTTATAGTTCAAGAAAATACTTCTTATCATTTCAATTATAAGTTCAAAAAAGGGGGTAAGTGAGATAGACTTACCATGCAGTCCTAATTTAATACAATTACACAATTTGGTTCATTTATAAATAATGAAAAGTCCATGTACATAAACATTCCATATTATAATTCAATTATAAATGATAAAGGGGGACACACACACAAACATTCCACATATTTCTCAAGTATTCTCATTAAATAGAACATCTTTATTAGATAAGATTAAACACCTAAAAGGAGGTTTTATTAAAAAATAGAGGCATGATCATCATATTGTTATTTAAGTCAATTTAATCATTTATTTCATGAAGTATAGTCATCACACCTAAGAAAGTGATTCAAAACATTAATGGAGCAGTATATACAGGTGCATCAAATAACTCACTCTAAGGGATAGTTCAATCAAATAATAAATCATTGATTTCGAGGGAAATTAGTCAAACTCACCTTACATGGTGGTATAGGATGAGTTTTCAACCTCTAAACATGTAAAAGAGTGTCATATATTGTCTAAATGAGGTCTAGGTGATTAATTTAAGGTGTTTCATGATTTTAGAGAAATTAATGGAAAATTACAACATGCAGGACCATGGAAATAGTTTATAAATGACACAAATTTGAGGGAAAATCATAGATATCACCTACCTCATGATTATTATAGTCTACTAATCCATTATAGATCTTTAATTTTAGTTGAAATAATATAAATGGGAAGATTATTTAAATTCCCTGAAAATAGGTCAAAAGATATCTCACAAAATTATCATTTCATATGGTGATTCAAAATGAAGAAGGAAGTAAGAGGATCATTAGAATTACCAAGAGTATTCTAACACATTTGATAGTGATGAAATTAGACCAAGAATATAGGAGATTAACCAAGTAAGAGGATAGGAGGAGGTAGGAGCATGCATGGGAGCTGCATGAGAAAAGGGGGAGGAAAAAGGGTAAAAAACCTTTTAAGGTTAAAGGGGAAAAAGTTAATTTTTACCTTTTAAAGATTTTTATAGTTAGGATGCACGATTTGGCTAATCATGTGCTAAACATTCATCTCACACTGCCTAAGTGCCATACCCACCATGGTTTGGCTGCATGTTTTGGGATAACTTAGCATCAATAGTGTAGTGCTATTGGTTAAGAGGCACTAACCATGTGGATAAGAACATGGTTTGTCAAACCATTTAAATCCTATGAACCCTACTCTATAATTTACTACAATAATTCTACATGATCGTTTTCTTCACCTTGAATGGTTTAATAAATCATGAAACTCGCCTTACATGACCTCACTATTCCTACTAGGGGTTTCACAGTTTAAAATAACTATGTGCCTTTATCATCTTCTCCCAGAAAATGATTTTTGAAAACATATCACTCTTAAAACTCATTCAAACTTCTGATACACCACTTAGGCCTTAAAAATCATCCAAAAACAACACTTTTAAGTGTTCCAACTCTCAGAATTACATTACAAGACACAATTTATTATTTATCCAATTCACTAAATGAAAAAAATTCAAATTCCCTTTGAATTTTCAACTATTTCTAAACATAGGACATTACACCCTAAGTTCACAATACTCATGCCATATTGGTTTATATACTTTATGCATTTGATTAGTTGCATTTTTATGTGATGAGATGTGTTATTACCATTTTTCATTTTCCCTTTATATGGTTATATGATAATGATTATATGATCAAATTTATTATGAATTTTGGTTATGTTTCAGCATATTGTTCCTTGTAGAATTGTTCATCCATTTGATCCATGTTTGGATATTATTTTGTAAAACCATATTTTGTTTTGATAAGTAAAGACAAAGGGGTTTTAAAGGTTTACTTGAAATTGGTTTGTTTTCAAGTGGTTGAGTTTTTAGTTTTTTAAAGCTAGTTTATTGGTTCATGTAGGTAAAAACATTAAATAGATTCATGGTGGTATCCTACTAGGATTCACGACTCACACATTTATTGGGAACCTTTAGGGTGTTTGTAGATTTTGTTTTGCAAGACATAAATAAAGGAAAAAGAACCATGTAACATGGTGAATCTTCTTGATTACTGCTATCTAGTGGTTTTGTGGAGGAGAAGTGGTCTCACAGATATAGACTCACATATTTTTTTTGGAATTTTCACCCATTGGGATGTCGGTTAGGCCTTGTTTGGATTTGGTTCCCTTTTCTTTGATATTGGGTTGTTTATTTTGAAATACATTGTATATGACCAGTTATGACATGTTTTGTTCATGAGGTATGATGATATTTATAATATCTATTTATATTCTACTATTGAATATGATGATATTGGTTAGTCCATCCCATTTTATAGATTGGTCATGCAGTTTACCTGTGGAAAAATCATTTCCAAGTGATGGTTAGTTATGTTTGGTGCTTGTTGCGATCCCACAATGATTGGGAACACATTTCAAATCATGTGGCGGGCTAACTCAGGTGATGTGTTGGTTCTTCCCAGTCCATTTCATTACATAATTCTTGATGAAGAAATATGGAGTGCATCACAAGACCTCAATTTCATACCATTCATAGAAAAATGGTAAATAAGAGGTTTCTAATAGAGTGATCAATAGTATTCTAGAGAAGATAGTACTACCCACCAAAAAGGACTAGAGTAAGAAGCTAGTGGATGTTTTATGGACATAACAGACTTCATAAAAAACTCCTTTAGGTATGTCATCATATAGAATAGTTTATGGAAATTTTTTTATTTTCTTGTTGAACACTAGTAAAAATATGTTGGGGATATCAATATAGTTAACCTAAAGTTTAAAAAAGTTAGTGAGAAAAGGATGATGCATATGATAGAGTTTGAAGAGATAATAAGGGAGGCATATGAGAATACCCAACTATACAAGTAAAAGGATAAATATATCCATGAAGACTTGTCCAAAAAAGATAATTTAAAGTTAGAGGTAAGTTGATATTGCAGTATTTAAGAATAAATATCATGCTTGATAAGCTTAATTATAAGTGGACTAGACCATATATAGTAACTAAAACATTTTTATTTGATGTAGTTGAGATCAAGAGAGATGAATCAGAGTATTCATTTAAGGTGAATGGAAAACAGATGAAGAATTACTAGAAGAATTTTGGAAAGAACCAATGGACGATTCCAAACTCCTCCATACTACCATTGAATAAATGACTACTAGGTTGTATCTTTCCCTTTTCTCTAGATACTCATTCTCTGAAAGTAATTTTCCTTGATAAATTCATACTATCATTAATTAGAATTGTGTCTAAGATAAGTTTGGGGGTGATGGAAATGTAACTTAGGATGTGAATACTTTTTTATCTTTTATTTAGTTGTTTCTATTTGTCTTTGACTTAAAATTAAACAAATCAAAGATAATACAATTTTTTTGGAACCTATACATAGTTTTTGTATTATTTTTTTAGATTTTTGGAGTGTCTATGAATAGAAAAAAAAGAGTTTAATGTTGTTCTTCATAGTAAAAGTACCATTCTAGAGTAGAGAGAGTTAATAAGTTCTAAAATTATGAGAATTAAATGATTTCTAAGTGAATTTTATCACTGTTTTTATGGATATTTTATTTTATAAATAGAAAAAGGAGTGTGAGTAGAAATATCTTTATGGAATTGAAACTATAACCCGAGGAAGCTGGAATTTTGAACTTAATTCAAGGTGACTTGGCCTTTTTGAAAAATAAATCATCAAGGGGATAAATAAAAATAAATTGATATAATTCATTTGAAACCAGATTAAAATGGGAAATTGAGATCCCATAATGAATCTTTGAGACATTATGTACTGAGTGTGGGAGTAATAAATTCCATTTAAAAATTCAATAAGTTCTTTTCATAATTATGGATTGGAAAAATTTAAAAATTACAAATGTTCAAAAATGATTTCATTCAGGTGAGTTGAATATTGAACCTATATGAATAACGGGGAAATTGACATAAAATAATTTAATTTGAGTTATATCAAGTAAATGATAATTATAACTCTGGTTTAAGAAACTTAGGAGAAAGAGAGAAATGGAAGTTCCATAGGATGAAATTATAGTTCCACTTTAATCTATCTATTTAACTCACAGAACTAGATCTTGAACTTAATTGAATTAAGGTAATAAGATTAATTCATAAAATAGGAATGAGAATTCAAATAATGAGATAATATATGATTTTTTATTCTTTGGATTGTGTACTTAATTCTAGGCTGGACATGTCTCTTTTAATATATGGAATTCCTTATATTTTCCAAGAGTGAAATAAACCAAGTTTAAGAGAGTGATTTGACCCAACATTTTTCAAAATTTTATATTATTTTCAATATAAATTAACCCCCAAAATAATTTAAGTTGTAGGTAGATAATAAATTTCAAATATATTTTGTGAAATTTTAAATTAAATAGTAAATGGATTTTGAATCATTTATTTATTTTTGAATTAACTATTATCCATAATTTTATTTAGAATAATGGAATTTACATATTTAAATTCTTTTGATTTTTAATTTTATTATTTATGTTAATTCTATACTTAATTTGATAAATCACACACTAAAAATGTGATTCTTATTTTCCTAGATCAACTGTATGATCATTGTATTGACCACATGAAGGGAGAGCGAGTGACTATGAACTTAAATTGACTATAAGAGGAGAATTAAACTGACCATAAAAAGAGCCATAGTCAAATGAGATGCTCAACCTACCATGAGACTCTTAAAAATGAACCCACCATATCAAATATTAACCTACCACAAGAAGGAAATTCAAGCTACCGTGAACACCCATCTCATGCTAAACCACATGATTATCAACCACAATTCAACAAACTAAAAAAAATGGTACAAACCAAGTGTGAGTTTCTGTACTCTAAAGGAATAGTAGGAAAATATTTCATGAAAAGGGTCATTACCATATGGTAGGATGATCTGCTACATGTCTGTATCTTCTAGAAGGTCAATCAAGTTTCCACATAAATTCAACACACCATGCTATGTGAAGATCCCATGTCAACCTATACTTACATTTGGATGACCAATAAATCCATTCAGACCATAAAAAATCTTACCTTCCACCATAAAATCCCTAACCAAATGAAACAACCTCATATTAGCTTCTAGATTGGCCCCAATACTCACATCTTGAAGAAATTAGATCCATGATGCCATAATCCAAGCCCACATGAGTAGATATTATCTCTTAACGTTCCCTTATCAAGATTATCTCAACCCACATAAGCCCATGTCAACAAATGATATATATATATTGAGGACCCAAAGTCAAAGGAACCTACTTGAAAATGGTAAAAATATCATAAAATCCATTTCTATTTCTTCTTGTGTAAACCCCACACACCAAGAGTACTATCCAGAAACACATGATCACCAAATATGAACCATATTAATAATTAATGAAAAAATTACAAGATGAATTCAGTAATGAAGGTCTAAGAATTTATCTACTGATTGATGTGTTAGGTTTGATATATCATTTTTTCCTTATGAAGAATCATAGATGGAAAGGCATTAGTTTCTCTTAATTATTTAACTATGAGTATAAATGTAAATGAATAAATTGTGTTTAATGATTTTTCACAATGAATTCAAGCCACATATACACTGTAACCACAATATTCAACTAAGCCCACACCCTACCAACACCCTTCTAATACCCATTCACACTCATCTAAAGAACCTGGCACACTTCACCAAATACAACACCACACATCCCATTCCTGAAAAATTTCTTGAGACCATCACACCCATTTCAACTCAAAACCCTATTCCAAGCTTCACACCTCTGTGAATATTTGTGTCAAAGTGAGACTCCACCATTGATATCCAAGACAGACTATTCTAGGCCCATGATCACCATTCCATACTCGATTACAAAATAATCCTAAATTTTCTCAATCTTGGGCCGGTTCACTAAAGCTATTTTTAAGCCCATTTCTTGGCCTAAACCTACCCTCACCAACCAACATGTGAAAAATTATCCTAATAAACACTCATATTCCATTAAATACATGATGGAACAAAGTAAATCATCCCTAATACTTCTCAAAGGTGCACAAAGATCGATTTTGGGAAGAATAAGAAGCTGGGAGATGACTCTCAAGATGTGATCATCCTAAGAAAACACGACCCTTTATATGAAAACTTGAAAATTATCAAATGAAAATCAGATTCATGATACTAAATTTAAATAAATTCTCATATAATCATTATATATCCCCTTATTATGTCTTGATGATCACATACACTTTTATCTCTATATCTAGTGGTTTCATTTAAGTGTTTCTCTACTCTGAAAATTTAATACCAAGTCATGTTTTTATGGACCAAGTGGTCAAATTCAAAGTCTTTAGAAGATATTTTTTGAATGAATTTAAATAGGCCTTGGATATATTGTTTAAGTTTTAATAGATGTGATGAAAGCATGGAAATAATATTCAAGGGTCTAATAAAGGATTATAAGCAAGTAGAAGGACCATGGTGAATGTCTCACTATTATAAGAAACACTGGCTGGCCAGTGTAATGCCTTGGTTTGTTGGGTGATAATGGATATAATACCCCTTACTCTAAGAGTCCACTTTCTATAAATGGTAGGAGTACCAAGAAACTAGTGAAAGAAGATAAAACCATAATATCCCCAGGTGTCTCACCAACTATTCAGTGGGATCATTTAGATAACTAGTGGTTATGATCCCTCAAGTCATAATTCTTAATTATGGAAGACCTCATAGATATTAAATTTAATTTTATGAGGTTTAATGATTGATAATAATTCTAGAATGTTCCAAGTTTCTTTATAGGTAATAAATAGAGGACACTTTATTTCTGTCTTAATCATAGTGGATTGAATGATCCAATCAACTTATATGTTAATGAAAAATATATAGAAAATTTTATCTAATATGAAAATCCTATCAGGAGCCAAATTTATTTCTCAATATCAAATGATATCTTCTCATTTTCCTCTCTATATCTCATATATATTGTACTATCATTCTATAGAGATAATGTAGTATCTTTTTAATGGATTCACCTACCATATACAATGGGTTTCTTATTACAACTGGTGAAAATAATGGGAGAAAAGTTCTTACTACCATTGAATTTGGGGATGTAGGGTTCTTACTACAATAATAAAAAATTAAGGGAGGAATTGGTTTATTTATCTTCATTAAAATAAGAGGAGATATATATAAAACTATTAACCTAATGGGATGAGACATAGGTTCTCACACTGACCTATTGTCAAATTCCTTTATCAAATCTCTCATATATCCTTTTTCTTTCAATTTCACTTTTTATATCCACAATGATTCAATCAAATAACATCGATAAATATATATTATTATCATGATTAAACTATCAAATTTATCAATTAATTCTGTTGAGTAATTTTTATTTTTATTTACTTAATCAATAAAACTGTGATACTCATTTATTTATTCTACCGTGCTTACTCTATAAAATCCAGATATTTCATAATTCAATTAATTATAGATTGACTTGTTTGAATCGATCTTTAATATTATATTTATACTACTGTTAAAATTTTATTTATTTGTTTTTGTGGTATTTTTTTAATTTCCAATTCTCTATTTGTTTCAAATTTTTAAAGGAAATTCACCTACTCTTACAATCATACTCCAAACAAAATTTGGTATCAATAAAATATTTGTGTTTTTCACAATTTTTTTTTTGTTTTCATTTTTTAAATATTAATAAATTTCAAAGTATGATTATATGATGGACTCTACTTATTATACTCATGCTTATTTCTTTAATGTCACAAATTACTCTTATCAGAAAACACACATATCAATTTTTCTTATAATAATTTGATATCCTGTTTGTAAAATAGTTATGTATGGTTATAACCCTAAAAAAACCTGAAGATAAATTGATTCCCCAATAAATTACATCCATTGTGCTGGATGTAAAATCCATGAATTCTCTCTATTGCAGTCTTGAACAAAATGAATTCAATAGAATATATAATTTTAAAACCACTCATATAATTTGAAATTTGTTATAAATTACCCATGAAGGAATGAAAAAAATCCAAAGATACTAATCTTTATTTGTATAGAAAATAATTTAAAAAGATTTATTATACATGAAAATAAATATATTTTTGAAATTTTTACTCACTTAACTAATAATTTAAATGGTTGAAAGTATCTTGGTGAGGATTTATATATATAATAATTAGTAAAAAAAATTATATAGGTCTTACCAAGTTCTTGGGAACTAAAGGTGATAACTATAAAATAAGATAAAGATATAAAACATATACCACACATAGAATTAATTGGATCCCTCATGATTTAATAAATTAACATGAAGATATAATTAAAAAAAGAAGTTAAACAAGAAAAGTAGTCCCAAGAATCAAAAATAAAAATTGATTTCAAAGCTATTAACAATTATGATTCATCTGATAATGAATGAGAGATTGAATGCTTGACCAAGATAATAAAAAAATTAAATATGAATAAGAAAGAATCCCTGAGTTCCAAACATAAAAATAAAATTAAATCATCATACATGAAATGTTATGAATGGAAAAAGAAGGGTCATATTAGACCACATTTACCAATTTATAAAAATAATTTGAAAGAAAATATTTAAGTTAAGAAAGCTCATAAAGTCCAAACCTAGAGTGAAGGTCATGACACTATGGTGTCAACTTCTTCAAACTCCTAAAGTGACTCAAGTACTTAATTCCTCATGGGTCATATAAAGGTAGGTGAAGAGTTTATTTTTATTATTTATCATTCTTATTCTCATTCTTCCTATTATTATTTCTCATATAGCCATCCCAACAATGAAGATCTAAATTATGATAAAAATGAACATAGGAATTTTTGTAACAAAATCATTTCAAAACTAAAATATCTCAATAAAAAATATAAATAAGTTTTTAATGAAAAAAAAATCTTCTTAATGATAAGGATAGCCTTTCCAAAGAAAAAAATGATTTGTTTTTGAAATTAAAAAAACAAACAAATATTGAGAATTTATAATCTCAAATCAAAGAGATTAAAAATACTCTCACTCAATTAACTCTTGGTGATAAACATCTAGATATGATTTTGTTTTCTCAATGACCTATAAAAAATCATTATGGTTTTGGTTTTTAAAATAATTTGAGTTCTTCCAAAAATACTAATTTTGTAAAAGGTATTTTAGAAAACATTTTTTTTGTAATTTTTAAGCCTATGGGCCTTGTAAGGGTTCCCCTTCATCCCTTGAAAGGGGGGTTATTAGAAAATCAATAAAAAAGAAGGCCTTCGGGCTATTCAGTCAGTCAATAATTATTATTATAAAGCTAGGAATTTAATTTATGAATGTGATTTTAAAAATTAAAGATATGGTATACCTAAATATATTCATATTTATTCCCTTATCTCTAACATAAATATTGTTATAAACATGTTTGGGTACCTAAATATCTTATATCCAATTTTATTGGACCCAAATATTTGGGTACCAAAAGGCAATCACATCTAATATTTTTTTTGGGTTACCCCACTTAAACTTATTGATATATTATAAGGTGCTTTCTCGAAGAAAAATGACTATACTAATCTAAAAGGGAGATGATTTATAGTTATTATATATCTTTATCATCTTCTTTAATTATTATATTTTTAATTCTATTTTTGGTATGAGGAAGGATAATATGCATTATTATAATAACATTTTTGATATTTAATTATTTAGAATGTACTGAAATGTCTTACCTAATGATAGTTTTAAAATTCTACTTCCTTGAAGTTTCTTTTCAAATGTTTTAAATAATTATTTATCTAAATAATTTTATAAGGGGGGTTCACCTTTTTCATAAATTTACATTATCTTTTTTTTTAAATTTGAAAGTGTTTGTCTTCGGAGTTTTTAATTTCCCTCTTAAATCCTTTTGAAAATATTTTCTCTTAAAATACTTGATATTATTATTACTCTCACTCTCTCCTTTGGTGAGGTTTCCATTTCCTCATTAATTACACAAATTAAGGGGCATCTATATAAATATACATTTGAAAGTATCCACTTTATTCATGGGGAATATGGCATACTACCTTTTTATTACATAACTTTATATGACATTTTTCCAATAGAGGATATTTGACTTTAGTGTTTTGGAAAAAAGGTATATAATACATGAAAACATATACAATTCATATAATACAATTTAATGGATTAATAATAGGTTCATAATAAGTAAAATTATTACATCTAACAACCTTGGGACATGAATCATAGGAAAGGGTGAGCAAAAGGCCTAGTAAGGGAAAACGAGTGAAACTGTTTACATGTGAACTTGAATAATATCAATAATAACATGCAGAATATTGTAAAGGAATGATGAAGTGGAATATCATAATAATATTTTGAATCATAACTTGAAAATTTGGCTACAAAATTTAATTTATAAATTAATAATCATATCACCAAGGTCCATCTCCAAGGTGTCATAAAACAATTACCAAGGTTATTCACCAAGGTATTGTAAAACTTGTCATCTCTAGAGATTAATTTCTTTACCCAATGCATTGGAGTGATATTAGACTGAACCATTAATATGTATTTATTTTACTATGATCCAAATATATCACAATAAAAAATTTCATAAATAACCCATAGAGAATAAAATAAATGGGTTTCATATCAAAATCATAACGTTTTAAAAAGTGATTAAAACATGGACATTATGTATTTTATAACCCAAAGAAAGAAAATGGGGGGTTTTATGTATGTAAATTACAGAATAAAATAAATAATTTTTATGTCTTGATTAATACCTCTGGAAATTAAAGAGGTTTGAGTATTCACATAAAGAAAATACAAGAATTTATTGAGAAAAAAGAGAGATTTTGAGACGAAATTTCTATAGCATAACGGGTATGAAATATAGTTTTATAAAAAATTAAAAAGAGAGGATATAGGGGTAAAGAATTCATAAAATAATCATAATAAAGTATAGAGATAAAATAAATTAGAAATAAGAACATGATATGAAAATTTGAAAGATAGACCACATAAAAGATAACTTGAAAGGAAAAGAGAAGTTTGGAATTCCCTTACCTTGAAGAGTAACTTATAAAACTCTAAGATCAGGACCTTTAGAGCTTTAGAACACCTTGGGAGGACCAATTTGGTGGTATAAATATCATAAATTTTTGGATTATTAATTTGGAATGAAGAAAATTGAAGGAATGCGTGGGTATTTATAGTAAAATAGAGGGTGTTTTTTTATTAATTTTAATGGACACCTCATTAGTGGTATTTGAAAAACCATGGGATTTTCAATGGTATTGGCCACTTGGGACACCTCATATCATATTTTAATCCAAAATAGTTGACCGATATCTTATCTTACTCATTACATCATTATGACCTGGTTATTAACTCATTAAATATACCGAAAACTTAAAACTGTATGTTTACTATTCATAAAAAATTCAACTATTTAAAAAAAATACCAAAAAATAACCCTAACCATTTTTAAACATTTATAATTCATAAATTTACTCCATTTTAGAAAAATGAATTTCATTTTAAATTAAATTAAATAAATAAAATACTAATACTTAGCAAATAATTTGTAAAACATTTATTTACTTATATTATGATATAATTTTATAACATTAACATTTAATATGACTAAAATATATTTATATTTCCTTAGGTTTGGTTACTATTCCATTATTTAAATTAATATTCATAAGGGTAACATTACTATTCCAAAGGGTCAGGTTACTATTCACCAAAAAATTCAGTTGATTCTATTAGACTCTAAATATATTATTGATTGCAACTATGTATATCTATTTTTTAAAAATCATTTCACAGAATCAATTATTTTATAATTATTTAGAAAATATTTTTCTACTATTCATAAAATACTATTTATCAAAAAATACTATTCATCAAATACTATTCATAAAAAATACCATTCATCGAAAAATTGTAACTTCTTAGAAAACTACTAAAAATTTACCCTAGATTAATTTTGACATTTGAAATTCAAAAATGATGTTTATTTTACCATAATAATTCTCTATACATGAGAAATCTCTTAAAGGTACATTTTTTTACTTCTAAAATCAATTTATCCAATTTGTCTCAATTAAACATATATTTTATTAAGCAAATATATTTTTAAAATGAAAATGATGAAATAATTTTTTTATTAAAACAAATGGATTACATTTTAAGTATCTAGGTCCTTGAAACATAACTCCTTAAAAACCCCGCATTTGACCTTAGGGTAAGTCGTAAGATGGTGATGGACTCTTGGGGTGGCTCGGATAACATCACCTGAGTGGTAATCTTCACTAACTTGAACTTCTCCTCTAGGCTACTTCATTCAAGCTTAACATATTAAAGCTCAGATTGGTCTTGTTCCAGAGAAAAGCTTAGTGATGCTACCTCCTTCCCAAGATCTGAAAAATGTCCTTCATACGACCTGAGTCTATTGAATGAGGCCATCGACTCTTATTTCTACATTAATTATGCATTATCATTTCTATTTATAAACAAAAACTATAACATTAAAAAAAGTATTATTATTTCAAATGGTCATATTAAAATACGATCATATAATGGTCAAAACTAGATGGTCACATTTAATTTATAAATTTTATTTATAATGACAAAGTAAAACATACATTTTTTGGAAACAACATAGTATTCAAAAGTTCAGGTCAATACATGGAACAAGTTTTTATTAGTTTTAAACTCACCCCCAGTTTGTTAACTGATGAAGTTATGGGATGATCTATATGGGGATAAGTTTTTTAATATTTTAATGTTAATTTCTATCTTGAACCCAATTTCTAGATCTCCTCTCTCTCACTCTCTCACTCATCGATGTTTTATTTTTCTTTAAAGGAGATAAAGTTGTTTTTTCAAATTTCTTGTTTTTTTATTACTTTATTTTATTTTAAAACCCTTTTGAATTAAAAATTTAGCTTCATTGCAAAATCATTTCCTTTTTTTAAAACTCTTTTTAAATTTATTTTAAATCATTATTTTATTTTATTTAAAATCTTGACATTAATCTATATCCTTTCTTTCAAAATTTTGAAATTATTTTTGAAAAGATTCTTTGAATATCATCAAAAATAAGGATGATGAATTTTTTTAAGATTCAATGTTATATATATAATATAACATAAATGGGGGATAATATTTCATGTATCTATTATCTTATCTTTCATGCAGGTATCTCTTTGATATATGGCTTCTTCATCATTTCCCTCTACCTTTATTATTCATAATCATAAAGGGGGAGAAATATTTTGAAATTTGAAGGGGGAGCAAATGTCTAATATTTAGGGGGTTCAGTTTTCCAAGTTTCAAATATAGAGAAATTATATATCTTTTTTATTAAGAATATTAAATATCTTGTTTGAAATATCTTGAAGATTAATATCTTGAACTAATTTGGATTCATGATTCAAACTTGATTTACTCTTGATATATTTATTTATATTAAGTGTTTTTGATCATAAAAGAGGTGAGATTTTTCCCTCTCTCTCTCATGCAGTTTTCATGATAAAAAATACTCATCTTAGTATCTAATCATTTTATTTAAGATTTTATCATTTATAAAAATTGAATACCAAGTCATGTTTTTTATGGACCAAGTGGTGGAATTTAAAGGCTTTAGAGGATCTTTATTATAGGAATTGAAGAGTAATTAAAGATATTTTTTATGTTTTAATGGATTTTATGAAAACATATAAGAAATATTCAATGGTACAATGAAGGATTGTAAGGAAGCTGAAGGACCCTGGTGAATCTCTCCAGAGTGAAGGCAGTACTGGCTAGCCGGTATAGAGCCACTAGCTAGCTAATGGTGATGGATAGAACACCCCTTTCCCAAGGAGTCCACTGGCTACTTAGTGTAAGTGCACTAGCTAGATGGTGTAATAAAAAAATACAAGATATCCCTAGGTGTGTCACCAAATAGTTAAGGGGATTATTGGGACAACCGGTGGATTCAAACCAGAAAATAATAATTCTTAATTATGGTAGACTCACATCTCTTATATGATATTTGAAATGTCTTAATGACCAGGAAGAATTATAAAATATTTCTAGTTCTTTTGTAGGATATAAATAGAAGACCCTTTGTGGATCTCCCAAGAAAAATGGATTGAACAATCAAATCAAGTGACGTGTCAATGAAAAATCTCTAGAAAACTTTATAAAAACTCAAAATTATCTCAAGAACCAATTTCATTTCTAAATATCAAAGTCCTTATTTTCCTTTTCTTATCTATATCTACTATATGTTATAGTTCCATTATAGAGATATAACAAAGAATATTTTTAATTTATTTGTTCTAATAAAATCAATCTTCTTCTCACATACCTTTTATAATGGGTTTCTTGATGCAATCGATGAAAATCAAGGGAGATGGGTGATTACTATTATTGAAGTAATGGATGTAGAGTTCTTACTAAAAATATTAAAAATAAAGGGATGAATCATTTTCTTTATCTCTATTAAAATCAAGGGAGAAATATAGAAATCTGTCAACCTAAGGGGAATAGACATATGGGGATCACAATGAGCTATTTCTGAACTCCTTTATTAAATCTATAATCTATCCTTTTTCTTTATGCATTAATTTTTTTATTTAAAATTCTTTAATTAAATTACATCGATGCATCTATATTATCATCACACTTATGCTTTCAAATTGATTGATTGATTTTATTTATTTTTTTTTATTTTTGATTCAATTAATTAATATAATTACAATAATAATTTATTTATTCCACCATTATCTCTATATCAAATCAATATATTACATAATTTAATTAATTAAATATTTATTTGTTTGAATCGATTCTTAATATTAAAGTTTCTCTATGATTAATTTCTATTTAATTTTTATTGTGTTATTTTGTAATTTCTAACACACTATTTGTTTCAATTTTTAACATGCAATTCACCCACTCTTGTTATTCGACTTTGACCAACACATTCATTGATAAAATAAATAACTATTCACTCAATAATTGGAGGATAATTCGGCGATTACTGGATTGATTTGGGTTACTTTTTTACTTATTTATTATTTCTTTTTTATTGTAATTCTCTTGTGATAGCACCCTAATCCATTAGTGGATGGGAAAAAAATATTCCCATCATCCATTATTAATGAATTCAATAGTTTAATTGTTTATCTATTATTTTATCATCTCTATATTTATTTTAATGTTTAAGGAATTATGAGATTTATTTTCATTCTTTTCATATAAAATTCATCTTCCCACTTTCACTTGATTGCACACACATACCACTTAGGTTCTCTCAAATTCTTACGATCAAGAGTAGTGGGTTAATTTAAGAGTGATTGGATAATTACAATCATTAGTCTTGGTAAGATTAAATATTATAGTGATCATTACATTCCTTCGATTAATAATTTTTTTTTGAGGGTAATCATGCGAGGTTTCACTTGATTAGAGAGAAAATAAGAGTGTAAAATAATGGAATCATGATTTAATAGGAAGTGAGGGGATATCCAAGGTTAGGACACTTACTTTAAAACTAAAATAAAAAAACAATTCAATTTAATCATTATTTTCACACACCAAACCCATCAAACAAGGGAAAAACACACCCAAAACACTCTACTCTTCAGAGACAACTGAAGTCCACCACTACTACTACATTAATTCGTGTTCAAAATATTTTTTATTGAATGCCCGACAATAGGCCTCTCATCACTCATGTACTCAATATAGTTGGGTATTTTATGTACTTGGGGAGATTGAGGTTACCTCTTGATCATTACCTAGTTACTGATTTTATTTTTCAATATTTATTAGGATAGTTTTGGAATTTCATTAAAAATTATAATATGAATAAACTTAGGAAAAGTTTACCACACATACTCAATATATTTTGGATAGATAAGAAGGAAATGATAGTTCCAAGCTGGAGTACTGTAGTGACATTAAAATTGGCAAACATTCAAATTGGCTGAAGAAAAGATCTATTGGAATGTATAATAGTGAATCTTACAACAACTGATCATAGTATTTAAAACCAAAGGGTGGAGTCAAAAAGAAAGGTGAATATTTACTTTGTTAGAATCCTGACTACTAGAGAAAAAATTATAAATGGTACTTCAAGGGTCATAAAAAACCCAGTAGAGAGTCTATAATAGGTATAATATTTTGAAAATGGTATATTATAATAATTTTTTGTTTTGTAAGTGTTGTAAATATATAGGAGTTCAAAAATAATGGATAGTTAATGGTAGAAAATTGAAGTTTCCTTTTAGTTAATGGAGCAAGGTGTTTCCACATTAAGGACATGGATGAATGAATCACTTCAAATATGGGATGAATTTTAATAAAGGGAGTGTATTTTAGATCTTATTTTTTTACTCTTTTATAACACAATATGCTTACAAATAATGGACGTTTAATGAATAAATGAGATGATTTTTTCATAAACATGGTTTTTGATTCTTTGTATTATATAACATGTTTTGAAAAGAAGATAACGATAAAATGAGTTTTATTATGGATAAAGTGTTTATCCAAGTTAAAATATGAAAATATGACTACCAACATCAATGAAATATTTTAAAGAGCAATATTGTTTTTAAGAGAAAAACATAAACACTTAGAATACCATATAAGATATGGTGGTCAACCGTTTATTTATTAAATATTCCAAATCTAGGTAAATGTGTTTTATTTATTGAACACAAAATAGTTTGTGTGCCTTAACATGATATTCTAAAAGAATATAGTTTTGAAGAGGCTTTTGGGAGTATGTTTTAAAAAAGTTAAAAGATAAAGAATAAAATATTACATTACTCTATATTCAAAGTGAATATTACTCAATATCATAAAAGAGTTTAGGGTATGGTGGTTTTGAGAAATGTAAAGAGTTAAATTTAGTTACCATAAAGAATAGAATATCACTTTATATTCTAAAGAAGTTTAGGATGTATTGGTAAATAATTAATGTAAAGAGTTACATTAGTTATATAAATGACCTTAAGGATTTTTTTGGAAATATTATGATAATTATGATGATGATGAACTTAGTTTTAGTCCTAATTTTACAAAGAAAGTTATTGACATCATAAAATTTGATGTTGTGAAGTAAAGGAGTTTTAATATCTACTCATAGAAATGAATTTTAGAAATATGAATCTTAAGTCTCAATATTATTCAAAATAACATACTTCATATATGTTACTCACAAAAGGGGTTTAATGGAAGGATTTTATTTTATGGTCTTATAGATATGTGGTTTGAATTACATAGATATTGAATGAATTTAACAAAAACCTAAAATTGTAGCATATATAAGGCTGATATAGTGGTCTATACCACAAGACATGATTAGATAGAAGCTTATGTATGGTTTTTAATGTCCTTAAAGTATTATATGTATATAAAATGTTTTATTATGATATAAAAGGAAGTCTATTTTTTTTTCACATTGGATGTATATATAACCTCTCAATGTACAACTTTGAGTTATACCTAACCAATGTTCATCATGGAGTTTTATAGGTTGTGATTTTTTAAGGATAAAATCAGTGGGATTATTGTTTCAAGATATGAATTATGCTCATGAGGCATAAAATGAGTTTTGTGCACTGGATGAACCCCTAAGAATATACCACATATAGTTATATACATTATGTATTTAGTATATTAGGGGTTCATTATTCAAAATTATATTTTTACATTCTTGAGGTTAATGTTATACCTAGTATGAGAAACTTTAAACAATCATAACTTTCTTATGAAAGCCTTAAGTCTTAGCTAATCAGGGTGGTGGTTGGGTATGTTTCTAATCATGTTGTTGTTTGGATCCTAACCAAGATGATATTTTTCATCTCATATAATGAGTATAAAATCTAAGCATTCAATTAAGATAAATTGAGGAAGTATATAGGAATTACTAGATAAACTATGTGATGTTCCTATCTATTTTATCAGGGGAAAGTGATGTGCTCATCCATAAGGGTGAATGACTTGTGATATGTTCATCGATCTGGTTAGTCAATAATCGAAGAATCGAGAACATTTGAATAGCTATGTGGGATTTAGATCTCTATGTACCCTAGTTACTCAATGTCTTGGATAAAAGGGATTATATTAAAATTCATAATTTCATATGATGAAGCTAGTAAACACAAGTATACAAATACATATGTTTGATATAGATCATGATAAATTCCTTTGTATTTTTAGAGTAGCACTTATGTTTTTCTATAACTGAATATACCAAAGGCCTAATTTTTTATTAATTTTGGATAAACCCCTTTTTAAGGGGAAAAAGGGGGAAAACCTCACAAGACTTAAATGACATAAAACATCAACAAAAATTGCAGGTCAAATCCCAGCACTAGACTACATAGACATACCCCTCCCCAGTATAATTATCAGTACAAAAAACCTCCACCATTGCATGACTATTTAGCAAGCTGTCCCGTGCAGGAATGCACGGGCCTGGTAACGATGGAGGAGCCATACCCTCTCAAACTTCCAAATCTGAATATTCATGCATAATAAAAGCACCTGATCTAGTCCTCTTCTGAAGAAAATCCATGTAGATAGTCCAGAAACAGCCATCCAAAATCCAAATAAAGAACCATTGGTTCAAATCCAAGAAAAAACATCAAAATTCCACATAAAAAAACCTCCATCATAAAAATAAACACACTTTCACAGTAAACCAACTCCCAATATCGAACATCCTCCCACCGAATAGAAATCACTGCCTCCTTTCATAAAAAATGAGACAAGAATACAAATAAAAATCAAACAGAAACCAAACCACAAGCATGATACCAACTGATGATCAAATGGGGACTTCAACATCAAAATCATGGCTTTGTCAGTAGGAGAAGTCAAGAGAATCAGATACTTAGAATCCAAAGCACCAGAAATTCGACACCCAATCATGGACTCAACAAAAAGCGAGGCTAAAACTGTCGTGTAGACTCAGCAACACAAACCATTGCAACCCAAACCAAAATAGCTGTAAGAAAACAAAAGCGGGAGAAATCACTGATATGCCAGAAGGATACCCACTGCCTAGATCCCATCACTGCCAACCATACCGAACTCGAAGACCACGACGAAGAACAAACCACCCAAAACAGAGATAAGGTGGAGACCTCAGGCCATAGGATCTAGAAACTCAGTCGTCTACCGGCACCATATTGCCATGGGAGACCCTATCCACCTATGAAGGAGTTGGGTGAAAGAGGCCAACAATGGTGAAAATGAAGAGATGACCTGAGCTCACGAAGCATCACTACAACCAAGGATCCACCGCCAGATCTCGCCGAGCACTAGAAGTGTCACCGTGTCAACCCGAGTCGAAGGAGGCGGCGATGAGGAAAAACCCTAATGCATCGTGCCCTTTACCAGCTCATATGTTTTTCTATAGACCTACCATTTATTATATTTATGGATTCAGGAATTTATAATTGTTTCCATTTCTACAGAGGCCCATGGGGTCACACTTTGTCTTCATATGAATGAGGATCAACTTTATAAAACTTTTAGAGTTACCCCAAAAATGTTGTCAATGGTATCCAGAGGAATTTATAGATGAATATTCATAAGTTATTTCATATAATGTGATAAATAATGAATTAATGATATATTTATATAATGAATTTTTGAAATATTAAAAAGGAGTTTTGGATATGGTTTCAATTTTTTTTACATGTGATATGACATAAAGTGAAAGTGTGCTAAGTATATTAGGATTTACTATAAGAGAGAGATTGATGGATTTTTACACTAAAGGAACTGCCACAACATGGTGGTTTAGACCACTCAGTGGTCTATCCTTCAGTCCACCATGAAATAGTGTGAGAAAATATCCCAATGTGGTTCTTGTGTCGGATTATCACATTTTGGGATATTTTAGGATTTAACTCCAATCATCTCCAATTGTTGTCATATTCTATTTTTAATCATAGAATTATGATTTTGAGGAATTTAAATTCATAAAATGAATGCTTAAACATTAAAAAAATTAATTATGGGGATAAAGAAAAAATTTCAAGGGATTTTAAATGTTGAAATATTAGTGAAACATACAATTAATATATAGATGAATGTTTCATTCTTAGAGGCCTATATAAATCTATTCAATTATCTTGCATGATATGTGTGATAATTAGAACTTATCAAGATGATTATCTCCTTGTTATCATTCCCTCCCACCATTAAATAATATTTTACAGACCATGGTGTTGAGAGAGGTCCTACCCGAGTGTTGGGTTATTCTCCTGACCTGTTGACACCTTCATAAGAAGGAATCATTCAATTTATTCTCAGTGATGTATATAAAATACTTTCAAACAAATTCAAAAGACTATATCTATAGGAGTAAGAAACACCATTAATTAATTTATTTATTATTCATTCCAAATTCATATATAGATTCCAGGTTCTACGGTGTTATGGTGTTATTCTTATAATATGTTTTGGATGTCAAACATCCATCTAAAACCCTATATTTATAGTGTTGTTGATATGAGATATCACTTTTCTTATTATTCTACATACATTATCATATAGTTTAATTATCACACATCTTGTGATAATGGAAGGATGATTAATTTAATGCTAAAGGATTTTAAAAATTCATTTAATAAATGTGGGTTGTTGTAAATATTATGATTGAGGAAATAAAGAGTTGTTAGTTTCATAACATATGAAACTTATAGTCTTCAAGTGTCTCATTTATTCAATGAAATATCTCTACTTAAAGAAGTTAAAAAACCTCATTTTTTAACATAAGTGATCAATCTTTAAAAATTAAAAGTTAAATAATGTTTCCTTCTCATTATTAACCTTATAAGTGGTACTGCCACACCATTTAGAGGATAGTAGGTCATACTGAATCGTTTTGTGATTCCATTTTAGTCAACAGATATTTTTATAGGTATTACTAATTTGATTTATACTAAGGGAAAATTTTCAAACTCATCGTTATAGAATATTTTATATGGAAATTTAATGGAAGGATCTTGTTAGAAACACCTTATCAACAATATTTCAATTAATCCTAGAATACAATATTAGTATAGACTATGGTCATATCCCCATAAAATTTACTCATACACACTGTTTATTGTCTATCTCTTATTTAATTTAATAATAATTCTATAATTTATTAATATAAAGTAGGAGGCATGAAGAAAAAATATGCATGAGAAAATAAAAATAAAAATATAGATGATGAAAACACAAAACAAAAATTAAAGGAAAATTCTCTGATATTCGACATAATGATTCATTCAATATATTTCAAAAATAATCCCTAATATAACTCTGTGATGATTCCCACATAATCTTCACAATAATTATTGATGTATTTTTTTGTACACTGGTCACACATAGGGACCCCTGGCACACCACATTACCCTATCCCTAGGTTTAGGAGAGGTAAACACCTATATTAAATGTGAATCCTTCACCAGCCTCACTGGTTTGCAACCACATTCTATATTTCCCTAGTGTATTGGTTCTATTTTTTACTAATAATCAAGTAAAGGGATAGAAAATATATGTTCACAAAATGAAAGAAAACTAGTTAAAACTAAGTCAAAGTCCACTATCATCAACCCCCACCGTGACCTCTCTCAAGTTCCTCAAATTTTGAATAGAATAGAATAAATTAAAATTATAGAAGACTCAGGAAAATACTCAGATTACTACTAGGAATAACTCCTTGAGTTAGCCTCTCATTATCATGAGAGTGGGAGATCACAATTGGGAGGTAAATTAAATGATTTACTTCAATTAAATATAAATAAATTAAAATAAAAGGAAAATAACTAAAACTAAACTAACCCCTCATAGGATAACCCTGATTAGAGTATAAATAGTTCCTACAATCTTCTGAAAACTTTCATGACCTCTCTTCCTTCTCCATATATCCTGGGCACCATGGGCTTAAACCTACATCTTTTTCTATCTTCTGGATTCAGTTCCACATGGATTTTTTGTTCAATAATTACCTGATTTAGTTAAACAATTAGTATAGTGATTACTTTTTGGTTCCTTATGTGTGAGCATGTAAGTCGGATAAAAAACTTTTCATTAGTGACCATGATTTTTCATTCTTCCCTATTTGTAGATGAATTTCAATTTTTTCCCTTCTACATCCTTTTAAAATATCAATCCGCATAAAATAGAGTATAATTTGATATCATTAATATTTTTTTAGAGTGGATAACACTTATCCAAATGAAAAAATGACACAATAACAAAAAAATAAAGACACAATATATTTTATAAATATTATATTGAATAAAATAAAGAAGATATAATTAAATAACTTTATCTATCAGTTGATATTTTCCACATGAGTTTGATATAGATCACTAATAAGTTTATAAAAGACTCCTTCATATTAGGGTATACATGAATTACATGAATTTCCTGATACTTGGGAAGGATTAACCTCATACCATAGTTTTTTTTAAAACTTCAGTAAAATATTTAAGAGAAATTATTGCTTGATAATTTCATCTTTAAGAAGTTATAATCATCACAAACAACTACCTTAAGATCAAAGTTATTTATATATATCTATGAGAACCTCAAATGTTTGACCTATTTAATTTGAGTGTTTCCAAAAATTATTGAACATTTCAACTTTGGTATCGTTTGGTTTTAATACTCATATTTATTATTTAACATTTAAATAAACATTTTATATGATGATAATACTCATAATCATTATCTTATGATGAATAACTAATCATGGTAAACTTTGGAGTGAGAATATGGTTAATTTATGTGACATCACAGAATGAATAATTCCATGTGCACATCACTACAACATAGCAACTTTCACCATGCCATGGATACCCCTATCACAAAACATGATTTAGTCTAAATTGATATGTTATGGTCAAACCTTTTTAGTGAATATTCCCATATATATCTTACTTTAACTAAAATTTCATAGACTTAGCACACTTTCATCTTATGTCACATAATATGTAAAAAATTGTGAAACTATATCCAAATTCCTTTTGGATATTTTTCAAAACTTATTTTGGAAAAAGTATAATACATTTTCACCATACATTACATCATATGAAACTATTGTTAAAATACATCAATAACTTCTTCTAGATATACTCCATTTTTTGGAGTATATCTTAAAGTTTCACAAGTGTTATCATAATTAAAAAAACTAAAAAAATGTGATACCATGGGCTTTCTCAACATTGAAAAAAATTATGAATTCCCTTATCCATAATTTTATGAAAAGAGTGGACTTTAGCAGAGAATCAACGATGATCAAGATATAAAGAAATATGGCATGATCTCTATCAAACACATCTATCTCTATACATGTATCTACTATCTATACCATATATAAATATTCATAGTTATATAATCTCTTTTTCTAAGAAACAGAGTGACTACATGACATAGAGAATGTCAATCATCTATAATTAAATCATACATTTTTTATATTTTGAGTATAGATAGACCATGTCATAACCCCTAAAATCTTAAATAAATTTTCCTTCTTAATATATATATATATATATATATATGTGCCTAAAATCTTGATGGTCTTATATTTTTATTAATTTTAAATTCCCCATTTTAATTAGGTTGAGAGGGAACCCTTACATGACCCATAGGCCAAAGGCACAAGGCCTATACATGAACTAAAGGCCCAAAGACCATACACACAGACCAAAAACTCCCCTAGAATATACTCTTTAAGGACCAAAGATCCCTACCACACAAGGATTATTGGAAATAATTGACCCTTGTGGAGTTTCATGGTTCCTTGAGCCAATGGAAAAATCCATAATCTCTCATCATTCTCAATCTATTCTACTTCGTTGATGGTTGCTTCATGCTATAAATTATACCTCCTATGAGGTTTTCATTGTGGATCTGCTCAAGATGAGGCCTACTTGAAGGCCCCTACACTGACATGGATGATCCATGTCTCACACCTCCACCATTTGAGCACCTAACCACACCTCCACCATCCAAAAACTCAACCACCGAGCTGCACTTCCTGTAATTTCCAGAATCACTAAGCTTACCCTCCATCATTGAGGGTCCGTCGATGTTTCCACCATCACCATACCTGATTCCACTTCTATGGATTAATCTATAAAGTCTTATATCCTCTACTGAAGCATCTAATCATTGACTCAATTCTATCCACTCACTGTCAGGGTTATTAGTCATCAGACCATCACACTCGATGCTAACACCCCCTGCGACGTCACGACTACCTCACCCAACTGCTCCATGATTCGTGTAAGAAATTGGTTTTTCAATCAGGTATTTATCCTTTAAATTTCAGTATAAATATTTAATTTAGACCTAATATGGATTCCTAATGAGTTATAAAAGTTACCAATGGTGTTCGGGGCTTGTTCAGATCCCAGAAGACATTTTTTTGGGGAAACTGGCCAAGTCGCATGGTTGACACATGATTGGCGCTAAACCGTGCAGATGGTGTTTTTCTAGATAGAGCCACCTCACATGGTTGGTGCGTGACCATGTATCTTAACTGTGAAATGTTCCCCTTCTACCCATAAAACTGTGCATGGGTTGCATACTTTTTGTCAAACCGTACAAATAAACCGTGCACAAACAATTTTTCTAGGAAATTTGACAATTTTCCCTTAATGATCTAGTTAGAAACCCTCTTCTCCTTAATACATATTTTAGCAATATTAACCTAAATTTATCTCATTTTGGAGCCCTGTTGGGCAAAAATCCCTCAAGGTATCATTGAAGCATTTTTGAGGTGATTGTGTTTGTTGACAAAGTAGACATCTGAGTAGTGATTGTTGACAAAGCAAAACAATGACATACAAATTTGTTGACAAAGAGGATTTCATGGTGGAATGTCGAATTCAAGATCTGAGGTCAACGATCCATGTTTGATTCAAGAACGTCGATAAAAGGAATGGATGATCTGGAGGCGGTAAAAAAGATCAGATACAAGGTGGATCCGTTTTCCAGTGTTTGCCAAATTTTTGGGCCTGAAAATCGGCAAATGAAGAAAAGGGTTTTTGGCAAAGGGACTTGCGCGCTGTTAACTTGGTGTACAGGAAACTTGCGCGCCATATGTTTTTCAAGATCAGAAGATCAAAATATGGCTAAGGAAATAGGTTCGCGCAAGTTTGGGAGTTGGTCGCGCAAGTGTCTAAAAGGAGAGAAGACTTGCGCGCCGAGACTGGGTCGCGCAGGTGACTTGCACGCCGTTGCGCAGGGTGACCAATTTGCCTATAAATACTAGACCAACCCTCCTCATTTTCTACTGGAGTTCAACTCAGAGCTCCCATCGCACAGGTGTGGTGGTCGCGCAAGTGGTGTGTGTGGTCGCGCAGGTGGGACTTGCGCGCCAGAGGTTGAAGTTGTGCGCCTGTGTTAGAAGTTGCGCGCCGGTTGGCAGTTGCGCGCCAATATTGGTTTGGGCATAAAAGGAAGAGAGTCGCGCAAGTTTGGAGTTGAGGAAGATTGAGTCGCGCAAGTGTCTGAGGAGGACTTGCGCTCCCGTTGTGACTTGCGCGCCGATACTTGCGCGCCGTGGTTGACTTGCGCGCCAAGTAAGGTTTGTTCCAGCAGTGTTTTTCGGGCTGCGTGGAAGCTGGAAGTTTTCCCAATACCTTCGGTGCAAAGAGATATTCATCTACGGGTGAAAGTTGTACTTCAACAGACCATCTACACACAGAGGAAGATGCATTCATTCATGCAAATGAAGAGACCTACAGGTCTATAAACTGTGAGTGGATTCCCTTCCTGAGCAGTGAGCTTAGGAAGAGGAAGAAGGTGATCCTCTCCACCGACAGTGAGCCAGAGAGAGAGAAACAGGGAGTGACCCTTGGGAAAGCAGTGAGATGACCCTAAATATTGTAAAGGCAGTGAGCCTGGGCATAGAAGTGATCTAGCCCGAACCTTGTAATCCACAGCTAGTGAAGATTAGTGGAATTTGGTACGACCGGCAACCTGTCGGCGTATGCTCCTTGGACGTAGCCCTTATCGGTGAACCAAGTAAAATTGCTGTGTCCTGTGCTTTCTTTACTTTCTGTTTATATTGTGCAGCAGGAAAAAGAGAGAAGAGTGTTTTTCTTAACAGCGAAACAAGATCAGAACGGGCATTAATTTTTAATTATTCATACCCTGATTCACCCCCCCTCTCAGGGTATTCAACCTAGTGGACCTAACAAGTGGTATCATAGGGAATGGTTTTGAGTTGTTCTTCTCTCAAATGGAGGTCACCAATCATAGAGGGATTCCGATCTTCAATGGATGTAATTTTGAGATATGGAAGAATCGAATGCAACACTATTTCCGATCTCTGGGAATGGATGTGTTTTCAGCAGCCATGCATGGTATCACAACTGATATTACTAGTGGTGCATTGTCAGAAGTAGAGTATAAAGAGTTGGATGCTGATTCCAAAGTAATCAATGCATTAGGGGGAGCCCTTTCCAATCCCATATATACAAAGGTAATGTCATGCAAAACGTCACATTACATGTGGGAAAAGCTCTTGAATATTTATGAAGGGGATACAAAAGTCAGAGAGGCAAAGCTGCAAGTATTGTGGAACAAGTATGAAGATCTGAGAATGAACCCGAATGAGTCTGTTGATGTATTCTTTGACAGGGTAAATGCTGTGGTAGAAGACATGCAGGGTCTTGGTGAGATTATCAAAGACATTAAAATTGTAAAGCGCATATTGAGAAAGCTTCCACCTCGGTTCAATCCGAAAGTTTCTGTTTTGGAAGATAAAGATCCGAAAGAGCTGACATTGGATAACCTACACAGCACTCTTGTTGCATATGAAATGAGAAATGATGACAACGATGCTGTGGAAAAGGGGAAATCCAAAGAGGTGTCATTTAAGGCCATGAAGAGGCTCACTATTGAAGATTCTCAGGAGGAAGAAGAGTTAGATGAGGTGATGTCATTCCTTTCTTCAAATATGCAAAGAGGAAAAGGAAAGTTTAAAGGGAAACTTCCACTAGCATGCTTCCGATGCGGAAAGGTTGGTCATCTTACTGCAAGATGCCCCAAAAAGTTGCAAGAAGAAAGCGATGAAGATGACATTGAGATTCCCATGAAAAAATCATCAGCATATGTAAAAGGGAAGAAGCTGTTCAAGGGAAATTTCTTTAAGAAGACGAATCTACTTTCACAAGAAATAGACAGTTCAGCTGAGTCTGAGAGTGAAGAAGTTGAAGAGATAGAAAACTACAAAGATCGTGGACAAAATGCGATGGTGGCTATTGCCAGTAGTGCTCTAGAAAAGAAATAAACCGAAACTGATGAAGAAGAAGAAGAAATTGAAGGGAGAGTTGACATGGAAGCTGAATTAGAAGCAGCTCTTGAAGAGATATATGTTTGGCGAGAAAAAACAAAGAAATCCAACAAGATAGTACGTGATTCCAAACTCTACATGCAACAACAAGAAGAAGAGAAGTCTGAGCTTGAGAAAGAAATTGAAAACCTCAAGTCTTCCAGGCTAGAGCGCACAGAAAAGGGTGATGAGCATAAGCTCAAGATTGAAGAGCAGAAAAGGGAGATCGATTGCTTGAGTCGAAAAGTGAAAGATCACGTCAAGTGTATTGAAGATCTTGAAGAGGAAGTTGTCAGTATGCGGAGAAAAGTTAAAGACTAGGAAAAACCATTGAATCCCTACACATTCTTGGGAAATCAGGTCGTTACGAAGACTGAAAAGAAGAATGAAGAGCCTAGTAGTTCAGCAGAAAAGAAGCAGAAATTGAACTCAGATGTTAAGGCTGAGTCATGGCTTAATCAGAAACAAAAATCTGTGGCAGCTGAAGTTAGACCGCAAGCACCGGTCCCGAGATTGAAAGTGGATTTGAGCACAAAGCAGAATCAAAATACTCAGATATCCCAAGGGGAAACTCGTAGTGCTGAAGTAACACGGAGGAATTCACCTTATATCAGGTGTTATTGTTGTGGAAAGATGGGGTATTCACAGTATGTGTGTTCCATTTCCAAGAGATATAGAAGAGAACAACAACAGAGATGGCAGACAAATAGAGGACGATTTTCTCGAACATATTTTGAAGGACACTGTTTTTTGTGTGGAGGATTTGGACACATGGCTAGGTATTGCACTTCGACCATTCAGAGAAACGTGCCAAAGCAGAATCAGGATGTTCGCAAGCATCCAATCAATGAACCAACAAGTGAGTTAAAAATTCAGAATAGATTTGATGCTCTACAAGATGAAGCTGGTCCATCATACTCTGAGAAAGAACAGAAGTCTCAATCTATTCCAAGTATGAAAGAAAAAGTATGGATCAAGAAGAAGAAAAATGAGAAGGCTGTGGTGGCGGAGATTTCCCTTAAAGCATCAAATCGATCTGGTGTTTGGATCCTTGATAGTGGTTGCACATCCCACATGACGGGAAATAAGGATCTTGTTACAGGCATCAAATATGACAAAGAAGGAGTTGTCAAATTTGGAAATGATGAAGGCCTGAAGATTTTTGGCTCAGGGAAAGCCAAGTTTGGGGGCAAAGAAATGAGACATGCTGATGTCTTGGTGGTAGAGGGTCTTAGTCATAATTTGCTTAGCGTCAGTCAAATATGCGACTCTGGGCACTCTATCCTATTTACCAAGAAGATGGGTATTGTTAAAGGAAAAGATGGAATAGTCATTCTATAGGGAAAACGAACAAAGGGGAATCTTTACCTGGTAGGTAGGGAAGAAGATTCATGCTTTTTATCCAGAGAAGAAGAAAATCAGCTGTGGCATAAGCGACTTGGTCATCTATGTCAACCATCTATGGAAGATCTGGTAAAGTGTGATGCTGCTAGAGACCTTCCAAAACTATCACGTAATCGCACTCATACGTGTGATGCTTGTCAACAAGGGAAGATCATCAGGAAGACATACAGGCCAAAGGAACAAAAAACAACTGGAGTGCTCGAATTGGTGCATGCTGATGTATGTGGACCAATCTCACCACGAGCTATAGATGGGAAAAGGTACTATGTTCTTTTCATTGATGACTATAGCAGAATGGCCTGGGTATTCATCATTACCCATAAGACAGAGGTGTTCAGTTGCATAAAGCAGTACAGGAGGGAATAAGAAAAGATGCTTGGGAGGAAAATTCTGAAGTTTCGTACTGATAACGGTACAGAATTTACAAACAGTCAGGTTGAAAACTATCTCGAGAAACATGGGATAAGGCATCAAGTTTCATCAGTAAGAACTCCCCAACAGAATGGAGTGGTTGAAAGGAGAAATAGGATCATCAACAACATGGCAAGAACGATGCTTATTGATAAGGACCTACCAGAGAAATTTTGGAAGGAAGCAGTTTTGACATCGGTCTATGTTTCAAACAGGTCTCTGTTATGTCTGAAGCAAGGGAAGACTCCGTATGAACTGTGGTACGGAAAGAAGCCAACGTTGAAATACTTTCGAATCTTTGGAAGTAAGTGTTTCATTCTCAACAAAGAACATCATAGGAAGTTTGAGGCACGAGGAGATGAAGGGATATTCCTTGGCTATTCAGGGAAAAGCAAAGCATATAAATGCTTCAACAAGAGGCTGGGAAAAATTGTTGAGAGCAATGATGTCACTATAGTCGAAAATGAACAGACTACTCAACGACCCAGTGAAAAAACTCTGGATGAAATTGATGATGAGGTAAGCAACACAGGGGGAGTAGAAGTTGCAGAGGCTGATTCAGAAGAAGATACTGATGATGATCAAGAAAGTGTCAAATCTATATCTGCAAGGAAGCCAAAGAGTCGAGCTGAAATTGATAGGCAAAATATCATTGGTGATTAGACAGCTCCAGTTCAGACTCGAAGAATGAAATCATTACAGAAAACATCGTTTTTATCTCAGGTGGAGCCAAAATGTTTTTTCGATTTAGCTGAAGATGAAAACTGGGTTCAGGCTATGAATGAAGAGCTTGATCAAATTGAGAAGAACCAGACATGAGAGATTGTTTCGAGGCTAGCAGACAAGAATGTCATCGGGACTAAATGGGTCTATCGCAACAAGATGAATGAATATGGCACAGTGATTCAGAACAAAGCACGACTAGTGTGCAAGGGATACTCCCAGATAGAGGGAATAGATGTTGATGATACATTTTCACCGGTTGCAAGGCTGGAGACAATCAGATTATTTTTGGCCATAACAGTGCAAAGAAAGTTCAAAGTGTTCCAGATGGATGTCAAATCCACATTCTTGAATGGGGTTCTAGAAGAAGAGGTGTATATTGAGCAGCCAGATGGTTTTCTCATTCATGAGGATGAGAACAATGTTTGTAGGCTGAAGAAGGCGTTGTATGGTCTGAAACAAGCACCAAGGGCATGGTACTCAAGGCTTGATCAGTACTTGAAGAAGCTTGGTTTCCAGCGTGGAGGAGTTGACTACAACCTCTATTTCAGCAATGACAGTAATCAAAGGATGATGGTGCTAGTGTATGTCGATGACATAATTTTTGGCGGATCAGATGAAGCTCAGTGCAGACATTTTTCCGAATTCATGAAAAATGAGTTTGAAATGTCAATGATTGGAGAGCTAACGTTTTTCCTTGGTCTACAGGTGACACAAGGAAGGAATGGAACTTTCATTTCTCAATCCAAATATGCCAAGGAGGTTCTAAGAAGGTTTGGAATGGATAATTCCAAGGAAATGAAGACTCCAGTTGCTACTCGGATGAAATTATCAAAAGATGAGGATGACAAGGTAGTTAATATCACAGAATACAGGAAAATCATTGGAAGTCTGTTGTACTTAACCGAAACAAGGCCTGATATTGTTTTCTCCACATGCCAAGCAGTGAGATATCAGAGTAATCCCAAGGAAAGTCACATGCTTGTAGTGAAAATAATACTTCGGTATATCAAGGGCACAATGGACTTTGGCTTGACATACAACGACAAATCTCAGACAGAGTTATTGGGATATACTGATGCAGACTGGGCCGGTTCAGCAGATGATAGAAAATCAACGTCAGGTGGTGCATTCTATCTTGGTGGATTGTGTATTTCTTGGCTAAGCAAGAAACAAGATTGCATTTCATTGAGCACCGCAGAAGCTGAGTATATTGCGGCCACTCAAGCATGCACACAGTTATTGTGGATGAAGCAGCAGCTTGAAGATATGGGAGTTGAAGTGAAGTCTCCGATCGGAATCCAGTGTGACAACTCAAGTGCTATAAATCTTAGCAAAAATCCTGTCCATCATTCCAGGAAAAACCACATTGAGACCAAGTATCATTTCATCAAGGAGAAGGTTGAGCAGGGCATCGTGAAGTTGGAGTATGTGCCTACAGAGCTATAGGTTGCAGACATTCTTACAAAGGCCTTACCCAAGGAAGATTTTGAGAGGCATCGACTAGCTCTGGGAGTTCAGTCGATTCCCCGCACTTGAAATAGTGTGGATGTGGGACCCACCCCCCCTCTCCCTGAGGTATGATGTGTTTTTCCCTAATGTGCTGACTTGTTCTCTACTCTGTTATAGACTACCAAGGACTGCCTTTGGGTTCGTTGACAAAGGGGGAGAAAATAGTGATTGTTCAAGGGGGAGACAATGTGGAGATTTGATAAATCTTGACTGATATGGGGAGAAGCTGACAGGTGGAGTAGCCAGATAGGGGGAGTTGAAGCCAGTTGAACGTGCTTAGCTAGAGCTTAGCTTGGACAACATAGGAAGTATGGCTAAAGAGGTGTTGAAGCTGTGAGCAGAAAGGGGGAGCGTATTAAATCTGACGATGCTAGTAGTGATCGATCAAAGAATAGATATCACGACAGCTGAGGATCGTGATAAAAGAAGAAGAGTGGTGTTGGACAGTGGTAAGAATATTTCCAAACCAAACATTGGTCTTTCAACAAGTCCATCAACAATTGGTATCAGTTTAGTACAAATTGGTATCAGTTTGGTGTCAACAGTGGATGTCAGAGATGAAGTGATTCATTGATGAACTTTTCATTTACTCTTGTTTCTCACGCCGAGCAGTGCTCATGTGGGCTTAGAGTATGTGTTGAGTAAATCCTTGATCGCTATCAGGATCGCAATGAGGCGAATGGAGGCTGAAGAATCAACGACGTATCTTTGTTTTGGAAGAGTTGTCAACAAACCCAAAGGGGGATATTGTTGGGTAAAAATCCCTCAAGGTATCATTGAAGCATTTTTGAGGTGATTGTGTTTGTTGACAAAGTAGACATCTGAGTATTGATTGTTGACAAAGCAAAACAATGACATACAAATTTGTTGACAAAGAGGATTTAATGGTGGAATGCCGAGTTCAAGAGCTGAGGTCAACGATCCATGTTTGATTCAAGAACGTCGATAAAAGGAATGGATGATCTGGAGGCGGTACAAAAGATCAGATACAAGGTGGCGCCGTTTTCCAGTGTTTGCCAAATTTTTGGGCCTGAAAATCGGCAAATGAAGAAAAGTGTTTTTGGAAAAGGGACTTGCGCGCCGTGAACTTGGTGTACAAGAAACTTGCACGCCATATGTTTTTCAAGATCAGAAGATCAAAATATGGCTAAGGAAATAGGTTCGTGCAAGTTTGGGAGTTGGTCGCGCAAGTGTCTAAAAGGAGAGAAGACTTGCGCGCCGAGACTGGGTCATGCAGGTGACTTGCGCACCGTCGTGTAGGGTGGTCAATTTGCCTATAAATACTGGACCACCCCTCCTCATTTTCTACCAGAGTTCAACTTAGAGCTCCCGTCACGCAGGTGTGGTGGTCGTGCAAGTGGTGTGTGTGGTCGCGCAGGTGGGACTTGCGCGCCAGAGGTTGAAGTTGTGCGCTGGTGTTAGAAGTTGCGCGCCGGTTGACAGTTGCGCGCCAATATTGGTTTGGGCGTAAAAGGAAGAGAGTCGCGCAAGTTTGGAGTTGAGGAAGCTTGAGTCGCGCAAGTGTCTGTGGAGGACTTACGCGTCCGTTGTGACTTGCGCGCCGATACTTGTGCGCCGAGGTTGACTTGCACGCCAAGTAAGGTTTGTTCCAGTAGTGTTTTTCGGGCTGCGTGGAAGCTGGAAGTTTTCCCGATACCTTCGGTGCAAAGAGATATTCATCTATGGGTGAAAGTTGTACTTCAACAGAGCATCTACACACAGAGGAAGATGCATTCATTCATGCAAATGAAGAGACCTACAGGTCTATAAACTGTGAGTGGATTCCCTTCCTGAGCAGTGAGCTTAGGAAGAGGAAGAAGGTGATCCTCTCCACCGGCAGTGAGCCAGAGAGAGAGAAACAGGGAGTGAACCTTGGGAAAGCAGTGAGCTGACCCTAAACATTGTAAAGGCAGTGAGCCTGGGCATAGAAGTGATCTAGCCCGAACCTTGTAATCCACAGCTAGTGAAGATTAGTGGAATTTGGTACGACCGGAAACCTGTCGGCGTATGCTCCTTGGACGTAGCCCTTAGCGGTGAACCAAGTAAAATTGCTGTGTCCTGTGCTTGCTTTACTTGCTGTTTATATTGTGCAGTAGGAAAAAGAGAGAAGAGTGTTTTGCTTAACAGTGAAACAAGATCAGAACGGGCATTAATTTTTAATTAGTCATACCCTGATTCACCCCCCCCTCTCAGGGTATTCAGCCTAGTGGACCTAACAACCCCTTTTAAGAAATAATATCAGAATCAAGAGATCTCCTTCATCTGATATCCGATCAATCTTACGTTCATCACGTTGGATGTGCGTCGGTAAGTAATCGATTCCTCTTGACCCATTCTCCTTATCTCTTGTTCTCGACCAAGTTATCAAGGTATGCGAATTTTTCTATTTTTCATAGATATACTCCAATACAATCCAAATAAAGGGCCAATACTAGAGAAGGATAGTCTTATAAGCCTAGGTTTGATGGTCTATAACTCATCCTTAAAGTTTTTTTATTTTGGAATTGTTGTGTGGGGACCATCGATTTCATCGGGTGCCATATATAGAATTTATATACCATGTTTATAATCATTAGAAACATATGGTTATACTATTTCCAAATATGTTATTAGTTGTTATTGGTTACACCCATAACTCAATCCTTTCCATGTTAAAGGTTATGCCATAATTGTTTAGTGTTTTGACATGTTTGTGCCACCGTTCAGGTGTGACTTAGATTGGCCATTATAAGGGTAAGATTTTCTATATTAAATGGATTGATTTAAAATTTTAATTTCATAATATAAAGTACCACGTATGCTCACCAATTTACCCACCTAAGGTAAGTACTTCAATTTGACAATGAAAGGTGAAATGTGATTTGGAAAGTATACTAAGTATATGAATTGGACTTAAATGTAAATGAATAGTAGGTTTCATATTTGTAGCACCAATTTACACATTAATGGAAGGTAGAAGAATGAACCTCAATTATTGAATATTCCTTAAATTTAATTAATCAAGGTTGCATGATACTTGGCCTTGTCACACAAATGAAAGGCATGATTTGGACCAAATGGACTTATTGATAAATAAAGGTTTCTTGATACTTAACCTTATCACACTAATGAAAGTAAAGTCTTGAACAAAATGAAATATTACATGAATTCATACTTAAATAAGAATGGTTTGACTCGATCCCTCCTTGGATTCTCATCGGAGAATGCCATGAGCACTCGGGAACCTCACTCCGATTCAAGGATACTTATTTCATAGGTTGAGACTCACCTAGATCTCGATCCTTGTCTATTCTTTGGATTTCCAATATAACACCGTAGGATCCCTTACATATCGTCATAGGATGACTCAGATACACTCCTTGGATCTAGCATTGACAAGTTGGTGCCATGGTTACAACCCAAAGAACCCTATCTCTTCTTAGACCCATTTTACCTTGGACAATCACCTTGTATTCGGTTCGCACCTTATTATGGAAATACTTGGAATATGCTTCTTGTATTACACTCTTACCATTAGCTAGGCTATAGTTCGTATTGAGTTGGTGACCCTTGATGTCTACGTTACCTTAATGATTACATTGGAACTTCATTATTAAATATCATTACATGTTTCCCTATTATAACTTGGAACTTTAACTATTCTTAACATGTGATATGTTATAAACTGGTAATAATCAAATAATTAATTGGTTACATGTTCAGACACCAACCGAGGGCTGAAGTTGATACTTGGGTATTTAGTTACATTGTAATTCTTTAATTTATATATGCATGCTTTCACACTATTACATTTCCATTACATGGGCTAAATGTTATAGGCACCGTTGGTGGTACACCCTCTATGAGATCCATTTGGTACCTGGGGAAGATTACATGGTTGTTGGTGTTGACAAAGGGAAGCACACAACTTCAAACAGTTGATTGCTTGCTGATTAGTATAGAGCTTGATAGCAGATGACCGAGTTGGAGCTCAGGATGCTTGGGATATTCTTTTATTTCCTTTATAATTATATTGAACATGTTATGCATGATATATTATTTCCATATTTTCTAGTTTTTTAGTGACATGACATATAATCAGTTGTTGAATGCTATTCTAGTTATTTTAGTTATTGTTGCTATTGTCTCTATTTTCTACTGTGCCTTATTTCTACTTATATTGCTTCTGCTGTTTACCTATGTTTACTTTAATCCATTACACTAAACTTTGGTAATTATGAAATAGTCTCCCCATGGAAACACCCTATGCCCTCACTACTAGTCGGCAACCTCTGGCATTTGGGGAGATGCACTTTAGGCCATGTGGCCCACTGGGCTAGGGGCACCCATTAAGTGGCATATGGGTCCTGGATGTCACAATGTGGTATTATAGGGTTTTTTTCTTGCTTCACTATTTGGAGACAATAGATTGGTGATTCTGAAATCTTTGGACTTGGTCATAAGCTGTGCTTGGGCGTTGCGAACCCATGTTCGGGGTAAAAGTGAAGTTTCCCAAAATATAATTTTTGTTCTATTTTCTCTATTATAGTTGATATAATTTCACCATTGGGTGATGCAAATGCTATTTGTATTTGTTTATTATTGCTATGATTGAGGATTTTATTTCATCCTTGGACCGATGATATGAGGGAAAGGAGAATTGTTATAGGCATTATTATAGGTACCTAGAGTTCACATTTCATGCATATTTCCATGACATATAGGTGCATTTCACTCCATTTCATTGCTTGATATGCCTGTGATTGTTGAGTGATATTGGGAAATTTATCTTATGCTTGGATTAATTTCATTTGCGATTGAGTGGTTTCCCGTCTCAATTCATGAGGTGTATAGGCCCTTATGGGTTGGGATGAGTAATTTACCAAGTCGAGCAATTATGTTATAGATAAATGGGTGTCATTTCTAGTGATAGGGTTATGGGAACTGATTCACCAGAAATTTATATCCATTATAAAGTGAATCATGGCATATAAAATGATTTTTTTTCACATCCTTATCCCACCTTGTCATGTTTATTAAAGGTAAAGTAGTGAACCTATTAATTAAATAAAAAATGAAATGAAACTTATACTTGAGCACTTACCGATACCTAGTCATCTAAGTGGGTAGTTGGGGTAGTATGCCTTGGGTAGTGAGTTTTCTTATATTTAGCTTCTGTTAGAATAAATATATTATTATTCTAAGCTTTTTATGAGGCATATTCTTGGAAATTATAGACCAATGCCACCACAACGTCCTCATATCGTATGCCAGGAAGGAGGCGACGACCATGCTCTAGATGCGGTGGGACCTATGCCACGAGTCTTACCTCCAAGAGTTCCACTTTAGGCACAAACTGTTGTACCTAATATGGTAACTGATTCCCAAGTTCATGACAGTTTCCTACATCTAATGCAGTCTATGCATGGTGCTCCACGACTTGCACCTACGTTGGATGATCTAACTCATGAGTTCCAACAACATCCTCATCCTACCTTTTTAGGGGATGGTAGTCTGCAGGCTACTAAGTATTCTCTAGAAGCCAACCTATCTATATTCGAGTATCTGGAAATACCTATAGAGAGGAGAGTCAAGATTTTCACATACATGGTTCGATATTTGACCAAGCACTGGTAGGATGTGATTACCTAGGTTGGTCATCAACAGGGCATGTTATGGGTTGATTTCTAGACTACCTTATATGATAAGTTATTTCCTCATACTCTAAGAGCTAAAAAAATATATAGAGTTCATGCATCTTGAGTAGGGTTCTATGTTAGTTATGGAATATTCAACAAGTTTTGAAGAGTTTCAGCGCTTTTCACCTATTCTAGCTGGTGACGAGCATTCGCGTGCTAGACGCTTCGATGATGGGAATGTATATGCCATCCATTCACTAGTAAATGTCTTTATCCTACCTAACTTTTATTCAATAGTAAATTATTCTCTTATAATTGAGCTTAACCTAAGGGATAACAATATTACCGGGTATAGAGTATCATTACCAAGACAAGACAATAGTTATTCTGGTGGTAGGAAACATTCCCTTGAGATTTCTCATCAGGGTAGTGACAACTAGAGTGACTGTTTTGATAGCTCTCTAGAGTGTCATCAGTGTGGAAGATGGGGGCACAAGAAGACACAATGAGATATATACCCAATGGAATGTTGGGGTTGTGTCCGTATAGGGAATCTCCAACATTTCTACAGGACCTTTCCTCCAACTTTGAGAGGAAAATGATCCAAACCAGCTCCACCTTTAGGAGAGAGTTCTTTTATGCCACGTCAGGTAGGGAGTTGGAATAACACTGATAGGTTTGGCTGAGGAGGAGATCATGGCCATGGTAGCCAGACCCCTGATTACCAGAAACTCCAGCAGAGCATTATGATCATGGTAGTATATCTGTTGCACAAGGTTATGGATCAAGTCAGTTTCAGGAACTATAGAAAATACCTAAGGACCAGGAAATAGGGACATCTATAGTAAGAGGTACTATTCTTGTTGCATCTACCATAATATTTTTTTTATTTGATACAAGTGCTTCAAACTCTTTTATCTATGTATCTATTGTGGAATTTCTTGGATTGGAGATACAATATAACTATGGTTTAATGACCTTGGATAAGCCGTTAGGAGTATGAATAGAGGGTATAGGCTAATGTAGGGAATTCTCCCTTGAAGTATCCAATTAACCTTTCTTAGAGAACCTCTTGGTTCTTTAGATGATAAGCTTCAATGGCATTCTTGGGATGGTTTGGTTAGTTCACTATCATGATTTTGTAGATTGCTATTGCTGTAGGGTATCATTTACATAACCAAAGGGAATTATTTATCTATATAAAATTGAGTGGGATGTTCAGGATGGTAGAGTGGGACCAAAACATCATGGGCTAGGTAGAGTGACTTCCCAGATTGAAAATATCTTCATGGAGGATCAGGGTTTATGACAAGATGATTTCCCTCCAGTATTGAATCATTTCAAGGATATCTTTCTGATGTTTTTTTCTAGATTACCTCCTAAGAGAGAGGTAGAGTTCACAATTGATCTTGTTCTAGGAGTATCTCTAGTGTCCATTCATCCATACAAGATGGCACCTACAGAGCTTCAGGATCTTAATTAGTGGTTAGAGGATTTAGTGCCCAAAGGATTTATATGTCCTAGTACATCCTCTTGGGGTTAACCTGTGATTTTTTATAATAAGGTAGATAAAACCTTACATCCGTGCATGTATTACAGAAGGTTTAACCAGCTTATGATCAAGAAATTATATCCACTACCTCTAATAGATGATCTATTTTACTAGATCATAGTAGAAAAGGTCTTCTCTAAGATCGACTTGAGATTAGGTTATCATCAGGTACAAGTCAGACCATTTGATATACCTCATAAAACTTTTCATAGAAGGTATGGTCTGTATGAGTACCTTATTATGCCGTTTGGTCTTACTAATGGAACCTTTATTTTCATGGATTTGATGAATAGGGTTTCTAATTTTATTTGGATTCATTTTTCATGGTATTTGTGGACGACATATTAGTGTATTCTCACACTCATAGCGACAATTCCAAACATATTAAGATCGTTCTGAGTACACTGAGAGAGAATCATCTTTACAGCAAGCTTACTAAGTTCCACTTTTGGATTGACAAAGTTCACTTCTTGGGTCATATAATATCAGAATTAGAAGTATCTTTTGACCCTGAAAAGGTTAGTGCTGTGGTATTTTGGGAATTGACCAAGAATGTGTCTGACATATGGAGTTTCTTGGGACTAGATGGATACTATAGTCATTTTATATAAGACTTATCATGCCTTACTTCAACTCTTACTAGCCTTACTAAGAAGGGTGACAAGTTACTTTGGTCAGGAGCATGTGATAAACCCTTTTGAGATTTGAAAGGGAGGCTTGTTTCAACACCTATTCTGACTATTCTAGAGCTAGGTATAGGTTATACCATATTTTTTGATGAATCAAGCCTTGTCCCAGGAGCAGTGATGATTTAGGAGGATAAATTCACTGTTTATGGATCTTGGAAGTTGTGGTCTCATGAGATAAATTACCCGACACACAACCTTAAGCTAGTAGCGGTTGTCTATGCCTTATATTGCTGGAGAAATTATATATTGGGTGAGAACTTTGTGGTGTACAAAGAACACAAGAGCCTCAAATATACATTTTCTCAGTTTGAAATGAAACTTAAAAAACATATATGGGTTGAATATCTACAATCCTTTGATTTTGAGCTTGCCTATATGCATGGGAAGGGCATTGTAGTTACAGATATGCTGAGTTGGAAAACTCAAACATAGGTAGTATGAGAAGCTAGTGATGAATGGAAATTAATGGCCCTATTTTTTGATCTGAATCTGGAGTTTCATGATAGTCACGAGCAATCTTATCTCTCTCCCTTAACAATTACCTATTCCCTCTCTGAGAAGGTGAAGGGTATATAGCTTTCAGATCCTATAGGCTTGATTATCCCTAAGAGTATATCAGGATATAACCCGCATCTGGATTGGTTTGTGGATAGAGACGATGTCCTTTATCTACATAGAAATATCTGGGTTCGTACATACTTTAGAGAGGAGTTCATGAAAGAGTCACATGATTCTCAGGGGGAATTTCATATAGGGATCTCCAAGATGCATTGAGATATGCGATGCCAGTATTATTGGCCTGGGATGAAATGCCAGATAGCAGGATTTATCCCTAGGTGTTCCACCTATCAGCAGGTGAAGGTAGATCACTGGAGACCTAAAAGCTTGTTACAGCCTATTCTAATCCCAAAATAAAAATGGGAATACATTTCTATTGATTTCGTAGTCATCTTACCAAGGTCACCAAGGGGTAGAGATGATATATGGGTAGTTACTGACTGACTAACAAAATCATCCCACTTCATTCCTATTCGGGAGACTTTATCAGTTGATGATATGGGAAAACTATATATCCAAGTTATCATATGACTACATGGGATTTCACATACAATCATATCGGATAGGGATTCTCTTTTCACATCATGGTTCTAGTAAGGATTAAATAAGGCTATGGGAACATAGGTGCTTTTAAGCACAAATTTTCATCCTTAGACCAATGGAAAATCAGAATAGAAAAAAAAGATTCTAGAGGATATGATTCGAGAATGTTTCCTTGATTTAGGCAGTTTATGAGAGAAAAATATCCCTCTCGTTGAGTTCACCTATAATAATAGCTTCTAGGTAACAATTCAAATGGATATTTTTGAGGCCCTATATAGTTGGTCATACCATTCACCCCTATGCTTGGTAGAGGTAGGCGAGGTAGCCCTACTATGTATTCATCTCATTTAGGAGACTTTAGAGAAAGTTCAGGTGATTAGAAAGCGTATGAATACTGCTCAGTCTAGACAGAAATCTTATTCCGATCACTGTTGATGATCTCTTGAGTTCAAGGTCAGGGATCATGTTTTTCTTTGGATATCACCTAGTCTAGGGAATATATGGTTACGAAAGCAAGGAAAGATGTTGCCTCATTTTATAGGCCCTTTTTAATTTATAAAGAGAGTTGGGCCAGTAGCCTATCAGCTGCTTTTACCTCAAAGGTACCATTCCATACATGATGTATTCTATGTTTCATAACTTCACCTGTATCATGCTGATCCATATTATACCTTTGATCCATAGGAAGTTGAGTTAGTTGTTGATGCTACCTTTGAGGAGTATCTAGTACACATAATCAAACATAGCATGAAGGTTCTATGAGGCTGATTTGTCCTTATAATATGAGTTATATGGCGGCTTGGCTATATACAGGTTAAGACTTTGGAGCGGGAGGCCAACATATGTGCTCAGTGGCCATAATTATTCTTAGATAGTGTTTCACCACCCTTTGAAGGTGAACTTGATGATGAGTTCTTTTAAGGGGGAATACTGTAAGCACCCATTTTTTCACTTAGTTGTGGATCCTTTAAATTTCAGTCTAAATATTTACTTTGGAACTAATATGGATTCCCAATGAGTTAAAAAAGGTACCAAGGGTGTCCGGGTCTTGTTTGGAGCCAGAAACTGATCTTTTTTGGGAAACTGGCCAAGTCACATGGTTGGCGTATGATTTTCCAAACCGTGCAGATGGCGTTTTTTCAGACAGAGCTACCTTGCATGGTTGGCACAAGGATGTGTGGCCTATACATGCAATATTACCCTTTTACCCAGAAAACCATGCATAGTTTTCACACAGTTTTTCAAATCATGTGGACAAACCATGCATATGACATTTTTCTAGGAAATTTGACAAATTTTCACTTAATGATCTAATTTGAAACCCTCTTCCTCTCTAATTCATACTTCAATGGGATTAACCTAAATTTACATCATTTTGGATCCCTTTTAAGATATAGGGTAGGAACCAATATATCTACTTCGTATGAGATCCAATAGAGATTCCATTTATCACGTTGGATGTGCAACAGTAAGTACTCGAGTCCTCCTGATCCATTCTACTTATCTCTTTCTCTCGACTGATTTACCAGGGTATCAAAATTTTTCTCTTTTTCTTCGATCTATTCTGATCCAAGAAAAATCAAGGTCCAATACCAAAGAAAGTGATTCATAAAATCCTAAGGTGGGTGGTCTATAACTTATCCTTAAAGTTCATTGATTTTTGAATTGTCGTGTGGGGCCCACAAATTTCATTGTGGGCCATTTATGGGATTTATTTTACATATTTATAACCATTAGAACTATATGGTTATTATCTTTCCAAATATGTGATTAGTTTTTAGTTTTTACACCCATAACTCAATCCTTTACATGTTGAAGGTTATGCCACAATTGTTGTTTAGTGTTTTGACAAATTTGTGCTACCATTCGGGTGTGCCTTGGATTAAACATTCTAAGGGTAAACTTATCTATATTAAATATATTGATTTAAATTGTGAATTTCATAATGGAATGTACCATGTCTTCTCACCACTTGACCCACCTAAGTAAGTGATTCAATTTGACATTGAAAGGTGAAATTTGATTTGGAAAGTATACTAAGTATATGACTTGGCCTTAAATGTAAATGAATAGTAGGTTCCATATCCATATCACCCCTTACCACATTAATGGAAGGTAACAGAATGAACCTTAATTATTGAATATGCCTTAAATGGAATTAATAAAGTTTTCATACTACTTAGCCTTGTCACAATAATGAAATTACAGGCATGGACCAAATTGACTTATTGATTAATAATGGTTTCTTGTACTTGATCTTATCACACTAATGAAAGGAAAGGCTTGAAACAAATGAAATATTACATGACTTTATAATTAAATAGAAATGGACTGACTTGAGCCCACCTTGGATTCTGATCAGAGAATTCCATGAGCACTCGGGAACCCTACTCCGATTCAAGGATACGACTTGCATAGGTTGAGACTCACCTAGATCCCGATCCTTGTATATTATTTGGATTCTTAGTATAAAACCATTGGATCCCTTAAATATCATCATAGGATGCCTTAGATAACTCCTCAGACTGATCATTGATAAGTAGGTTCCATGGTTACAACCCATAGGGCCTTGTCTCTGCTTAGACCCACTTTACCTTGGATGATTACCTTAGGTTCGATAGTCAAATTATTTTAGAATTATTTGGAATATTCTCATTGGATTACACTCTTACCCTTAGCTAGGATATAGTTATTACTGAGTTGGTTCCCCTTGAGATCTACATTGCCTTGGTGATTACCTTGGAACTTCATTATTAAATATCATCATTGGTTGCGTTATTATAACTTGTAACCTTTACTATTCTTAACATGTGATATATTTTAAATTGGTAACAATAAAATAATGAAATGGTTACATGTTCAAACACCTGTCGAGGGCTGAAGCAGGTACTTGGGTATTTTGTTACATTATACTACTTTACTTTATATATTCATGCTTTCACACTATTACACTTCCATTACACGAGCCAGATGTTATAGACATCATTAGAGGTGGCTCACTAAGATTTATCTCACACCCTCTCCAAGTTCCATTTGGTACTCAGGGAAGATTACATGGTTGAAGGTGTTGATAAAGGGAATCATACTACTTCAAGCACTTTATTACTTGCTGATTAGTATAGAGCTTCATAGAAGATGACCTTTTCAAAGCTCAGGATGCTTCGAATAGTCTTTGATATCCTTTATACTTATGTGGAACATGTTATTCTAGCTATATTGTTTCCATATTTCCTAGTTTTATAGTGACATGAAATATCATCAGTTATTGAATTCTATTCCAGTTGTTTCAATTATTGTTATAACTGTATCTATTTTCTACCACACATTCTGTTTACTTATATTGATCCCACTATCTACCTTTGTTTACTTTCATTTGTTGTTCTATATTTTGGTAATTAGGGCCTAGTATCTTCATTGACACACCCTAGGCCCTCGCCTCTAGTCAACATCCTCTGGCGTTCAATGAGATGCGCTTGAGGCCATGTGGCCCATTGGGCTTGGGGAACCCATTAAGTGACATCTGGGTTCAGGACATCATAATTCTAAATCCCCAAATATGGGGGATTCTAGAGTTTGATCCTAAGCATTGATGTAGGATTACGAGGTTCCTTAAACACTTGGTCAAACCACAACTGTAGACACACACACACACACACACCACATTTAACGATAAGCTGTAATATAACACACAAGCAACCCATATCAAAAAATGAATTATTATTTTATTTTTTAAATATAGAAAATTATAAATGAATGATAAATACACTCAATAAAATTAAAAATATTAAAATGGTAAAATAAACACAAGTAAATAAAAGTACTATCATTTTAAATTCTCATGTGTTGCGTTCTCCTAAAATTTTCACACCAGAAAATAACACTGTTAAAAGGAAACAAATCATTTGAAATATAATTATATGTTTAAAAATTAAAAATAGAGAACCTTGATAGGAATTTTAATGAATTTTTAATGAAGGCAATCAGTGTTATTTATAGGATTTATAAACTCAATTTGACTATTGGTAAAGGTAACTAACTATTCGAAATTGTAACAAACCTCTAGGAATAGTAACTGACTATTTGGAAATTTAACTAGACTATAGGAATAGTAACTGAACATGGAGAATAGTAATTTACCATTAGGAATAGTAAAATATCCAATAAAAATTATTTAACATAAAAAAGTAAATATTATAATAACATAAAATGATTTTTTAGATTATATAACAAAAAATATGTATAAGTGAAATTATTTAATAAATATATTTTTTGTATTCAGTAAAACCATGTTTTTATATTAAAGTTTACAATTGATAATTACCTATTTCATAAATTTATTTATAAGGAAAATAATTTTTAGAATCATCATGTTGAAATTAGCATAATGTGTTTTTTTGATATTTTTCATAAAAATATTAATATTTAGTGAATATTAAAAATATTATTTTTGTGTATACTATAAGTTTGATGACATCATAGTGATGTCAACATGACTCCATAATTTCTAAAACATTTTGAACAAATTATGATGGATTAAGGAGTAAAATAAATTTCTTAAAAAATAATATGAATTTCTAAACCTATATTTGAAATTTTAATGCCTAAATTATATTTTATTCTTATAAAAATATTTTTTGATCCTTTACTTTAAATAAAATAGTCTAATGATACTATTTGATTTTAAAATTATTTAAATAATAATTAATATAAATTTTACAATAAAAAATGTAATTATTAATAAGAATCACTAATCTCATAGTCTTGAGCTAAAATAATAAAATAATTAATATTTTACTCAAAAAAACCTCTCTCCTTAACATATAAATACAACCCTCCTCCACCCATTCTTCATCAAATCCAAAATCTCATCCAAGATTATACCAAAATCCCTCCCAAAAAATCCCTCACCACATTCTAAATGTTTGCTCTATCCAAAATACGACCCTTAGAAGCTTTAAGTTGAATACCAAAGAAGGTGTCTTGAAGAGTAAGGTAAGCCTTAAAAATTTCGATGTTTTCTTTTTATTTATTCTTTTATCACTTATCTATCCCCATGTACCATTAATTAAAAAATTAAAATAGTAGTATACTTATAATCTAAATTAATTATTAAATACATATATTTTATTAGTTTTTATTTCTACTTAGAGCAATCTTAAAAACACAACTCACACCATAGATGGTTTATACCACCTATGTGAGTGATGATATTTTTCATCACAACCTTTATCTTCTTGATTTAAACATATTCTTATAGAATAATGATAATATTATTAATGAAATCGAGAAATTTTTAAGATTATTGAGTTATAAAATAACCAAGATATTAATAATATTAAATATAAAACTCTATAGTTAGTTTAATTGCTTAAAAAGAGAAGTTCACCGAGAAAAAATTTACCATTTTGAATTTATTCTAAGTATAAACATAATTATTGATAAATTATACTACTAGGGTAACATAATTATTTAAATTTTCACTCCTTGAACTCATGAAACAAAGGTAAATGCACCGATGACTGATATCATTCAACCAATGCAAAAATAGAACCATGAAACAAATATCTTGATGATCGAAAAATGACATAATAACTAATAAAAATAGTTTATAAATAAAAATTAATGAAAATATTTAAATTAAATTATTTTATAATAAATTAATTAATAAAATTAACTTGATCATTGAGGAGGTTAGTGGAAGTATTCAAGGCGCACTAGACTCGATGTAAGGGGTTTTTCCAAGTCTTTGTTCTTGTTCAACTTTTGTTTCCATTATTGAATTCCTCTATCCTATTATTATTACATTATTTATCTTTGTATTTATCCATTTATTTTATTATTATTATTTTTGTTATGTTTTTTTATTTATTATTATTATCCTTTGGTTTCTTAAAAATAAACCCTATATTATTATATGTGAAACACCTTAAATTCATTTCTTCTCCTCCTCAATAATTCTATTTTTTACTTATATATTTATTGTTATATTTATAATTTAAAATACCTTACACAATTTTGAATATAACCTTGAATATACATTATGAAATATCCCCTTTTATTTTGGGTACATATGTGATTCATCAACTGATTATGCCTTATGACACTACTATTTAAGCTATTTTATTTTTGTGGATTTATTTCATGTTTATGATTGATAATTGATTTATGTTTCATGTGGAATACATAAAAATGATAAGTTATTATGTTGTGGGTTGGCCTAAAGTTATACATCCCTCCAATAAATTGGGAAATAAATCCATCTTAAGAGATACCATGTATGGTGCATGGAAAATTAGTGTAAAACCTTATATTATAATGTCTTGGTAGTGAGCCTCAACTTATGTTTATGACATGTTTTATGTTGTTCCAATTTATAATGATTCTCATGAATACCATGTTACAATTAATTCCATTACTTAATTCAATGTGATTGCTTATGATTTATCACTTTTATTATTCCATTATTTAAGTTATCTCACCTTCACATTTACTTTGATTACCCCTTATAAAGATTTTATACTCACCTTTTATTTATGCATGTATGTAGAATATCCCATGAAATTATAGGAGAATTATTATATCTTGGGTCCATTGATGATGAATTAAATAAAATATTTTGTTATTAAAATGTTGTATTTAATCTCCAAATACAATAAACCTCTATATTTAGAGGTTTATTTTATGAAATTTTTGATAAAAATGATGTCATATTTTGCGTATGATATATGAATCATGATAGTTGGTATGAGAGAAAAGTATAATTATTTTTATTGACTAATTTAGATAAAATAATAGGAAATACACAATAAAAAACATAGATTTAAACTTATAAAGTCATAAGTTAGGATATATAAGCTATTTATTAGATACTCTTTCTTAGATCATTAATATCCTTTTATATAGCCAAAATTTTAGTATTACCATCCCTAAATTTACTTTATTTTTGTAAATGGTTAGAAAGAAGTGGAACTATGTTAAAAATCAATATTATGAGCAATGTAATGATTCATCAAATAAAATACCAAATATGATTAGAGAAGGAATCAAGAACCTCATGGTGATACTTACTTAAATGACTCAAGTTATGAATAATAACTCAAACCAATAATGAACCATCCTTCTATATATAGATAAAAAGTTATAATTGAGTTATTTATGTGTCAATGAACTCTCTATTTAGGTAGATATTACAATCCTTTAATCATAGAACAATTTATATATTTCATCAAAATTTTGTTTTATTTTCTTAAATATTATAGGAAAGGGAAAGTCATCATGGTTGTATTTTCATTATAATGACAAATTATTAATTAGTGATGGTAACTGATAAAATCCTCAATACATGGAGGTATGTTATAAGTGAAACTATTAAGCAATGAAATAATTTCATCTCAACTATACAACTCTACCCCAATTTGTATTTTTGGAAAAAACTCCCATAAAACCTTGTTATACTCACTTTGGTATAATTTGATACTATAATAGGAATGTATTGGATATCCTTATATTGAGATAATTAAAAATTCTAAGAGATGTTAATTATTTTTCATATTCTAAACTATCCTATAATCTTATAAAATTTCAAGGATAATGATGAATCTTCTTTAGAAATTATTATGAAGTATTGATATTATTGCATTATGATAAAGATAATCTCACTAAAATAACCAAGATAGAGGAAGGGGTAATCCTTGAAGTCATAATTATTATGAGGGAATATGCTAATATATCCCACCTAATAAAGAGGTTGTGTTCTCTATATAACTTATACTCAGGTCTATGCCCATATCCAGGAGTCTCTATAGAATGGTACCCTAGTTATATTAGAAATTATAGGATAACTTATAACAAGGTTTTATATTCCATAGTGCTTATCAATTATCCTCCCAAGTTCTCTTTTTCAAGAAAAGGGATGGTTGAGTGTATCTCTACATCAGTTATCATGATCTTAATAGGATTATAATAAATAAAAATTATCCTCTACCGTAGATTGATTAATTTTTTGACTAATTATATGTGGATCAGTATTTCATAAATGTAGATATTTGATCAAGATATCATCAATTTATTGTAAATAATGAGGATATTATATAGTCCATCTTTCACACAAGATATAAACACTATGAGTTCATAATGATTCTGTTCAAACTCACTAATTCTCCATCAATATTCATGGACTTGATGAATATTGAATTTAGAGTTTACCTCAATAAATTTGTGGTCATATTTATATTTGATATTATCATATACAAAAAAATAAAGGAAGAACATGAGAAGAACTTGAGAATTGTGATAAAGACTTCATTAAATTATAATTTGTATCTAATGTATAATAAATGTGACTTTTGGATAGAAAAATTCACATTCTTATGGTAAGTTATCACTATAATGGGGATATATATTAATCCTTTAAAAACAAAGGTAATAAAGGAATTTCCTAGAATAACGTATTTGATATATATATATAGTTTTCTTGAATTATTAAGTACTATAAATGGTTTGTGAGAAAATTTTATTATTATGAAACTCACTAAGATAACTTAGAAAGGAGTAAAGTTTTTTCTAGATGGATGAATATGAACAGATATTCATATAGTTGAAGAAGAGGTTAATCCCTAAAATTGTACTCACACTACCTAGTAATTTTTAAAAGAAAATCATGGGATATGTACTCCTGAATATTTATAAATTAATATCCTACACCTCAATATAGTTGGTGGGGCACAAGAAAAATTATCCAACTCATGATCTAGATTTAGATATAGTAATATTCATGTTAAATATTTGGAGACTTTATATCTATAGAGAGAATCATGACATTTATAATAATCATAAAAATATAAAATATATATTCACATGGAAGTAGTTTAATATGAACTAATTTATATGGTTAGATTTGATCAAGGAATATGAATACTCAATCCATTACAATCCGAGAAATAAAAATTAAGTGACATATGCTTTAAGTATAAAATACCTTGCAACATTATTCATGATGATGATTTAAAATTACCAAATATACTTAGACATGAAATGTATGGACATGGGAATCATAAATTGGGAGACAAAATCCTAACTTTATTAAATTATTATTCAACCAACTATCTTGTAAAAAGATTAAAAAAGATCAAAGATATGATGTAGTGATAAAAAATATAGTGGAATAAATAAGAAAAGAAAAATATCTGAGTTCAACATTGATAAATATGGATTTGTAATATCTAGGACATGATTATGTGTCCTATTAGATACAGAGATAAAATATAGATTTATTATATGAATCTCGTAGCTTAATATTATCTATCCATCCAGGGAGCACAAAGTTGTATAAGGATATTCTAGAGAACTTATTTTGGAACAATATGAATAAATAGATTACTAAACATATATGAAATTTCTTTTTTTTCTAGAAAGTTAAGTAATAATAAAAAAATTACTAGGGGATGATCCAAATATTACATATAAAAATATATAAATTAGATATAATCACTATATATTTTTTAATGGGTATGTCAAATACATCCAAATGAAAAATTCCATATGGGTTGTGGTGAGTTGTCTTATAAAGACTACTTGATTCATTACCTTTTAAGAATAATTGTCACTTGATCAGCCTATAAGTACACACATCAAAGAATTGGTGAGACAATAAGTAACACTACTATTGATATCTGAGGTTCACCTCAATGTTTTGGAGGTGTCATTAATATTTCCCAAACATAAAATTGAACTTCAGTGTGACCTATCACCCCCATACTAATGGAAAATATGAAAAAAATATCCAGACACTTGATAATATTCTAAATTATTTACCTATGGACTTTAAAGGAGGATGAGGTCAATATATTCCTCTAGTCTATTTCTTCTATAATAATTATTTCTACTAAATCCTCCCAATGGATTATTATGTGGCCCTCTATAGGAAGTAGTGTATATATCCAACATGCTGAGATAAAGTTGGAAAGGATAATCTATTGGGGCCAAAAATTGTTGAAGAAATGAAAGCGAAGGTGACATCTATTTAGAAACACATTAGAGAAACAAAAATTTAATAGAATATCTATATTGAAAATAATTGATGAGACTCGGAGTTTGAGACTGGATATAAAGAGTTCCTTTATATATCTTTTTGAAATAGATTTATGTGGTTTGGGAAGAATGGAAAGATATTTTCTAGATACATTGGTACCTTCAAGATCCTTGATCATTTATGAGATGTTTCTTTTGTAACAGAACTCCCAAAAAACCTCTCTCATGTATAGGATGTGTTTCACATATCCCTATTATGGAATAACATACTAGATCCTTCACATGAATTGAATCGAAAGGCGGTAGAGTTGGAGAAATATCTCTCTTATGAGGAGTATATATTGAAAATCATTGATCATATAAATAATGTTTTATGCAACAAGACAACTAACCTTATCAAATTATTATGAATAAACTATAACTATGAAGGGGTAACATTAGAAACCAAGTATGTAAGGAAAAAAAAGTTCCCCCATATATTTTTATCTAAGAGTTTAAGTTGAAATTTTGAGGATAAAATTTTGAAAGCAGGAAGAATGTAACTACCACAAAATGTTTAAATAAATTTTTACTCCATTATATTTATGTGTATCACATTTAAGTATAATCTATAATATAAAACACAAGCACCCTAGAATAAAAAAGAACATTATTTTATTTCTTCAATGTAGAAAATTACATACGAAGGATAAATACACTTCATTAAATTAAAAATAACACAATGATATAATAAAGACAAGTAAATACTAAAATTATAATTTGAAATTATGGTGCATTGTAGTATCTTATAATTATAATACCCACAAAAAAATTGTAAAAAGGAAACAAAAAATTATAAATATAATCCACATTTTATAAATGAAAATAGAGAACATTTAGAGGAATTAAGTATAAACCCAATATGACCTTTGAGAATAATATTTTATCATTAAGAATAGTAACTAACCCTTTAAGAATTTTAATTAAATATTGGGAATAATAACTAACTATTAGGAATAATAAAATATCCAATAAAAAATATTTATCATGAAAAAGTAAATATTATATTAACATAAAATGATTCCTTATATTATATAACCCCAAATGTGTATGAGTGAAAATTTTAAATAAATAAATTTTTATGAATTCAGTAAAAAAATTAATTTTTATATTAAAATTTAAAATTTATAATTAACTATTTAAGAATATTTTATGAAATTGAAATCATTTTTAGCATCAACTTATTAAATTTATCTTTGCTTTATTTTTAGTATTTCTTTTTAAAATATCTAGTTTTTTATGAAAAGTAAAAATATAGTTTTTGTGTATAGAGTTAGTTTTTTTAATGATGTATTGAATTAATAATAAATAAATATTTTCTAAAATACATGTTATTGATTAAAATGGATTTAATAAGTAAATTAAGGAATTTTAAAAAGTAATTTTAATTTATAAACCTATATTTTTAATTTTAATTCATGATTTGTATTTTATTCTTATAATTTTTTTGATCCTTTAATTTAAATAAAATATTATAATGATACTATTTAGTTTTGAAAATTTTTAAATAAAAAAATATATTTTATAATCAAACACTATTATTAGACACATGAATCATTATTATTTATATTCTGGAGATAAAATAATAAAAAGCCCTGATATTTTATGAAAAAAATACCCCTCTCCTTCACCTGCAAATGCACCCCTCCCACTCCCATTCCTCTTCAATTTGAAACTCTCTCATGAGAAAAATTATTCAAAAATACCTTCCTAAGAATTCATAACCATTTTATAGAGGTTCGGTCTGACCAAAAGACCATCCATAGAAGCCTTAAGGTGAACATTAAAGGAAGTGTCTTGAAGAACAAGGTAAACTATTAAAATTACAATGTTTTCATTTTATTTATCATCTCACCACTTCTTAGTACCTAATTATAATTAATAAAAACATTAAAACAATAGTATAATCCTACTCTAAAGTAATTATGAAAAACATATATTTGATTAGTTTTTATTTATACTTAAAACACTCTTAAAAACACCACTTAAACTATGGTAGGTTTATACCACCTATGTGAGTAATGATGTATTTCATCACTAATATTTTATTTTATAGAAATTGTTTTTTAGAAGAATTATAATATTAACATAAAATTCAATAATTTAAATTATTATTTTTTTTTAAAATTACTATGATATTAATAATATTAAAGACAAAACTTCAAAGTTAGTTGAATTGATTAAAAAGAGAAGTTTACTGGGAAGCACTTTACCCTTTGAATATATTTTGAATAAAAACATAAATATTTATATATTACATTTCTATAATGACATTAAGATTTACTTTAACACTATTTGAACTCATGTTACAAAGGGATGAGAACTGATGACTGATATCATCCCATCGATGAAAACAAGGAACCGTGGAACAAATATCTTGATGATCGATAAGAAAAGATTTAATAAATAATTATAGAATTGTTTATGAATAAATATGAATAAAAATATTGAAATAAAATTTTAATTATTTTAGAATCAATTTAGTAATAAACTTAATTTGATTATTTAGAAGGTTAGTGGAAGTATTCGATGCATGTTAGACTCGAGGTAAGAAGTTCTTTTCAAGTCTTCATTATTGTATATGTTTCATTTAACTTATTTATTTCCCCACCTATCTTCTTCTTATATACTCTATTTCAACCTTTATAACTTTCATTTAGACTCATTCTTCAAAGGATGTTAATTTCTTTATAATTATCATTCTTTTGTTTCTTAAAAAAACCCTATTATGTTATATGTGAAATGTTTCAAATTGATTTCTTCCTCTACTCAATGCTTTTATGTTATTTATTTTATATTTATTAAAATTTCCATGACCTATAATCTATTAATCAATATTTATTATTTTCTTTAATGTACAATATTAAATTTTTCCTCTTATTTTGGGTATGTATGCGATTCATCAACAGATTATGCCTTATAACACCACTATATAACCCATTTTATTTTTGCGGGTTTACTTTATATTTTTGATTGATGATTGATTTATTTTTCCATATGGCATAGAAAATTGTTATATGTTATTATTAAATTAGTGGCCACATAATTATATATCCCAGCAATAAATTGGGTAATGAATTCATCTCATTAGATACCATGTATGGTGTATGGGTATTTTTCCTGGCATATTGTGATATGATATATTAGAAGTGTGCCTTGAATTATGTTTATGAAATGTTTTATGTTGTTCCACTTTATCATGATTCTCATTAATACCATGTTACCATTATTTCTATATCTTGATTACTTTTGTATACTTATGGTTCTTCACTTTTTGGATTCTATTATTGATGATATATCATATTTATGTTTACTTTTATTAACCCTTAATGGGATTTTATTCTCAACCTTTATTTATGTATGTCCATAGTTTTTACCATGAATTAATAGGAGCATAATGATATTTAGGGAATGATAATGAATAAGGAAATTAAATATTATATTTTTTATTTTAAAAAGTTGTATATAATCTCTTAAGAAACTAGAAATTTAAATCTATTAGTGTATATTATGAAATTTATGATATTTTTTTGTAATATTATATATATGAGATTCGAGTAATTATAGACTAGGTTGATGATAACATCACATACCCATAATCAAAATAGATTAAAACATCACATTTACTCTATCTAGGTATGAATATACACTTCCTCAACCTATCTCAATTGAGTCCCAAAATGTCATACTCATCATGTAATAGGAAAAATACCATCTTAGTTACTCCTCGACCAATAAAATGATTAATAACATACTCTAACAACTTATAATTATATTATCCTCAAGTATTAATCAATACATTTATAAAAGTATAAAGTTTATCATTTAAGGTACCTTTACAATCTCAAGTTTGAGGATTAAATATGAAACATGCACCCCGAGTATAAAAAAGATATAGCATATGAAACTCCATGTAGTATAATTGGTGAGTCATATTGAGTATTAAAATTTATTTTTGTTTTATAATTATATTCTATATCAATGTAAAAAATCCAACCCATTATAAAAACAATATTTCATCACAACCTATCATACTTCTTGATGAACATAAGTTAGGGATAAATAAAACCCATATTTCGATAATTGAATTGTCATTACACTTCATGCAATATATGAAACCAATGTGAAATAATGATAAAGTGAAGGTTTCCTTTTTTATAATATGATACATTTTATATTCTTAAAAACATTTTAAAAATACTAAAAAAACCATACACAAGTACCTATTTAATCAAATCTCATATGATCGACCACTAAAAAGTCCTCTTGTTTTCTATATTTTTATTATTTTTTTAAAGTAATCACATCTCTTGGTAATTATTGTCACATATCTATGTGACCATTTGATAAGTCCTCCCAATAAAAATTTAGTGAGTAAAATTTATTAAGAAGGTTTATTTGAATAATGGTGAGACTTAGAAATCATATTCATAATGTTTACATATTTGAAATAACATTCAAATTCATTTACTTCAAAACATCATATATTATAAATTTAGTAATTTATATTATATTTTTATAACTATTTTTAAGTTAATAATCATTATATTGAAAAATTTACATTCAAAATTTTATTTAATATTACTTTAGTAACTAAATGTGACACTTTATAGTAACTTACATTATCTAAACATCCTAAACCTGTTTAGGATTTAAAGTGATTTTCACTTGAAATTCAACCTACATTATCTTTTATTTGTTATAATTTTATCACATATAATTACAAACATACTCCCACAATCCTCTTAGAAACTATATAATTTTAGTAATATAATTTTAATATACATAAAATCATTTGTTTTCAATAAATAACACTTATTTCTATTGAACCTACTTGGTGTTGAGTTTTATTTTTTTATCAATATGGATAATGTCATTATGCACCATGAAGTGAAGTTTGTAAAGAGTTTGGAGTACCCAATAAAGTGTGATGATACTATTACATGAAGTAACCAAGAAATGTGTCATTATATATTGAGTTTTAAATAATTAATGAGGATTGAAGAAACACTATTGATCTTATAAGCAAGTCACTACAGTTATTTATATGATAAAAGAATATCTCCCATTGGATATTCTTGTAGATCTATGAAAATATGAAAAATATTAAATAAGTGATTGATTTAATACTAATATATCATCGAGAATACTTATATAAGAATTATTAAAAAATATTGGTAAGTGGATGAGGAAGCTCCTGATTAAAGGTTCATGTGTAAAATCAGTTAAAGAATACTTAAGGAATTTTATATGCTAAAAAGACTTCCATGAAGTATATTGATTGTTACATATTATATTTCCATGTTTAATCTTATAATGATAGCTATGAAGTTTTATCCTAAGCCTTATCATATGGATAAGACTAATTTTACATGATGTTGAGAAACCTCACTATGAAGATCTATCTTAAGTATTATCATATGGTGAATAGTGATGTTATGAGAAGAAGATACTTGGATGATGTTTACAAAAGGGTTGAATATGGTTGAGGAAATGGAGGAAAATTTTTATATTCAAAGGAGTTCTTATTTGAAACTAAATATTTGGGACAATTTTTATATAGATAAAGAATATTTGAAAATATCTTTAATATATTTAGCAGTAGATGAAGTGTATTTAGATACCCTAAAAGGTTTTAAAAATATTTGATCTAAGTTGAATGAGTTTTTAAATTCCGAGTGGAGTTTTAAGGAACACACAAGATATTCCTTAAGATCATAAAATTATAAGTGTTGAAGCTCATAAAGATACATAATATTCTTAGGATGATATAAAATACATTCTAAATAGTTAATAGTTACTGGGAGTTTACACTATGATAAATAACATATTTCATATTATACAAAAGATATTCTACTGTTACATAACATATCCCAGTGCAGAAAAAAGATATATGTTGAATCTCATACTTAAATGCAACAAAGGTAAGACCACTCTGTGTTATATAAGATATTTTGAGCATATATATATTTTTAATGAATATGTAATTTATCAAAGATGGAATGTAATATATCATGTATGATACATAAAATATTCTTGATGATGTGTAGTATATTCAAGATTGCTAAAATGATATATAATATATTCTATTTCTTATGTTAGGATTTTTAATTTTGAAAAAATACAAGAATTATGGAGTTATAAAATCAAAGGATAATGAGTTGTTCTTCATGGATTAAATATCATGATAGTGGTGATTAAGGTGTAATTAAATTTGAGTTAGAATGAGAATTAAATGAGAAAAAATTGAGAATAACTTTTCATGATTGTTACAATATTTCAAAAATAATATTTGAGATCATTGTTGAAGATCAAAACTATATCTTTTATTAGGATCTATTTTGATGAATTTTAAAATTAGAATATCATGTTACTTATTTTATATAATTTTCCTTATTCAAATATGTAAAATATCCCATGTGATAATTATGACATTATAAGGAATATAATAAGGAAAATAAGATTACGGGGGGAAGATATAGATCCAACCTTCTACTATAGTAAATATTTAGTGCATTAAAGAAAAATAGATAACCAAAACTATTATGAGAGTTCATTCTTGAGAACTAAATAATAAGATAATATTGAGAGGTGATGATATTACTACTATTGATAATCTAAAGCATTAAAGAATAGTGAGATGGATAGAAAATGATATCTCTATATAGTAAGGACTAAAGAAGATATTGATGAATCCATTCAATATTTTTATATTTTTTTGGTGTGATGTATGTAACTCGGTTAGTTATAGGATAACATGATCAAATATATACCCTTTACCAATATTTATCAAGATAATAAAATATAAGATATGTGTGATTGGGATAATAACCACCATATACTAGGGATTTAGTCATACACATTAGAGGTGAACCTCATTTAATAATTATTGTGTGCTCTGTTGTTTTCTTTACTACTTATATTACTTCCATGAAAAATGAAGTTGAGAAGATTCTAAGATATCCATTTAAAAAATTGGTTCATTGGTAGAAAAAAAAGGTTTTAATTATTTTTTGAGTCACCCACTTTGATCAACCCCCTCTCTGTATGGTTAGATTGATCTTGGTGGAATTAAAATTATATCAAATCCATAGTTCCTCATTTGATTAGATTCTTAATAAATTGAATATTTGAATATTTTTATGTTTTTAGTTTCTCTTTATAAAATCATGATAAAGTGTAGACTTAGAGAATATGTATCTATTTCTAAGAAAAATTATATCACTTCCGAGACTTGGAAGAATAAAAAGAAGAAAGATATGAAAAGTTTAATAAGTTATACCTCTTATAAAGAGAGGAAGATAAATTTGTTTCCTTAATCCTTATGTGGTTAAATCTGTAATGGAAGAATAATAACTGGTGGTTAAATAATCTACAAAATAGATGTAAAAAAATTCTACCTCATAAGATTAAAATATTTCACATGGAGATAATATCTCTTATCAATATTATCCTTTTGATGAACCAAGTACAACTGAGGAAGATCAAATATCTAAATAATCATTTGATAATGAATATAATGATTCATATGATTATTTGATGAACACCTTGTAAATTTTTTCCAAATATGTAGTCACTTTTATTTTCGGAACTTCTAGAAACATGATGGAGGAGATCGCCAAACTTGAAAAAGATATGGAAATAATAGAGAAAACACTAGATCAAAGGAAATTGTCATGTATCAAACTCACTAGAAAAGAAAGTGTCAAAAGTGATAAAAATGAAATGATTGTTGATTAATAATCTAAAAAAGAGAAGGATTTGAAAAATTAAATATAAGAAAAAGAATAATCTAATAAATTTATTAAAGTGACAACACATGCATTAAAATATTTAATTGCTATAAATGATGCTCAATTAGGTACCAAAGATAATAAGATTACATATATTGATATTTCCTTACAAAATAAGGACTATATGCATGAATATAATTTTGAGAAAATATGAATTGAGTCTGAATAAATGTTTACATCAACCAAGGATGAGAAAAATATCTTTAACATTAAGTCTCTGGAGTTGGAATTCATATTAAAAAATCTTAAAATAACATGAGTTGAGTCCTCATAGGCTATTAATAAAGTAATTGTTGAAATGAGAATTTATAAAGAGGATATTTATGTTAAAAAATCTTCAAACACTGTTAATAATGGATTAAAATAATTCTATATTAAACCCACTAGAAAAATAGGTACATCCACTCCTAAAAGTTATGACTATGATTATCCTATTTTCATGCATAGTGTAGGTTTAATATCAAAATCAAGACAAATATGGATAAATAAAATTCATGATAAACCAACTAATATATAAAATTTGGTTTAAATAAAGTGTATAATAAGTTTCCCCTTAAAATAATCCCAAATAAAGGGTAATGTGACACAAAAAAATAAAACAAAATCTAACCATAATACTTTTAAAAAGAGAAAAACAATGATTGTTGAATGTTTCTGGTGTTTTGGAAGGTTCAAGCACCAATAATTTGATTATTGGAATAATATGTCAACCTATGGAAGAAAAATAAATTCTACATCAAGGGTTAAAAGCTAAATTAAAACAAAAATACATAGAGGAATATGTTCATAATATTAAATGTGTAATCGTGAAGAGTTCCCTAAAAAATGGATCAAAATAACAGGAGTATCTTGCTTGATAAGAAACTCTCAACCTTTTTTCTCTCAATAAAGATCAGTGGAGGACTGCCTTATTCCCATATATATTCATATTATTATATCTATGCAGGGAAATGAAGGATATTCATGTGTTTATGGGGAGAATAGAGGAATATGTTCATACTATAAAATCTATATAAAAAATTATATATTTTTTATCTTGGAATGATCCAAACATTTGGTATATTTAAGACAACTTGATGAAGAGGTCTATCTTGATGAAGTGATGATGGAGTTTACTCTTTGGGGGTGCGAATTTTGAGAAAACTTAGAGAAGTTAATTTTTAAATCCTAGATTTTTCATAAGAGGTATGGATCATTTAAATTTTTGTAAACCCTAATTAAGTTTGTATTTTGGGCCCACACCTGGTAAATATGACTTTAGGATGGTCAGTTTGTTTTTGAGAAGAAGGTAGTAGGTGCCTGGAGCCTAGCTGTAGAATCAATTCATGATGTGAATTACATTCACAATGTGAATACAATTCATGATGTAAATTTCTATGGATAGACCACATGGATTTAATACAAAATGTGAAATCAATGCATTCCATGAATCCTATTCATGATATAAAAAGGTTTTTCCTATCAAAATAAAAAAACCCAAGGAATTAATGACATTAATTCCATTCACATCATAAATATTTCATGCCTTTTTTTAAAAAAGTGGTATAAAGGCTTTATTTATCCGAACCCATCATCCTACTATACAACAACTATGCATGTAGAGCTCTTCTTCTTCCATATATGCTTTTAGGAAACTTCTTCATCCAAACACTAATGGAACCACCATTTGTATCATTGAATTCATATTGGTAAGCTATTCAATCAGTTACCTTATTTTTAGGTTTATCTTGACTTTTTAAGAGTTATTTTCGTGTATGATAATGTTCTCTATTTTAGGGCATTTGTTTGGTTTTATGATTTCTTCCATTCTAGTCTTAATTAGAAGTCAATACTAGATGAGTACTCCTCTTCTACAATAAGGTAGGTGGTTTTGTAATTATTCCTTAGGTATTATTTCTTTTTATTGACCGTCATGATAATTCATGCTATATTTTACTTTTGTTTCCATAAAAATACACTTTTACCTTAAATAATTTTTTATCCTTGGTAAAAATGATCTTTTGCCTCCATATTACTATTGGCATAGTCTCTATAAAAATTCCACCCCATGAGATGCGATTATTGAATTTCCCTTGATAGTATAAATTCTTATGTGAGCAAACCAACTCCTAAGTGGTTTTCGATTTTAATCTAGATGAAATTATTATAATGAATTAAATGGAAAGTGAGTGGTATGACAATGTCATGTGAATTTATATAAACAATGGTTATGCCCTTACCTAAGTAGAACATGAATGAATTTATATATATTTTTTGACTCATAATAAATCCTATTTGACTACTAATTACCTACGATACTTGGGAATGGCATCACCACTAATATGATACTCAGGAATCACATCCTTATTGATATGATACTCTAGCATGACATCCCTACTAATATTATACTGGGGTATGGAATCCATACTAATGTGATACTTAGGAATGGCATCTATATTGACATGATACTTGGGAATGGAATCCCTATAGATATGATACTCAGGCATGGAATCCAAATGTTATGATACTTGGGCATGGAATACCTACTGATATGATACTCAGGCATGACATCCCTTCAGATATGATACTTGGACATAGAATCCCTACTGATACAATACATGGTAATGAATTCCATTACTACTTAATATGAATCTGTTGACTAGACATGGATGCATAATTCATTCCTCAGGTCCTGGATAACACTTTGTATATATATATATATATATATATATATTTTCATGGTGGAATCTATTCAAAGGTTTCTTGGAATAGTCTATAGTTGGTATTGTTATCTTGGTGTCCTTTAGGAACCAGATATGACCCTCTATGGTTGAAATTACTTCTTGTTCATTACTATATCTTCACACTTAACATATTATACGCACTATCTAGATAGTTCAATACACTGTTGGTGGTGTCCTACTGAGTATATCTCACACCCGGTTTAGTACATTGATGGTACACAAACAGACTTCATGATTTCAGGTATGGACAAAGGGAAACACCCAACCTTTGAAGTTTAATTCTTAGTATTAGGATGGATTATAGAAGTAGAGGACAAAGCCTTGGATTACGATGATATTAGAGAGTATTTTGGTATTTTTTTAGTTTTTATACATTTATTGTATTGGATTTCTGCTACTATGTATGGTTGTTTCTCTTGTAGTATCATGACACACTCATAATTTTGTATATAGTGACACATTTGGCTTGATTTATTAATATTACCATCTAATTATTTTACTTACACTGCTCTATTTTTCATTATTATTCCTCCATTATTTATTCATTATCTCACCACTGTGCCACTCTATTTATGAGGGTATAGTATCCACACCATATCTTCATACACCCTCACTACTATTCATAGGCCTCTTGTATACGATTAGGCATTCTTGTGGCCATGTAGCTATTGGTACAACTAATATTTCCATGTGATCCAATCTAGGATGCCACGAAGTGGTATAAGAGGATTATTTTATTTTTATTGTTATTTTGGGATGGTAGAAAGAATATTATTGTGTTATAATTTAGTAATGATACTATATGTAGGAGCATCTTCCCCATGTACAAAGAAAATCCAAAAAACTTGGGATGCGAATTACTATTTTTAGATTTTGATTATTACAGTTGTTTTGATTTCAGTGTTGGGTGTTTTATATGATACACGATGTTTTTCATTATTAGTATTGTGGATTCTATTTTACCTGTGGCATGGTATGTAAAGGATGTGTTGACTCATACATCATCATAGGCACATAGTGATTCATATGTCATATATTATGGAATTCTATATCGGTGCATCTCATTGATTGTATTACCTTTGGTTTCTATGAGTTCCATGACTACTAAATATAGAATTGTGATAAATTTTTTTGAAGGGGAATGACAAACATAATTGGTTACTTAAGGTGATCGAATCAAATTAACATTGTTTTCCTACATAGCTTGATGCTGACACTTTAAGTAGTCAATTAGGTGCATTGAGTCATGAACCACTGGTTGCATGGACTGGAATGTGTTTATCATTGTGATTAAATGGACACCAAATTTCAATTTATAATGTCTATGGGACTTTATAAATTTTAAATAGGGATCTATATAATTCAACCTTTTTAAAAAATTTCTATATAAATGAGTATAAAATTAAATGAATTTAAATTTTGAAATGAAATGGTAACTATTAAATGGATATTCCAATTGAAAATTAAAGGGTGTTTTCATCTATAAATTTCAATTGAAACTCTATATACCGGGCCCCCTAACTTATAGAAAATAACTTGAACCTGAACTAACCTCAGTAGTGGGAAGTAGGTAGTATCTCTTTCATTTCTTATGATATGCACATCGCCAAGGCCTTGATTTAGGATCAAGTTTAGGGGTGTAAATTTTATATAGAAAGGATTTGTACCTTTTTTGTTCTTATACCCTTGGATTATCGTGTTATCAAATATTGTTCTAAGTCATGTGTTTGAAGATTTTGGATTTATGGGACCACGATGTCCTTAGGTTGAGCACTAGGAAGGTGGTGATGAACATGATCCATAGATGGAAGGACTCAACCCACTGGTAGTGACACCTATGGAACCTCTTATTATAATCAACTTGGGAACTATTTACCAATTTATATAGAGATTCATGAGGCCCGTGAAGACCATGAATGGGGCCTTATGGCCTTCCCCTACTATGGAAGAGTTTATGCAAGAATTCCAGTAGTACTATCCGCTTATGTTTTTGGGGGATGATGATCCTTAGGCTACAGATTCATGGATGGAGGCCGTGCTAACTATCTTCTAACTCCTTAAGACTCCTTCCAAGAGGAGAGTGAATATCACTACATACATTCTTAGAGATTCTACCATGAAACTGTGAGATTTTATCACCTAAGAATATCGTCATTAGGGTATGGATTGGGAGGGATTTTAGATAGTCTTTCTATGACTATTTCTTTCCCCAAAAGCTAAGATATGAATTATCTAGAGAGTTTATAAATCTATAGTAGGGTACTATTATTGTGATCGGATATTATACTCAGTTAATAGTGCTCCATGAATTCTTACTGACTCTTGTTGGTGATGATTTAGTGACAATGATAATTTTTGAGGATGATCTTGTATACACCATCCAATCTTAGGTGAATATATTTTGGTTGAACATATATTCAGAAATTGTAAACCAGGTCCCCATCACTGAGAAGAACTAGAGAGAAGATGATGTTGTGGGTAGGGTGGTTTAGATCTGAGACAGGGAAGTGGTTCGACAATGGTCAGAAACATTGCTTTGAGAATCCACTTAGGGGAAATAATAGCTATATGGAACCCACTGATAGTTATGTAGTTTTCACCAACATTTAAATCTTGGGAATTATAATCCCCAATGTCCTAAATACCCCTTCTTGTGTCGATTCTATGGAAGGTTGGGGAATATTTAGCATTTATGTAGGACCTTCCTATTTGTTCCTAGTGGGAGAGGATCCATATCAGTTCCACCTTCATAAGCTAGATTAGTGGAATCTCACCAGGAAGGTATCTTGAGTACTACCAATCATTCAAGAATAGGAGGTGGTATTGGCTATGGTATCCAAACTTCATACATAGAATTCTTGTAGGGAGGACCTACTCAGTCCAGTTAGGTTGTATCTTAGGGACGTGGATCTGGCCAAATCTATGTAGTGAAACCTTTGCTTGAGTAGAAGATAACTAGACCATCTATAGTTCAAGGTACTATTCTAGTTTCCTATACTTTATTTTCTTCTTTATCCGAAATTAGTGCTTCACATTTTTTATATCAGTGGAAATTGTGTAAATTTTTGGACTTTAAATTTGGTACTAAGGTGGAGTGATGACTCTTTACACTCCTTTGGGTGTATGTTTAGAGGGTGTACACCAGTTTAAGGAGTGGACCCTTGAGATAGGTAGCCATTGTTTTCTATGGAACCTATTTATCCTTAAGATGTCTAGTTTTGACATCATTATCGGTATAGACTGGTTGGTTACTTACCATTATTATATGGATTTGTATCATAGAAATGTGTCCTTTACATCACCATAGGGTGGTCATTATATACTTAAGGGTGAACATGATATCCAGGTAAGTCATATAGACTAGATAATCATATACTGAGCAGAGTGACAGTCTATATGATAGCCTTTTCTAGATGATCATTGTTTATGTCAAGCTGATTTCCCTCCTGTAGTTGATCACTTCAGAGAAATATTTCCTAATGAATTTTATGGAATAACTTTTGAGAGAGTGGTAGAGTTTTCTGTTGATCTAGTTCTTAGATCTACCCTGGTATCCATTCATCCTTATAGGATGGCTACTACTGATTTATAGGAGATCAAGAGGTAACTAGAGGATTTGAGTTTAAAACTAGTTCTTGAACCCCAAACTTCTCATGAATTTTAAAATCTCTAATGAACTTGACTAAAAGTAACATGAAGTCCTTGTGGCCAGAAGCTTTGAAGAAGAACATTCTGGAGATGAAATGATTTTTAAATTTAGTACCGATCCTAATTTTTATAGATTTGGGAAAATGACATACAATGTTTTTTGATTCATTAAGTATTGGGATGATAATAATTCTGATGTTGGAGGATCAAGTCATTGCATATGGGTCTCATCAGTTGATTCCTCACAAGAAGAATTACCCAAAAAATGATCTCTAGCTAGTAGTTGCCATTCATGCATTTCATTTTTGGAGACATTAATTGTTGGGAGAGTAGTGTGTGGTGTTTAAAGACCAAAAAATCTGCAAATATATCTTTACATAGTGTTAATTTAACCTTAGATAGAGAAATTGGGTTGAATTCCTTGAGTCCCATGACTTTCAACTTGCCTTTATGCCTGGAAAGGGTAATGCAGTTACTGATGCTCTGAGCCATAATACTCAAATGCAAGCTATTCAGGAATCTAGTGATGAATAGAGGTTGATGAATATTATTTATGAGATGCATATGGAGGTTCATGAGATTCATTATCAGCCTTTCCTTATATCCTTAGCAGTAACCTCATTACTTTTGGATAGAGAACATAGGAGGAAATTCTTTGATCCTAAGGGAATAGTTCTAAGGGAGAGTGTTTCAGGAGGGGATCCACCATTAGGTTGGGATATCAATAAAGATGAAATCCTGATTGTTCATGGGAGTTTCTGGGTGTTTATATACATGTGGTAGGAACTAATGTGAGAATCACATGTTTCACGGTGGGCAGTAAACCCAAGTATTTCTAAGACGTATCAAGACATGCCCTACCAGTATTGGTGGCCTCAGATGAAATTGTTGGTTCCAAGTGTAGCAGCATCATTTGGTGGTGAGAAATATAATAAATTTCTTTTAATATTTATAAACATGAAATGATGAGTGGTGATATTTCATGAAAAATTTATAATTAATTTATTTGGATCCCATTAAATAAATTACCTTGTCTTGTGTTTCTTTCTTCTATTTTGTTGTTTATCATCTAAAAATAACCTTTAAATTTTCTTTTGTTGTGCTTGTGATTGTCCAAAAAAATAACCCCTTTAGTGGTGATACAAACATTCTCCTATAATCTTCGAGAAACACCACTCATTCTCTGGGTGCTATCATAGTGAATCAAATGTTTTTCATTATTCATTCTTGATCGCCTATTCTCCGGTATTGAAGAAATATCTCTAACATTTATCATTCTTGAGAGGGAGAGATATGAATGAGTCAAAATAGAATTTATTATGCATAATAATTCTTTATTTTTGATTACCTACAAAATAGGCATAAAAGGCTATTTATAAAGTCAGGGTTTAGGTTAGAATATTTTTTTACACTTCGGAACTTAAATTATATTAAAACCTTTAATAAAACCCCATGTATAATAATAATAATATTATTACTTTGCGGTGCATGCCAATATACACCAAGAATAAATATTATTTATTAACTTTTAAATAATTATTTATCACTAGATACAATCTTGGTCCATTTGAACTCCTCGATATTTATTAAATAGCCAAATAAAATCATTTTATTCTCTTAAATAAATATTTTATTCACAAAAATTACATAAATATTTATTAATTATTTAATAAAATAAATAAATACATTTTATTCACAATAAATATTTATTTAATTTATGAGTTCAATAAAACTTAAATAAAATTAGTCATCTATCTTGAGAATAATATTTATTCTATTAATTAAATTCAAATAGAATTTAATCAAGATTAATGAAAACCCTTAGTGTGTGACCCTATAGGATTAAAGTTTCAAGAATGAAAAGCACATAAAACACTCACTCTGTGATATAATCCCTTTATATCAACATCACATCAAGAAGGTTTCACATCCATGTCATCATCCTATTTATTCGATATGTCTTTCTTTGACTATATAAAATAAACATTGTTACACCACAACCATGGAATTTAATGTGATAGTTCTATTCTTATGATAGGGATGAGATATCAAAATCCATAAAGATGTAATGGAAAAACCTTCCTTTCCTTATTAATTAATGATATGTCAATTATGATGCACCCAAGATACCCTGCTTCATGAAAACATATTACATGATGATTTTGGTAAGTAAATCTAAGTGTGAAAATCATGACATGCATCAATAATAATCTTAAAGTCAAAGAACCATTAAACACGCTCGTAGAGAGGAATATATGATGAAAGAAAAACATGGAGAATTCTTACTAGTGGGTCTATTCTCATAATCTCCAATCTTGGAGATTACTAAGTTCTAAATTCATGAGATGAAGCCTCATCCACTTAATAGTACTCACATTTGATGGTCTATATACCATGTGTCCTATCATAGCACGTCATCTAACCACAAAGCTATATTTTATAGGTGTCTCTATAGAATCCTAAGGTTATCATAATAGTGGAAAACTATTATACCCTTATAAATGTAACATATAATCTAGGACATTATCACATCAATGTTATATAGAATAACAATCAATATGTGATAATATATTTATAATAATATTTACTTCTTGGAATATACAAGTAATCTAAAGTAAAAATTTGTTGGTTCTTGGAAACCAAATCTAAAAAAATCGCACTTAAACTAGAGTCATATACTAATGAAAGGTTATTACACACATGTTAAACATTCTTTTACTAATAATGGCTACCATTTCAAGGCCTTCTATGTTTCAATGTCTAGGTTTGGTTAAGCCACATGTCTGTGCAACAGATCTATTTACTGAAAAATAAGTATCTTGAGAAAATACCTAAAGTACTAATTTAATAGATTATCCACGTATTATTACCATGTATAAATATTGATAAACTTACTAAATCCATATTCATAGTTTATCATAAAATTATAAAACTATTTATTTTTTTATTACACAAAATTGGAACAAGATGTTGCTAAACCACTTCTTAAGCTGTATCAGAAGCCATAACATACTCAGATATTGTTGATATAAACACCACTAATTATGATAAGTTTTTATTTCATATTAATATATCCTTATCAATGATACTAGATCAAATTTAACTAAATAAATATATGTTTTCAATTCCCTTGATTACTATTATTCTCAATTCTCCAAACACTAGGAACTCATCCAGTTTTACTTTTCAAAGTATTATAATATAATTATAATTTCAAGTCTATGTAATTATATTTTATTTATTTTTTATTATACTATTATTATTTATGAATAAATAAAATGAAACATCATTAAATATCATGGAACATGAGATGAATTCCTAGCATGTAATCTTGTAAAATTATTCTAATCTCCATAATCACTTCTAATTCCCTTGTACATTCTAATGGTTGGGTTATATGCTATTAAAAATTCTATATTTAATTCTTTAAACTTGTATTTTTAAATACTTTATTAATATATGCATTGATACTAGATTAATAAAACACATAGATCCATTTTTTTTAGATCTTTTTCTCAAGAACACGGTTGCTAATTTAAGTCAAACTTAGAGAAATTTCATTCCTTAGGCTTAAAAAAATTATAAGACATAACAAATGTTTTCATATTTTATGAACATATTTATCTTGAAAAATTGTATCACCACCACTATCTAGTTAAATAACATGTAACTCATTCGTTTCTGAATGAATATTCTATGATCAATATGCAATATGTTTTCAAAAATGAATTTATGAAATTTTCATATCTTATTGACATTTATTGATGTCACCAACCCTTTTAGTTATTCCTTATAGACTTTTTAAATAGGGTATCCTTCTGGTCGTTTCATAAAGAAATATTTTATAAGGATTCCTCTAAATGATGTGGCATTAACAATAAATAACCCAATACGATGATCATAGAAATATGCCTTGATACGTGGAATTTTAAAAGGATTTTATTCATGATAAGTGGTGAATAAGTTTTTTCATAGACTAATAATTTCAATAAATTATCATTTATATTGGTATCATCTTTTACCATATATGTGTATTTTCTATTGAATACTCACTAGAAGTATCAAGTCTTAGAAGACTTCAAAATATGGAATCCCTGAATCTTGATACATGGAATCCATTACTTGTTAATCTTAGCATATTATAATTTAATGGTTCTTTATAAGAATAATTATACTGAAAGAATAAATTATGTATCACCCACTATGGTGAACATAAACTATCTATTTGGATATATATTCCTACATAGAATGTGTCTCTAAAAATAATCCACCCACTAAGCTTAGTGGAGTCCAATATTTTTATGCTAACCTATGTGCATCCAGATCCTCAACCCATTGAAGTTAAGTATGCTCACACTATATTCAAAGAGATAGGCTTCCATTATGGAAATATAATCAGTATTGACTAGATGTTAACACCCTTAGTGTCTATATGACAATTAACTAAGATGACCTTAGTGTTTTGATATTCATTTGTGGTTAATTATAGCTTTTAACAAACAGGTTTTTATCAAACACTTTTGATATTTTCTTAATAGATTCTTATCATATCATAATTGTTATGATATGCATTTAGTTAATATAGTTGGCATATGTTTATTTGTTGTAGTTCTATTTGAAAAACATGTCTTGGAAATAAAAATGTAAGATTTAAAATATATCTAAAACCCATCATTGACCTTCCTTTAACTACCATCATGAAATTTATGTAAATATGGAAATGTGTGTTATGAAAAAACCTTTAGTCCACATATATGATCAATGATTACTCAGATAAATTTTTATCCAATAATCTAGTTCGGTGATTCGATATTATTTACCATGTACACTCATTTACTTCACTAATATTTTATAAAATTTCTTACAGAAATATCATAATGTTAATGAAGTTACCTTTATATTTAGAATAGTTCACATGTCCACGTTGAACTAATTTTGAAAGCTTTGTGATGTACGTTTTTATATAAAGGTTTCTTTATCTTAAACATGATAAGTAGTTTGTTTGTATATCCATTACCTTATCTCAATTAAAACTAAAACAATTTAAAGGGAATAAAAAATTCAACAACATTCAGTTATATTTTTATAGGGAATTATCTTGCCACAATTAAGTAAGAGTCTTATATTTTATATTCATCATTCAATGGAATGGATATATGTGATTCAAGAGTTACTAAACAAATAGTTTATTATTTAAATTACCATAATAAATTTCATTCCAAATGTGAAATAATATATCGTCATGTTAATCTAAACACTAATATAAATGTTTTGGTTACACTTATTACAAACTTGAATAAATCCATTTAGCAATGAGAAGTAGTGATCTCCCCTTGGATGACATAGGAGTCACCCTTTCTCAGATCTTTTTGAGTTCACTTTATAAACCTTCTATTCATTATCGTTTCTTGTATTTAAATACATTCATATAATAAGAATGTTGAATTTAATAGACAACTGATGAATAGAAACTTGATGAATATACCTAAAGTGGATACAACTGCTTTCTTCTTCAATTCATTACAATTTATTTTCCATTTCCAAATCTCTCAACATGAGAAGAAAATAGCCTCCAATTCATTCTTCTTCCCTTGAATCCATTGTATCTTTAAATAATGTTGTGAATGTTATTTTGGATATATATTATCCATATGATCTTCATCATTTTCTTTCAAAATTTTTACCATAAGTAGCAGAGGAACAAGTTTCAACCAATCCTTATCTTCTTGGTGAAGAATGGATAAAAGTTTTTTGAGTGACTTAACCATTTTATTTATTTGAGATTTGAAAAATAATGATAATATTGGTGGTAAGGAAATTAAAATAATATTAATGTATAATTTCTTATCCAAGTGAAAGCCCAATTTTTATAATAAATAAATATACCCCATCATTTTGAAAGCATGATCAGTAGCTAGATTGCCTTCTTTCATTTTACACTAACACAGTACATTGATAGTCATATTTATTTCGAGACTTTCCTTCTATTTTTCAAGAGAGTGGAGATGTGTTATTATGGTGTAATCATCTGTGTCTTTATGTTTTATCATAAACTCCTTATAAATCGTTGATAATATAATAAAAATAATATAGGAATCATCTATAACAAATTTTTGGTAGTCTACCTTTTCACCTTCTCTCACTTGTTAGGGTGGAGTAACCAGAATAGGTGATTCCAACACATAATACAAACTTTTTAATAATAGTGAATTGTATAAAAGATTTTACCACATATGAAATATTTTATTCATAAGGCCATACCCTGAGTCAAGAAATGATTTCACTATTTTCATGGGTTTGGTTTCATTTTTATACAATAATTAAAACATGTTATTATTACTTTAACTGATTAAAAATTACGTGAGATATAATTAATTTAGTTGATTTTATAAAATCTACCACTATTTTAACAAGTTCCAATATCCCTCAACTTTGAACTTGGAATCTTAAGTTGCTTGGAAATTATAGTTGCAAGGATCTATATTCGCCTTCACAAAACCCCAATAAGGGTTTGTTAAGCTACTTGAAGGGATTTAGGTAGGAAGGAATTTTCAAACTATGTGATTTCATATACTTGACCCATTGAGTCGATTCCCCAATCTTGAAATCCTAACTTGGATTTTCTCAGTACTTTCCTCTAAATTACACCATATCAAGCAGAGGATACTACTCTTTATGTAAAATGGTTACGTATACCCAAAAATTTCCTAATAACTCTACTTATAGATGTAAGTATCCCAACATGGGTTAGTCAAACACTTAATTCTATTGAGTTTTGTTCACAATCAAGTAATGTAAGGTCAAGTCTAACAATATATTTTTTTGAAGGATTTTATTTTATTTTGTATAAATTTTATCTTGTTTTATCCTTTATATGTCTTGTTAATATTTAAATAGATATTAATTAATCAATTAACAATGTTAGATAAAAAATCCATGCATAATACATTTATTTAAATTCTGTATTTTTACATTAATTCATTTATTTATGTAATTACGGCCTTGAAAACATAAAATAAAGAATGCATAGACAGAAATAAATAAATAAAGTAAATGACCCAATCTTGATAATTATCTAATGGTTAATTTAATGAGATGAAATTAAATCAACCTTTGACCTAGGGGAATTAATTCCAATTACTATTTTTGACATGAGTTATAATATTCCTCCTATCCACCTAAGTATCACCTGACTTGGTATCATAATAGTTCTGTCTTGAATCACCTCCATGTGCCCTAGGATACTCCACTAATTACATGTATTTATAACACACATGTAGGTTATGGGAACCAAATAATTGGCGTATTACATAAATATACTTGAACATGTAGGTCCAACATAATAATGGAGGGAGGTATTTATCATAGACCATAATTTTAATTTGTTATTAAATAATTGAAAAACCATGCAATAAATTAAATTAAATAAATTTCAACACATACATAGGTCTTGGTCGATCTCATGATTGGTAATACATGCAACATATACGTAAAAGTAATTAGATAAAATTCATTTCTTCATTCATTATTTATTATGAAGATAAACATACTTGAATTAATTAGTTAATTAGTTAATTAATTCCCTCTCATCTTAATGATCATATTAACTTAATTATAGATACCCATAATTTATGGAATTCATGGAAAATAAACATAAGAACTAACAATGATAGATTAATTACAATAAATTAATTCTGTATTTCAAATTCTTTAAAACCATTATAAAATTTTCAAACACACAATGATGTGCCAATAAATTAAATAAGTTTTTATTGCTATATTTTCAATTTATTATAATTTTTAATTATGTTCTTTAATGGGGGATTAAAAAATGTTTATAGACAAACTATATATCATGTATCTTGGTTGCCGTGTATCTAGGTCACACATCTGGGGCGTTGGCACATTGACTCATCCAGACCAAACAGTGTGTATAGACCGGATAACTGCCATGTGGTCTGAATGCCAAGTTCCCATGAAACTGACTAAAGGGTTGGAGTGTTCTTGGGCGTGAGACTGCATGACATGTGGATTCTAGCTATACACTATTTATCTATAATTCCATGTTTCCAGATAACTTGGTATGTATCTTAGATGTGGAAATTAATGAAATACATGCCATGTACACCACATTCACATTGTGTATATCATAAATGATTCAGGTTGTAAGTCTTATGTGGTTTTTCCATGTATAACAACCACCCAGATTGTGTAATTTAAATCATTAACCTGTGAAAACTACATGGCGTGTACACTAATACACACCATATAATCCGACAACCCATGTGCTAGACTAAACTATTCTACATGCGGTATACAGTAAATTAACAATTTTTCGTAACTAAATGGTGCACCGTGTATCCCACAACACATGTAGATATAGTTCACTATGGTACACTACATGTACTTTTGAGTACAAACCATGTAACCCTGTATTACCAGTAAAAAAATGTTAGTTCCCAAAAGAATCTCCAATCATTCTTCAGCTTTTCTTAGACCTTTGATAAATAAAAAATTGAATGAAAATTATTAATATGTTGAATCATGTAAATTAAAATTATATTAATGAATGAATAACATGAAATTAAAATCTAAACATAATTGTACAAATATCAACAATGAAATAAATAATTATAAATTTAAACATTACCACTATGATATCACTTGTTTGTTACGGGTGACGTGGAAGCATGTGGTGGTGAGTGATATATTAAAATTTCTTTTAATATTTCCAAACCCAAAAACATGAGTGGGGACCTTTCATGAAACATTTATAATTAATTTATTTAGATCGAAAGAAATAAATTAACTTGGATTAGTTTTCTTTCTTCGATGTTGTTGTTGATCATCTGAAAAGGATATTTTAGGTTTCCCTCATTAATCTTATGAGGATATAATGATAGAATACCTCTATCAGTGATCCAAATGTGCTTCTATGATCTCCAAGAAACTCCACTCAATCTCTAGGTGCTAGCGCGGTGAATCAAATGTCTTGCGTTATTTGTTCTTGATCGCTTGTTCTTCATTCTTGAAGAAGTATCTCTAGCATTTATTATTATTGCGAGGGAGAGAGATAAAGATGTCTAAAGAGAATTTATTTTTCATAAAAAATAAATATTTTTGGTTACCTACATAATATACATAATAGGATATTTATAGATGTTGGGTTTAGGTTATAATATTTTTGTATTGAATGTCGAGCCTTAAACAATATCAAAACCTTTAATAAAACTCCATGCCACATAATAATAATAATATTATTATTATTACTTTATAGAATTTACAAAAATGTGCCAAAAATAATAATTATTTACTAGATTTTAAATAATTATTTATTATCGAACATAATCTTGTTCCATTTGAACTCCTTAGTATTTATTAAATACCCAAATAAAATTATTTTATTCACTTAAATAAATATTTTATTCACAAAAAAGTAAATAAATATTTATTAAACATTGAATAAAATAAATAAATATATTTTATTCACAATCTGGTGAATAAATATTTATTTAATTTATGAAATCAATAAAACATGACTAAAATTATTCATTGATCTTGAGAATAATATTTTTTCCATTAATTAAATTCAAATAAAATTTAGTCGAGATCAATGGAAACACTTAGTGTGTGATAGTTTAGGACTATTTCCCATAGGTAATAGGTGGGTATGCCTAAATTCCATGATTATTGTATAGAAATTGGTTGAAGAACCTAATAGAAAGAACTTAATGTCATAATGATGAGAACAACATACGAACACTCATTGTGTAATATAATCCCTTTGTCTTAGCATCTCATCCAGCAGGTTGCACATCCATTTCATCAACTAATTTAATCGATATGTATTTATTTGTTTATCTGAAATTAACATTGTTACACCAGGTCCATAGAATTTAATGAATTAGTTCTATTGAAATAAATGGTTCAAGACATCAACTTTCATAATATATAAGGAAAAAAATACTCCCTCGACTTATTGACTAATGTCAGGTCAATCATGATGCACCCAATATAACCCACTTCCCACCAATTTATTTAATGGGGGTTTGGTCAGTAAATATAAGTGTGAGAGTCATGATATGCATCAATGATAATATTAAAGTCTAAGGAAAATTACACACACTCACAAATTGGAATATCCGACGACACCAAAACATGTGGAATTAATACTGGTGGGCCTGTTCTCATAATATCTAATCTTAGAGATTACCAAGTGAAAACTTCATGAGAAGAATCTTCATCCAATTATGATTACTCACACATGAAAGTATATATACCGTGTTTCCTATCATTGTACATCATCCAACCACAAAATTATATTTAAGAGATATCTCTAAAGAATATCAAGGTTATCATCATAGAAGGGAACTGCTATGACTTTATCAATGTAATAGATACTCTAGGGTATTATAATATCAATGTTATGTGAAAGAACAATCAATATGTGATAATATATTAATATTAACATTTACTTCTTTGAATATAAAAGTAATCTAAAGTACAAAGTAGTTGGTTCTCGGGCACCAAATCGAACAGAAACATTAGATTGTGAGTTTTATCACAAGGTGTTTCACCTTTCAGAAGGTGAAGGTGTAGCACAAGTGGCCTGTTTTCTTGTTACTTCCATTTTTGATCCTAGAATGGAAATTAGATGATGTTGCTATGGATTTTGGGACTGGTTTACTAAGGTCCCCTCGATTTAGCAATGCGGTTTGGGTATCCATGGATAGGTTGATGAAGGTCACCCATTTTCTTCTTATTAAGGATACCTTCTTAGTGGATGATCTTGGGAGACTATACATCCATGAGATTATATGCCTACACAAGGTCCCTTTTAATATCATTTTAGAAAGGGATTCTCATTTTACATCAAGGTCCTATTCGGGGTTACACAATGCTCTTGGAATGAAGGTTTTTCTCAGAACAACCTTTCACCCATAGACTGAGAAATAGTCAGAATGGATGATATAGGTATTGGAGGACATGATATGGGTCATGTTTCCTAGATTTCAAAGGTTCTTGGGAGAAAAATATTCCTCCAATTGAGTTTTATTACAATAATAGCTTCCAAATTAATATAATGATGGATCCTTATGAAGATATATATGGTAGACCATTTTGTTCACCATAGTTCTAGTTAGAGTTAAGAGAGGTAGTGATACTGGGACCTCATCTAATTTAGGAGACTTCAGAATAGGTGAAACTTGTCAGAAATCATATGGTTACATCTCAGTCTAGATAGATGTATTATGTCGACCAACATCATTGACCTTTGATGTTTGAGGAAGGTGATCGGGTTTCCTTGTGGTTTTCACCTAGACTAGGGCATAGATCGATTTAAATAAAAGTCAAGATATCTTCACATTATGTCAGGACTTTCGAGATATTTCATATATTTGGGTTGGTAGCCTACCGAGTTGCTTTTACTCAAAGGTACCATTCCATGCATGATGTCTTCTATATATCACAACTCCATCGATGTCATGATGAACAGTCTCATACCTTTGGTCTCGAGGATGTTGAATTGGTGGATGATTATTCTTTTAAGTATTACCCTATTTTTATCATTGATTATAGCACAAATTACCATTTGAGGAAGTTATGTGCCTTTAGTATAGGTGTTATGAAAGCAAGGCCATGCATAGGATAAGGCTGGGAAAAGAGAGGCTGATGTATATGTTTAGTGGCCAAAGTTATTCTCCGATGAAGCTTTTCCACCCTTGGAAGAGAAACTCATGGATGAGTTTTTTAAGGGGGTATATTGTAATATCCTATATTTTTCAAATGAGGTATAGATCCTTTAAATTTCAATAAAAACTTTTTAAGTTTTCCTTTTTGTCTTAGACCTAGTACCACGCCTTTAGTATGGTTATCTTATTTTTGGAAAGAAGGTTGGATGGGGTTGAATCCTGGCTACAGAACCAATTCATGATGTGAATTCCTCTGGCTAGACCCCATGAATTTAATATAGAACATGAGATCAATACACACTATGAATCCTATTCACAGGGTGAAATGAATTTTCTGATCAGAATAAGAAAACCTCTGGAATTCATGATGCGAATTATATTCATGTCATGAATATTTCTTGGATTTTTTTAAAAAATGGGTAGAACCCATTCATTATACCAACCCCTACTCCTTTCACTAATCAACTTTGCACATACATCTCTTATCCTCCAATATAGGATTTTAGGTAAATTATTCATCCAAATACTGATCGAGCCACCATTTATCTCATTGGATTCATCTTGGTAATCTCTTCGATCCATTATCATCTTTTATCAATTTATATTTCCTTCTTTAAAGTTATTTTAGTGCAAGCTAATATGCTAATTTTAGGTCATTTTTCTAGTTTTCTAGTTAATTCTATTCTAGGATAAATTGGAAGGTAATACTGGATGAGTACTCCTCTACCGCCATAAGGTAGGTGGTCTAGTAATTATCCCTCAAGTATTTTTGCATTATTTTATACATCATGATACCACACACTATATTTTCCCTACATTGACCTAAATTTTTTTTTCAGTAAATAATTTGTTATCCTTGATTGAAATGACTTTTTTCCTCCTTATTATTGTTGGAATAGGTCTCCATCAACTAATTCTACCCCTTTAGGTGTGCTTATTTAATTTCTATTGGTAGTATAAATTCTCATATGCCAAAACCACATCCTAAGAGATTTTGGATTATCATCTGGATGAAATTATTATAATGAATTAAATGTAAATTGAGTGGTACAACTGCATCATGTGAATTTTCATAAACAATGGTTACACCCTTGTCTAAGTGAAATGTTAATGAATTTATATGTAATTTTCTTAGATCATACTAAATCCTATTTGACTACTAATTACCTATGATTTTTGGGCATGTCATACCTACGAATATGAAACTTAAAAATGATGTCCCTTCTAATATGATACTCAGGCATGGAATCCTAACTCAAATGATACTTTGTCATGAATTCCCTATTGATATGATACTCAATCATGACATCCCTAGTTATATCATACTTGGGAATATAATCCCTAGTGATATGATACTCAGGTATGGCATTCCTACTAATATCGTACTCATGCATAGAATCCCTAATGATATGATACTCAGGCATGGGGTCCCTACTGATATGATACTTGGGAATGGAGTCCGTAAAAATATGATGCTCGATCATGGCATCCCTAATGATATGATACTAAGTCACAACGTCCCTACTGATATGATACTCAGGCATAGAATACCTACTGATATGATACTCATGAATGACATCCCTTACTAATTTATATGACTTTAGTAACTAGAAATGGGTTCTTAGGTCACACATTGGGTCTTTACTAGAACTATGTATCTATATATGAACATGTTCATGGTGAAATATGTTCAGAGGTTTCTAGGAATGGGCTGAAGATGGTAGTGTTAGCCTAGTGTCCTTTAGGAACTAGAGCCGACCCTTTATAGTTTACATTACTTATTATTAATTGCTATATATGAACACATGTCATATTATATACACTGGATGGATAGTTCTAGACACTGTTGGGCATGGTATAATGAGTATATTTTACACCCTGTTTGGGCCACTGATGGTACCCATATAGAATAAATGATTTTTGGTATGAAAAAAGAGAATCACTCAGCTTATGATACTTGATTCTTAGTATTAGTATTGAGTACATGAGTAGAGGAATGATCCTTGGATATTTATACTATTGTATAAACCTTTTTTTCCTTTTTTTTACTTTAGTTATACATGTACTGTATTGGATGCCTACTACTATGTATATATGTTTCTTTAGTAGTATCATGATACACTCATCATTTTTTATACGGTTCCACCTTTGGGTTGATTTATTAATATTAATGTATGAATGTTTTCAACTACTCTATTTTTCATTATTATGCTTTAGCTATTTATTTGTCATCTTACCGCTATACCACTTGGTTCATGAGAGTATAGTATCCCAACTATATCTTCATAGACACTCACTGCTATTCGATTGCCTCTAGAATATGAGAAGGAATGCTTGAGATCATGTGGCCATCAGTTTGGCTACTATTACCGAGTGATATTGGTTAAGACGTTATATTAACATTTAATGTAAATTTAGAATTTTGGAAATAGTAATTCAAAATTTCCATTGAAGAGGTTCATTTACCTATAATTTCATAGTTGTTTTGTAATAAAAAAAAATTTATTTTAAGGGGAATAATTTGGATTAATAAATGAAATAAGAGATAATAATAATTTAAGAAATTCAAGAGTTGATTTTTGAAACTAAAATACTAGTTGTTTTAAATATTTTAATTTTTTTATTGCGAGGATTATAGGAATTCTGGTTGAAAAACTAATGATAATATATTAAACATATTTTAATAGACTAAAAATATAGTTGAATAGTTGCTGAGAAAATAATTTGAGTTGATATCATATTCTAGTTTGGTTATGGAAAACTTAGTTGCCTATGTTAGTCCCTATTATTTTATACACCATGAATTAATCTTGTAGACTTAGAGTGGAATAATTGATGAAAACTATATTTAAGTGAAACAATACCACCCACTTTCAAGACCATTTGTATTTTTTTGTTAATAAATATAAGTGAGAAGAAAATGTAAGGAAATTTATTAATATATATTTTTCTATATGGTTATTGATAAAAAATATAAAGAGGAGATTATTAAACCCACTTAGTGCTGATTTGATTTTTTTAAATGACAATGATGTTAATATGTGCTGAGAAGAGAATATTTTAAGGATTTTAGAGTATATTATAATTTGTGATAAGAATAATGAATGAAGTTGAGGCTCCTAATAAAAATGAATATAAATATTTTGTTATTTTAGATGAAAAATTAATGTATTAAATAATAATTGATTCCATAGAGCCATAAAGTTTTAATGTCTTTAGATACTAGATACATAGTCAAATTTTTAAACGAAAGATATTAAAAATATCCCACAATGTTCTTATCTCATTACATCCTTCATAGATATATCCTACTTAAAACCTTTCTTCATAACATAAAGAAAATGGAAACATTAGAAAGGGAGAGATCATATGATTAGAAATGGTAAATAAGGGAGATATTAATCGATGAACATATGTAAGAATAAGATAAGTATAATAATATGATATCATGATCATAAATTAAAATGTTAGAGCATAATAAATCATTAAATCATAAATCAGGATTCATAAAAGATTTATTATTTCAAAAGACTTGTGTAATAAGAGTAGGGAATCATTATCAATATATCTTGAAACATTTAATAATATCATAATCATTAGAACATTTCATAATAATTGTGTGACAATTATAACCATATAAAATCATTTCATTATTCTGTACTCACTTCCAAGTCATCCATCATATAATAGACAAATTCCTATAATGGATTGGGTTCACTTCACAACCTCTTTTCATTCTTGGAATGAGTTCACTCCCCATCATCTTTCATATTATATCATGAGATATCAATAATTTTCCAATGAATTTTAGGGATATATAATTCCATTCCCCCCCCATTACATAATGAAAATTATATATACATGTTCTATAAAAACATATAAACATTTATCATTCTATCATAACAAAACCCATGGAAAAGAAATGAGTTTCATAATATTTCCTCATCACATTATCATAATACATATAGAGAAATAACATGTAAGGCATGATTATATATTATCCCTAGTGAATCATAATAAATGTAAAAGGATGTTTAAATGGATGAAAAATACCTTTATAAGAGCATTCAAACCTTTCTTTGAAAACACGAGAAATTTTTTATTTTCTTTTAATAAAATTTTAAATAAAAATTCCTAGAATATTGAGAAAAATATTTACTTTGAAAATAACTATGATAAATTATAAATGAAGCTTCAAATCAAATAAATATTATGAAAGTGGGAAAAATTTTTTGTTTAGTAATTGTCGAAACAAATATTCCTATCACAATTTTTGAAAAAAATCACAAATATCCTATTTGGAAAACATTATAAAATTTAGTTTTTAATAATTAGAAAATAAACTAAAATGTGGTTTAAAATTAATTTAAACTATCTTGAAATCATATAAATTAACATTTTTTAAATCATTTTTAATAATATGTACTTTAAAGAAATGGTTCGTCGACTAATGAAAAAATAATATAAAATATTCTTAAAAATATTTTCTCGATCATTCTAAGTATGAAAAAGATAAAAATGAAAGTAAAATATAGAAAAACGGAAAAAATAATCATAATAAAATAAAATATATTGATTATAATATATAAATAACATATAATCCCTCCAAATGAGATTCATGTATAAATAGTCCCGATGAACGATGAGTCTGCAACATAAACCCTTAACTAAGATAATAGTTTTTTCTCATATGCACTCTTAAGTTATTTTAAAATAAATTTAGTTTTGTTATAAATATATAAATTTTTTAATACTTATACTACAATATAAAATTTCATTAAAATTAATAATTACACATTTTTTAACAATTCTTTATTAAAATCAATATTTTGGTGTTAACAGTTTTATTTTCCATGCTTGTTTTGGTTCGATAGTTCTAATCCTTTCACCTTGGTATGGGTTTCATTATATCTATAATAATAATCATTATATAATTATAATATTTATTCATGATAAAATATTTGATAACTATTCATATAAGGTGGTGATGAAAAACAAATTACATCACTTCATGGAGATAATAATACACATATACACACAAATGATTTTTTCATTTATCAAAGGATAGAAAAGTGGTTGAAAATAGTGCTAAAATTTAAAAAAACATTTTATTATAGTAATTATGATTTTTTAATCATGTTTTTGTGGTTATATAATATTTTGAAGAGGTATAATAATAAATAAACTTAAAAGGATTCAGTGGTGATGATTAGCTCTTCTTTGAGAAACATCCTTTGGATCTCTTATTAAGGACCCTTGGGTTGGTCTTCTAAGAATACCAGTACATCTAAAATATTTCTATAGACTTTGAGAAGATATTTAGGTAATTTTTTTCTTTTATGAGGCTCAAGAATGTGTTAAGGGGAAAGGAGAGGATGTTCACATTTATAATTGAGGTGGGTGGAAAACTTGTAAATGTTAAGAACATTAAAATATAAAAAATTCATATTCAAGTAAAAGTGAAACCAAGTGTCCACATATTAAAATATAAGATAAGGTAATTTAAATTCAAAAAAATCAAATTTAATAAATTTTAAGTGATATTTTAAAACTCATCTTTCATTTTCCCCCCACATTAATCCCTTTTAACCTTAACCAAAGTAACAAAACATTACCATAATTACTATTCATTATGACAAACAAATAAAGTTCCCTATTTAAATTTTTTTAAAATTATAATTTAAAATATAGAAATAATTTTATCAATTTTAATTTCTATAGGTGGTAAAAATTAATTTTAAAATATGCGTTCAAAATAAAATTTTTTTTTTAGAAAAATACATTTCAAGTATAAAACTACATTTATTATCATTAATTGGCTAGTAACAATCATTAAATGAATGTTAATTTTTTTATTTAATATATTATCTTAAAATTTAATTAATATTATTGATATATAGTGATAAATTTAATTTATTATGATAAAAACACATTTCACACATAAAAGTTGTTTTTTAGAAAAACAACTCTTTTTTACCTACAAATGATTTTATTTTAATTTCTAACCAATTGATAACAAATGAATTAATTTTATATGTGTGTAAAACATAAATTTTCATAAGTTTAATTATCTAAATTACTTTTTGACTAAAAAATAATTGATTAAAAAAATTCTCACAAACAATATATTTCAAAATAGGTCTTTAGTATCAACAGTATTTCCAAAGAAAATTAAAAATTATTTTTGATAATTATATTTCATTTTAGTACCATATGATATTACTTATTTTATAATGTATAGTAATTATCCTCATATGTTCATGGTTTCATGATTTATAAGCTATCAAATACATTTATTTATTAAAGAGAAATATGTCCTTAAATATTGGGGTGTTACATTCTTCCACCCTTAAAATAATTTTACCCTTAAAATTGTATCACTCTGATAAAAACAACTAAGGATATCTATTCCCAATCGCAACCTTAGGTCCCCACATTGATTCCTTAAAATTCTTGATTCCTCTAGAGAACCTTAACTAGGTGAGTGGTCTTATTCCATATCACTTTATCCATATGATACAATATTCCTACCAGTTGTTCTTTATATGAAAGATCATGCTCTAATTGTATGACCTCTACGTTTAGTACATATGAAGTATCAGGTATGTACTTTCTCAAAATTTATACATGTAACACATCAGAGCTTGTTAGGAATTCAAAGGATGTTTCAAATGATAAGGAACCTTCTGGATATGATCAAAAATCTCATAGGTATAAATATATATGAGGATTAAAATTCCCTTATTTCCAAATCTCATAACATTCTTATAAGGAGATATTTTAAGGAATATCTTATCATAAAATTTGATCTATATATCTCATCAATGATTTCCAGTATAATTTTTTTATTGCCTATGAGTTTCCTCGAAGTGTTTCTAAATAGATCTGACCTTCTTTATCATCTACTCAACTAGATCAGGTACCAATAGATTTCATTCTCTAAATTCATCCCAACATGTTAGAGTTATATAATTTTTTACATAGATGGATTTATAATAATCCATATGAATTCTTGAGTGAAATATATTATTGTAATAAAATTTAACCAGAGGAAGGCATTAATCCCAAACCCATTTCAAATCTACATATATATATATAAAAAAATCTTCAAGGGTTTGAATGGTCCAATTGGGTTAACCATCTATCTATGGATGATATGCAGTGCTAAGGCTCAATTGGGTATTCAAATATTATTGAAGACTTATAAAAAACTTGAAGGTAAACCTTGGATCTTGATTAGATATTATTGAGAGTCGTTCTACATGAAACATTACCACTTAATTAACATATAACCTAACGATATAAACAAGATAGAAATATTCTAGGATAGAAATGAAATATATAGATTTTATAAGATAGTCAACTACAAACCAATTAACATTTCACCCTTTATATGTCTTAATGATTCCCATGAAAAAATATATGTCATTTCTCCCATTTCAACTTAGGTATTGGTAATGATTATAAAGTACCAATAAAATTTTGTATCTCATCCTTAAATCGCTGACATACTAAGCATCAAGATATATAATATGTGATATCTCTCTTCATGTCGTCCCACCATAAATTCTCTTTAAAATCTCTATACATCATCATAATTCCAAGATTAATAGAGAATGATAAACTATGATATTCATCTAATAGATCCTTCTTCAATTAAGGTATTAAAGGTACACAAACTCTATTATTGAACCTTATCATTCTATCACTATCATGACTAAACCCAAGAATATTATTTACCTTATTTTGTAGCTCCACATTTTCCTTATACACCTCTTTAATATTAACATGAATAGATGGTTGAACATTCTTCTGAGAAAGATATTACATTTATTATTTCCTTATGATTTCAAGGAAAATCCTCTACAAATACATAAGTATTAGATCTCTTTCAATCCTTATCATGGACAAATTAACATGGTTATTCTGAATCAAAGTGTCAACAACCTTTTTCACCTTCCTAGGGTGGTAATGTATTGAGACATCATAACCTTTAATCAGTTCCAACCATATTTTTTGTGATCCTAAACACTTTACATGTGAAAATATACTTTAATATTTTATAATTGATAGATATTTCACACCTTTCACTATTACGATAATCCCACCATATCTTGAAAAAAAAATTAATGATTCTAATTCCAAATAATGAGCTGAGTAATTTTTCTCACAACCTTTCAATTAGTGTAAATAATAAGATAATACCATGCCATTCTACATGAGAACACATCACAATATATTCTTTGATGAATCACTATAGATTAGAAACTGTTATCCACTACAAGGTAGTGTGAGCATATGTGAACTGAACAACCTTATCTTTAGTTACTTAGAATTTTATTTACATTCATTTATCCAAGGGAAATTAGATACCTTTAGTTTCAACTTGGTTAGTGGATTTGATAGGTGTGGGAAATTTATCAAAAAGCGTCAATATTATCCAATCAACCTAAGAAAACTATATATTTTGATTACTATAGTTGGTCTGGGAAATTTTTCAATAACTTCCTTCTTTGATGGATCCACCGTTATACCATTTATTATAATTACATGATCAAAGAATGATAATTTATATAGATATATTTCAAATGTAGTAATTTTTTCATACACCTTCTTCTTTCTCATGTTCTTCAACACAATATTTAAATGATCTTTATGCTTTTACTTTCACTTTGAATATATAAGAATATCATTTTTAAAGACTACCATAAATATATTCTAGGTAATATATAAAGACTCTATTACTTTGATCCATGAATATTATAGGGGAATTGGTAAGTTTAAATGACATCACTCTAGATTCATAGTTTCCGTACCTTTCATGGAAGGTTGTCTTAGATATATCCTACGTTTTGATGCACAAATGATGATATCCAGATTTGAGGTCAATATTTTAAAAGTGTTAAGATACTCATTGGAGATCAAACAAATCATAAATATTGGGTAGATGATAATTTTTATTGAAATTAATGTTATAAAGTTCCAAATAATCAATGAAAATATGAATTTAACCATATTTATTATTAACAAAAAGAACAATTTTAACCCTTGGTGATGTACTTGGATGAATGAATCCTTTATCAAGATTCTCTTGGAGTTTATTATTCAATTACCATAAGTCAATAAGGGACATTATATAAGGATAATTTGAAATAGTAATATCAACTGGTATGAGTTCCATTAAAAACTCAATTTCACGATTTAGGGGAATTCTTGGAAATTATTTAGGAAATACATCATCTTATTCTCACACAATAAGAATATATTCCATGTTGAGTTTCTCCACAACCATTTGAGATAGATATGATTCATAAATAGGTAATAAGACCCATATAATGGATGTAATTTCCATTGGAACTTCATATTCATCCTCACACCAATAGAAAATCATTGGTTCTTTCAGAATATTAAATGTGAATTCCCTTCTTTGACTATAACAACCCCAAACTCACACTCCCAAATTTGGTTCTAAATACATAATCTTTATATTTTTTACTTTGATTCCAAAAAATGTGACTCAAATTTATCTATCTAAAATATAAAATATAAAATAGAAATATTGGATCATTTAAATACCTAAAGACCTTTTAGTTTTAAAGTTTTATAGAATTAGGGAAAACTCTTACATAACAATACCCAAGTCTTCCAGTAATCACTTTTCCTATTATACCCAAAAATTTATATTTCAATTTTTTTTCAAAATATCTCATAAAATTATTCACACATGAATCCTTTATAGGATTAATTCATTTAGAATAATTCTTTATAACCTGAGGAAAATAAAAACATAAGAAGTGTGATATTGAACACTCAGTAATGGTAAACATAAGAATTAATAATTGAATGTCATTAGTGATCATAATATAGGAATAAGGGTGTGATGACATAATAAAAGTGTATAGGATTAACATAAAATAATTCATACCCTTAAAAACATAGATCATTAAACATGTGGCATGGAATAAAGCTTCAGAAAAGAAAAATTTATAAGAACCAACAATCGTGAGCCATGTTATGTCAATCTTGATCAAAGGAACCATTATAAACTCATAAAAATTATAAAGAAAACATGTTGGTATCTTGAAACATTATCTTCATCACCCATATTCACTTGTATCATAAATAACTAGTGCCCAGTTAAATCTGTGACGTCCCATACCTAGATGCTACGTTCTCCGATCTTGGAGGGGCAAATGGCCTCAACCGCATATCCCCAAATGATAGAGACTACTAACCAGTAACAAGGGCCTAGGGTGTGTCTGTGGGGAGAATATTCCCCCATTACCAAAGTGAATCATAGTGGATAAAATATAAGATACAATAAGAGATAAATAGTGGAAGAAATATAAGTAAATAAAATTCACAATGAAAGGATACAAATCAATAATAACAAAAATAGCTGGAATAACATACAATAGCTAATGATGATATATGTCATATCACTCAAAAGCTGGAAAACATAGATACAAAGTAGCAGGAATACATGGAAATCCCAATTTATCCAAAAGAAAATACATAATCCCGAGCTATAGCTCGATCATATACTACCAGATGCATCCTTGCACAATAAGCAATCGAGTTTCCAAAGCATTACCCTTCCCCTTATTAATATATACATATATGTAATCTGCACTGGGTACCATGGAGCCTGGAGAGGGTGTCAGATAAATCTTAGTGGGACACAAGCAACTATGTCTATAACCTCCATCATGTTTAATGGAAATGTAACAGTGTGCAAGAATGAATATATAAAGTAAATAAGTACAATGTAAATAAATTCCCAAGTACCTACTTTAGCCCTCATATGGTGTCTGAACATGTAACTAGTTCATTAATTAATTAATTTTTAATTTATATAAACAAGTCATGTAAGGCATAGCCGACACTGACATCACCTCGTGATAATATAAACACTGAAGGTTCCAAGATGTAACAAGGAAACCATAATTGATAATTATTATGAAATTTTTCCATGGTATTCACAAAGGAAACCTAGACCTCAAGGGCCACTAACTCAGTAGTAACGAAGTCTTGCTAATAGGTAAAAGTGTAATCTTGAGAGAACCATCCTAGGAATTACCAAAATAATGTTTCTAAACAAGTCCAAGGAATTCATCCAAAGTTAAATTGGAGATAAGTAGTGTTCGGACCTAAAGAAGTAACAAAATCACCTCAAGTCATGATGAATCCAAGGAGTGTGACTGAGGCATCCTATATTAATAATGAATAGATATTATGGTGTCATACCGAGCATACATAGGTAAACAAGGATCAGGTTCCTGGGTAGGTCTCACCCAAGGAAACCAACACCCTTGAATTAGAATGACATACTCGAGTACCCAAGGCATTTCCTCAAGAATCCAAGAGATAACAGGAGTCAAGACTTCCTGTAAATATGTCAAGATCTATTTTTATAATAAGAGAATTACATTTAATTTATTACAATTTATTTGGTTATATGATAACTATTCCATTAACAAATTCACTTGGTTCCTACCTTGCCTTTTATTAGTCTGATAAGGCTAAGTAGCATGAAACCTTTTGATTAAAAGCATATAAGTCAAGTTCAATTAATAAGGTTCACTCTGCTACCTTCCATAGACATGGAAATGTGTTCTATGAATATGTAACCAAACATTCATTTACATCTAATAAGGCTTAGTCATATACTTATGTATGCTTTCCATAATATAATTTGAAGCAATTACTTACATTTAAGAACTTACGTTAGGTGGTTCAAGTGGAATTTACAAGGTACAAGATATTCTAAATTTCATGATTCAATAGGCAATTAATATAAGGATTCTTACCATTAGTATTTCTAAGCTCAAGCGTACCCGAACTATGGATCAAAAGTGTCAAAACACTAAATACCCAATTATTTCATATCATCATACATGGGGTGTTGGGAGTTATGGACAAAACCACCAATAACCAATCACATTTATTGAAAGATTGTAACCATACATTTCTAATGACTATAATAAATGAATATAAATTTAAAAAATGACACCTAATGAAATCAGTGGGCCCCACACATCAATTTCTAAAATCAACAAACTTGAGGGATGAGTTTTAGACCACACATATTGTACTTGTATGAATCTACTCATACAATATCAGCCTCTAATATGGATTGGATAGGAGTAGATCTGAAAAAAGGGCTTAAAAACCTAAACCTTAATAACTAGTTTGAGAGAAAATTAAACTAAGAATGAATAAAATGGACTCAAGTACTTACCGTTACGAATCTAATGTGACAAACATAAGCTTGATCATACCCCAGATGAAAGATATTTCCCAATTCCAAGATTTATACTTCAAATTGTTCAAAATGTGAGAAATAGAGGTTCATCCCACTAGAAATATAAAATAGGGAAGACATATTGATTTAAATAGACCCTTAAGGGTAAAATAGTCATTTTTCCCAGAAATTGGCATGTGCATGGTTTGACCACATGGTTTTCCAAACTGTGAACCAACAATGCATGAGTACCTAGAGAAGAGGGGCACTCACATGGTTAAGCCACATGATTTGGGAAACTATGCACTAACTGTGTGGAATGGATTTTCCTGACAATACAGTCCATCAGCATAGTTTACTCTAACTGTGCGGCATACCCACACGGTTTACTCTAAACCATGAGACAAGACTTTATCTCACAAAAACATGGGTTTTGGGATTCGAACAAGCCCTGGACACCCCTAAGACCATTTTGAACTCATTAATCACCTGAAAAAGGTCCATAAAAAAGAGTTAGATAAAGTTTTAAAGGATCCATACCTGAGTCAAAAACCAGGTTCTTACATTCTTCCCCCTTAAAGGAACTCTTTATTGAGTTCACCTTCCAAGGGAAGAAAAACAGTATTTGAAAATAACTCTGCCCACTGAGCATGTGCATCGGCCTCCTGCTCTCAAGTCTTTTCTTGAACATGGCCATGATTTCATAACACTCATACTAGAGGGACATACCACCCTCATAGAACCTTCATTATCTTATCAATAATGAATATATGATAATCCTCAAAAGAAGCTTTGGAATCAAGTTTAACTTCCTTAGGATCAAAATTATAGGACATGTCTGCATGATAATAGAGAATCTATGAAAAGTGGAAGTTGTAATGCTTATAATGTTTTCTTTGAGGTAGTAACAAATGATAAGATACTAGCCCGACTCTTTCCAAGATCTTAAATAGCCCTACATTACGAGGACAATGTCACGACCCGTCCTGAGGACCCGTTCCGTGACTACCCCAAGCCCGCCTTCCATAGGCCAGGGGCTGGAGACTAGCACCAAGGCGTAAATCCCAACAAAAGGGGAAGTAATTGCCTTTATAAAGTAAACAAACACCACAGAGTAAGCAACCAGAAGTAAACACTAAGTAAAAATGGGTACATTAGTAAGTGCCGAAAAGTAAGTGGGCCAGAATACAAACTGAAACTGAAAGTAAAGTACAACTGGAAAGAAAGTACAACAACTGAAAAGTAAACCAGCAACGCCGAGCCTTCCACTGGAAATTCCACCCGAAGGGTGGGTACAGATAGTCTCCTCAGCTCCTCGGGTCCAACCGTCCGCTCCGTGTACGTCCCGCCCAGTGGTCCACCTCTAGGTACCAACTTGCTCCACAATCCTCAACCACGATCAGCACTGTCCGTCGTCTGCATCCAACACAACGTAGTGCGGGCATAGCCCGTGCAGGGGAGAGTATATGCTACTCAGTAGGGATCCCGAGACCCCCGAAGGTCTCCCAGAATCCACGAAGGATAAACCACAAAGGAAATATACAATCATGAAATAACAACCAACCCTACTTAGGTATATGCCCATACATATACCTAAGTCATCAATTCCAGTTCGGACCCATCATCCGTGCCCAAGTTCGATCACGTCCACACAGGATAGTGTAACCCAATCCACACAGGATAACACAACCCAATCCACATAAGAAAGCAAGTCAATCATATTGAAGATATTGATTGAAAGTCAAGACTCAACTCACACAGGTATACTTCTTCATAAGGTGATTAAGATGATCAGATGTAGCCATTGATTCATCTAAGCTGGGACCCACGTAGGATACTTTACCAGATAAGCTGTCAGACCCACGTAGGATACTAGACCAACCACTCTATCAGATCCATGTAGGATACAAGTACAGATTCAAATACTTCCGGACCCAGGCAGGATACAAGAATAGTAGTCACGTACTGCTGGACCCACATTGGATACAGGAACAGTAGTCATCGCCATCAAACCCATGGAGGATTTCAGTACGGTCGTCATCACTGCCGAACCCACGAAGTATTTCAGTGCCGTCGTCATCGCTGCCAAACCCACGAAGGATTTCAGTGAAGTCATCATCGCTACCGAACCCACGGAGGATTTCAGTGCAGTCGTCATCGTCGTCGCAGTCACAGTCAGTTCTAGGGTTCCCACACACAGCATGCTCGATTCCAGGAGGGTCCACTGCACGATCCAAGGGTACCAATACATCAACTGACACATAGTCCGGAGTTTATGTATCCCAAATTTCTGTCTCAATAAAAGGAACTCAACGCGACAGACGGCGCGTCAATCGGACGCCTGGTCTGAGAGTTATTGGCTTTTTTGTCCCAAGGGCCTGGTTGGGTTTTAAGTCAAAACCAACCCTATCGTACTCCCATTTCAGCCAAACCTTGAGCGGAGTAAGCCAAAAGGTCCGTCTCACTAAGAGGAATCCAACATAGTCGACGACACATCAATCGGACGTCCGGAGCTCAAATTATAAGCGTTTCCGCTCCGAGGGCCCGATTGGTTTCGTGTTCAAACCAGCCAGGCTATACCCAATGTTCTCTGAAACCTTGAGTGTAATATACCAAAACGACCAAATCGATCCAAGGATCTCATCGCAACTAACGGTGCATCAATCGGAGGTACGTAGCCCAAGTTATAGGCATTTTAACAAACCTGTCCGTTTTTAGGGGGTTTTGGGCCTGTACCGACCCGACCCGAGACCCCCTAGGTCAGCCCAAACCGGGTCGACCCAACCCAGGTATGGGTCTAGATCATTAGGGAACGGCCTGTCCTGGATCGGCGTGGGCGGCCCGACCCGGTGCGGCAGGTCCGGCCTGGGCGGCCGGTCAGCCCGGTGGGGGCACCGCGCGCCGCGTGAGCGCTGAAGGGGGTGAACCGCCACCCCCTTAGAACGAACAGCAGACCCGCAGGGGGTCCGCCCTGATGCATTGATCGGGGGTTCAAACCCCCGGTTTTCTGGATCTGGCCGGCCGTAACGGCCGGCCAGTGAGCCGTGCGGGACCAGCCGGTCCCGCATCCTGAGCACCGGTGGCTGGCGGCTCCGGCTACCCTCCCCTGCTCCGCCGCGGCGCGACGGCACCACGACCCTCCGCCGCGGCCCCACTCCAGCCGGATCCTCTTCATGGTCCTCTAGAACAGCGCGACGGTGCCGCGCCCCTCTGCCGCGACCTTAATCCGTCCGCGGCTTCTTTTGGCCTCAACGGCGCGGGGCGATGGCGCCCCGCTTCTTCACCACATTCTTCCTTGTTTCCGCGCGGTGCCGTTGCACTGCGCTTCCTTCGTTCGAATCGCAACGAATACAACAACAAAGGGGGGGGGGGATCGGCCGTGTTTGGGCGGTCTGACCTCCTCCCATTAAATTGATAACAAGTGGCCAAAATATTTAATGAAGAACGCAAATAATATTCAAAAACAAAAAAAATCAAATCCCTTCCTCGATGAAGGCGTCTAACGAGGATCATCGCTGAAAAAACAATGACGTCGCAGAAGACGGAGTTGCGGGAGACGGCGTCGCGGGAGACGGCGTCGCGGGATATGGCGTCGCGGATCGAGGTTTCATAAGCGTCGTCAGTGTTCGCCCGATGAAGGATGCGGCACATCGTCATTCTATGGAAAAGGCATCTCTCACCGGCTGTGGAGAGGAGAGAAGACGGCGCGACGATCTTCCCTTGTGGTGATGGAGTTCTTCGTCACAGACTCGGCGTTCTTCGCGAAGAAGATGAAGTTATTCAAGGCTCATGTATTTTATCCCCAAACCTTCTCGCACAACAATTTCACCATAATAAAATAAGGCTTCCCTTATTTTATTACTCATGCCAACTTTTTCAAAATTCAAATTGAATTCACCGGATTAATTAACGTGCTTTGTCAAATTAATGAGGTATTTTATTGGCATGTAATTTGATGTGGAGGAGATAGAAAATAATTTCTAGAGGGGAAATAAATGGGGTGTTTAATGGGGTGTTAGGAATTTTAAGGAGGTGGGGGCTCGGGCGGCCCCCACCCCAACTTCCTCACATCTTCCCTCCCATAACAATTAAACCATAGTAAAGAAATAAAAATAAAATTGTAAAACAATTTTTATTTTTATTCCTCACACTTTTAACATCTCCTCCCGAGCAAACACAACCCATAAAAAGGTACTCCTAAGCAAAAACCGGCGCTGCGGATTCATCGGTGCCCTCGGATTTTGATTCTGAGCACCAGTTCAAAAGTTAGGAAAACCCACTCATTCGTTTACTGAACGTACCTGAGCTAAACTTCGAAAATTGATTCCAGGCACACCGGGCCTCAGAATCAGGTTCCGTCAGAAACTACGTACTCATAAAATCCCAAAGAAAATTAAGAAAAAAAAATTCCCTTGAAATTTAAGAGTCTTTATAGAAAAAAATTCCCTTACTTCCATAACCATCTATTCTCTATCCTGGGTGATAATCATAGAAAAACATGATACCCAACCTCAAACTCTAGAGGTCATCGATAATGATCAGCATAACATTTATATCTAGATTTTCTAGTAGTCATACACTTCTTAATAAGCTAAACCTACTCCGAAGTATCCTGTACAAAATGGGGACCTAGTTAGGTTTCCTCACCCACCTTTTACCAACACAGGGGTGAACGATATGACCTAGCATATAAGGACTCAAAAGGATCCATATGAGTTGTTTCATGAAGGATTTTATTATAGGTGAACTCAAATATATGGATATGGTTCTACTAAGAACTGTTTAAGTCAAGGACACATGCTCAGATCATGTCCTCTGGAATCTGTATCATCTGTTCCATTTGTCCATCGGTCTGAGGGTGAAAAGATGTGCTCAGAAGCACCTGTGTACCCATATCCTTCTACAATCTCAACCAAAACCATGATGTGATATGAGAATACCTATCATAAATGATAGTATTAGGGACCCCGTGTAGTTGTATGATCTCACAGATATATAGTCTTCCCATCTCGTCAAATGATAAAGTCTCCTAAATAGGAATAAAGTGGGATGATTTTGTTAGTCGGTAAATAAATACCCATACAATGTCACTACCTCTTGGTGAACTAGGTAATCCTACTATTAAATCCATAGAAATATCTTCTCATTTTAATTATGGGACTAGAAGAGGTTCTAAGAGGATTGTAGGTATCTGGTGCTCTGCCTTCACCTACTAAAAGGTGGAACACCTAGTGATAAATCCTACTATCTAAAATTTCATCCTAGGCCACCAATATTGACATTGCATATATCGATACATTTTAAAGATTACAAGATGAATTGACTACTTAGAAGCATTTTACTCTTGCATCAACTCCTCTCTCATATCTATAGTAACCCATACATGTCTATGAATACGTAGGATATCACCTTTGTCCACAGACCAATCTGTATGAGTTTTTTCTCTTGATATAATCTCATAGAGAACCAAGACCTCAAGATCTAAAAATTGCCTTCCCTTTACCTTATTATGGAGGGAAGATGTGACTATAGAGTATGAGAGGTAAGATTACTCGTGACTATCATTAAACTCCAAATATAGTAAAAATGGGCCATTAACATCCATTTATTACTAGCTTCTTGTACGGCTTGTGCCTAAGTTTTATAACTCAACACATCAATGACTGAATTTCCCTTTCGAGGCATACAAGAATGATAAAAATCAAAGGAATGAAGATATTCAACACCTATTCATTGTCAGAGATTCAAGTCAAACTATGAAAAGATATATTTGAGGTTCTTGTGGTTTGTTTACACTACATAACGCTCACCTAATAGATAGTGTCTCCAAAAATTTATGGCATGGACAACTACTGCTAGCTCAAGGTTGTGCATCAGTTAATTTATCTAATAAGGCCTCAACTTACAGGATCCGTATGCAATGACTCTATACTTTTTCATTATAACTAGTCCAAGGCCAATTCCTGATGCATTAAAGAATATGGTATAACCTCCTCCTGACTTTGGCAAAGTCTGAATAGTGTTGAGACCATTCTCCCTTTCAGATCCTGAAAGGATTTCTTGCACTCTTTTGACCATAGAAACTTAATACCCTTCTTTGTGATACAAGTAATAAGTGAAGAATGGCATGAATAGTCTTATATGAAACACATTTAGTATCCATCCAACCCTAATAAACTGTGTATATCAAAAACATTCTTGGGTTTCTCCTAGGAAACCACCACACTCACCTTATCTGGGTCAATATAGCCTCTCGATTTTGAGATAATATGACCCAAGAAGTGAACTTTTTCGATCCAAAAAATGTCACTTAACAATATTGTCATAAATATGATGATCTCTCAGTGTACTCAAAAGGATATCAAGGTGATTTTCATGGTCGTTACGAGTGTGAGAATACACCAAGATTTCATCCACAAAGACTATGACAAAAGAATATAAATAGGGGTGGAAGACTCTATTCATAAGAGCCATGAAAATAGAGGGCATGTTCATAAGACCAAAAAATATAATGAGGTACTCATATAGACCATACCTACTATGGAAACTTTTACGATGTATGTATGAGGGCCTGAATCTCACTTGATGATAGCCTGATCTCAGGTCGATCTTATAGAAGACCCTAGCTCCTTAGAGATGGTCAAAGAAATCATCTATTTGAGGTATTGGATGCCTGTTATTGAATTTTAGATTGTTCAACTATTTGTAATTTACACAAAGATGAAGGGTCCCATCCACATTCATGGTAAAAAGTACAGATGAACCACCAACCTTAAATAAATGAAACCATTTATTAAGGGTGAAATAACACGATAAGAAAAAATGGAGGACCCTTAATAAGTAAGTTAAATATTTAACATAAAAAACACATGTCATTAAGTTCATCTAACATGAACCACGAGCCACCATGGATATAGGGAAAGAATAAAACAATGAAGAAGAAAGGAAACTAATAAAAGAGGATTAAAAAAACCACTTAATTGATGATTCCTTGATGAATCTTGATGTAAATCCACTATAAATTAATTTATAAGGGAGGATAAGAAAGGGGGTTGATGGAATTGGCTAGAGAATTTGAATGGGGGAGAGAGAGATGGTAAAAATGGGATTCAATAGAATAGGGGTTGAAGAGTAATTTTACAATTTTAATTTTCTGGGTAGTCCACACTGTTTAAGAAACCATGTTCCTACCATGAAATATCCACTATAAAGGAATTACCATACTCAATGGTAGTAAATTTTTTCCCCTGATCGTGCACTAACCATGCATTGACCGTATGCCATAATTTCACATAACATACATGGACATGTAGTTTGTAGAAATGTGCACCAAATGTGTATAATCCACTAGATAACTTCTTACCACCTCTCTAAGTCAGGGTATATTTGGATAATTGTGTGTGAGGTTAACACTAGAGGGGAGGGGGTGAATTAGTGTTGAGTGACTTATTCTTAATTAAAACATTTTCCCCTCTCTTACTACTTCAAATTTTCGGTCAAAGGATATCACTTTACTTATCTCTACTCACCTTTGGTTTGTATGAATGCAATGATAAATATGAAATAAAAATAAAAATTAATACTATGATTTGTTAACACGGGTTTCCTCCAATGTGGATTATATAATCTTTTCATGATTGTTGTTTTCTCACTTGGACACAACTTCTCTTTCATTATCTAGATAATGATCAAGTGAGGGAATATTCTTGGATCCATACTTATAGAAACAACTAGGTACAATGAATGAAATGAATTGATGTTTTAAGTCTCTATTACTAACTAATATTTCATCTATAAATATAATATTTATCTTATACCTCCTTAATGTATGATAAGTAGTAGTGAAGTCTCATTTCCTTCTTGGACAGGATATATCTAAACTCCTTCCTCCATTTTCCGTAATCCAAGGATATGTCACTTTTCTTCTTCAGACTTTATGATATAGAGATATCTTATATTGGATCCTCACTACCATCACCTAAATGATAGCCAAAAAATTAAGTAAGTAACTTTATTTTAATTTTTTTCTTTGAAGTACACCGATAATATTCTAACAACAAAATGTTTGATTTTATCCTGTATTCAACACAAATGATATTCAAGATAGTAGGGTCAATTCTATCACACTTCAATAACTTTGATGACAGATGAAATATCTTAATAAAAAACGTATGGATCACTTTTCTCAATCATTTTTTTATACTTGAATTATTTATCTTCTCTTTATATATTTAGAATATTAGTTTTATACATTGAATATTTAAAACATTTAATATTGGACCTTAAATTTTTTATTCTCATCCTTTAAAACAAATTTAAACTCATTTTATCTATATGTAATATCCAAAATCATCATGTCCATCTCCTTACCATTTACTTTTAGACAAATAATACTATGACATTAAACTCCATATTTGTATAGAAAAAATGTAGTAATAATGGAACCGTGCAAATGAATTCATCATGACATGGGTTTCTTTATATTTTTTCTTAGTTGGGTTGTGATATCTATTTTCACAAAATGAAATGTTCTATCATTACATTATATAATAGTTCCTAGATTTTAGAACATAACATTATGGTGTGAAGCTCTCCCATAACATTTTATTCACTATGTACCATGACATGGACTTCTCCTAATTATGTGACAACATCTCAAATTCTATTACTAGTTTTTCATGATTTTACATCCATACATATCCTAGTGGTATGATTATATTTTTCATGGAATATATCCAAATCATATTCTACAAAAATCATCATCAAATGGATTTAATCTTTATAATAATAACAATCATTATATTTAAATCACTAAATAATAGATTAATCATATCCTAAATTATTTCTTCTTCTAGAACCTGAACTTCCAAAACTCCTTGTTAACTTTTATAAATATATTTTTTTATAAAATCCAATGATCTTTATATATCACCTTTTACACTATGATGGAATTTATGTATAGATCACCTTAACCTTATATATCAGTGTTAGTTTTTTACTTTGAAAATTTTTCTAATTTTGTAATGTTTAGAAATAATTCATTTCCTTGTTAACTTCAAGAATACTCACATTTAACTTTTACAAATTTCAGAAACTTATAAAAAAAAGGCTATTTCATCCGAGTTAGTAACTTTTACACATTATAGTATGGATCTTAAGTACCTTTTCAATTTTAGATCCAACATATAAAGTTACTAATACGTATTATAGAGAGATTTTATGTAATTTTATATATTTTAATAGTCAAATTTTGGAAACCTTTACATTTTGAGGAGTTAACATTATATTTTATAGTGAAACTTCCCATGAATTTTACAATTCTTCAGTGTATGTTTAGAATGACTCTGACATAACAATATAGAGACTCTTACATATCGAGTACTCTATAAAATCTCTAAAAACCATTACTCATAATTTTTATATTTCTATATAACATATGAAGCTCTTAAAATAACTTTTAAATAACTTCAAATAAAATTTAGTCACCACTAAAATAATTCAACATATTTATGAAGAAAATAATTACTTCCTAGAGTTTTAAAATGGATCTTTGATTACCTTATCCAAATTCAACATGTTTTTAAACACCGTTCAAGTGTATTTTAAATAAAAACATTCCTTTATAAATGATATTACCTAGGATGGATCTTCATCATAATTTGATCCAACACATAACCAACTCCTGTTTTATCTAGCTTCTATACAGTGATAAAATGTCTATCAATCTACACACTCCATGGAAATATTATCAACTTATGATAGTCTCAATATCAATGAATTAAAAATCATGCCTTTTTAATTTTTCACTATGATCAGGAAAAATATTTTTATAATATGTATAGCATCATACACATCATATTTAATCAGGTTTACCTAATGTGTATTCGCCATGAAATAATATTTTTGATAGTAACTCAAACAAACATATTTTCTATGTAAATAGATCTCGAAGCATATATATATTGTTATAACTTCATCTATCTTCCATTTTATTATGGATAATTAAAACATATCTCTTAGAATATTCAAGGTGTTTCCCAAATACTCATGTAATAATAAATGATCAATATTTAACGACCCCATTCATGTGAACTTCAACCTTATTCTTATTAACATGATTGGGTATTACAACATCCTTCCAATATTTTCTTATACAATATATATTAACATCATAATTATTTCCTTTATGGTTATTAACTACATGTAAATCTCAACACAGTGTGGGTCCAAACCCCCACTTTATATTTTTTATCAATACTAATACAGAAAATGAATGTTAATATGTTTCCTTATATTTCCTTTTCTCCCCTATATTGAAAATAAATACAAAGAAACCTAAGAACGGGTAATATATATTCACTTAAATAAATTCACTATAAATTACTCTACTATAAGTCTATGTGGTCCATGATTAGTGTACAAAAATAGTAAGTTAGACAACAATAGTATCCATAAAAAAATAGAATTGGATACCAATGAATAATTCTCTTCTTAGGGGCTGTTCAAATAGATTATCATATTGATAAAAATTATTGAAAAAGTTATCTTGATATTTAGAACCTAAATTACTAAACTCATATCAATACATTAATTAAAAATATTCAAAAATAACTATCATTTTAAATTTCCATAAATCATCCGATGAACTTCTCAAAATCCTTCCTTTTTATGTCATTGATAAAATTAGTTTCTCCCCCTTAAATTTAGAATTTTTTAATGAAAAATAATAATGAGATAATATTCAAACATACATTTCCAATGAAAAAAATAAATACCTTTCCCGAATTCTATATTTGTATGGAATATAACATTCTAAAAATTCTCAAACTTCTCCCCATAAAGGGATACTTTCCATCATTACTTTATCAAGGTTGATATATTCATAAAATAGAATTAAAGGTACTAAATTTTAGATAATATCAATATAGTGGCATCCTTAAAGCTTGGATTAGTTAGCCTAACTTTCTTAAGTTGTCCAATTATCTCTTTTAACCACGTATCTTATTAAATTCCCTATAAAAAAATGAAAAAAACACAATATGTATGAGAATAATGTGGAACTCGTTTAATATTTAGTAAGAGAAACAAGATTTAGGGTTACTTATAAATAATAAAAATACTTCACTTTAACTCCATAATTGGGATAATTCTTCACGCTTTCTCCCTTAGTCACCCAAGTTGTAAACTTGGGAAATATGTATTTTATTTCAATTTTAGACACTTATTTGTGTGAGTATTTATTATTTATATTAGCTATCGAAGCACATGTATATTATTTTGATAGATTTATTTTATTTATAATCATTTATTTTGATAGTAAGATAATTATACAATCCTTTTATACATTTAAAAATTGGTTAAAACTCCCAAATAATATCTAAATAACTCTGGGACCATTCCTTTTATATAGCCTTTCATAAAATTCAAGTTATCTTTTATGTGTAATAAATTGGTTTTCTTTATCACTTGAATTTTATATTAATTTTTCTATATTTATTTTCATTTCTTATTAGGATATAAAAATGATCATACATTCTTTAAAGATGTTCTCAACTTTCTTAGTTCTCCCATATGGATTCCCATAAATCTTTAAGTTACCAACTTTGGGTAACTTTTTATGAGATTTAACGTCTTCTTTAGGGATGTATTAAAAAAAACCAATCCTATTATTTATATATAATATTGATTCATTTCTTTATAGATCCATATTTTCTCCACTGACTCCAACACACCTGGATTTTTTATAAAAATCCATGGTGTGTTATTTTCTCCCATGAAATAAGAATTTTATTCTTGTTGGTGTAACACACTACTAAATATTCTTGGTAATAATTTTCTCAATATATTCTCTTTTCACAACACCTAAGTAATTATAAACTTTCATGTATTCTTGTTTCTTATTTATATTTTGTGGTATTATCTTCCTAAATTATTTTTGTTCTTACATGGTTGAATTATAACAACTTGATTATCCATTATATACACTCTTATTTCATTTTCAATAGAGTTTTTATAATATTTAAAATATGTTTGATATAATTATATTATTCATATTTTTACACACTTTTATTTAACTTAGATTTACCCCTTTATGTAGGATTACTTTAACTTCCATGGGTTGAATTATTATTCCAACAATATAATTACCTATGCTTGAACCATTCACAACACTAACGTTATCTAAAAAACCATTGTTTTCCCATTCCAACATTAATATATTCAACTATAACAACTTTATATTTTGGGAAGTTTTGTCCACTATTTGAGCTTATTTTAAGGATAAAATTATTCTAAACTTACTTCAATTCACCATAGATATAGTGGTGGGTTTATCACCATTATTATTTATCCATGTTTGTGGATATTTTAAATTTAAAACTACACTATGTATATAAATATATTTAATGTAAATAATATTTTCTTTAATGGATAATAACTTTTGATTTGATATTATAGTAATTTTATCATCATATGTTCTCAAGATAATATTTCCAATGGATATAGATATTTATAAAATAAAGTCCTCATATAATATATTCATTTTATAAAGTATTTTCTTAGAAACTTGTGAAGATTCATCTCACGTCACTTACAAATTTTCAAGTTTAACCTCTAAATAAAAGAACCTCAAATTAAGAATAATGTCCTCTCCTCTTCTAAATTAATATTATTTTAACAGTATTTTCTTATTATTTCAAAATCACAATTAGAAATATTGTTCTTATGATGAAACAAATTGTAAATATATCTAATCCTCTCTAACTCGACTTCCATTTGGGAATTATTTCCATAAATGTAATAATTTTTTTCTTCTAATACTTGGAACTTTTTTATAAGATATTACTTGGATTCAAACTTTTCTTGGATTTTTTTTAACAAATTATTCTCAAATTTTTATCATTTTTATTCAATATCTAAATTCGTTATAATTTTTTCCTCTATTTGATTGATAAGATTTTTTTCACACTAATTTATTTTTGGAAAAAACCTTTTTAGGAATCTCTAATTCTTCGTCAGGGTGTGTTATATCCTCTTTCATAAGTTTAAGAGATACATATATGAAAGTAACTTCATCATTGATAAGATCATATAAGATTCACTTCAATTGGGCACATGATTTATCATATTATTTATCAAGTAGATCTATAATAATGTGATCTTAACTAATTTTGTTTAGTTCACTAGAGATACATTCTTGATAATAAATTATAGTTACACCATATCTATTTAAAATATTTGAGTCTTATGAGATACAATTAGTTTTCATCTTATTATTAGTATAGTCTTTAATCAAATCTTCAATATTCATGTTACATGATAAGATGAATTCATATATATATATATTGGATATATTTATTTAATATTTAGTCATGATTTATTGAGTAATTCATTGGGTTCTGGATAGTTTTTATTGGAAATAGGAAATAAATTATCAAAATAGGAGCGATTTCAATTTCATCAATTTCAGACATTACATGTTGTGAACCCCTTACACGATGCGAATTCCTCAAGAAAAAGACACCCTTTGATCAAAGGATAACCCATGAAACTAGTACAAGTCATGAATCCTCTAGGAAAAATATATAAAATACTTGAATTCATTACACAATGGGAAATTTTTGTATTCTGAACCCATTAAAGATTCAAGATGTAATATCTAGGAGATAAAGGATTTTCAGATACTTTTAATGATTTGAGTACATGAACTAAATTTACATTTCAACTTAGGAAAGTTTCATGGGAGAATTAATTTAAATAAATTTAATGACATGAAAGCTTCACATGTCCTATGATGATTAGGCTTATTTATATTATAGTGATGATGAAAAACAAGAGACAACCACACTTTATTTATTTATTTTATGATTTATTCTTCACACCTTTACTGACCCTATTTCATTTCATTTTCTTTCCAATATTTCTAATAATTTGCATCTTTAAATACTTCCAAATACATTTAGATTTCGGTTTTTTGTTCCGACTGTTGTTTCTATTCAAATTTTATCTTTGAACCTCAATTGTTATGTGTTCTTGTTTCTTTATTAAAGTAAGTGTGTTTGTTGATTTTAAATTTTTTTAATCATGAATATATTTATTATAATTTTTTTAATTAATATGTCAAGCATGTTTCAAATCTCTTTCTCATATAATACCATTGTTATCATGTGTATATAACCCACAAGGGTTAGGGGTTGAGAGTAGGGGTGTGAAATCGACCAACCTACGTCAACCAAACCATACACCTGATTCAGCCATCACATGGTGAGGTGAAACAAAAACAACAAAACATAAGTCATGAATATAACTAAAACAATACATAAAACCAGATCATAATGTGGAAGAAAATAAATTAAACAAAAACCATACAATACAATCCAAAATAGGCTAAACTAGGATGTATAAAAAAACTCCATGTGACCGAAAATCACCTCCAAACCACCATAGTATGAAGGAAATGACAAAAGAGAAGCCGATATGCTACAATATTCCCTCCCATTTATCTATATCCAACAATAAAAAATATACATATTCCCAAAGGAAAATGTAGGGTGTGAGTAAAAAATTTATCAGGAAACCCCTACAATGTCTATATAATTTTAATATTTATAATTCAACAGTTCTAGATTTTAAAAGAAAATAGTTTTACAAAGAATTTTCATAAATCTAAGCACATTTATAAATCATTTCCTTCAGGTTTTTGATAAAATCCACTCATATTCTCAAATAAAAAAACATAAAAACTATAAGTGATAAGATAGGAAATGATATCCATTCATCATAATGTAAGAAAGTAAAATGATATCCATGAAATACCATCATTCGATGCCAAGTGATACAACCCCATATAAAAAACAATGAGAAATAATCATTGATAGAAACCATCAAGTGATATGAATCTATAAATTACCAAGAAAACTATCATTTGAGATATTTCCTTTGGGATAAAACATATTTTACATAAAAAGAGACTTAAAACTGGTCAAAATTTTGATCTAACCGAAATCAAGTCCTATCACATTCTGTCGATATCAACAAAACAACCAATTACAGTTCCACACACACTAAGGTTTCATATATCTATTTTATAATGCACCCAAGGTTCCCAAAGTGATACGTTTTTCAACTACATTTAAAAACCATTTTCACAATTTATAAATGATATTTAAAGCCAAGACAAACCTCTTCAGTGTTTTAAAAATCCATTTATGAATCAGAACAAATCCATTTTTAAGGAAAAACCCTTAAAAATTTATCTTTCCAAGAAATAATTCAAAGAAAAAATAACTTATATTAAAAAAAATACAAAATAATTTATCAAGAATAATAATCAATTCATCTAATTAACCCATTATATAGAAACACCTACATCAAAGTGGTATAAACCTATACGCCTTCGACAATGGTGATTTGAAACTAGGATATCCACCTTTGAAAGACGTAGAATGATAAGAAACTATAAAGGATTGAGAGAAAAGACTATACAATCATAGATCCAAACCATAAATGCATCTAACATAGTATCCACAACCAAAAGAAAGAAGAACTAGAAGGAATACTTACTTGGAGGGGTGAACCACAATAACCCTGATGACTGATCGACTAATGAATGATTCTAAAGGAGTGGGGATCTCCAAAACCACCTAGGGTGAGTTCAAGGTTGATAGAGGGAGGATGCATGAAAAATTAAATAATTAAATCCCAAAAATCACCCTAAAAACCCATGCTGGATGACTTACATGACTTGTAATCCCTTTACATGACATGAATTCTACAAAGAATAAAATCACTAAACAACACATCACCTTTTTATAAAAACCTGACTTTATCCAATACATGATGTGAACTCCAAATAAACAGTGTGTAAACTTCATGCCCTAAAATAGATTCATGGAATATTCTTGCAAAACATTACATGGCATATAATCCATTTATATATAGTGTAATCACCTAGCAGACATCAAACATGCCCGTTCTCAATAGAAAAACACCAAAGCACCCAAAATGTTCTATGAACTTCAGGATAATCCCTCAAATCCATTAACACATTTATACCTAGAATCTATAAATTAAAACAAATCCCTAAAATTTTGGTCATTTTCCCATGTAAAGTCTATACATCCCCAAAAATCATGTAAACACTCCCAAACATGGGAAATTATTAAAGAATGAAAAAGGGAGTACCTGAAAAGCATAATAGAGTGTTAAAATATCCCCACTATAAATTCATTATACCCCTTTAAATCCCCTAGATTCCTAGTTTTTTATAAATTGAATACTATTTATACCTCATTAATAATTCAGTCTCCCACTTTTCTTAGCTATCCCATCTGTACTACCATAGTACCCAAACCATAGGAATCGTTTTACCATGCATCAAATTCTCTCGATGATCCATAATATGAACTAGAAGCTCAAACATAGTGGTGTTGGTCTCAAGATCGACATCCTCCCATCCAATCCCATGAGAAGAATTTGGTATATACCTTATCAGCTAGGAATCATGAAACATTTCATGTATAGATATCAAACTAGATGGAAAGTCTAACTGATAGGAAACCTTTCCTAGTCGGTCAAAGATCTCAAAGGTGACTAAAAAACCTTGGTTCCAACTTACCTTGCTTACCCAACTGACGATGTACTATGAAAGGTGAAAATCCATAAAAAACCAATATCTAAATTCAAACTCCAGAGGCTAATGAAAATGGTAAACATAATATTTCTGACGACTCTGTGCTGTGATCAATCTCTTTTAGATCAATTTCACCCTCTATGTCATCTCCCGAACAAGATTCCGAACTACCTAGGTCCGAACTACTAAATTTTACCATCATAAGGGATATCTACATGGAATATAACATCCCGCACCTCCTTATTGTCTTAAGTCGAGGTGTACTTTTTACATGGACTTAGGTGACATCCCAAATACACCAAATCCTGTCAATGAATACCATGGTATTTGTTAATAGATAGGGGATGATTTTCAGTTTGAAAAAAAAACAAATACAACCAAGTGTAAAAAACCAAACAAAAATATATTATTCATGATAAAAAAGTAATTAAACTCAATTTATAACAACCAACAAACTATATTAGAGTACCAATCCAAAACTAAGATCAACATCAACTGAAAAGAGGAAGGAAAAACAATAAAACTCAAAGAATCTAAAGACATAACTCCACATCTTCAAACATGATCGATGATCCAACTCCACAACACAACCCGTATATATAGATGAACCACTAAAGAAATTTTATACTCTCCCTTTACTCATCTCTTAATAAATAATATATACAAAATCACTAAAGTTCCAATGTAGTGGTGAGTAATGAAACTCAGTAGGTTTTCCCCAAATGACTTCCCTACTCACGCCACTTGGATAGAACATGATAGAATGTTTATATAATAATATTTATATAAAAAATCAGTATAAAAAAAATTTAAAATTGTTTATATAAAAAACAAATCTATTTTTAATAAAAATTTATTTTATAAACCTAAATTGTTTTCCATGGAAAGAAACCAAGAAAGTTATCCAAACCATTTCACAAGTCTAGTTGGCATAACCCATTCCAATCCGCACATCCATGAATCAACACATGAATTACCAAGTGAAAGTTCCATACTCATGATAAATCTCTCATTTATCTACCAATTCTTCACAAGGTAACCATATACCCATGCCTCATTAGAATATGCCCCTTACATAAGGTCACATCAATTCAAATGAACATACACCAACCCATTATTCCAAAACAATTCAAAAAAAAAACTATTACCAAACCATTTCAATAAAAAAAATATTTTATTTAAAATAATTTCCATAAAACCTTTTTCCATGAATAAAACCAAATAAACATTTTTAAAATCATCATTTTAAAAATCATTTATCAAAGCACTTACACAACTATTCCATAATTTCACAAATCCAAAAGCCACCACTAAAGAAGGGTTATACCATGGATTTCACATAAATTCCATTATAAAATTCACATAATTTAACCAATTTTAAATAAATAATTCTATTTGTATCAAGAGGAGTCCAAACTGAAACTAACTACCATGGAAATTATGGAGAAACAAAGAACAGTATGAATTATTCAATAAAACTGGGTTGAATCTCAAAACACTAGCCATAGATCTCTTTCCCTATTATCAGCACACCCAAATATCATCATGACTAGAATCCACTATCATAGATCTATCACCAAAGTACTTGATCTGTGAATCAAATATCGGTAAGAGAAGTATATCTAAGTAAAACTACTAAAAACAAAAGTATTATCAAGGGAATTCAGATTTAATGCACTAAGATTTTCCAATGAATTGCTTCTAGATCAAAGGGGAGAGTCTACACAACCTTTGGGAGGTTGAAAATATGCGTTAGGATTGAAAATAGTGAAGAAGGAGAGGCTTATAGGTGAAAATGAGTGAGCTATTCTTTTTTATGGTCTAAAATTTTAACCATGTATGATTGGGATCATGGGTAGACAAACTGTGTTCCAACCATGTGCCAACTATTGCCTCCAAACACCCTTCACATGGTTAGGCCACATGGTTAGGGAAAATATGTTCCAAACATGTTTTTACCTCTCTTCCACTTTTTCATGGTTACTCTTAGGTGGAAGCACAGTTTGGGAAAACTGTGTGCCTAACTATGCACCTTCCCAGAAGCCCCTGTTTCACCTTGAATGGTTTTCTATAGGAGTTTAATTATTTTCACTATCCATGCTCAAAATGTTCACCTCTATAAAAGCCCCCCAAAATTCTAAATGTTCTCTAAACCCTACAAAAATTCACCCAGACACTTTAAAAACTTAAAATACCTAAATTAAGTGTTTATTACTTAAAACCAAGGGGGGATTATATGGCCTCCCATAAAAATAATTGTAATGAACTATCTTTAACAAATCCTTATAACTGTTGTTATAGAAAAATTTGATTAAAGGAAAATTCTTTTCCTAAGATCCTCCAAAATAAACCACACAATCCCAGAGAATATCCTCATGAATATGGATATCCCTCTTTGTATATCCATACATATACGGATGATAATCTATGATTAATCTAATCTGGGAACCCGTCACCTCCTATAAACCTTTTTAGAACCTGGAGGTGAACCTTGACTCCCTATCTGATACAACAGCAGAGGGAACCCCATGACATCTCACATTCTCTCGAACATATAAGACCCCAAGAGTCTTGAATATTACTAGAAAAATACATACAACTAGACCACACAAAAATAAGTACATTAAAAACCATAAAATCCTATACAAATTAGGACAAACCAAGAAGTACAAAAATTCTTCATGTGACCAACAGTCACCTACAAACTAGCATGATATGAAATAAATGATGAAAGAAAATCCAACATGATACAGGTTGCACTTCCATTTACCTATATACTATAATATAATATCTACAACTACTAAAATAAAAAATTTGGGTGTAAGCAAAAATCCCAGTAGGATACCATCATAGAGTCTATATAAGGTCTAATATTTAGAATGTAAGATAGAAAACAAGCCAGTTCTCAACAAAAAAGAAACCAAAGAACCTAGTATGTTCCCCAAACTTAGGGATAACCCCTAAAATCTATTAACAAATTTATATTCAAACTCCATTAATTAAAAAAATCATACATACCCAAACTTTAGGTTATTTTTTCCTAAAAAGGCTCTCCATCCTTGAAAATATTGAAAATGAACCTAAACAAGGGAGATAAACAAAGCATGAACATGGGAGTACCTAAAAAGCATAATAGGATACTATATAGTGGATTAAACCTAATGGATCAATCTGGGCCTTCGAGCCACCGGTTTGGTCCTCGGGTCCTGCAAGGCTTTCGGGCCACCCAAGATCTTCAGGATAGTTGATTCTCAAGGACTTCAGGCCACCTTATGGCCTTAGGGCCACCCCAAGGCCTTCAGGACACATGAATGCAGGCCCTAGACACACTACAAAAAAGGAGCAGCCCCAGAAGTGGATTCAGAGCAGGTGTAGTCACTAGAGCAAAGCCAAATGGATTTTCAGAATGGGATGGTATGACTTTGCCATCAGTACCAGCTTGTGCTTGCACAGGAAGCCTAGACAGACGGTCATGCAAAGGTGGAGAGATACTATCAGGATATATATGCTGGGGAGGGGTAGTTCCTTGTAGATAGTCTGGTTGAATTCCCTAAAGACCTTCAGGTCATGTAATATCCTAAATCCTACGGGCTATGAAATCTCTAAGCCTAAAGGCTTTGTAAGTGTTCCCCCTCATCTCTTGAAAGTGGGGTTATCAACAAATCAATAAAAATAAAGGCCTTAGGGCCATTCAGGCTAAGCTAGATCTTGGAATTCCCTTTTTCCTAATCCCTAAAAATAACACCAATACTTTCTAATTATTTTGAAGTAAAGAAAAACTAAATAAGCCTTAGAAAACAAAACCTATGAGATTAACATGAGGAATCAATCTTTCAAGTTATAATCCCTAGGTTACTAGATTTTCCAGCCTGCCCTTGTGGGTCTGACCCTGTGTTTCCAATGTGATATTCCTTTGTAGCTAGTATAGTTTTTCATTTATAAATTTATAATTTGATTAATTCCAATAAAGAATCAATGAAATTTAATGGGTTTATTATATTTTGACACTATCTCTAGGTAGGAGATATTTCTTATTCACAATGACATTTGGTGTGAACATAGGATTACCTCACACCCTCTTTTCCATTTCTTCATTCTTTTTACAATTTTTACACACAGACTAGTACCTTCATCCACTTTGTTGTCTAGTACATGTGCCATGAACGCACAAATCATTCATGGATCCTTAATGCTCCAGAAAAATTTTCTCATGATCTCAAGATCGAGATATACCTTTCTAATTTTTGTTACTCTATTATGGATAATCACAACAACATTGCACTGCTAAACCCTTAAAATATTCAATATGTGCCACTTGAACATCATGTAGAGTGACCAAATTTGTAGGTCTGCACCATTATGGACCATGTATTTCCATATATTAGTGGTGTTATTCCCAAAATAACTCACCCTACCATCTAGTCACATACTTTTGAAATAAAATATGGACTCATCCATATGATCCAGAACCAAGAAAAATTCACCAAACTTCAAATAAAAGATCAACATGAGCATATTTCAAGTTTCTTTGAAGCCTATAAAACCTTTAAGAGTTAAGTTGTGATATTTGATGCCATTAGACTTTGAGTTTTTCCATTAGCTTAAATTATAGAGTCAAGGATTGGTTAAAAATACACACTCTTGAGTCTATTACAACTTGGGATGATTTAGCTAAGAAATTTTTAGACAAACATTTGCCACCAATACGAACCTAGAAGCTCAAAAATGAGATCCATAACATCCCCCAAGAAGATGGATAATTATCTTGGAAAGCATGATATAACATTAAAGAGATAAATCAAAAGTTCCCAAATGATGAACTTGATGTGTGGCTACAACTTCAAACATTTTTCCAAGGACTACAACCGGTTGAATATACTATAGTAGACATCGCCACTGATGGAAGACTCATGATCAAAATACTAAAAGTTTACAGGGCACCTTTAGATGAAATATAATATATTGTGAGTTCGTTGGAGAGAGACTGAGAAATACCTCGATGGGAAATTAACCAATTTGAAGTTTCATCCCAAATTAAATCCCTCATAATTAATTTATAAAACTTTTCAACTACCTTCCCCATTGTAACCACTTCCTACCCTAGTTTTGGAAATTAATGTTTTTGAAATGTATGGAGGCCCACACCCATACTAGTATTGAATATAAGGAAAAAAGGACCCCAAAATCATGATGGTAATTAAATAAATTAAAACCAATAAAACCAACAATTTCAATAACCCCAAAAATACTAGAAGTCGTATTATCAACAAATACTACCTCAATATCCACAAGAAACAAATCAAGGTTACTACCAATAGAGAAGTGGTTAGGTACCACCTCAAAATTAGGGTCCACCTGGATACCCACCTTAGAATCCAACTCGCTGAATTCAATAACCATTTCCTCAAAAACATATTTCCCTTAGATCCCATTAATTTCCACCCCAAAAGTAGTTTCATAAATCTACACCATGGAATCCATATCAATACCCTCCTCAATAATCAAATCTTGAGAACCTGAACATCACATTTTTTTAGAAGGAAGATCAGAGGGTGACTACTCAAGAAACTGTGATGCAAAATCAAAGGGTTTACCTTCAAAATTTGGAGCAATAAATGGAAAAAATCTCTAAAACTTTATCAAACGAATTAGTAATTACGTTTCCCAATAATATTGTGACTCATCTGAGAGAGAAGGCTAATTCTATGGTCCTTAGAAGTTAAAAAACATTGAATTTTTAGTATCTATATATAGGTGAGGAAAATAATCTTGAAGAACATAAAATACATGCGACAATCATTATTGAAGATAGCAATGATCACACAAATAAATATAGTCAATAAAAAAATAATTAATCAGATCCAAATAAAGAAGATCCTATACAAGAGAAGCTTAAAATAGAAGATGTTTATGTGGCACCACCACCATACAATCCCCCTCTTCTCTTTCTGGAGTGAATGAGATAAGGCAAGATATAGGGAAAATGCAAAAAAAAAAAAAAATAGAGATGTTTAAGTAGTTAAACATCAATACCCCCTTTTCAAAGGAAATCAATGTAATGCCTGATTATATAAAATTATTAAAGGAGTTTATCTATAATAAAATAAAAATGTAAAACCAATGAGTCATATACTTAAATGAATAATTCTCTATATTCATTCAGTGTAAGATCCCACTAAATATTTAAGACCCTAGAATCTTCTTGATTCCTTACACTATTAGAACATGTGAATTTAGAAAATCCTTACGAAACCTTAGTGAAAGTATCACTATCATTCCCATGAGTGTCTTCTGAAATTTTGGGATTGAATATTTGAAACCAAAAAGAGTGTTACTTCAACTCAGTATTCGATCATTCAAGTACACTGTAGCACATATCGAGGATGTTTTAATCATTTTTGGTAAATTAATTTTTCCTTATATTTTTTTTATCATGGATATGGATGAATAAAGATATATCCCCTTAATTCTAGGGAGACTATTGTTGCCACATGAAAATCATTTATTTATGTGAATCAAGGAAGGATAATTTTCAGAGTTGGAAGTGAACAAGAAGTATTCAATTTTTCAAAATCTACCAAATAAGGTGGAAATTCATTTGATTTTCAAGAAATATTTCTGATTGATGAGAAAGATGACTACATTATCATTGAGGATGATAGAGATACCCTGTCTCCTGAATGAGATGAGTGTAGTGATAATGAGGACATGAATTGCAGTAAACCTATGATGAGGGATACCATTAAACCATTCATACCCTTAGCCATCAATCCACCGATATTAGAATTGAAGCCTCTACCAAACACATTAAATTCATCATTTATAGAAACTGAAGCTATAATTCCTCTTATCATTATTTCATATCTAAATCAAGATTAATAAGAGAAAGAAATTGAAGTCCTAAATAGAAATAAATACTTGATTTCATGGTGTGTGACTACCATCAAGGGGAGGAGTCCCATTATTTTCACAAAAAAATATCTTATAGGAAGGTTCTAAACCAAAATGTCAACCCTATAGGAGAATTACTCCACCTATAAAAGAATTAGTCAAGAAGGAAGTAATGAAGATTCTTGACATTGGTAAAATATTTTTCTTCTCTGACAGTATGGGGGTGAGTCCACTATAACTCATCCCAAATAAAGGAAGATTTACTATTGTTAAAAATATTAAATATGATTTAATCTCAACTAAATCCATTACTTGATGGTGAGTATGCATTGAAAAAATAAATATCAACAAGGTGACTTAAAAAGACCATTTTACACTCCCATTTATTGATCAGATATAGGAGATACTAGATTGGCATGAATTATATTTTTTTGGATGGATATTTTGGATACAATCCAATCAATGTCGACCTAATAGATTTTTCAGAAACAATATTAACATGTCCTTTTAGAAACTTATACCATTGAAGGATGCCATTTGGAATGTGAAACATAATAGAAACATTTAAACAATGCATGACACACATTTTCTATGACATGGAAGTTGATCTGGGAAAAATCATGGTGAGTAAAGATTTACCTGAACCCATCATAGTGAAATGTATAAGGAGATTTCTAGGACATGTATGATTTTATCACCACTTCATTCAAGATTTTTTCAAGAATTTCCCACCCAATAACACACGTATTCTATAAGGAAACTGAATTGGATTTTACTAAAGTTTTTTAGAGGACATTTAACACTCTAAAAAATAGCATAGTGACCACTCCTTTCATAGTATCACCTGACTAGGATAAGGAATTTTAATTGATGTGAGATGTTAGTTATTTCATTGTGGGTACTGATTTATGACAGTGGGTTGGACACATATTACCCCCATTTATTATGATATCTATACCCTAAATGAGGTTTAGGTGAATTATATGACCAAATAGAAGGAGTTACTAGTAGTGGTATTTGATTTTGAATTTTTTTTTATCATATCTCATGCTTTCCAATGTGTTGGTGTATACAGATCATAAATCACTAAAATAACTAGTAAGAAAATAGGATTTCAGACCATGTCTAATTTAGTGTATTCTGTTTCTACAAGAATTTTAAATAGTCATCAAAGAAATAAAAGGGACTGAAAATATAATTGCTGACTACTTATCTAGACTTCTGCTACAGAGTATTGAGGATGATGAAAATCTGAGTACTATGAATAATTTTCCCAATGAAACACCTTTCATTATAAATATAGAAGAAAAACCATTTTTTTTGATATTATGAACTATATTTCCATATGATATCTTTTCCCACACTTCTCCTATCAAAAGTGGAGGAAGTCCTTAGTCAATACTTCATGCTATTTCTGGGATAATTTGTTATCATTTAGGGTTGTGCTATTGGATTGATGCGACGTCGCATCCCAGAGGAATAAATTCAAAACATTCTTGAAATGTGTCACATGTTTCCAGATAGAAGAAATCTTGGTAATGAATTCACCATGGATAATATCTTAAAAATTGGATTATTATGTCCCACACCCCATTGGGATAAGATGATATTTTTATAGAGTTCTGATCACTTCCAGCAGACATGAACTATTAGAAAACTAAACGAAATGCCCTAGAACCCAATCCTTGAAGTCAAAATTTTTGATGCACTAGGAATTGATTTTATGGTCCCATTCCCTAATTATTATAGGAAGTATTATATCCTGGTCGGTGTGAACTATGTTTCAATGTGGGTAGAATTAAAATCCACCACCAATGACACAACAAAGGTGGTCCTGAATTTTTTACCGAAAACCATTTTATCTAGATTTGGATCTCACTGATTACTCATTAGTGATTATGGAACATACTTTAAAAATACTTATATTAAAGTAATTTTAGATAAATATGTAATTTTATACAATAATAAAACTCCCTACCACCCATAGACAAGCGATCAAGTTGAGTTATCTAATCAAGAGATTAAAAAAATCTTGGAAAATATAGTTATACTACTAGGAAGGACTAGATCCTCAGATTATATGATTTACTTTGGTTATATGTCCTCACATGAAAAAAACTTATCAATAATACTCTGTTTCAACTTTTTTTTGTGATTCCCTGTCACCTACCAGTAGAATTAGAGTATTGATCTTCTTGGGAAATTAAAAACTAAACTTGGATTCTCAAAAAAATGGATAAGAAATAATTCTACAAATGAATGAGTTAAAATATATTCAATGAGATGATTAAAAAAATGCCCAAATGTATAAATAAGAAAAGGAATGGAATGAGAAATTCATTTTGCGACGATTCTTTAGACTAGAGGACATGGTTATAATTAATTTCTATCATAATATTTTCCCTAGGAAACTAATATCCTAATGGTTAGGTCCTTTTGAAGCTATCAAAATTTCCCCCTTTGGGAAGATTGAAATCTAAAGAGGTTAAGAGAAACCCATTAAGGTCAATGGTGAAAGATTAAAAATTTATCAAGATACATTTCAAGAGGGGAATGTTCTTTGTTTAAAATTCAATTAACTCAAGGTATCAATATAGATCTCAATGTTAAAGTAAGTGAAAACCCTAGGAAACATAAGATAGGTTTCATAGGTTATAGTAGGTTTTATTAAGTTTAGAAAGGTTTGGTAATTCTAGAAACATGTTAGTGGTTCTTGCAAAAAAATACACAAATGGCCTAATCTGCCATGTGAAATTTACACAACATGAACCTTTCAGGTTTAAGGAAAATTTATTTCCATGTTTTACACATGGTTAATGATTTACATGATGTGAAAACCTCAGGATGTATTTAAAATCCATGAGTCTAGGGCTCACCTGCTATTCCCCCTTGCACACTCCTTCGCCAGTTGGCCTCCCCCCCCTCACATCCGCTTCCCCTGACCTTACACCTCCTTTATTCCTATTATTCATCTTTTATTTGAGACTCCAACCCATTACCCTACCTTCTATAGTCATTTATTCTCATCATCATTTCTCACACTAAAACCACCAATGCCTCATCCTAGAAACACACAGCCCAACATGATGACATTTTCTCACCCAAAAATCCGACACATGCTCCTCCACCACTAGTAACAGTTCCATACCTACCTTTATCCCTATATGGTTCTACCACTCTCACAACCTCCAATCATTCCTAGTATTATTAAATCCATTTCTAGGGTGCTTCCTAGCACCCATGCCTACACCCCTATCTTACTTTTCTACACACGAGCATCAGGTTCTCTAGGTCCATATTCAGTCTAAGACCATAAGAACCAGTAAGACCCATGACCTGGACATCATTTAGATAATCCTCATGTATAAGAAATTTATGGAGATTATAATGCACCTATCTAGAATTATCTAGGTACTTTAGGATACATACTGGGAGTTGTTCCTAGTGTTCATGGCCATGTGAAAGTTGACATTGAACATGTCACCTTCTATCATGGGGGAGTACCATGGGAGATTACATTGGGAGGGATTGGAATTAGTATAGGTATTCATGCCACTAATTTTGTTGATTCTCTTACTTATGTTGGATTGCATATTGATCTAAACAAGGAATAGAGTAGATAGAGATGAGCTTTGATAGCTGAAAACCCTCGTAGCTTTCATGACCCATGTATGGAAATGACTACCCAACTGTTGGGTTCCACCTTATATATAGTGCATCAGGAACTAACCAATTCTTGGCTATTCAAAAGAGATGCTCACAAGAGCATTAGTAAAATATAAGTGATCATTTTATCATATGATATAGGTGGGACTACCGTCAACATGGTTTAGATATTACACTCCACTATGAGGCCCATGTATAGAGAACTCATGGTGCCTTTATGGGTGGTAGTTTCATTAAAAATATCAAGTTTCATCTGTATGTTTTCAGCGCTGCTCAACCCATTTCCTCTCTTGGGAATATGGAGTCCATTGACCTCCTATTTCTCCAGAATATAGGGATTTTGTGTAAGATAAGGGGTGATACACTTATCCCCTATGTATAATGTGGTGGATGATAAGGAACCCGCTTCTCATGTTCTATCTCCTGAGGCCGCAGACCCAGCTTCAACCCATACCACCCACTATACTTCTCCTACTACAACTCCCCCATAATCCAACACTACAACACCCCTACCCATTCTACACTTAACCCTCCATTATCCCCAGACATGTGGAATGTTCTTTAATGTATTCTAGAGAACTATATACATTTTTTCCTTCTTTTAAACATCCCTTATGTAGTTCCATCCCTATTTATCACCTATGTCCCACCACCAGTCACTTCATCTACCCACCCATCACCTTCTTCCAAATTCCCAGCTTCAAACACCATTCCCAAAACATTATACACCCATGTTGACCATCCTTATGAGATTACAGACCCTACTGCACAACAAGAGTTTTTGATGGATTATGATTTATGGGGCAAGGGACTTGATATTCCATCCATATCTCAGGTTCCATTCTTAGATCTAGAATCAAGACATTAAAATCTCGTATAGATTGACACATCCCCCCACCTATAAATAATGAGTGAACTTCCACCACCATAAAACCTTTTACAGCTATTAATCCCCCTATATCCACCTCTATTGGGGCCATTTATTTAGTGGGGAAGATCCAAACACCCACTATTTGGAAGGGTACATCTAATGTTGTTATAAGTGAGTCTACTCATGATGTTTAGTCTGTTTCCCGTATACCCCTCCACCAATGTACTTTTTTGGGTTTTTTTGTGCACACTATATTACATGTTCTTAGTTGTATCATTTATTTTATCTAATGGATTAGATACAATTTTTTTACTTCATATATTTCTTACATTATAATTTACACTTATGAATTCATTTATCCATGCCTTGGTCTACTATTTATACCATGGTTATTGATTAGTCTATTAGACTACCATATGGACTTCCATAATAGGTATTTTCTTTAGAGTCTGAGATTCATGGATGGCCTTAGAATCACCATCTCCATACTATATAGGATTCCCATCCATTGTCTGCACATATTTTGTCATCTAGAACATAAGATCTTTGGTCATCCCATTCCTAAAGTGGAAACCCCCACTAAATGAATAGAAATACCAGAATACACCAAATATAGTTCCTACAAGAGGAAGATGAAAGCAGGGCTGATGGACTCCTCCACTTGATCCTTGTCAATCCATCTGGATAATGACATCCTATTATAATTTTATGGGAGGAAACCCATATTATTTATTTCTGAGTTTTGGTTGATATGATTAAGACCTTTTCTTTTTTATTTTTTCATTTTAGCTCATCATTTGTTCAAGAATTCATTATATCCTGATCGATTGATTTATCTAAAATGATTTCTACTACTTTTTACTGCATGCATCGACATATTTTTCTGCTTCCATATTTCTTATCTTCTATGTACTGGTTTTTTATCTAGTTCAGGTATTTTTCTTCTAACAATTTTTGTAGGTTTCCATTCTCACATCACCATCCAAAATTTTACTCCATGTAAAGACCTTTATTATATTTAACTCTCAATTCCCTAATTTAAATTCAAAATTTTCATCTCTAGTCTGTCTCTACTATTGTTGACCTTCCTCCGATGTCTCTTTCTAAAATGGTGTTGAAACTATTTCATTTTTTGTGTGGGGGATAAATTATTGAGATTTATTGTGTTTACACCTAGATTATTATTTTTTTCACTATTCTTGGAGATGTTTCTATTTGAAGAAATGATTTAACATAAAATATCATTAACCCATTTAAATAAAAGAAAAAATTTCTATGAAAATGATTAAATATATTTTTATTCATGCTTATAATTTTGGAATGATTTATATTTTTAGAAATTTACTTCTAATTATTAATTTAATATATTTTTATTGACTTATTACTGGTTTTTATGCCCCGAGTGATTAAACAATATTTTTTAATTCCATTCCCAAGAGTATTTTGGACCAACATTGTTAAATTATTTTTTGAGAATATTTCTTAAGAGATACTTAGGGCATGGAAATCTTTAAGAACTTGCATTAGAATTTTATCAAGGATATTATTGAATAAATACACTATTTAAATGATTGAATAAATAGTTTTCCGCCATTTATCATGAAATACACCTTTACTTTTTTCCTTATTTGGCTTATAGAAGCTATGAATGGCCTTATTAGGGTTGAGCCAGGTTGCAATACCATTTTATTCCTTCCCACCCTTCCATTTTTATAAGTGCATGATTTTTACTTGAATTAGTATGGGGAGATGGTATTTATTGATGGATATAAGATGCATACTATTGAGGATATGTATAGTGAATTTTCAACATTATCTTTGGAAAGTGGTCTATTGTTATTTTGATATACCATTTATAATCATCCTATTAAAAAAATATAAAAAAATAATATGGTTTGTGTATTTAGAAGGTAAAACATCACCATTAGAAGGACAATGAATCTTATGATGGATCATATGAGGTTAGGTGATGCATGTGAGATCTGGCTTAAACACGTCATTCAAAAAAGAAAAATGAGAAATGAGAAACTTTCATTACACTTTTATGAAACATCCATTGACCATCCCAAAGGTTTTGGGGGTGTGGTGATGCTGCTTTATAGAGGAGGTTCTTAATTTCATTATTCCTAATGATATTATATTATACTTGAGAGTTTACACTCCCTTTTTAGATTTATTTTTATCATCTATCCACCTACCCTCAGCCTCAGAGTCATTTGAACCTGATTACTAAAACCCTAATGATTAATTGTGTTTTTGTATTTATAGAGTGGAGATGTTAAAACCAATAAAATCCTATATTTAGGTACATGTATTCAAAGTATTATCATATCTCCAATTTTTTTTACATTACGTGATTAAATAAAATTAATGGTGATGGAAATTAGAATATGTTTATAACATCTAAGGAATAGTTGAGAAATTGTAATTAAAGGAATAAATGATATGAATAAAGAACTTAACTGTGAGACAAGATATATTTTTTCTAAAGGAGTGATTCTAGAGGACAAGTTTTTTCTATTAACACTTATTTTTATTTTCTTGGTTGAAATGCATTCTTTATTTTTAAATATTTCTTTATATGAAATCCTTATTGAGATTATTTTTTACTTGAGGACAAGAAATTGCTCAAGTGTGGGGGAATTTGAAAAAATAATTCATATATATATATATTAGATAAATTTATTTAATATCTATTCATGGTTTATTCAATAATACATCGGGTTTTTCTAATTTTTGTAGGAAATAGGAAATCAATTTTTAAAAGTTCATCTACTGTAATTTTAGTAATTTCAAATATTACACATCACAAAACCCATGTATGTCATGAATTCCTAGAGAAAAGGACACCTGTAGACTGAAGGCCAACCTAGGAAACTAGTGAAAGTCATGAATCATCCATGAAAAATATATACATGATGTAAATGTTTAAATTCTAAACCTACTAAAGATTCAAGTTGTAAAATCCAAAAGACACAAGATTTCTAGGTATTTTTGAGGATCTGAGTATGCAACATTAATTTCCATTACATGCATGAAATTTTTGAGGAATAATTCATTTAAATCAATCTCATGAAATAAAAACTTTATGCATTTAGAGTTTATCAAGCATATTTTTATTCTAACACCGAAATGGAACATGATAAAACTACAATTTCATTATTTATTATACTATTTCTTCTTTACACCTTTATAGACATTGTTTTATTCTATTTTCTCTCATTCTTTTCTAATCCTTTGCTACCCCACATTGTTCCAAAGACTTGTGGATTTATCATCCCTATTCTAACTACAATTTCAATTTCAATTTCCTCTTTCAACCATATTTGAAACATGTCATTTCTTATGCCTTCATTCAAGTAAGTGCATTTATTACTTTAATTATGGATTTTTATAATCTAAATTGTTTAATTTATATATCAAGCATGTTTCCAATTTACCTTTTATATAATACCATTTTTATCATGTGCAGATAATCTTCTAGGGTTAAGGGTTGCGAGTAGGGGTATATTAAACCCAATAAATCCTTAAATAAAAACACGGGTGACCATTTTTCTTGTAATTATGTTAAGAGTTATTGTTAATTATATTCTTTTTCACAACCCTGATCTAATTAATTGAAATAGAAGGCCCCTAACCCAATTGGATTTGATTAGGTTAAGGCCAATAGCCTATAACACTTTTTGCTTTTAAATCCAGGCCTTATACAGTTGGGTTGCTGACCACCTCTAGAAAAAAGCATAGTTTCTGTCTTAGGTAGATCTAATTGGTTTGAACAAAACCAATTGGAGACCTTTGTGCTACTTTTTAGTCTAATCCATAGGACCATACTAATCTAGATCGAGGAATACCCTTTTTTAATCCCTAAAATTGACCCGAGTCCCTTCTCATTCTTCTGATATAAAACCAAACTATATAATCCTTAGAAGAAAAACCAATAAGGGTTATGTGAGGAATCCATCTACCAGGTTATAATCCATAGGTTACCAGGTATCCCTGCTTTTCCCTATGGGTTTGACCCCATACTTTCACAATGATATACCTTTGTAACTAGTGTAGTTTGTGATTTATAAATTTATAATTTGATCAATTTGCATTCAGAATCATTGAAATTGCATGGAAAAATCACTATGTCTTATATAATCATGATTATAACTTTTAGAAGCTCGTTTTTATCCCTATTTTTTATAATAGGGATACTTTCTCATATTTCTCATTTCCTAATTCTTTTTATTTTTCAAGTTATTGTATGAGATAATATTTTTATTAGTAGTTGAAAATTATTCTCCAAGCCAATAATTTTTGATTACTCAGGAAAAGGAACACAAAATCTTTTAATATTGATATTATTTAGAATAAAAATATTGTTGGAACCTAATATTATGATACCAATTGTAAAGATAATTTTGGGTGTGGTCAATAATGAGTGGGGGGGGGGGATGAGTCAGTGTTGAGTGACTTATTATTAATTTAAACCCCTTACCTTATATTACCCATGTATCCATTCAGTGAATGGATCTCAATATCATTTTCTCCACTCAACCTTTTTCTGTATTCATGTAATGATGATCAAGAAAGAAAAATAACATGGAACATTAAGATTTGTTAATGAGTTTCACCTCTAATGTGGATGATGGTGTCCCCAATGTACATTGGTTTTTATCTTACTCAGACACAACTTCTCTTTTATTATTAAGATTACACTTAGGTTAGGTTATATGATTGGGACCATAATCCTGACACAAATCAGGTTCAATAAAACCACCGAATTGATATTTCTAGGCTCCCAAACCAACTAGGACTCTCCGTTCAAATAAAAGATTCATTTTGCACCACCTTGAGGTATGAATATTGGTAGTGAAGTATCATTCCCCTCTTAGAAATAATGTATTTGATATGATTCCTTGATCAACAATAATCTATGTGTATGCCTCTTCTCTTATTTAGAAATTATGATATTGAGATATTATAGGATATCTACTCACCACCTCCCCCCGAATGATAGACAATAATTGTAATCTATTCTCTTTATTTCCTTCTTATTAAATATGTTTGGATAATCTTATCATATCACAATGTTTGATCTCATCACATCTTCAACATAAAGGATATTTAGATATTGGGTTAGATTATCTCTCACTTTGAGAACTTTAATGATGGATGAAATATTAGAATAACATAAAATCAAGATCACTCTTATCAATCATCCTTTATTCTAATCATTTTTCTATTTTTCTTCTTAGTATATATCCTGAATATTATTTCATACATTGAATATAAAATCACTTTAACATGTTTTCTTTTTGTTATCCATTATTATTGGCCTTCAAAAATCATTTAAACTCTTTTAATCTCTATGTTATATCTAGAATTATCGGATCATTTTCTTTTCCTTTTACTTCTATACAAAAATCACATGAACTTTAAACATCATGTCTTCCTTGAAAATTTAAAGTGATAATGGAATGGTGTGGATTACTTCATCATGATGTTGGATTCTTTATGTTTTTTCTTAGTTTCATTATAGCATATCTGATTATGGCATGACATAATCTATTTTCTCTTTTTACTAAAATTCCTATTTTTCATAGCATTACACCACAATATGTATCCTAAAACATTTTATTCACCACAATCCATGGTGTGGTCATCTCTTCATAACGTGGGCACATCTCAAATTCTATTACTATATTTGTCTTTTTTTACATGCATAGATAGGGTAACCATGTGATTTTATTCTTCATGACTTGTATATCACTCATCTTCTCCAAAAATATTTATCAAATGGTTTAAATAATGATAATAATAATAATCATGATATTTAATTCACTAAATAATAGATTAATAATTGTCTAAACTATTTATCCTTCTAGAACATGAACTTCTAAAACTTCCTATTAAATTTTATAAATATCAATTTTTTTGAAAAGGGAGTTAACTTTATGTATCACCTTTAACACTGTGATAACCTTTAAATATTTTTTGATTAAAATTTTCATTTCTTATTGTAAGTATATACATTACCAAATTTTCCAATCTATCAACTTGCAAAATCATTTATATCCCTATTAAATTCTAGAATAATCAAATTTAACTTTGATACATTTCACAAATTTGTAACACAAAGACTCTTATATACGAGTCAGTAAATCTTAATCATTATAGTATGGATATTTAACATTTTATTACTTTTAAATCTAACCCAAAAGGTTACTTTTATGTATTGCAGATAGCATGTAAGGAAATTTGCTGATTTCAAAAATCTTCCATGAGATGAATTTACATATGGGGAAGTTACCTTTACATGTTACACTAAAACTCCCATGGACATTACCAATTCTTGAGCAAAAGATTAAAATGACTCTTATAAATTGAATTGAAAACACTTATGTATTGGAAAATTTTATAAAATCTATAACAAATTTCAACCCATAATTTCTAGAATTCATGAAAATATATCAAAAAGTTCAAATAAATTTGTAATAAAACCAAATTTAATCACTACTAAAAAATTCAAAAACTTTATAAAACAAATAAATACCCCTCATATTATTTCAATGGATCTTCCACTACCACATCCAAATTTAAAACTTTTTCAGAAATCATCCAAGTTTATTATAGATATTAACCTATATTTATACATGATATTCTCTAGGATAAATATTCTTTAGAATACAATCCACCTTTTATTCTACTCCAGTTTTAGCTACCCTCTTCACAAAGTTAAAGTGTCTGTAAATTTACACCCTCCATGAATCTATTACCAAATTTTTATATTCTAAATCTTAGTTAATGAAACATTATCACATACTAATTTTACACTATGAGTATACAAAATATATTTATACTTTGATCAGAAGCAACTATATAATTTTCAATTATATTCTCCAAATGAGTATTCCAATTTCAATAATATTATTACAAGCAACTCGAACAAACATATTTTACATGTGAATGGATATATAATTATATATCTAATATAATAACTTAAAACATATTCCATATTCATATGGATAATGATAACTACTCACTTTTAATATTCAAAGTGTTTCCCAAATACTCATATAATATTTACAACTCAACATTTATCGGAACATTTCTTGGGAACTTCAACCATGTTCTCATAAATATTCTTGGGGTAGTCTAAAATAATTTAAATTTATTCTTCCTCAACAAATATTAACACCATACTTATTTATTTCATGATTATTTTTTTTAAATTTGAAACCTTTTTTTGGAAGAAAGAAAATGAAAGTACCAAATGACAAGGGAAAGGGAAAACATGGAACACCCAAGATAAAAGAAACTACCTGTTTATCTTATTCACCAGCCACTTGGTAAGTATTCATTCTTTATGCCTAATAGAATCCATATTTTTCTCTTCCACTCCTGCGTCCCTGACCTCTCATCCTCCCTCTGCTTGCACTTGCCCTGTTCAAGAGCACTTGGAGTCTTTCTTGAATTGTCTCTGCATCAGTGCTCTCAGAATCTGAGCTATCCTCTGAGTCATCCTTTCATTTGTTATTAGATACATTTTTACAAACTGGAGTCGTCATTTCTTCTGCAATAGGCTACTCAACCTCCATTGGGGAAGCAACTGAGGGCGATGTCTTCTTGTAAGAAACAAGTTGGAAGCCCTCATTATCCACAATAGGCTTTGAATCAGAATAACTGGCCATAGAGATGACCAGGGAGTCAGAATCTAAGATTTGGTTACCTTTTCAAATCACCAAGTCAACCATAGTTTCCTGTAGTTGAGGTTATTCTTCCCTAACTTGTTCCTTTCCCGGAGTAGAAATGACATGATGGTTCTCTTCTTCCATAAAAATATCAACCCAAGATTTCTTTTTGTTTCTAGAAGGGGGAGCACCAACCTAGGGTGAGACAGGGCAGTCTTCCTTTGTTTCAACCTTAGATGCCTCTTCATGAGTAACATCTTGTGCCTCTTTCTCAGCAGGATAAGAAACAATGACCTAGTATTACATACTCCTACACAATTATTTACTATCTTCATGTAACAACTGATGGTTAGATTTCAAATTATAGGCAGATTTTCTATTATTGAGACAATTATTCTCGTTGTGACCACACAAAACACAAAAGTTGAAAACTATAGACCGTCGAAAATAAGATAGGTCATGACCAATGAGATTGCAGTCTTTGCAGAATTTAGGCATTTTTTCATAAAAAATCTTCATCTTAATTATATCATCATTAGTCATAAGCATTACTTTTTCAACAAGAGGAAAACCCAGCTCAACCTCTACCATAAACCTAGCAAAGTGACCAAAACGAGAAACTGCCATTTACTTATCAATTTTAAATGGAATACCAATGGATAAGGAAATATCATACAATATTTTTGGATGCCAAAGTATCCATTTTAAGCCATACAATCTAACCCAAATTTGTGTAGTAGTGTGACCAACCTCCAAGGGATTGGACTTTTTATCCCATTCACGCAAGTGAATAATTCCCAGTTTTCAAGAAATGGATCCAAAACGCCATGCTTGAGTTTTCAATTCCTCCATGGGGAAAAGCATATGAAAGCATCCTTAACCAAGCGAGACACACTTCCATGAGGAAAATCCCCAAATCAATGAAACAAGATCTGTGAGTTCTTCAATTTTCATACATTGTGAACCTTTAGGAAGGAATAGTTGAGCAATGATATAGAACTCACCCATTTTGAGCCATTTGGAGACCGCAATGAGATGCGCTTTAATGAGAGAAATATTTCCTTTTCTTTGAATGAGAGAATAAAGTCCTCCTTTGAGGGAGGCAAAGGAGAGAATGCGATTTCATTCCTGGTGAACTGCCTTAGCATACTCCGTAACAGGATCAGTAGAACCTGTTCTAGTAGATGCCCCCTTCGAGTCTACTCCATTGAAACCCTGAAATGGCTTAGTGAGCGAACAATTGATTCCCACAACAGATGGTATACCTGTAACCTCCATCATCGCTTTCAAATTTCCATCACGAATTGCGACAGCCTCCATAGAGGCAGAGGTCAAACATCATCTGATCTCTGCATCCATAGTAGGGTACATCATCCTCACACCATCATACATCGCTTCCCCCTTTCCCTCTGTTCTAGCCGCATCACCAGAGGACCCACCACTATGAAATCCAGGCATCGACTTCATAGGGCTGGAGGTTAAGATATTTCTGATCTTTACATCAATGAAATAGATCTTCCTCTTCACAGAATCAAAATACTTTACCTCCATTGAAAATTTTCCAGCTGCAGCGCCTGATGTCCTACTATCATCTTGAGTTACAGACAACATCTACGATTTACACAGATTCATCCCACCGCGCACGCTCACCACCGAAGACCTGTAGCAGTCGAATCTACCCCAAGTAAGGAGATCCATAGAAGACATCGGAGGCAACGAAGATCGAAAACCTCTGCCGAAACAATTTATAGAGTGAGAAGATTCCACTTATCTCATCCCCCCATCAATTTATTTCATGATTATTGATAATAAATATAACTCAATAAAAAGTGGGTTCAATAGGGTGGACAGTTAGAACTAATTGTGTGCTAACCATGAACCATGTATTTCTTTATTATTTTTCATTATTTGGAACTTTAAACTCCAAAAAATCCCAATAACAGAATAAATAAATGAAATAATTAATATAAACACATATGAGTGACCCAAGAAAATTATCCTCACTATTACACTTTGTTCCCCTAAAAAGTCATCAGGGCTCTTCATCAAATAATAGGTGGGGTAATTTCTCTTTTACTAAGGCCTCACACTCCCAAGTATTATAGATAAAATTTCCAATATTACATTATAAATGGATTATGGAATATATTTACCCAATATAAATTTATCCTTGGAGTCAAAATTTTTTTTTAGTCACTCAGTCATAGAAACATACAACTCTTATTCTATCTATTTTGGGCTCAACACATGGGAGGGATGAAGATGATATTTATTTAATTAAGAAACATAGATGATGTTATGAATTGATTTCATCCAATGAAGAAACAACAATTGATATGAGTTTTTGACACTTTTAGCGATCTCTAAGGGTCCTACATACCTCAGGGTGAGTTTAACTTTCTTACTAGGTTATCATAGAGCTATATGAGGTGATGCCTTTAAGAACTCTTGGTCACTAAATAAGAACTCAAAAGTATGGTTACATGATTAACATAATATTTATGGAGGATATTAGTTATCACTATTCACTACTAAATAATATTAATCTTACCATTCAACACCTGAATGATTCTGAGTCCCACTAGAGAAGTCTCACCCACCTCATTCCAATAAAAGGTAAAACATAATGGATGACTATATATGAACTTAAAACATAAATTTTTATATAGTATTGGTATATATTATTATAATAAAACTCAACCAATTATATATGTGTATCATGTTACCCTCAGAAATCGAAAACACAATCATGAATCATTTCATCTAAAATATAGATCACCCAGTTTGTTTGCTAATCAGTTTTTTAATGATAATACATACTAAGTTTTACTTTTTATTCCTTTATATAATCAATAGTTAAACCAAGAATATATATTAAAAATTATATCATACCCCCCATGCAATTTTAGGACTTCATAGACATACAACTTTCCAAGATTCTCTACCTTGGTGTTATTTCTAATCAAAATAAAATGAGTTAAATTATTCAATTGTACAATTAAAAATATAAAGACCCTGAATGTATTTTCTCAGAGCCAGTGCATTATATTAATACAATGGTATAATAGACAAGGAAGTCATATCTCTAAGGACTAAATAGTTTAGTAGTTTTGGAAAACCAGATACAAACACAAGTTTTACATTACAAATTTGAAATGAAATACAATATAGAAATTCCATTGGAAACATTCATAAATATTTGATTATCTCTATAATTCATTCATAATATTCATCTTCACATCCCAGGTAAAAATAAAAAATAATAAAGGGGTGATATCTGATGCTCAGTAAGAGTAAGTAATACAACATATTCATAAGTAATAAGACCTGGTGAATAACTAAAAATACACATGCCATTAAATCATAATCTTGAGAATAATATGGCAGGAATAAATGTTTATTAAATAATGAAATAATAAAACATTACCATGAATATTATACTAGTCAAATAATTACATGGAATATCAATTACAGAATTCATAATGAGGGAATGCATAAGAATAGACATCATAAACATACCATCAAGGCCTCAACCTAGATACCATACAAAATTGGTAAAAACAGAGTCTAATTTGACTCAAGTGACCTACTGATGCATCAAGGGGATATAGTAGGACTCAAACATCACTTAATAAGTAAAATTCATTCCTCATATTAATGGGGATAAACATAACAAACATCAACATATGAAAAGTAAATAATTTTTCCCAATCTGTAAACATAATCACTAACCATTTTGAGTAGTATGGTGAATGGTATCAAGATGGAACATCCATAGTCAAAATTATCATAAATAATTTAAAAAAATATAGTGGATGATTAAAATAATAGATAAATCTCAATAAATAATAAAATTCAAGAGATGATTTGAAATAAATGAAAATACTCTAACAAAATCCTTGAGAAATTTTTGAGGTAAATACCCATTTTACTTTGAAAAGAAGAGTTCTTTTGGAAAAACATTTATATTTTTCATGATAGTTTGTATAATACTAGTAATGATAAAATATATTTTTTCTTGACAAAAGTTGTTATTTTATAAAAATAATAGAGTTACAAAACATATAATGGATGGTACTTGAAAATGGGTAAGAAATTTAGATATTCCCTTTAACCGGGCTTGCGTACTTGGAAGAATTGAGAAGGGATCCTTGTAAAACATGTATTTACCCAAAAACAGAAGATAAAATGATAAGAATACATAATTTGGGAACATATATTGCAAATTTATAATAAATATATGAAATAAATGAAGAAATATATTAGTGTATAGAGGGAGAAAGCATAACCCAAAGGAAAATGGCGATTCGTGAAGAAATCCTTACCTTATGTATGAATGTGTTCTAAAATTGGAATTAATGTCCTAGAATATGAAATTAGACTCAAAAATAATTTAATTCATAAAATGTTAAATGTGCATTATTTTATTGTAATTTTATTAAGTTTATTATGTAATTTTTTATAAGTTTTAAGATATAATTTTATCGCTCAGGAAAATTCATTTCCTTGGTTTTACTGATAAGTATACTCATATATGAGTATATAAGTTTATGTAGAATGGGTATAATTATTATAAGTCGCTAAACTTAAACATTACATAATATTGAGTTAATTCAATAATTTTAATTTCGATCAGATCGAGGATATTTCTAGGTTTAGAGTTTTAGAGAATTATGCGATAACTATTATATAATAGACCTAGACATAACATGTGGAGAGTTACACCCAGTATCCACTTTTTCCACCAAAGGAAATCCTTTAAAAAACATCATTTCTTTTTATTGATAAAAATTGTCTTGATTTATTCCTTCTCTTTAACATCCTTATACCCGATAGAAAACATTTCAAAAATTCAGGATGAGCATAAAAATCTCACTAATGAATACAAAATAAGGATTAAAACCATTAGTCAATTAATATTTAAAACCCACGAAAACATTTTAACAAAATCATAATTTTCACACATAAAAAATAAAATCTTTATCTTACATCATGTAATCATAATATTCCTACAAAACTTCATAGAAATATAAAAACATAAAGGTAACCTATGGAATTAATATCATACTTACATTTTAGCTTTCACAACTATATAGGGAATAACCTTTATGGTTACGTTTGGAATACCCATTATAATATATTCCCTAAATCTCTTAGGATAAAACTTAATGTTTACAACCATTATGTTACCTAATGAATTAAAGTGCTATCATGGGCTCACCAACCGTTGGTTGATCACGAAACCACCTGTTTACTTAAGATATTCCCATGAACCATAATGTAATCATAATATATAAACCAATCATAAATAAAAAATAACATTTCCACTTTTAAGTCACATTTCATCTTTAAAAGACACGCAATCATAAATAAAAACACTTAATTTTAAAATAAAATGGTAAAATTGTAACATAAAAATCAATATATAATAGTGATATAAAAGAGAGAAATTCCATTTGTGACATATATCTAAAAAAACATTCAAAGCTTTTGAAATAATCAATACCCTTTTGAAACAGAATTAAAACATTTTAAAAGAAGATTTTTTTGAATCAAAGTGTCCAATACCACATTGAAACTTTTGGAATAAATTTATAATTAAAAACATTCATGTCCATATAAATAAGTTTTTAAAATCATTTTGAAAACATGGACATGAGGGAGAAGGATTTTAAAGATTAAATCTTTAAAACATTTCAAACAATGTTTTAGATAAAGAGTACTTTACAATTTTGAATGTTTAAACTATACATCACATGAAAGTAGAACATTTTAAAAGAAATTAAATATCATGATTAAATATATTATATGGATAAGTAATGTTAAAAGGTCTGTATATACACTTTATAAAGAAATAAAGGTGCATATCATCAAGAAATGTCTCAATGAAATAGATTGAGATGAAGTCCCTTACAAAGATCATATCCTTAGATTAAGGATAAATAAATGAAATAATTATGTGTGAAAAATATAAATACACCCAATATAAGTGGATATTAATTTTAAAACAATAATAGGTCATTCCCACATATTCTTTGAAAAACAAAACCAATGAAATGGATATTTAACTCAATGAATGAAGATTGATTTAAGATTTCCCTTACCTCGATTCCAACTTGTTTCGTTTGTTATTTATATTAAAGAATTATAAACATATGTTAATTTATAATTGTTTAGGAACATTTTTTATAATACCTTTTATATCACTTATTACCATGTTATAAAAATTACATAATTATTTAAGTTCATATCGGTCTTTTTGTTGATATTTGGTACTTGAGTCGAAAATGAACTTGTTTTGATTTAAATTGTACATGTGGCCAAAATTATATCATATCCAAAATATTATTCATGATTTAAAAATCATATATATCCATCATATTTTTATCTATAATAGTCCATAACATTTGGAGATAAGAAATGAAATGCACCATTCATGGAGATGATAGGCCGTACGTACGCATAAATGCTACTTTTATTTCTTTTTCATATTAAAGGAATGAAAAATAAATGATACATAAGTGTATTATAATTTCAGTATAATATATATGTTATATATGTTAAATAATTTCATTAAATGCATCCTTTATATGTTCCATGTATGGAATGAATGAGTCATATCACTTTGAGGGGGCGGTAATGCACACTTCCTCAAATGAGATTATCATATTTACACATTATGGAAAGCATAAAGGTATGATGTAAATAAATATTAGAGAAGAATAGGGGAAATATAAATATAATATGTATCATATATAAATATAGTTCCATCATAATGTAAACCATGATAGGTGGTAGGAGAAAATCAAAGAATCATCATTTTGTGCGACAATAGTTCACCGTACATAGAAACAGTATGTTCTATATCCATTAGATGGAGGTATGTGTAAGTGTCAGTCGAAAACTTAGAATAAAAACATCTTAGAATATTTAGGATACTGTTTTTTATGTAATTTTTGAATAAGTATAGAATAGGGAGTGGATAATAAAAATAGAGAAAAGGATCTTGGGAGAAGACATTACCCCAAAATCAGGTAACATTTTTTGATTTGTGCCAAAAGGATTTCTTAAATTTCCTTATTCCAAAGGTAAGGATTCTATGAGGAAGTGAGGGATTTTGGGGGATTATTTGAGAAGAATTTGGATGAATCAAGGGGCTTGATAGGTGTGAGTAAGTGGGTAGAGTTGGTGTCCTTTTATAAGAGATAGGAGGGTCACTTCAGGAAAGTCTTGAAATATTATTTTATTATAAATTGATTTTAGAATTGTAATAGATAAAAAGTGATATATTTATATTATAATATTTTTATGGGTCTAAATACTCTCAACCAATAGGTTTTAGAAAATGTTAGGTCACAAATGTAACCTTATCTTTTGGCTTTAACCCTTAGTTAAATAAATTAACTTTTACCATGTCTTCTTGTATTTTTACACTATATGGTCAATATAGTTACTATAAAATTCCAATCGAACCTCAAGTGAATAATTAATGACACTTTTAATATTATACAATTCATTTCGACAAATATTATATTTTTATGACTAGTGTATCATTTAATAAATTAGTATTTTTTTTTTAAAAACGCATTTATTTGAGTTTTTACACTATTTAGTAATTGATTTTTGTTAAAGCTATAAAAACTTGATTCATCCAAGAAAACCACATTAAATCAAATACAACATTTCATAACAATCCAAAAAATTCGTGTATGGCATAAAAATGTTGAAATTAATTTTATTTTAATATTTTTAATATCATTTTATTCGAATGTTTCATTAATAAGATAATCACTACATTGTCATTGTGTTATAAATAAATTTATTTATTTAATATATAAAAATTATAAATAAAATTACATGATTTGGGAAATAATTTTATATTTATAATGAATATTTATTGTCTAAGAGATCAATTATATCACCCAACTTAAAATTTCTTTACTAAAAAGATTCATGTTTATGTTATATTTCTCTTTACTTTAAATTAATTTTTATAACATGTCTTTTTCACACCCAAGTGGCTCCGAGATTCCAAAATTTCAGCCTAAGGTTTGTTTTGGTCTCCAATTACTCATAAGAATATGATGACACATTTTAGGGTAGTTTTATATTATTATAATATAATTGTTTTACCCTTATTTACCTAATTTACCCATTAACCATGGTAAATAAAAATAATTTCTGAAGTTACTATTCATAATGTCCAAAAATAAAATGGGCCTATTTAAATAATTTGTACTTTCTGATTCCAAATATAGAATCCATTTTTTTAAAAATTCAAAACATATAAGTTGCAGTAATTAATTTAAAATTAATTTTTGTGGTTAAAACGATAACACAGGTTTTCAAAAAGTAATAACCATCAAAAGGTTAACATGTGTTTACATATAATTTTACTGTGAAATTACCTATAATGAACAAAAATTTATTAAATGATAAAAATATAATCGAATTACAATTTAAAACCAATTAAAAATATAATCTAACTATATAAATAAATTAGACGAATAGGCAATTCTGAATTAAAATGCAGTATTTTCAATATTCATTAAAATATGAATTTCATCAAAAAATACCAAAATTTCATCCAAGGTAAATTTTGATGTCCCAATTCCAAATAAGAAGTTATTTTTAAAATAGTACATATAAAAGTGAAAAAAATTTATTTTCAAAAAGGTTTCACGATCAAAAGGCGGTAAAATAACCTTTTAAAAATATTAGTGTATTTTATGCTTAAAATTGGATTCATTCTCATTTTAAGCCTACAAATTTTTTGGATAAATGTAATTTTTTTTAACAAATGTTTTTAATAATATTTTAGTTAGTTTTATTTATTCCCACCAATATAATGGGTAGGCGTTAACTATCATTTAAAATAATAATATTTATATTGTATCATTTTTCGATATAACTCAATGTTGTGTGAAACATAAGATTTCAGAGAAACCTATAGTTGCGTGTCGATTACGCTATCAGAAAAATCATCCCATTAACATAAAATTATTATATAAGTCATAAATATTACTAAAAAGGTATTATTATATAAATACCTAGAATGTTACATCCTTCCCCCTTTTGAAAATTACATCTTCGCAATTTTAAAATTTGGCTCGATAACTTCACTGAAAATCCCACATAAGAAAAGGAGTCCACAAAACTATCACTTTAAAATAAATAAAGATATGTACAAAAGTCACCTGAGATAACACATACTAGGATTTCATGTATGAAATCATGGATATGGAAGAAAAACTAACAATCTTGTTCTGATGTAGAGTGATAGAAACAAGATCCAGAGAAAGTTAACAATTAGAAAACCACAAACTTATGATGGGTTAAGTAGTATTTGATTTCCTAGTCTAAAAAGTAAACGTATAATGATTTTGTTTTAAGGTTATTTTTATAAAGTTGTGGAATTATTTTAAAACTTAGAATAATAAAAAAAATTTACTTACTTGAAAAGTAGAGTTTTATTCTTTAAATCAAATTCCACCACAAAATCATTTTTTCTCCAAACAATGACTATTCAAGATGAATCAAATTATTAATCCAAAAAAGAGTAACAATATATTTCTCCTATATTGAAACATTAATTGAAACCAAAATGGTTAGTTCAATATCAGATAATCCCCCAAAAGAATAATCCTTTATAAGGATAAGGACTAATTTTAATCTCCAAAACTCAACAGTAATACCCAAAGTTTGACATAAACCATTCAGAAAACAAAATTACTTTAAATTTCTCAAAATAATCCTAACTAATATTGAAACCCAAAAGTCATAAGGATTTGATCAAGTAGTATTCAATGATAAATTTTAACTTGTATCTCCAATTAAAATCAATCACTATTAAAGTCTCATACCAAAAAGTAATTACCTTAATCACATATTCCCCAAGTTAGGTTAATGATTTCCATAAATAACCTAAATCAATATAACTCCACAACAAAAACTTAGAATAATACAAAATAAAATTCAACCATTACTCCTCAAAAAATCACGTAGTATTCTATTTTCATTAGGCATATAGGGTTCCTAAAAAAGTGAACGTCTTTCAAAATAAAATTTATCACTTAATCCCTAAATCATTTTCTCATACTAAGGAAATCCATTTGATAAAATTTAAGTTCCCAAAATCAAATTATTCTTATTTAATACACATTTTAAACTAAAAATATAATTTCATACTAACCAAGGACTTCACATAGGCTAGTGGTAGGTGATAAAGGCCCATCACACTCCGATTGTTGGTTTGATTCCCATAGCCTTGTCCGACATGGTGGGCTGTCACATGGTCTGTCTGTTTTCTTTTTTAAAAAATTTTATAATTCTTATAAAATTAAAAATATGAGTTAGAATACTAAAAAATATCCATAAATATTTTTATCCTCAGAGGTTACTCTATACCTTTCATTTTTCATCGCCATAAGTACTACCCCATAACTACCTCAAAAATAAATGTCTCCCAAAATACCATTAATTACCTTGAAATTTCATAACATAAGCCTAAAAAGGGTTTTATTAGACATTGAAATTTTGATCAATCTTAAAATTATAAACCCATGATGATATCCATAACTCTTAAGAAAACAACCTAATCTCCAAAGTGTTCTAAACCAACCTATAATACGAACTATAAGTCTCTAACCTTAAACATTACATAATCTTGAGTTAATTCAATAATTTGAGTTTGAATCACATCAAGGATCTTTTTAGGTTTAGAGTTTTAGAGAATTAGGCCATAAATATTACATAATAGACCCATACATCATTTGTGGATAGTTACACTCAGTATCGGCTTTTTCCACCAAAGGAAACCCTTTAAACAAAACATGATTTCTTTTTCTTGATACAAATCTTATTAACTTCTTAATTTCTCTCACCCATACTAATACCCTATGGAAAACATTTAAAAACCTAGGATGAGAATAAAAATCTCACTAAGGAATATAAAATAAGTAATAAAATCGTTAGTGAATGAATATTTAAAACCCATGAAAACATTTTAACAAAATTATACTTTTCACCCATAAAACATAAACTATTTATGTCATGAACCCCTCCCCACAAAGTGTACCCCTCCTAGGCCAGGAATGTGAGAATGGAGATAATAACCCCCGAGTCCTGCCTCCAGTAGGCCCCGCGTTGGTGACTAGCACCGAGGATATAATAACACACGAATGGGAGGCATTACCCTCTAAGAGAACACATGCAGAAGAGAGAGATAAGATAGACACCAACAAACTCCAACTTAGAACTGAAGTATGAAAGAAAACCCAAGTGCAAATATGTAATGTCATGCAAAAGTACTACAACTGAAAGGGAAAACTGCAAGTACCCAAAAGAAAGTAAAAATAGCTGATACCACAAGCCCAGACAGCTCATGCAACCCCAAGCTAGTAAAAACTATCTTGATCTACAACTTGATCCAAGTGACCTGAAAAACAGTTTATGTATAGAAAGGGTGAGTATAATAGTATAATCAGTAGGATCCTCCCTAAATCCTCTCCTGAAAAAGTAAAGAAAGCATGCTAAAGTACAATGAACAACAATTGAAACTAACTCGTCACCTATCAGGTATACGGAGTTCCCGACCTCACTAAGGATACTCTCACCAAGTAATGCATACAAGAATATAGCATATAGTAAATAATATCAAGGGTACCCCACTATTACTTCCCCACTGATTTGTCACCTTTCCCCAAATACATACATCCTATACATCTATCTCCGAAGGCTTGCCCGCAGACACCTAGGCTAAGCTTCACAATCTGCATCACATTCACCACAAAGGCTTGACCACCGACACCTAGGCAAAGCACCACACCATACTCACAACCAAAAGTAACCAGGTAATTTCTGGGAGCCACCACAGCTCACATAACTTGTATCATACACCGTGTATTATACCTCAAGCCATTATAGCCCATACACTGAGTATGGATCCTCAAGCCATCACAGACTATACACGTTACACCTATAGTAGTCCATAGGATACTATATCTAGAATATATGTGTGTGAATAACCACAAGCCATTACAACCCTCTACACACATACATGGGGAAAACAAACCACTGTGCCTAATGGCACTAGTATCTACCAAGAGAAGAGAGCGAGGTTAAAGGGGGTAGTCAACCATTCATCCTCCCATCGGAATGTTGGGAAAAACACTCCCCAGGGCTCAGAATCCCTGAGGTGTCAGTTGACCTTTCTGACAGGGTGGAGTAGTGTATAGAAACAAAAAAGTATAGAATATACTATAACTCACAACCACACTATGGGAATAACCTAGTATTAGACACAACTGCAGCTAACGTCTCTCGGACTCCAGGCTGCCACTTCTAAGACTAGGTATCCTATAAGTACACAACCATTTAAGGTCTTTATTAGCTTACTTCATTCCATTTTTATCAGTTCCACTGTATGTTAATTAATTCTTCAAACATTAATTAACCATGAAAAATTCCACATTAAATTCCATTAACACCACATCCAAAAATTCCACTGTCCCTTTAAAAGTTCTCAACCTCATCATTATGTTTCAACGAACTCCAACCCCATGGGTTAACATCATTTATTCAAACATTCATTACAAAATTACTTTCCCATATTCCCAGGCATTCTAGAAAAACATCCTATGCTACTAAACACAAGGTGCTGAACACGGTGAGTAGATGTACTACTCGTCGAGTCTTTGCAGCCTATAGCAAGAGCATAGAACCATTCTCCCTTGAGAGGCTAAACACGAAAAGCATGTGGCATACCCCACGTGTCTTCACCTCTTTCGAGAGAAGGGTAAGTAAGACCAGCTGCCTTGAGCAGTGGGGAAAAGTAAAGTAAATAAACAACCAAAGAATAATCAAGCATCCAACAATCACATCCATCCCATTCCATCATCCCTAGTGTCCTCCCCGACACCCACATGCATAAACCAATGCATCTTGCCACTCTAGGCGTCATCCGCTGCCACAACCAAAAGGCCTATATGCCTCCACTAATCAAAAAACCCCTTCAGGGTCACATCACATCACAAGCAGTAGGAAATCAAACATCACATCAATTGGGCTATGTCCCTTCTTAACAAACAAGAGGGTATCTCATAACCCTTCAAGGAATTATCAAACAATCAACTCTTCAATCCATATTGATTTAAAAGATTTAATTATTAGGTTCCAAAACCGAGAGACCCAATTAGTAAGCTATCAAAAATTAATTAAAAAATTAATTTTACATGCCTTCAAACAACAAGCAACAACATGTTTCAGGTTTACCAACCAACTGAATTAAAAATGCACTTCGGCATTAATTTGAATAACATAAAATTAGAACAACAACAACAACCAGATTCATTTACATGCCTATTTATCTTTAGACAAATAATTATCAAAATGATTCCAGATTTACGTTCTTTATTAATTTCCACCAATAACAACCGCTAAGCAAGGAAAGCATAGATATCACACAATCTAGAAAAACATGAGGCAATAATATACAATCCATACAATTTCTTTATCTGGTTCAAAGTATTTTATTAGGTCAATTACATTTTTATCCAGAAGGATTCAAAATGATAAAAATACAATTACACTTAAAATAAAGAGAATCAACGAATCCCCTACCTCAAGGTTTTTGACGAAAACCCCAACAACGAAGAACACACAAGAAAGCCAGGTTGATTCTCTAAAAACTCACCTTAGATCTCTCCTCCTAGCATGATCAAGACCAAATATCAACATATTTGGAATCCACACACTTTGATCTACCCATAACAGGTGTAGATCTAAGAAACAGAGGGAAGAGGAGAAGTAGATCTAAGTATATCTAAGAAACCAAACAAGAACGATCACATACCTCAAGAAACCGGCTTCAATTCACCAAGAGAAGCCTTTAGATCGCCTCCAAAATGCTTGGGGGTAGTTCTTCTACCTTAAAGGAAGTGTAATCCTGAGTTATGGCTGCTTAAGAGCTTAAACAAACCATTTATAGGCAAAACGAGTTAGATCCACAATTTTAAAATCTATATTTAAGTTCCCGCACAGTTAGTCCGCATAGTTTGACAAACCGTGCGCTAGCTTCTGCCTCGTCAAACACTCCTCACATGATTAGCCTGCACGGTTAGCTAAATCGTGTGCTAATCGTGTGTTAGCCACAACCTCTAACAGCAACCTCACACGGTTTGGCTACACGGTTTAGACAAACCGTGCGCAGCCCGTGCGAAAGCTACTGCCCTTTAGTTTTCATTAAAAGTCCACCAAAACGCACCCCAAGTCACCTTGACCTCCCGGAACACCTAAAGCACCACATTTTCACAAAGGAATAGACCAGAGAGGTCGAGGCCATTACAATTTATCTTACATCATGTAATCATAAGATTCCTGCAAAACTTCATAGAAATCATAAGACATAAAGTTAACATGTGGAATCCATATCATACTGACATTGTAGCTTTCAAATCTATATAAGGAGTAACCTTCATGGTTATGTTTGGAATACCCATCGTAGTATATTTCCTAGATAACTTAAGAGAAACCTTAACATTTACCTCTGCCATGACACCCATTGCATTGGAGAGCTATCACGGGCTCACCCAACACTGGTTTATCAGGGAACCACCTGTACACTTAAGTAATACCCAAGAACCATAAAATAATCATAACACATAAACTAAGAATAAAGTAAAAATAACATTTCCACTTTGAAATCGTATTTAATATTTACAATACACACACTCATAAATGAAAACACTTTATTTTAAAATAAAGTGGTAAACTTTTAAAGTAAAAATCAATACACAATAGCAAATTTAAAGTGAAAAATTCCAATTATTATGTATATATAAAAAACGTTAAAAGTTATTGAAATAACCAATCCCCTTTTAAAACACAATTAAAACATTTTAAAAGAAGATTTTTTTTGAATCAAAGTGTCCCATACCACATTGAAACTTTTAAAAGCAATTTAAACTAAAAAAAATTCATGTTCATATAAATAAGTCCTTAAAATAATTTTGAAAATATGAAAATGAAATATAAGGATTTAGAAGATTAAATCTTTTAAACATTTAAAACTATGTTTTTGATAAAGACTACTTTACAATTTTGAACATTTAAATTATATGACAAATGAATGTAGAACATTTTACAAGATATTAAATATCATGAGTATATATATATTATAGATAAGTAATTTAAAAGGGATTTATATGCTCTTTATAAAGAAATAACGGTGCATATCATTAAGAAATGTTTCAATGAAAGGAGATTGAGATGAAGTCCCATACAAAGATCATATCCTTAGACTAAGGATAAATCAATGACATAATTATGTGTTAAATATATAAATACACCCAATATAAGTTTATATTTATTTTATAAAAAACATATTCAATTCACACAAATTATTTGAAAAACAAAACCAATGACATGGATATTTAACTCAATGAATATATATTGAGTTAAGATCTCCCTTACCTCGATTCCAACTTGTCTCATTCATTATTTATATTCTTGAATAATAAACATATGTTAATTTATAAATTATTCAGAACTATTTTTTATTATTAATCTTTTATCACTTATTTCCATTTTATAAAAATTACATAATTATTTATGTTCATATCGGTCGTTTTGTTGATATTTGGTACTTGAGTCAAAAATGAACTTGTTTTGATGTAAATTGTCCATGTGGTAAAAATTAAATTTTCTCCAAAATATTATTCATGATTTAAATATAATATATATCCTATATATATATTTTTTGAATAGTCCATAACATTTTAAGATAAGAAATGAAATTCACCATTCATGGAGACAGTTGGCTGCACGTACGCATGAACGCTACTTTCATTTCTTTGTAATATTAAAGGAATGAAAACTAAATGATACATAGGTGTATTAAAATTATAGTATAATATATATTTTCTATATGTTTCATAAGTTCATTAACACCATCATGTATATGTTCCATGTATGACATGAGCAAGTCATATCACTTTGAGGGGGCGGTAGTCCACACTTCCTCAAATTAAATTATCATATTTACACATTATGGAAAGCATAAAGGTATGATGTAAATAAATATTTCAGAAGAATAGAGACAAATAAATATAATATATATTATATATAAATTCAGTTCTATCATAATGGACACCATGAAAGGTGGTAGGAGAAAATTGAACAATCATCGCTTCATGAAGCAGTAGTTCATCGTACACAGAAACAATATATTCCATATCCATTATATGGAGGTATGTGTAAGTGTAGGTTGAAAAATTATTATAACATAATCCTAGAATATTAAGGATACTGGTGTTGTTATGTAATCATAGAATAATAATATCATAGGGAGTTGAGAAGGAAAATAAAGGAAAGGAGCTTAAGAGAAGAAGTTACCTCTAAATCAGGCAACTCTTTTTGATTTGAGCCAAAAGGATTTCTTAAATTGTATTTTTCACATGGTTAGTATTCTAAGAAAAAGGGAGTAATGTTGGGGGATTATTTTATTAGATTTTTTATGAGAAAATGGGCTTTAGAGGTGTGAGTAATTGGGTAGAGGTGATGTCCTTTTATAAGAGGGAGGAGGGGCACTTTAGGAAAGTCTTGAAATATTATTTTATTATAAATTTATTTTAGAATTATAATAGCTCTAAAGTGACATATTTATAGGATATAATGAGGATGGGTCCAGATCCTCTCAACCAATAGGTTTTAGACATGTTTAGGTCACAAATTTAACTTTATCTTTTGGCTTTAACCCTTAGTTAAATAAATTAACTCTTACCATCTCTTCTTGTATTTGTACACTATATGGTCAATATAGTTACTATAAATTGTCAAGATAATCTCAAATGGATAATTAATGAAATTTTCAACATTATCTAAGTGATTTTTCCAAATCATGGATTTTTATGACTACTATTTCATTTAATTAAAAATATTTATTTTAAAAACTCATTTATGTCAATTTTGACACTATTTATAAATTGTTTTTTGTTAAAGCTATAAAAACTTGATTCATTAAAAAATATATATTAAATAAAATATAACATGTCATAATCCTCCATAAAAATCATGTATGGCATAAAAAATTTCAAATTACATTTTTTTTTAAAATTTATAATATCATTTATTTAAATCTTTCATTAATTAGGTAATCACTCCATCCACATTGTGTCATAAATAAATAAATTTATTTCATGTTTAAAAATTATAAATAAAATACCATGATGTATGAAATATTATTATATTTATATTAAATATTTATTTTATAATAGATCAATTATATAACCCCACCTTAAAATTGTTTTGAAAAAAAATACATGTTTATATTATATTTTCCTTTACCTTAAATTAATTATTATAACATGTAATTTTCACACACAAGTGGATCCCAAATGAAAAAAGTTCATCCTAAGGATTAATTTGGTTGCTGATGACTCATCCAATTATTAGAATATGTTTTAGGGTAGTTTTATATTATTATAATATAATTGTTTTACTCTTATTTACACGATTTACCCTTTAACCATGATAGATAAAAATAATTATTGAAGTTATTATTCATAATGTACAAAAATAATAGGGACCCATTTACATAGTTTAGACCTTTAAGTTTCTAATATGTAATCGTTTTTTAAAAATTCAAAACACATAACTTACAGTAATTAATTTAAAATTAAATCCTGTTGTCAAAACAATAAAATGATTTTTTTTAAAAAGTAATAACCATCAAAATATTGACGCGCATTTATATCTAATTTCAATGTAAAATTACTTCTAGTGACCAAAATTATATTAAATGATAAAACAATATTTCAATTACTCTGTAAAACCAATTAAAAATATAATCAAACTATATAAATAAATTCTATGAAAAGACAATTTTGAATTAAAATGCAGTATTTTTCACTATTCATTCAAATATGAATTTCATCATAAAAATATAAAAATTTCAACAAAGGTAAATTTTGATGTCCTACTTCCATAGAATAAGTTTATTTTGTCAAATAGAATATATAAAAGTGACAAAAACAATTTTTAAAAGGTTTATCTGTCAAAAGGCGGTAAAATGACCTTTTAAAAATATTAAAGTATTTTATGCTTAAAATTGGATTCATTCTCATTTAATGTCGCTACTTTTTTTTGGATAAATGTAAAAAAACTTTAAAAAATCTGTAATCTTATTGTAGTTAATTCTTTTCATTTCTTACAATATAATGACTAGGTGTTAACTACCATTTAAAATAATAATATTAGTATGGTATCATTTTTCTATATAACTCAATGTTCTGTGCAATGTAAGAGTTCAGAGAAACCCATTGCTGCGTGTTGAGTACGCTATCTGAAAAATAATCCTCTTAACATAAAATTAATATATAATTCCTTAATATTACTAAAAATATATTATTCTATAAATACATAGGATGTTAAAATTATCCAGAATTGAATTTATTTGATAATAATGAATATCTAGAATATTAATTGTTTATTTAATTCATTTGGTTATATGGTATTAAGATGAGTCATTGGATAAAACATTAGTGATAACAATTTATATTATTTGGACTTTTTTTCATTCATCACGAACTAGTTTTGTCGCATGAATTAATATTATGTATATATAATGGCAATAGAAAATTAAATAGGTTTTAATACATATATTATAGATTTTTTTAACCATAAAAATGGTTTAATGGCCACCTTTGAAGGAGAAATCGAAGAAATAAAATCCATCATCTTTGAAGTTCATAAATCAACACCTTACAGATGCTGATTTCATTTTTAAAATAAAAGAGAGAGAGAAAGGATTTTGATGAAAAATATTCTATTAAAATGATATAATTTTAGTATATAGATGATACTATATTTATCATGATCATTTTGATAGATTAGGTGAGGAGAGGATAGGAAATGAAAAAGGAAATTGAGAGAAAATTAAAAGGAAAAGAAAGAGGATTTACCTCTTGAATTCTCCTCTTTGAGAATATTTCTAAGAAACCTTAGTTTGGTATTTTTTGTGACAAGAACCTATTATAAATGGGGAGAGACTCAGGAAGGTTATTTTGGAATAATTTTAAAAGCTTCAAGGCTTATAGGTGTGAGGATAAATGGTGACGAGGGGTGGTATTTGTAGTTGTGGAGAGAGGTGTTTTTTGAATATTTTATTCTTTTATTTATTATTTTGGCTTAATAATATGATTGGTTTGAGTATTATCACTAAATATATGAAAAATAATAAAGTTAAGTTAGAGATTATGGTGCTTAAATTGTTCATGACTATAGGAATATCGAATTTATCAAATAATGTATATATACCGTAAATTATCGTATTTCACTATTAACAAACAATTCAAGTATTTTAGAAAAATACCAAAAATTATACCTAACCATTTTTAAACATTTATAATTAAAAAATGAACTCTATTTTTTGAAAATAATTTTCTAAATATGATAAATTAAATTTTTTATTAAAATAATCATTTACTTTGAAAATCCCGATTTTAAAATTATAACTGATTTTATATCACTTTGAAAAATTAAGTAAGGTATCATAAAATTATTTTATAATAATAGGAAAGCAAAATTATAATTTATAAGTCTAATTTATGAAAATAAAATTTCTTTTAAATCATTATATTAATTATAAAATGGTAACTAAATATTTATGACTTAAAAAAAACCAACACCAAATTAATAATTTTTAGAAAATTTATTTAATTATATAATGGTTTAATTATATAATATAAATACTTATAATATGCCTAAATTTTACACATACTTTCATAAGTGAAGTTACTATTCTATTGGTCAAATTACTATTCATAAGGGTAATGTTACTATTCTAAAGGGTCAAGTTACTATTCACCAAAAAATCAAGTTGATCTTATAAGTCTCAAAATATCTTACTGATAAAAATGGTGAATGTCTATTTTTCAGAATTAAATTCATATAAGTGGAAAAAATATGTTTAATTCTAATCCTGCAGGTGTGGCGAGAAGGCGGGTAAAAAGAACATTCAAATGTTCAATATGTCTTTATATCTAATTTCAATATAAAAAATGATTCAAATGTTATACATTAGATTAATAGTTGTATAATTGACCTATTGTGGCTTTAAAAATTAATTTGAAGTGTAATAATCATTTAAGAAAAAACATAGTTTTTAACTACAATGTATTTTTTGTCACAATTCATCAAAAAAATGAAACTTATCAGAAAAATACTAAAAATTCACCCAAGGTTAATATTAATAAAGTGAATTTTATTTTAACAAAAATTATATATTTCATGATGAATATGTTTTATTTATGTGAAACCATTATAAATAACATTTAATATTCATTATTACTATTAATATTAATTTATCTAACTATTAAGTTATAACTATATTTTTTATATAATTATAATAATAAAGTGTTTTTTATAGAGAATTAGTGTTGAATGAATTAAATTATATATTAAATTTATATTTAAATCCTTGGTGTGTTAAATTCTCCCCTACTTCAACAAATTGAATCCTTATAACTTGAAATTTCACTTTAAAAGCTAAAGTTTGATACTTGAAAATTTCCGTGTGGGAAACCAACATTGAAAATATGGTTAATAAAATATCCTCTTAAAAATAAGTTAAGGGAAATGAGTTGGTCACCTCAAAATTTTGCTTTCAAATGGGATGAAATTATTTATAAGTGAAATACTAAACATGGAAAAAAATCAAATAATGAAGTTCTAATGGAACGTGATAGAGAACATATTCAGATGAAAGTTTATTTCCACAAAAAAATAATCTATAGTTATAAAAAGTTCATTGATATCTTCAAAAATTATGAAAATATGACAACATTTTTTGTTTAAGTCTCTTTTATAAGATTTGAGGAATTATTCCACTTTATAAGAGTATAAATGTATGTTTCTACTTCATAAACACAATCTTATACTTTAATTTCACCTTGAACTATCTATACTTAATCTCTTAGCATAGGCTGTGTCATGTGGTGAAGTAATACATTAACCCCTGAAACCTCATACAATGATCAACTTAAACCATTTCATAAATGGTTATTCTTTCCAAAATATCATGATCCGACACTTTAAAACCATTCTGGTAATTATTACTATCCAATTTACTTTATCCACATCAATCATATCTCTATCTAACATCATTATCTCATCACCATGAAAATTTTAAGATTTATATTTCCCTTAACCATGTGTTTTACAATGTTTAAATTGACATCGAATAATTTTTCTTGGTACCATTCAACATAAAACCTCAAATCCTTAGTTAAATATTACTCCAGTTCAATCCTTATATACTACATAATCCCTAAAACTAGTACATAATTGATAAAATACTCAAATGAAAAAATTACTGAATCCAAACACAAGAACATTAATCATTCCTTTTAGTCTGTGGTAGTATCATAATCTTGACCATAATATATTATCTTCTTTTGCAGTATATTCCCTTGATGCATGGGAAATTGATTTTAATAGTGTCCTATCTCCTTGCTATTAAAGCATTGTATATTAGAAACATTGTTCTTATCCTTACAATAGAAATCATTGTGTCCTTTTTCTCTACGCTTGAAGAATACCGCTTTTCCACTTTATCACATACCATGGTGTTTCCTTCCACAATTATCACATGTGAGAAAATACTTCTTTCCTTAATTCCATTTCTCTATATTCCCCCCTATACTATTCTTCTCATGCTTCCTTCCAAAGTTGTAATACTTGGAAAAATTCTTCTTTTTCTTATTATAGCGTGATATTATCTCTTTATATTATGAGGACATTTGAGAGACAATTTTCCTTCAAAATACTATCTTAATCACATGAAAGATATGATCATTCTTACTCTTTGGATTATATAAATTTATGTGGTTCCCATTCCTTCCACAAGACACCATTTCTAAACAATGAAATACACTATAATAGGCTATGAATCATAATGCATAATTTCAAACTATTAAAACACTTAACATAAATTGGATATTTTTGTATAACTAATCTTAATGTCATAAACATGTTTTTTTGGGGATATATTTATTTTTAAATCCATCATAAAGGTTTTTAAGGAAAATGTGAATTATCTGAAGCATATCCCCCATATGTGTCAAACCTGGTGCTTTGTAAGGCTCTTCGTCATATACCAGGTTACCCTGAGTAAGGCCTTGGACACCTTGTTAGAGTTGTTACCCCTAGGTACATCTGTTCCAGAATCAAGTCCACTTGTAGTATTCGTATAGGGAAGTATTTCTATGGAGACTCACATAATCTTTAATTTACAAAAATCTTAGGTTGTTCTTCTATGATTATTCTCAAAGTCAATCTTAGGGATATGTTCCCTAATCTACATTTTCTAAATCTGGTTTCTAAAGTTTCTACTAAAATTTTTCTAATACCAATTGTAAATTCCCCAACCCCAGTTTCTTAGAGCCAGTTCCTTATATTAACACACTGGTATAATAAACACGGAATTCATATCTAAAAGGACCGAATATTTTAGAAGTTTTGGAAAACTGTATATAAACATAATTTTTACATTACAACTTTTAAAGGAAATGTAATATATAAATTCCATTGGAAACATTCACCACTCCAAGATTATCCCTAAAAGTCATTCATAATATTCATCTTCGCATAATGGGGAAAAATAAAACATAAAAAAGGGGTGATCTAAAATGATTAGTATGGGTAAGTAATATAGTGGAAGCATAAGTAATAAAGAATGAAAAATAACTAAAAATACATAGGCCATTAAAACATAATATTGAGAATAATATAGAAGAATAAAATATAATTAAATAATTCCATAATAAAACATAATCATGGATATTATAATAGTCAAATAATCACATGAATTATCAATTACTAGATTTATAATGAGGAAATGAATAATTCCAGACATCATAAACATACCATCAAGGCCTCAACCAAGACACCATACATAATCGGTAAAACCCCATTCTAGTTTGTCTCATGAGACCAACCGATGCATCAAGGGGATATAGATGACCCCAACCATCAATTATTTTGTCCAATATATTACTTATTTATATGAGGATAAACATAAACAACATATACATATGGAAATTAAATAACTTTTCTAAATCGCTAAAGATAATCACTAACCATTCTAAGTAGTATGGTGAATTATATTAAGATAGCACATCCACAGTCAAAATTATCATAAAAAATTTAATAAAATATGGTGGATGATAAAAATAAGATATCAATCTCAATAAAGAATAAAATTTAATAGAGGATTTGAAATAAATGAAAATACTCTAAGAAAATAATCAATAAATTCTTAAGATAAATACCCCTTATGCTTTGCAAAGAAGAGTTCTTTTGGAATTATCATTCATATATTTCATGATTGTTTGTTTAAAATGAGTAATGAAAAAATTTAGTTTTTCATGAAAAATTTAGTGATTTTAGAAAAATAATAGTTTCTCGAAACAGATTATGGATGGTACTTGAAAATAGGTAAGAAATTTAGATGTTTCCTTTCACCGGGCTTGTGTATTAATACGAATTTTTGAAGGGATCCTTGTAAAACATGTCTTTTCTGACAAATGAAAGATGAAATGATCTGAATAAATGATTTTGTAACATGTAATAATAATTTATAATAATTATAGAAAATAAATTAATAATTAAATTGGTGCATAGATGGAGAAAGCATAACTCGAATGGAAATAAAGATTTAGGATGAAATCCTTACCTTATGTACGAATGTATCCTGAACATGAACTTAGTGCCCTAAAATATAACATTAGAATCATTAATAATTTTATTATGATCCTATTAAAAATTTATTTTATTTATTATAATTTTATTAAGTTCATATATGTCATTTTTGTTGAGTTATAAGATACAATTTTATCACTCAGGTGTGTTTGTTTCCTTGGTTTTCACGATCAGTATACTTGTATATGAGTATGGAAGTTCATGTGGAATGGGTATAATTTTCCAAAATTAAATTTATTTGATAATAATTAAAATAAATAATATTAAATGGTTATATAATTCATTTTTTATATGATATGAGGATCGGACATTAGATCAAACATTAGTGATAATTCTTTAGATTATTTGGGTGTTTTTTCGATCATCATGAAATAGTTTTGTCGTATGAATTAATATTATGTATATATAATGGTTATGGAAAATTAAATATGTTATAATACAAATATTTTAGTCTTATTTAAACATAATATTATTTTTCATGACCATTCCTTGAAGGATAAATTGACGAATGAAAATCCATCGTCTAGGATGGTCGTAAATGAGCACCTCAGAGACGATGATTTCGTTTTTAAAATAAAAGAGAGTGAGAAAAAAAGTTTGATGAAGTATATTCCATTAAAATGATATAATTATATTATATATGTGATATTGTAGTTATCATGATCATTTAGAAAGAGGAGGTGAGGAGAGGATAAGAAATGAAAAAGGAAATTGGAAGGAAATTAATAGAAAAAGGAAGAGGATTTACCTCTTGAATTCTCCTCTTTGAGAACCTCATTAAGGTATGTTTGTTTGGTCTTTATTGTGACCTAAAATTCATAGAAGTGGGGGAGAGACTTGGGAATGGTATTTGGGAAGAATTTGGACAGTATTAAACGCTTATAAGTTTGGGGAGAAATAGTGGTGAGGGGTGGTATTTATAGTGTAGGAGAGAGGTGTTTTTTGAATATTTTATTCCTTTGTTTATTATTTTGTCTCAAGACTATGAACAGTTTGAGTATTATCACTAAATATATAAAAATAATGAAGGTAAGTTAGATATTTTGGTGCTTACATCCTTCATCACTCAAGGTATAGTGTATTTATCTTATAATGTATATATACTGTAAATTACCATATTTCACTATTCACAAAAAATTTATGTATTTTAGAAAAATACCAAAAATTCACCATAACCATTTTTTAATGTGTATAATTAAAAAATAAACTCTATTTTATGATTTTTTTTTTCTAAATATGATAAATTATAGTTTTAATTTAAATCATTTTTTACTTGGAAAATGCCAGTTTTAAAATTATAACTGATTTTATAACACTTTCAACAATTAAGTTAGGCATCATTAAATTATCTTATAATCATAAAAATATATATAAATTTATAAGTCTAATTTATGAAAATAAATTTTATTTTAAATCAGTAGATTAATTATAACATTGTAATTAATTATTTATGACTTACCAAAATACCAACCCTTAATTAATAATATTTAAAATAATCATTTACTTATATTATGGATTAATTATATCATATAATTATTTATAAAATGCCTAAATTTTATCCATACTTTCATAGGTGAAGTTACTATTCTATTAGTCTGATTACTATTTATAAGGGTATCATTATATTCCAATGGGCCATGTCACTATTATAAGGCCCTAGCTTTAAAACATTACATAATGTTGAGTTAAGTCAATAATTTGAGTTTATTTCACATTGAGGATATTTTCAAGTTTAGATCTATAGAAAACTAGTCCATAACTAATACATAACACAACCATACAAATATAAAGTGTACACTTCTAACAGTATCCATTTTTTTCATAAAATAAAACTCATTAAAATTAGATATGAATTATTTTCATGATAAAAATATTATTAACTAATTCCTTTCTATTACTCATATTTATACCCTGTGAAAACATTTCAAAATCTTTAGATGAGAACACAAAGCTCAGTAAGGGATATAAAATAAGGAATGACACTGTTAATCCATGAATATTTAAAACTCATGAAAGTTTTTTCACAAAATCTATACTTTTCACCCATAAAAGATAAATTCTTTAACATGTCTTATGAAATTATAATATTATTGAAAAACTTGTTATCATTAATAAATCATAAATGTAAATTTTTACATCCAGAACATACTTATATTATAATATTAACAACTATATAGGGAGTAATTTTGAGGGTTACGTTTGGAATACCCATCACAGTATATTCCCTAAATCTCTTAGAAGAAACCCAACCAGTTAACTCCGTCTCGTTACCCAATTCATTGGAGAGATATCATAGGATCACCCACCCTTGATTTATCATAGAACCACCCTTATACATAATCAATTCCCAAGAAACATAACATAATCACATCAGAAAAAAATATATAAAGGAAAAAATAACATTTCCTCTTTGTAATCACAAGATATCATTTCAATATATTTAAATAATAAAATCATTATTTAAAACCATTTTCAATACCAAAATATCTGAAAAAGGAATATGGTATTTATTTTTCTTTTAAAAACATTTTGTCTTGTAGAGGAAGCCAAATGCTAAATAATCGTCACAACATCAGAAAATTAGTTGTTGCCACATACATTAAAAAACATTCCTTTTGTTGTTTAGTAGAATGCTTCATAGAAAAATATTCCTTTCATAAACCATTTAATGAAATTAAATATCAAAGGGATTAATTATACATCGTATAAAAGAAGGTGGTGTATATTATGAAAATCTACCTCAATAAAAAGAGATTAAGATGAAGTCCCTTACCATGAGTCTGACTCATTAGGTACAAAATTTATATTCCTGAATAATAAACATAGGTTAATTTATACTTTCTTGAGGAAAATTTTCAAGTTTATTATTACTTTTATATCACTTATTACTATATTATAAAAATAACATAATTATTTAATTTCATATTATACGTTCAGTCGATATTCGGTACTTGAGTCAAAAATGAACTTGGATTGATGATCATAGTCCTTGTGGTCATAAGTCCACCATATCTAGAATATTATTCAATAAATTATAATAAATTTTATACATCAATTATAATGTTAAGTAAAACCATTTATTTATGGTATGAAAAATGAACAACGTTATATTCATGGATATGGTAGGTCGTATGTACGCATGAGTAACATTTTCAAATTTTCATTGATCATTTTGGAAATAAGGTAATTATTATTTTATATTTCCATAATCATAATAATATTATTAAAATAAAAATAATCATTTAAATATACTTATATATATATCATACAATAGATGTGGTGAATAAAAACAATTCACATCACTTCGTGGAGGTGATAGTTCACACGTACACACAAACGCCATTATCATTTTTATGTGCATGGAAATTAAGAACTTAATTGATATATTATTATTTGAAAATGATAAATATGTCATGAATAATATGTATATACAATTATTACATCATTATAACTAGTCATGAGAGATGTTTATGAAAAAAAAATTAGATCAGTTTGTGGATGTGATAGTTCAAACGTACACACAAACGATTAATTCTTTTCCCATTTAATGTAAGTAGAGATAGATTTAGGTGATGATATTAAAATAATAATATCTAAGTATATTTTGGATACTGTATTTATTATTTCGTCTTGGAATAATAATATTTGAAGGAAGTGGAAGAAGAAATAAAATAGAAATACTTAATGAAAACAATAACGTTTTTTCGGTTTATCACCATTATAGAACACCTTAACACCTATAAGAAGGGTGTTATGCCTATAATAAAGCCTAAAAAATGTGATTATGTATTATCGGAAGGGTTTTTGGAAGATATTGGCTGAATAAAAGGGTTTTATAAGTGTGAGAATTAGTGAAGAGTTGGCACCTTTCTATAGAAGAGGGGAGGAGCACCATTGGAAACTCTTAAAATATTAAATTAATATAAATTAATTTTTAAATAAAAAAGTCTCAAAATTGAGTTATGTAGAAGATAAGATGAATATAGGTCCAAATAATCAAATACAATAATTTTTATACATGCATTGTTATGATTTTAAACCTTATCATTTCGGTTTAAAATTAATTATTCTCTTTTAATTTTAGTTATGGTAACTACATTTTAAATATTAAGAGGCTATAAATTTTACTTATATGGTGTAAATTTTATATATTTGGAAACTTTATGAACTTTTAGAACTTTTATTAGTAATTTTTTAATTTTTAAATATTTTTATGATATTTAAATAATTTAATTAAATATTATTTTTATAGAATATCAATAGTGTCAATTTTGACACAATTCATTTCATTGAATTTAAATAAAATCCAAAAAGAAATATAACTTCTAAAAAATACATTTAATAGACTTATAGTACATTATAGTACCCTATAAAATTTGTTTATGTCAAAAAATATTTCAAAAAATATTTAATTTAATATTATTTGTATCATTTATTTGATTCTTCCTTTAATAAATCTATTATTACATCATCATTGTGTCGTAATTAAATTTTAATTTTAATTTCTAATAAGTATAAATAAATTACTATGATGTAGGTTTTAACACCTCAATCTTCCATGGTACGCTTCTATTTGAATAATACAGTAGCGTGTGTTGTATGCAACTTCGAGTTCTAACACACACCACAACCAATCAAACTAGCCATTATGAATAGTAGTACCCATATTTTGAAATTTTATAATTTTTTTATTTCAAAATGGAATTCATTTTTGGATTCAGAATATCAAAATTAGCTTAGGGTTATTTTTTTGTATTTTTCTGAAAACATTCAGTTTTTGAAGAATAGTGAAAAAACACTGAGTTATAGTTTAAAACTGATTTTTTATTTAAATAATTATTTATTTTATTTAACTTTAATTAAGGTCAAAATAGATACATAATACCTATTTATGTTCAATGTAATTCATTGGAGTTATTTTAGAATAATTTTAGATATATAAAAATTTTATTGAACTTTTCACCGTCTTTTACCCACCTCCTAGGAGAATTTAAAAATTCACATAAAACTTAATTTTACCACTTCTATGAGTGGAATTTAGAAAATCCGAGAGACACGGTTAATATCAAGGAGTAAAATGTGGTTCAATAAGATAAAAATAATTTTTGGTGAATAGTCACTTTTTACTATTATTTACCACGGTTAAAAGTAAATAGGGTAATTAAGGGTAAAAATGATTTTAATATTACCCCAACACATGTCCTAATTTTGTTGGGCAAGAGTATGTCGACCAAAAACAACCTTAGTAATAAAATAATATCATTTAGGTCCACTTGGATTAGATTAGGACATTTATTATTATTTAATTCAAAGAGGAGTTAAAAGAGTTAAAATCAAAGTTTAATAAATAATTTTTTTAATATAGGGTTACACATAATATAAATTAGATTATAAATATTAATTAGAAAGATAAAAATATTTCCTACATAATGGTATTTTATTTATAATTTTTAGACATTAAATAAGTTAATTTATCTATGGCACAATGGTGATGCAGTAATTACCTAATTAATGAAATATTAAAATAATTGATATTATAAATATCAAAATAAATGTAATTTGAGACTTTTAATGAATTAAACTAATTTTATAGGTTAATTTGACATATTAGGATTGGTTATATAAATTTTATTCGAAGTAATAATGCTGTTATGAAATTATCAAAAATAAAATACCCAATAGTGTCAAAATTTGCATAAAAGAGCTTTTAAAACAAATATTATATTATTAATTGATAATCCATTCATAAAATTCTAAGGTTTGGAAAAAGGACTTATATCATGATATGTGTATCATTAATGGACCACTTGGGGGTCTCTTGGATGTATATAGTATGTTTATTAACTATATAATATAAAAATACAAAGAGACATGGTAAATGTCAAACTATTTAACTAAGAGTTAAATATAAATGATAAGGTTAATACAGTGACCCAAACCTGTCTAAAATAAATTATTTGAAATTATTTCAACCCATAACCACCTTAAACTTTAAATAATCCACTTTTGATCCATTATAAACCGAATACGAATTTATTATAAAATAATATTTCTAGCTTTTCCAAAGGTGCCTCTCACCCCTCTTATAAAAGGGAACTCCCCCTTCTCTCTAATTTACACCTTAAAACCCTTTTGGGTCTACCAAAACCTGACCAAATATTCTCCCAACTTCCCTCAATTCTACCTAGAGGACTTAGTTTAATTAGAAATCCAACCTAAGGAGCCCTTTTGATCAAATCAAAAGTAAGAACCCGATTAAGAGGTAATGTTTTCACTACCCTCTTTCAAGTTCCTTTCTTCTTTAACTTCTTCTTTCTTTGTTATTTCCATTATAAAATAATAACTCCAGTATATTTTATACACTATGATGTTATTATAAATATGGTACAACCATATTCAGTATTCTATCCATCCTTTTAATGACATTTCATCATATGTGTGTATGTACGGCTTACCGTCTCCACGTCGTGGTGTAATTGTTTTTCAAAAACATTATTATTTGGATGGGTATAATAATGATATATAATTCTTGTAAATAATAAATATAAAATGATAATTATTCTGTATATATGATATACCATCCAATTATATATCTTTTTAATATCAAAAGAATGATATTGTCGCTCGTGTGTACGTACGGATTACCGTCTCCACGAACACTATGAGATTCATTCCCCATCGAATCCATTCAAGACTAAATTTCATTTTAGGATTAAAAATATTTTTTAGAGACATGATATCATTCTGTATATGAATAATATACATCCTATCCAAAAAAATATGGCTCACATAACAAAGAATATAAAGGAAAATGAATATTTTAACACCTGAAACGATGATAATACTAAGATATTATTAACAATCAATGTTTAAAGATCATATATGATATCATATTAATATATATGATTCTTGTATAATTTAATAAAAATTATTTCACCATTATACAGGAGGTTTAACTACCCTCAACCAAGTAAAAGTACAAGGTAAGGGTTTATTTCACAATCTCTTCATTATCCGAGGTTGTTTGTACATAATTATCTACTGGGATCTCTTTATCATCCACATCCATATTTCTTAAAAATGTATTTCAAATCATTCTTACTATTTTACAGACTATGGGTTAAACTCATTTATACCCTTTTTGACTTTTTATAAGAAGTTTATAAAGGAATCTTTCTATCGTTTTGCAAACAAGGTCTGTTTTAACCTTTTCAACAGAATTAAGGTACAAATGTCTTTTTTAACTTATACGGAGGGTGCAACTATTTTCCACCGTTATAAAGTCATCGAAGCTTCCCTTACAATATTATAAGAATATTTCAAAGTAAATGTTTTATTTTATAATTATGTGACTTTTAAATGATTTCAAAAAAGATATATTTCTCTCAAATAGTTTTGATTTCATCTATGTCAACATCTTTTGATGGATTTTAAGCTTATTTGATGTTTATTTATTATGATACAAAACTTCCATATTATATTGAAGGTTTTGTGATATGTTTGACTGTTGATGTGTTATTTTTATACCATTCATGGTTTATGGAGAAAGTATTGACATTTTTTATGCTATTTTTAATATGAATGTTTATGTTATGTTTAAACCTGTTCATATGAGGAATGCATTGGACTTAATAAGTGACGGGTGGAGCCCACTATAGTTCCTCAATGCATCGGTAGGTCTCATGAGAAAAACTAGTGTCTTGGAACAAGGCCTTGACAACATCTTATTTGTAGTCTTGGCACAAGGCCTTGACTATGTGGTTATGATAGTCTAACACTATGCATTTCTTCATTATGAAAGTGATTATTGATATTGCATGTGATTATTCAACTATTAGAATATCCATGTGAATAAGTAAATAAAATTATTTCATTTTATCTTTTCCATATTATACTGATGTTTAGGTTTAAAAGGCTTTTGTTTTATTTATACATTGCCTTAAATGTTTATGCTTATTTATGAAAGTTTCCGCTATATTGTTATCCTTACTGGGCATTTGAGCTCACCCCTTTCAATGTTTTATTTTTCCCAGGATGTGAAGAAGTATTTTATGAATGACCTGCAGGGATAGTATAAGGGGATATGAGTGTGGAGACAAGATGTTGTTATAGTTTTCACTTTATGATGTAATGTAAACTTTATGAATGTATCTAGTTATTCTAAGGCTACTAAACTAATCGGTCTTTCGAGACTTGATCTTTTGTGATCATGCCAATGTTATTTAATAATGCAACCACTCTAGGTAACTGGGGTCAGGGCGTTACATAGGTAATATTTTTCTCTTTATAAATGATATTTATAGTTGAATAGATCCCCTGTATAACTTCATATTAAAATAAATTTCTTTTTAAAAACAAAAGTGTAATAAAAATTACTATTCATTGAATATAATATTATGAATGCATTAAAGTCATTCAAGTGGATCCGTGTAGTCCTAAAATGGATCCAATGATGTTCCTGGTTGGTATACAGCCATCCAACTAAATTATGAAAGGTGTTATGGTTTTTTTATATTATTATAATATTATTTCGACCTTAAATTACCTAATTTACCTTTGACCTTGGTAATAAAATTTATTACTAAAGTTACTTTTCATAGTGTCAAAAAATAAAAGGGAACTATTTATATAATTTGGATATTATGATTCAAAATATAGAATAAAATATTTCCAAATTAAAAACACAGAATTTTAGTAATTAATTAAAAATTAATCCCCATTCTTTAAAGGAGAGAACAAGTTTTTTAAAAGTAAAAAAAAGAAAAGGTTTGACATGCATTTATATCTAATTTCAATGTTAAATTACTTCCAATGAACAAAATTTAATTAAATGATAAAAAATGTAAATATAATTTTACACCAATTAAAAAGATAATCTAACAATATAAATAAATTAGGCCGAAATAAATTTTTGAATTAAAATGCTGTATTTTTCATAATACATAAAATATGAATTTTATCAGATAATTCCAAAATTTCAACCAAAGTAAATTTGGATGTCCCAATTCCTAATAATAAGTTTATTTTTTCAAATATAACATATAAAATTGTTAAAAACTATATTTTAAAAGGCTTCACCATTAAATGGTGGTAAAACTGCATTTTTTAAAAAATAATACTTTTATCTCTAAAATTGAATTTAATTAATGGAATTTTATTAAAGAGAAAAGAAAAAAATACAAGAAAAATACAAACAAGAAACACCAAAATCATAAATATTGGTTAAGGTGAAAAGGAAAAAAACCAAAGTAGACAAACACCCATTAAAATAGGGTGGGCTCTGGGATGAAAGCAAAATAAACAAAAAACTGTCCACCGAGAATGAACCCAGTGATGCTCAACCCCTTCCTCTCTGGCTGCCATTACCGCCGTTGAGGATCTAATTGATTCCAGTATTATCTCCTCATCCCCATTTTTTCGGTAGGATACAACATCGCCAATGGGAAAAATAAATGCGGAGGCTGGATCTTGTCTGATTTCACCACGACAGATGAAGCTCCAGCGGCCCAAGCCTGAAAAAACACCTTCATGCCCAAGTGTATTACGGATGGCTAACCAGAATTTGGGAAGACCATTGAAACTGAATGTAGCACAACAAGTTCTACTTCCATCCTGTATAAAAAGAAACAAGCCTCTCCAAAGAAGAAAAAAAGAATAAAACTAAAACAAACAGACCCTAAATAGAAAGGCATGACACAAGGATGAAAAATTACTTACAAAACAGCCATAAACATGGATAATAGATAGCTTACAAAATTCTAAAAATGGGATACTTGTCACAACCGTTTTTAAGAAAAAGAATGAGATCATAAGGAACTTGATCATACTAAACAAAATCAACTCCATTAACACCTTTATTAGCCAGTCCATCAACAAAATAATTGGCTTCCCTATAAATGTGAGTGATGATACGATTCAATGAAAATAGAGTCTCCAAACAATTAATCAAACGATTAGTAAGCTTCTAGAACAAGTGATGAAGACCCATCCTTATGGAAGAAACAAAAATAGAAGAAATACTCTCAATCCATAAATTATCCCAACCACGCTTCATAGCTTGATTGACAGCAACGATAATTCCAATCATTTCAGCCTCAAGTGAAGAGGCAAAGCCACAAGAACCATAAAAACAACCAAGGACACCCCCTTTATGATTCTTGAAAACAACACCATAACCAGAAGGCCCCAGATTACCCCTAGAAGCACCATCCAAATTTACTTTTAACCAACCAAAAAAAGGTACCTTCCAGAGAAATTATAAAGTACCACACAGAGGCTTGAAATTATCCTTAACACCTATCTGGTTCAGAAAGAACAAATCATGAACCAAGTTGAATAAAAAATTCTTCCTTAGAATATCAACATTACGCATAGCACCAAGAATAGCTGATAAAACCCCACTTACCGAGAAGGTAAATCTATCGTGAATCATCTTATTCCGAGCAAACCAAATAAAATGAAGGAGTTCAGTAGCAATGACTCTAAAAGATCCATCAATTGGGGAGAGAGCAAAATATAATGCCAGCCTTGAAGGAAATGATGAATTGAAGACATATTAGGCATAGGGATTTCAAAAATATCAAAAACAACATTCCAAATTGAAGAGGAATTGGCACAACTAATATAAAATGATCAATATCTTCCCTATGTTGATGGAAAAACACACATGAAGAACAGAGAGAGATGCCACATTTCTGAAGGAAACAATCAGTATGAAGCTTCCCATGAGACAATATCTAGGAAATAGTTGTCTGATAGGGCCTAATAAAGTTCATATGAAGATCCCTCATCCATTTACACACTATATTACAACATAGATAATGACTATAAATTTTTTTTTAGATGTCAGCAGGCCATTTATAGAAGGTTCCCAAGACCAAAAATCCTCTCTGTTAGAGAAACAATAACTATTGATAATAGTAAAAATATGATTAAGGAGACCCCCATATTATCAAGATGATCTTTAATCATAGCATCCAGATCAATATTAAAATCATCATTCATCAAGGAATCATCTAAAGGACATCCAGTCCAATTGGCCTTCCAGAAGGATAAAGATGAGTTCCTTGAAACAAGCCATCTGGCATGAGGGTCAATGGAAGAAAAAATGGATTTAAAAGCAGGCCAAACATAAGAATCCAGATAATTAAAAACTCCATTCCTGATCCAGTCCTAGAATTTATTACAAATAAATTCCAAAGACTCTGAATTACCATTAACAAGCCTCCAAATGAATGAAGCCTGTAAAGAATCATTAAACACCTCAATATTTTTAATACCAAGACCCCCAACATCATAGGGTTTACAACAATTATTCCAAGAGATCGTAACTAATTTTCTCTATGAAATATTACCTCTCCAAATAAAATTTTTAATAGAAACATTAATTCTCTTGATAAGAGAGATCAACCACTTATAGACCATAAAAGAATAAACAAACTTAGTAATGATTATAGACCTAACCAAGCAAACCCGACCTGCCAAGGAAAGGGACTTACCCTTAAATATAGCAAGATGTCGTCCAATTTTACATATAATATTAGAAAAATAAAAAGCTTTAGGCCACCCCAAAACCCTAGAAACACCCAAATATTTAAATGAAAAAACACCTTCATGAATACCCAAATACCTGATAATGCCAGTCTCCCTAGAAATAGGAAAATTCCTACCAAAATAAATAAAGGACTTATTCCAACTAATCTCTTGCCCAAAGACTTTTTCATAATGAAAAAGGGAACGCTTTATATTTTTAATATTTCTCATATCCCCTTTAGTGAAAATAATAATATCATCAGCGTACAATAAGTGAGTGGGAGCAACAAAACCTCTACCATCACTAATAGACTTCAATTTCCCATTGCCATCCGTAATGGAAAGTTATCTACTTAGATAATCCTCCACAATGGAAAAAATAATAGCCGAGAGAGGGTCACCTTTTCTGACACCTCTAGAACAACCAAAGAAGCCCTCAAGGGAGAAATTAACAAGGACAGATATACGAGATGACTCAAAAATGATTTTAACCTAATTAATGAAAACATCATCAAAACCAAAAAAATGAAGAACCTTATAAATGAAATTCCAATTTATAGTATCAAATGCTTTCCTGAAATCCAACATGAGAGAAATATTACCATCCCTTGTAGATTTCTTAAGAAGGTTTTCACATTCCGAGGTAGTAATAAGACAATCTTGAATAGACCTACGCTTAATAAAGCCAAACTGATTAGGAGAAACAATCTTACTGGAAATAGAGGACAACCTTGTAGCCAAGATTTTGAAAATAATTTTAAAAATTATATTTATCATAGAAACCGGTCTGAACAAATGAATCTCATTAGCATTCTCTGTCTTTGGAATGATTGCACGGAATTGAGCTTTCATGCCCTGATTAAGAGAGCCTCCTTTAAAAAAAGAGTAACCAACCTACAAACATCATCATGAATGACATCCCAATATGTTTGAAAGAAAAAATTCCCAAAAACATCTTGACCTAGGGAGGTATCAGACTTTAGACTAAAGGACGCTTCCTTGATTTCAAAGTCCAAAGGGATGGATGTAAGATTGGAATTATCCTATTGATTAACAAGAGTCAGAATAATACTCTCCATTGGATCATCAGGAGGGACATGATCGGTAAATAGATCCTTTAAATAATTAACAATATGCTCAGAAAGACCCCTTCTATTGTCTAACACATTATTCCTATTTCTAACCAAAGAAAGAGGCCTTGAGACTTTCCTTTTCTCTGCAAATAATTGGAAAATTTATAATTTCTATCCCCATCTCTCAACCAATTAACCTTAAAATAAAAGAAGTACACTGGGTTTTTTAGGCCCAAGGTTTTACATGGTATAGGTGGGCTGTCACCCGCAACCAAGCGCCTATATGTACTCCCCCAGCCGCAATCCCAGGTGTAATGGCACCCGGGCTTTCTGGCCAGTTCCACACGGGGTAGAGGGGCCCATGAGAGGTGATAAAGGCATATAGTGCACGTTTCCTTGCGAGGAATCAAACCCGGAACCTCGGGGTCAGGACGCCACCACCTCTCACCAACTCACCCATGCCCTGTAGGCAACTATGAAATTGAACTTGTTTTTATATGATGTATAGAAAATACATAGGATGAATTTTAAACATTATATTGAATTTATATTTCATAAATATAATCCAAAAAGTGTGATTTTATTATTTTATAAGCACAATTATTCACATTTAAATAGATTTTCATAAAAATACATCCTTTATATTCAATTGGTTTTTAGTTTTATTTCAAGTTAATTTGGTAACCAAAGAATCATTATATAAAAATGTGTAAACCATATTTTCACAATTCCGTTAACACTGTTCATTCCTTACACTCTAACAGATAGGTGATAACTACTATATTAAATAATAATGTTTTGTTGTTTGTTTAAGTTCGACGTGGCGTATCATGTATGCTATCAAACATTGTGTTTGCTTTTAAAAAACCAGGATGTTACATTCTACCCCCTTTTAGAAATTTCATCCTTGAAATTTGTATTTGGGGTTGGTAATTAAGGTACGAATTTTCAAAATACCTTTATTGAGATCCCAAATCAGAAAAAGTTTTAAAAAGACTTCCACTTAAAAATAAAGAACGGACTGCACGAAGGTCACCTAAGATAACACATACTAGGATTCCATGTAGTAAAACATGGATATGGATGATTAAACTAAATCTCAAAGACTAATAGAGAGTGATAAAGAATGTAATAATTGGAAAGTTATCCATCACAAAACCATAAATATGTGTTGGGTTAAAAGACCATTCAGAAAAGTAAATGGTTAATGATTTTGTTTTAAGATCCTTTTACTAGATTTAATGAATTAATTTACTTCCTAGACTAAGAACATAAACAAATATACTTACTTGAAAAGTAGAGTTTCATCCTTTATTCAATACCCACTATAAACTCATATTTTTATTCAAATGATGAGTATTCATGATGAATCAACTTCTATAGAATCTCATAATACAAAAAATATTGAAAATCTATTTATCCTGTCATAAAACATCAAACATAAAAAAAATGGTTAGTAAATAATTTGATAATTTCACGAAAATAATAAAACTTATATGGAGACAAACTACTTCAATATCCAAAGTTCAACTATAATATCCAAAGTTCAAAAAAGACCATACAACAAATAATTATCCTTAAAATTCCTCAAAATAATCCAAAATAAGATTGAAACCCAAAACTCAGAAGAATTTCATCACATATTCTTCCAAGATAAATTTTAACATTTATCTCCAAATAACATCAACCACTCTTAATGTATCATACCAAAAAAGTAATTAATATAATCATATATTCTCTAAGATAGGTTAATTATTTCCATAAATAACCTAATTTTCCATAATTCCAAAATGGAAATCATATATTCTTCTAAAATGTAAATAAAACATTACTCCTCAATTAAAATCCCAGAGTATCCTATTTAACTTAATCGTATAGGGTTCCCAAAATAGTAAACATCTTCCAAAAAATCATTTGTCACTAAATCCCGAAATCATTCTCCAATACCTAGGATATCCATTGGACAACACATAAGTTCCCAAAATCAACTTGTTATTATTCCATCAACTAATTTAAAAAAGAGAATGTCATAATATCTAGGGACTTCACGTAGGCCAGTGGTAGGTGATGCTCCCTTGTCACCCTTCAGTTGTGGGTTCGATTCCTGTGGCCTTTCCAGTTGTGATGGATTTTCACCCTTCCTAAAGTTTTCCATTTTCCAAGAATTATATAATTATTATAACATTCTCAAAAATTAGATAAAATCCTCAAAAATAACTATAACATATTTTAACCTCAAAGTTTATCTCATGACGTTTATTTTTCATCCCAAAAAGTAATAACCCATAATTATCTCAAAAATAAATCTATCAAAAAGTACCTTTAATCACCTTAAAATTTTGGAACATAAATCTTAGAAATGTATTTTTAAGACATCGAACTTATGATCAACCTGTAAATTACAAAATCAAATGATATCCCTATCTCTTGAGAAGACATCCTAACCTCTAAAGTTTTCTAAAACATACTGTGATACCAACTATAAGAACATATCCTTAAATATTACATAATCTTGAGTTAAGTCAATAATATGACTTTATTTCACATTAAGGATCTTTTAAATTTTAGAGCTATAGATAATCCGGTCTTAACTCAAACATAACAAAACCGTAGAAATATAAAGTGAAAACTTCCAACAGTATCCATTTTTCCACAAAATAAAACTCTTTAAAATAAAACATGAATTATTTTATTTATTTAAATCTTCTTTAATTATTAATTTCTCTTATTCATCCTTATACCCCATGAAAAAATTTCAAAAACTTGTGATGAGCACAAAAATCTGAGTAAGGGATATAAAAAAAGGAATGAAATGGTTAATCCATGAATATTTAAAACCCAAGAAAACATTTTCACAAAATCGTATTTTCACCCATAAAACTTAAATTATTTAACATACCTCTTGAAATTATAATATTCCTAAAAAAACATATTAGAAATCCTAAATCATTAAGGCAACATGTGGAATCCATAACATACATACATTGTAGCTTTCATAACTACATAGGGAGTAACCTGGATGGTTATGTTTGGAATACCAATCATAGTATATTATCTAAATACCTTAAGAGAAACCCAACTGGTTAACTCTATCTCATTACCCAATGCATCATAGAGATATCATGGGATCACCCACCCTTGGTGTAACATGGATTCACCCGTATACATAAGAAATTCCCAAGAACCATAATTTAATTTTAACATATAAAACATGCATGAAGGAAAAATAAAATTTCCACTTTGAAATAAGAAGATATAATTTAAAGATTTTTATATAATAAATCTTTTATTTAAAACCATTTTAAATACCAAAATCACTGAAAAGGGAATATGGTATTTTTTTCTTTTAATTTTTTCTTGGCTTGTAGAGGAAGCCAAATACCAAATAATAGTCACGATGGCTGAAAATTAATTGTCGCCATGTACAATAAAAAAACAATCCTTTTGTCATTTAGTAAAATTATTTGTAGAAAAAGATTACTTTTGATATCCTTTGAATAAAATTAAATTTCAAATGGATTAATTATACACTAGATAAAATAGGGCGGTGTATATTATCAAAATATGCCCAATGAAAGGAGATTGAGACGAAGTCCATTACCATGTTTCCGACTCATCATGTACAGTCTTTGTATTCCTGAATAATAAAATTAGGTTAATTTATAATTACTTGAGAAACTTTTTAAATTTTATTATTCCTTTTATATCTATTATTACCATGTTATAAAAATTATATAATTATTTAATTTCATATCAGACGTTCAGTCGATATTCGGTACTTGAGTCAAAAATGAAATTGGATTGATGTCAATAGTCCATGTGGTCATTAGTACACCATCTATAGAATAATATTCATAAAATAACAACTGATTTTATACATCAATTATTCTATTAAATCAAACCATTTATTTATGGTATGAAAAATGAACAACTCTATATTCATAGAGACGGTATATCGTGCGTACGCATGAGTAACGTTTTCCATTTTTCATTGATCATTATGGAAATAATGTAATTATTTTTTTATCTTTCCAAAATTAGAATAAAATTATTAACATTATAATAATAATTTAAATATACTTATATATATATATATCATACAATTGATGTGGTTAATAAAAACGATTCACATTGCTTCGTGAAGGTGATAGTTCACACATACGCACAAATGACGTTATCATTTTTATGTGCATGGAAAGTTAGATCTTAACTGATATATTATTATTTTAAAATGATTAATATTTCATGAACATTATATATAAACTTTGATTCCATCATTATAACCAGTCATGAGATATGACCAGGGAAAATAAATTAGATCGGTTTGTAGAGGTGATAGTTCACCCGTACACATGAACGATTAATTATTTTCCCATTTAATGGAAGTGGAGATGGATTTATATGATGATATTAACATTATAAAATCTCATTATATTAAGGATAATGGATTTATTATTTCATATTGGAAGAAAAACACTTAAAGGAAGTGTAAGAAGAAATAAAATAGAAATACTTAAAAAAACGGTACTTCTTCATTGGTTCATCACCTTTGAAGAACACCTTAACACCTCTTAGAATGGTGTTATGCCTAAAATAAGGCCTTAAAAATGTGAGGAGGGATTATAGGTAGGGTTTTGGGAATATCTTGGCCGAATAAAATGGTTTTATAAGTGTGAGTATTAGAGAAGAGTGGGTACCTTTTTATAGGAGGGGGGAGGGGTACCTTTGGAAACTCTTAAAATATAAAATTAATATAAATTAATTTTTAAATCCAAAAGACTAAAAATTAAGTTATGTCAAAGATAAGATGATTATAGTTTTGAATCCTCTTATAAAATGGTTTTTAGATATGTATTGACATTATTCTAAACCTTATATTGGGTAAGTTTTCCATAATTGGATAATTTAGGATGTTTTGGACATTATCATAGTCACTTTGTAATTTTTAAATATTTTTATGATATTTATATAATTTTAAAAAATATAATTTTTATAAAATATAAATAGTGTAAATTTTGACACTATTCATTTAATTGAATTTAATTAAAATCCAAATAGAGATAAAACTTCAAAAAAATCAATTTAATAGACTTTTAATATGTCATATTCACCTAGAAAAGTTTTTTATGGCATAAAATATTTCAAATTATATTTATTTTAATATTATTAGTATCATTTATTTGATTATTCCTTTAATAAATCTATTATTGCATCATCATTGTGTCATAATTAAATTCAATTATTTAATTATTAAAAATTATAAATAAATTACCACGATTTAGGTAATAATTTTATATTTGTACATACCATTTATAGTATAAGATATCCCCTTTATAACTCCATATTAAAATACTTTACTTTTTAAAAACAAATGTGTAACAAAAATGACTATTCATTGAATATAATATTATAAATGCATTAAAGACATGAAAGTGGATCCAAGTTGTCCTAAAATCAACACAATGATGCTCATGGTTGGGATACACTCATAAAATTAAATTAGTATAACCGTTATGGTAGTTTTATATTATTATAATATTATTTTAACCTTTAGTTACATGATTTACCTTTAACTGAGGTAATAAAATTTATTACTAAAGTTACTATTCATAATGTCAAAAAATAAAGAGGACATATTTATATAATTTTCAAATTATTATTCCAAATGTGGAATATTGTTTTTTTCAAATTCAAAATAAATAAGTTTTAGTAATTAATTTTAAATCAATCCCTGTTGTCCAAACCAGAAAACAAGTTTTTCAAAAGTAAAAAACATCAAAATATTGACATTCATTTTTATCTAATCTTCATGTGAGATTACTTTAAATGAAAAAATTGTAATAAATAATAAATAAATAATGTAAATATACTTGAAAACCAATTAAAAATATAATATAACAATATAAATAAATTAGAAAAAATGCAGTTTTGAATTAAAATGCAGTATTTTTCACTATTCATTAAAATATATATTTTATCATAAAAATACAAAAATTTTAACTAAAGTAAATTTGTATGTCTTGTTTCCAAATAAGAAGTTTATTTTTCCATATATTATATATAAAATTATCAAAAACTTGATTTTTAAAGGGATTTTCTTTCGAAAAGGAAGTAAAACTTCATTTTTAGAAAAATACTCCTTTTATCCATAAATTTTTATTTGTTCTTATATTATGTCTAGAAGATACATAGAATGAATTGTAATCATTATATTGAATTTATATTTCATTAATATAATCTAATAAGGGTAATTTTATTATTTTATAAACACAATTATGCACATTTAAATTGGCTTTTATAAAAATAAATCTTTCATATTAAATTTGTTTTTAGTTTCATTTCAAGTTAATTTGGTAACCAAAAAACCATTATATAAACATTTATAAACTATATTTTAATAATTTCGTTTTCACTATTTATTATCTCCACTCTAACAGCTACGTGATAACTACTATATTAAATAATAATATTTAGTTGTTCGTTTAAGATAGATGTGGTGTATCATGTACACTATCAAACAATGTGTTTCCTTTTAAAAACTCAGGATATTACAACTATTCACCAAAAAATCAATTTGATCTTATTAGACTCTAAATATATTACTGACCACAAGAGTGGATATTTTTTTTTCAAAACTCAATTCACAAAACCACAAAAATTACGTTTAATGTCAATCCCACAGGTGTGGTGAGAAGGTGGGTAAAAAGAATGATCAAAAGTTAAATAAGTATTTATAACTAATTTCAATATAAAAAATTATTCCATTGGTCTAAATTGGATTAATACATGTATAATTGGTCTATCACAACTTTAAAAATCAATTTAAAGTATATTAATTATTTAAATGAAAAAAACATAGGTTTTAACTACAATGTAGTATTTTTCTCTATTCATAAAAAAATGAAACTTCTTTGAAAAACAGTAAAAATTCACCCAATGTTAATTTTGAAAAAATAATTTTATTTTACAAAAAATTAAATATTTAATTGTAAATATTTTTTTTATTTATGTGAAACCATTATGAATTACATTTAATAATAGTTATTACTATTAATATTACTATGTCTAACATCTATGTTATAACTACCTTGTTTAAATAATTATAATAACAAAGTGTTGTCTCATAGAGACTCAAAGTTTCATGCATTACATTCTAGAATAAATTTATTTGTAAATACTTTGGGTGTAACTAAAAACTAGTAGAATTATTTCCTTAAGGGGAAAAATGAAACCTAATAATGAAATATGTGGATACCTATTCTTATTTCCGAGTGTGGATAGGAAGGGGTTGGAGAAATTAAAGGGTTTTTTATTCCTCACTTTAACCTGTTGGAAAGATTAACATTAGAATATTAAATTTTCTATGTCATGTCACATACCAGGTGACCTATATCAATGTATAATGTCATAATAGATCTTGGTGGTTCCTATATTGAACACCTACTAAGAATTATAACAATAATTCATCACTAATTTCATCATGTATATAAAAACCACATAAAATATCCTAAAATAGAGAATTTACTTTGAAGATAGAGATGAATGATTGATGGTATCCTTACTATATAAATTCATCATAATACCATGACACTTCCCATACCCTGTTGGTCTAATTGAATAAGTTCTATAAGATAACATTTCTATTGAATATTAATCAAAAAAAATTTCCCCTCTTATTTCACCTATATGTGTATCTCAGTAAAGAGTCTCATTAAATTCCACTCATCACTAGATTAATTCAATGATTCTGATGAAAATTTCCTACCAAGAGAATCAATAGACATATTTCCATTTTTTAGTGTATAGAATAGGTCAAAATAAAATGTTTAATGGCATTCCACCCATTTAAGTTTCTTAAGATTCATTTCATTTTTTTAGAAAATATTTATCAAGATTTTATGATCTATCTAAATAATGAATTTCTCACCAAAAGTATAGTTCCTTCATTTTTTACATGTATAATCACCATCAACTTAAGGTTTTGGGTTAGATAATTCTTTTCATGTGAAAACATTTGAAAATAACTATATTTCATCTTATCAATACCCTACTTAATCAAGTATTCTAAACCCAATCCTGATTCATCACAATACACAACATTTCCATGTACAACTTATTGTCAAACCAAAACTGTGAATGATGTCAGCCATTATTTCAAATCAATAGAAGAAGTTTAAGATTCATAGATTCATATAAATTTTAACCCTTTTTAAGTAATAGTGATCAAAGGAAATTTAAGACTAGATAAATCCCTAAAAAATTGTTGGTAGTATCCTAATAGACCTGAGAAGCTACTCATCTTAAAGTAATTATTTAATTATTTCAAAGGAATAACAGACTTAACCTTATTAGGTTCAACTAAAATGGATCATCCCAACAACATAGATCTTAAGATCTTTACTTCCAAGATCCATAAACTATAATTTGATAAATTTTCACAGAGAAAATGATTATAGAGAGTTAGCAAAGAAATCTTCAAGTGATTCTCATTAACCTATTTTTTTGGAATAAAGAATTATTTCATACAAGAATACCATGATGATAGAGTCAATGTATTGATAAAATATTAGATTCATATGAGTCATGAATACTGAATGAGCATTATTTATGATAAAAGGTACCATGAGATACTCAATGGGACCATATATTATTCTAAAATTAGTCTTGGGAATTCCATAATCCTTCACTCTAAGCTAATAGTTCTATGAACAGAGGTCGATGTTCAAGAAACACCAATCCTGTTTTAATGATCAATGAGGTTATAAATACAATTAATGGGGTATTTATTCTTAAATTTCACATTATTCAACTTATTTAATCAATTAAAAATCAAAGTGTTTCATTCTATTTATTATTAAAGATTACTAAAACAACCCCTGAGGGTATACTTGGATGAATAAATACAGTGGATTCCAAATCATACACCTTATTTTTCAATTATCTTAGTTTAGATAATATTATTAAATTTGAAGGTAATGAAATTAGTTATGTCTTGGGAACCAAATCAATTTAAAACTTGACTTCCCCCTCAAGGGGAAACCCCAAGAATACATTCAGGATGGTTCATGAAATTCCCTGACCATAGAAGGAGGATCTCTCCCGAATCTCTCTTCATCAACATCTACATAAAGAGATAATTTATAACATATAAACCTTCCAGCAATGGTAATATGATGTACCTTTCAATAAGACCACAAGTCCCATTATCCTTTAAATAAATGAGTGCTTCCATCAGAAGTGGTAATAGTTACCCTTCATTGACAACAATCAATAGGGGATCTAGACATGATAATCCAATATATCTTTTGAAAAATATAAAATTGGTATATCTCACGATTAATGACGTTCTATGTTAACTCCACCTTAGATATGGAGATAATAAATGAAGGACATTGGAATCCATGCCACATTTTCTTCTCAAGTGGTCTACATATTTCCCTAATATACTACATAGAATCATATGTAAGGATAAATAAATCCATGATACAAGAAAATATAAATGAATGAGAGTCATCTATATCACATAAAATAGTCCTTATAGATAATGTAATAAGAATGGTACCTTATACAGTTTATGATCATGCCTTAAATTCCATGGGGTCTTTCTCTATTGTATATAATATCCTCACTTCTAAATGAGTTTGAGGCCTCCCACTAGATCATAGTTTGAACCTTAACCAGCACTACCAATAGGATGATCCAACTCCCCCTTCGTCCCCATATAATTGAGATCCAATTTTTTTAGATGCAAAATATTTTACTTATAATCCCATGGGGGATGGAGAATACACACCACTTATAGATGATGGGTTTGATCTACAAGACCTTTGAATATGGTCTATATTCCCACAATTATATAATGTTTTGGGGGTCTTATGAATTAGTGGTTTTATTTATATAATCCTACTATATTGATGGAATATAAGTGGTTTAATCCCCATTGTGGCAGAGGAAGATAACTATGATAGATGCCTTGATCCACTGCCACTACACATTATAGATTAATCATGCTTATTATTATTATTTAGAAGGACACCCCCACTTCCACTAAGAATGAAAGGAGTGTCAATAATCCCTAATATCCTACCATTGTCTATCTAAACCCTCAAGGATTAATTCACTACTTCTATATAGTAAGGAAGTTTCAATAACAAGACCTAGGATTTGGTGTTTGGTAAAAGGAATATATAAAACCATCATAATTTTGACCTGTCATTGAAAACCATTCTATGATTAAAGTGTAAGATCTCAAAAAACTAGTTACCACATTCCATAACTATCTAGTTTTCATGTTGGAGGCATATAAACTCTCAAGACTTTTCCAATCCCATAATATTTAGATATAAATACTAGATTAACATTTTCTTTATTTCCATACACTCTATATTATCATGAAAATTATCCTAAATAATGGACTCCCATAATTTTTGGCTGGGGAACTTGAGCATAAATGTATCATATTTCACTTTTATGGATTATTTATTCTAAATAAATTCAAAAATATTTTTAATATTTTCCAACCAATATAGTACCTATTGAGGATTATTTCTTTCTAAAAATAATAGAGTCAAACAGAGAATAAATTCTTAGGCATAGTCCTTATCCTGATAAAACCCAGACCTTTCTCTTTAGCCTGATCTTATTCAAGGACTATCCCTTGATACATGGCTTGGATGGTTCATACCACTATCTCAATTATATTTTTATCTACTAGAGGATTTTATCATGATTACAAAATATTCATATGGGGTATTTGAGGGGGAATGGTGATACAAAAAATCAATTAAATAATAATAATACCATTAAAAAAAGTAAATAACATTAATTTAAACCACAAAACTCCATTTAAAAATAGTAGGAAACATGAATAGGAATTTAAAAGGGAAAAAACAAAAAAATCCCAAAAATTACCACTATATATGGTTAAGATGAACTATTTACCAAATCATTTGGATATTCACTAAAATATTGGGATTAATAGCCTAATTTAGCCACATGGTTTAAAAAAACTATACACCAAGCAAGCTAGGAACACTGGAATTCTCTTATAGTATAAATGACATGGTTTTTTCATGGCCTAGAACTCGTGCACATTAATAATTCCCTCCATTCCTCCATTCCATTACTAAATATCCTTAAAATCCAAAATAAAATTAAAAAACACTAAAGTCAAATTTTTAATAACAAATAGTGACCTAAGGATCGTTATAACAAGTGTTGACTATACGCTCACTCACAACCTACCCCTAATGTCTCGATAATCCTACCTCTAGTCTACCTTAACATCCCCATATAACATAAACCAAAACTACGCTCTAATACCATTTTTTCATAAAACAACTTGGGATAATCTTGAAATGGTACCTAATCCAACTGGGGAAAAATATTTAAGGGTGTTCTCCAACTATATGTGTTGGAAACTAGTGCTTTAGAATCAAGTACACACCTTTGGGAATGCTTTCTCTTAATGAATCAATACACTGTCCAGAGGGTATTAACCATGAACCTAGAATGACATTGCGATTTATTGACGAGTCACACACCCAAATAAGTGAAACTAAAATAATTAAACATGTACAAGGAATATCATAATTGAAATCCAAAAGGAAACAATAAAAAAATATAACAAGATGAACATCCATAACATATCCAAGAGATCAAATATAAATATACAAAAAGGTCAAAAACTAAAATCAAAATAAGAATGAGATGAGAGGAATATAAATATATACAAATATCAAGACTAGCACATAAATATGTTAAAAAATAAACCAAATATATTGCTACCCATATCCATGTGACATGAGGTCAATCTCCCACCATTCCACCTTCTCTAACCCGAACTGAGCTAATATTGATATCTTCCGCCTTCAAGAAGTGCCTTTCCATTACCTATGTTAGTCAAAAAATGTCTAAATACACCTGAGGTGCATATGTATGGTATGAGCATAAATATCTTTTAAAATCCTATCATGTGTTCTATGATAAAAGTTCGTTAGATAATTCAAGTATGTTAGTTAAAAAATAAGCATATGAAATACACTTAATTTTGAAGAAGACATAATAAGATTTAATATAATTAAACATGAATGTGAAGTGCTAGGTAATCATATCATTTCAACTAAGCATCATAGGATATAATCTAATGTCACTATGGTTATGTCACATTAGCATCCTTATGTTAAATAATATCTACTCCAAACATCTGAAACTACATATAAGATACTATCTAGAGTGGTATACTAAACTAGAAACATCTCTATTAGCCAGAGTGGCATCATAACTAGGGATCATAGGCCAAGTAGAGTGAAAAAATTACCAAAAAAGGTACCTTTATTTGGTTCCATACCAAATAACCAGATGTACCATGGGACATAATTATTATAAAGGATTCTTATTTCATCATAAAATCTATTTCATTTGAAATGGGAATTCCATAAAGCAGATCATAAAGAATATTAAAATTCACTTATTAAACATGCTTTTGAGATCACTTTGATTGCTCATATCATGAGGGATATATTAGAAAATAATAATAACATATAAATTAATCCTTGATAATTAAATATAACATTACTAAACTATTGGATACCTATTTTTTAATAATTAATCACATATGGGTCTTCAAACAAAAGAAGGGCACAAAACCACCTAACTTAATAGATATTGAAAACCACTCTATGTGAGGAGGGAGTAAATTTGAAGGAATGTGAAAACCCTAAAATAAAAAACACCTACCATTATGTTTGTATAACATGAACCATATGCCTCCATATCCATAAGGAAAGAATAAAACCATGAAGAATAAAGGAAAAGAACCAATAAGTAGGCATAAAACTAATTTTATGAAAATTCATTAATGGTATTTGATGTAAAACTACTAGAAATCAAGGGGTAATGGAGGAGAATCAAGGGGTTTGATGCCCTAGGTCTAGAGAGTTGAAATAGAGAAAGAGAGAAGGAAAACGAGGTATAAATCAAGCTTGGGTAGAAGAGTAATTTTACATTTTTAATTTTTTAAGAAATTCACATGGTTTGTTTTCCTGGTATAGGAAACTATAAGATAATCATCTGTTAACAATTGTTAAGGAATCACCATAAATAAGGGTAGTTTTCATGGTTTAACGTAACCATGCACTAACTACAAAATGACCATGTTCCTTACTCTTATACGACATGCTTGGATGCATAGTTTGAAAAACTATTCATAAAAAGTGCATACTCAACTTGAAACCTCTCTCCCATTTCACATAGTCTAGGGACACAATTACCATGAACTGTTAGATAATTGGGTTCCCTATCTCATTTTTCCATTTTTTATGATTTCGAACCTCAAACCCTAATAAATCCTAAGTATAGAATATATAAATGAAATAATTAAAATAAAAACCTACTAGTGACATGGGGGAATGTCATAGTTGAGGCATTGTTAGAAAATTTTAGTACTCTAAGGAGTTATTATTTTATTCTCTCACTTTGGGATAATTTTGATATTGCTAAAGAAAATTTGAAGATATCCTAAAGATATTTGGAAGTAGCTAAAGTGGCTCTGGATTCCCAAATAAGGTTTCAAGAAGTTTCGAGATGAGTTAAAGAAGTCTTAGAATTCTGAGTGGAGTTAGAAACCACACATAAGATATTCCTCAGAATTAAAAAATTAGCATTGTTAAAGCTCACTAAGATACATAATATTCATAGGATGATACGAAAGAGACTCTAAATAATTTACAGCTCCTAGGAGTTTACACTATAATACATAACATATTTCATATGGAACATAAGATATTTAACTAATATATAACATACCCTAATATATAAGAAAGGTATATATTATATTGAATCTCATACTACAATGAGACAATGGCAAGACCACCCTATGATATATAAGATATTTCACTATGGCAAAAATGCCTTTTAGCGGCGATTTAAATCGCTGCTAAACAATTTAATGATCGTTTTGATAAACCACTACATATACCAGTGTCGTGAAATATTTAAAGATGCCTTTTAAAACCATTGTAGATAATTTAGTTGTGGTTTATTAGTATTATTATTTTTCTATAATTTATTTATTATTTACATATTTATTTATTCATTTATCCCACAATGTAGAAATTGAGTATATATAAGTGTAGGGTGAGATTTGAACCCCAAACTTCTTGATTATTATGTAATGACTTTATCACTCTAGAAATCTCTTTATGTGGTGACTAAAGAGACTTTAATATGTATATATATATATACACACACACACACATAGAGAGATAAATTTATGTAAATACATATTCTGACATATGTTTATTTGTTATTTATAAATAATAAACGATAAACGATAAATTATATATAATAAATAATAAATAGTAAATAAACAAAATGAAAATAAAAAATAAAAAATAAAAAATAAATAAAAATAAATAATTAATGTTAAGAAATAAATAAATAAAAAAATAAAAAATAAAAAAAATACATAGGTTAATGAATAAATAATAAATAAATAAATAAATGAATAATAACTAAGTAATAAATAAAAATAAATATATAATAATAATAAATAATAAATAATAAATAATAAATAATAAATAATAAATAATAAATAATAAATAATAAATAATAAATAATAAATAATAAATAATAAATAATAAATTGTAAATAAAGAAATGATAACTGATAAATAATAAATAAATAAAGACTAAATAATAAATAAATATTTGATAAATAAAAAAAATATAATAAGTAAATAATAAATAAATTAGAGATAAATAATAAATAAATAACAAATACATAATAAATGAATGAATAAATAGATAAAAAATAAAAAAATAAAAAATAAAAATAAAAAATAAAAAATAAAAAATATATAGATAATAAATAATGAATACGGAACAATGAATAATTAATAATTAATATTCAATAAATAATAACCAATAATTATAAAATTAATAATAAATAAATAATAAGTGATAGATAGATCAATAAATAAATAACAAATAATAATGACAAATAATAAATAAAAAATAAAAAATAAAAAATAAAAAATAAAAAATATAAATTAAAAAATAAGAAATATAAATAATTAATCGATAATAAATAATAAGTAATTAATATTAAATAATAAGTCAATATAAAATAAATAAGTAATAAATAAATAATAAATATATAAAAAATAAATAAAGAAATAAATAAATATATAGATAAATTATAAATAATTAATAAAATATAATTTCATATATATTTATTGAAATGCACTTATATATACAAATATATTATGAAAATATAAAAATATAAATAAATTCACATATATATATATAAATACAAATATGGATATAAATATATATACCATCATAATATATATCTGTATATTAATATATATTAATATATATGAATATACAAAAATTGATTTAAATATCTATAAATATATATAAATATATATAAATATAACTAAATTTACATAAATATATATAAAAATACATATATAGTACATAAAAATGTATAAACGCAAGCATATATGTAATAAAATATAATTATATGTATATATATATAAACCCATATAAATATAAATAAATATAACTATATATAAATATAAACACATATATATATATATAATATAAATAAATATAAATATAAATATAAATATACATAAATATAAATATCTATATATATAACCACATTACATATATACGGTTATATATAATTATAAATATATAAACACAAATATATAAACACACACACACACACTGATACACACACACACACACATATATATTCTTACAAATGGTTTGGGGATGAGGAGAATACAAAGAAAACACCCCATTCACACATTATAGAAGCCATGGAGACTCGAACTTGAGATGTCCTCAATACCCTATAGGGCCACTACTATAGAGTCACGCCCTGATGGTGCACACACACAAAAAACAAATAAATATTGAATCACCAAAAGAGGTAATATCACTAAAATTGAAAAACCATCATATTGATAGGATTTCAAACCCTTGAAATAAAATCATTGATGAACCAAAAAGCATAAGAATACCCTCTTAAATGAAATTGAAATTCCATAAAATGTTAAAAAATATGGGCATCCCTCTAAAAAATTTGTCCTAGAGGCCTTATAGAACTTTTTGACTAAGAAAAATAATAATTAACCAGGCCCCCTTAGGTATAAATGATGTAGATTTCATCATAAGCATTGATTTGACTTCTTGTAAATCCCAAAAAAACTCCCCGATCGAAAGTTATGGTTGTTTTAAGTTAAAGTTTTATTTTCAACTTCATTTAGAAAAGTAATATATTTTTTCATTAATTATTAAAAAATTATTTTATAATGTCCATTTATTTTTTTAAGCTTAAGATTTACTGTTCAAGGAGCATAATCAAACACTCGAATTGAAAGTATTAGACATTTGATACCGAAATCTAATTTTTAATTTCTCTTGGAACATTAATAAAAAATACCAAATAGTTAATAATGAACTATTAATAATAATTAATTATTTATAATACACACACACACATATACATATATGAATAAATAAATTATTATTATTATTATTATTATATATTTTAAAATTTTAGAATATTTGGCGTTTGTTTTATAAAAAACCACCGTTAAATAAAAAAAATAGAGATGGCTTAAAAAAACCACTAAAAAAATAATAAAATAAAAATTTATTATTTTCCAAGTATTTCTTGGAATATTATAGAAAATTTACATTAAAAATGTAAAACATAATCATTTCCCAAGGGCTTCGAAAATCACTACTAAAAAATGACCAATTAATGTTGTTTTTCTTGTAGTGTTTAGACCATATAGAAGGTTTTCAAAGCACAAATAATGTATAATAGATTGAGTATATAATTTTATGGTTGATACAGAAAATATTATTAATAATTAAAAGGATATGTGAGCTTGTAGAAGTAATATTTATGATATTTTATTTCTTATGTATGGTTTTTCAATTGGAAGAAATGTAAGAATTATAGAGTTCTAAAATTATATGATGTTGAGATGTTCTTTTTGAATTAAATATCATGATGATAGGTATTTAGCTATAATTGATGTAAATATACAAGGATAATTAAATGAGATTAAATTAAAAATACTTTTGTGTTATAGTTTTAGGATTTAGAATAGAATATATGACATTGTTGTTGAAGATCAAATATGATGCTTTTTTCAGAAGATATTTTGAACAATTTTAAAATTACAATATCAAGCTATATATTTTATATATTTTTCAATATTAAACTAGATAAAATATCTCATATGATAATTATGAGATTATAAAGTCCATAAGAAGAAGAATAAAATCATAGGGGAAGAGAGAGAGATTCAATCTATTGCTAATCTTAATATTTATTGTGTTAGAGAAAAAGGGGGAACTGGTGTTATTATGATAGATTATTCTTGAGTGTTTAAAGATAATATAAGATCAAGAATAATGGATTCTATTTTTAATTCACACATTAAGCATATACTAATAGTGATAAGATCGCTTTATGATATCTTAATATCATAAAGACTAAATATGACACAAAGATAATAATTTGATATTTTTGTTCTGGAGGAAACCTTTGTTATTACTATATTCTGAGGAAAGATTTTAGAATTATATTACCAAGAGAATACCTATTCTTACCTTTCTGATCATACTTTAAGGAGGATCCATTCAAATTTGGTATTTAAATAGGAAGTAATGGTAGGTTTTAGAGGTCTAAATATTGAAATTTGGTCCTTATTTAATCAATTTGTGATGTGCATGTAACCTAGTTGGTACCAAGATAACTGGATCAAAGATACACACTTTCCTGAGCTTAATCTTGATTATAAAAGGGAATATGTGTGTGAATGAGAGAATAACCACTATACACTATGGATGCATCCATTAACATTTGAGTTGAACCACATTCAAAAATTCATACGTTACTTATGTTTTTCATTTTTGCTTATATTTATTCTACGAAAACTAAATGTGAGAAGAGTGTGAGAGATATATTCACTGAATAGTTTCATAGGTATAAAAGGAATGTTTTTAATTACTTGAAGAGTCACTTTTGCTGATCCATCCCCCTATCAGTGTGGTTTCATCGATCTCAGTGCAATAAAAAATTCATCATAGTTGAAATATTTAACAAATTAATTACTCAAAAATATATCATATATGATATTATATGTGTTGGGAGAATTATTTTTTAAATAATACTATTATTTAAAATACTAACTCGAATGTTATGGAGACTCTTTACCATATATTTTAAAAAAATTATTAGATAAAATATCTTATCCTAAATAAAACTCATTTTTAATTATCTTCTTTTCAATAATTTTATAGATTCTGATGAATCCTAAACCATGTGTAATAAAACCATCATCTTATATTTTTCATAAAAAAACTTTTTTAATAAACAACTTCACTTATCATATAATATAAATAAGTTAGAAACACACATCCAATATTTTGATTCATCTGAGTAATAATCATTTGCATTTAAATCCTTGATATAACAACACTTTTCTCCATTATTTGAATAAAAAATATATTATTCATGAATCCTTACCTTTATTATGAACTTATATATATTTATAATAGTTATAAAATATAAATTTAGTATTATATACCCTTGAATATCATATAATTGATTCTATAACATCAATACATATTATAGACTCTGGAGTTTCTCAAACACCTTCAGGTATCCCAGAAAATCCCGTCCTATGGAAACAATTCCCCTCCTTCCTGAAAACTCCATTATATTTAATAAACTTTGAATACTTATAGAAAGATTTATGATTTTACTTTTGAATAGACTTTTATTTGTATAGTTTTAACCTTTACCCATTTTTACTATTAATACAACACCATAACCTGGACATATCATGCCCAATTAATTTATCCTAAAAAATTTATGAATATAGGCTAAAACTTAATTGAAATTATTCACACTTTAAAAAAATTTCCAAAAATGATTATAGAATGAATTTTATAGGAATAATAGGCCATAAAGGAAACCTTTAGTCACTCTAAATCATTAAAATACTTAATCAAATTGAGTGTATGAGTAGAGGCTAAAATTTATTTATCTTTAATTTAAATAATTCCTTATAAGTCTTATGTTGAATAATCTATTATTCTCACAAGAATATATATCCATTTGTCAACTAACTTCAATATTTAGTTACTCAAGAAGTTATTTATCTAATATATATAGTTTTCCTCATTGCATAAGAACATTTCTTAAGTTTATATACCATTCTAATAAGTTACTTCCACTTTGTTTTTCCATTTCCAATATTTATTTCCAATTTATTTTCAATAATAATGATTCCATTTATCTATAATGGATGTTTCTATTATTTGAGTATTTAGGTTTACATCATTTTGTAAGGAATTTCATTGATTGTTATCCCACTAAAATGAGAATCCCATTTAAGCCTTCCATACCCACTATTTGACCAAGATCCATATTTCATTAAGTAATGATTCATATTTGTAATTCCCACCACAAATTAGTTATTTAGGTAAGGAATCATTCCAATCATATCATATATTACAATTTGACAGTTGAGCTAACTACTCTTTTCTTAATCCATCATATGGTTAAAATCAACATGATTCATTAGGTACCATTCAAAAGGATTTCTCATCTAAGTGTAACCCAAAGAAAATACCAAAAATTAAGTACTTAACTCTTAAAATCACCTCTTTACCTTCTATTCTTAAATAATACAATATAGTCTCCCCTTTCTTTGGTAGAACCTACCCAATTCAATTATCAAGGTTTGGAAAAGTTTTTTCTTTAAAATGAACCTAATAATTAGTATTTTTAAATACAATACTATAAATGTACCCTATATCCATGGACCAACCACCATGTTTGAATTTCCCATGGATATTGGTTTATATATATCTATGGGTTAGAAAATCTTATGGCCGTAGACCCATTTTGAAGTCCCTATCACCATAGACAACCTTTCCATTATGGATAAACTCACAGACCCCAATCCTATAAAATTAGGCAATGTCACCCATGGTTATTAGAAAATTCATGAATTCCTAAGCTACCTAGGAAGTGTATAGGACCCACATGGATAGATACTATAGAAATAAACCATATTTCCCAAGGGTATAGGCCCCACTTTGTTAGTTCTTATAACTACAGGTGATATGGCCCATGGAATTTGGTCCACTAATTCTATGGGACCCATTTCCCATGGTTTTACATCTCAGGTGGTCACAACCTCCAAGTACTTGTAGAATTACCCATGGCTATAGGTGACTCCAATGAGGTTACTATTGTTACAGGCTATGTCTTCTATGGTTGTTGTGCCTCTAAATACACAAGACACATTTCTTGTGGTTGTATGTCCCATGTGACCATAACATAGAGCCATAAGAAATTCCCATCATGGATATAGGAATCTCACATGTGGGACCTATAGGCACAAGTGATATGGATCATGGTGGTAGTGTGCCTACTAACCCAATAATCATCATCCATGGCTATAAATACCACATGGACATGACCTATAATTATGACCACATCATTGATGCCTATAGGCATAAGCCACGCATGCTACCATTATGACCCACAAGTTTCATGTAAATAGGGTCTAACCAAATAGTTTTTATAATAATAATAAATATAAATATTTAATATTATTAAGTGTGTATGTATATAATTATATAATTATATATATATATATATACATAAAATGTTGTTCATACAAATGGAAAAGTGATGTGTAACAAAAAAGGCAGGTATTTGTATTGAAAGTCACTACAACAATATTTTTCAAATTATACATATGATATATCCATGGGAATTTCTTATTAACACAATTATATAATAAGCTATATCCATGAGAACTACCCATGTATAGAGCCACATTTCCAAGAGAAATTCCTATGGTAGTGGTGAAAATTCCATGGGAATTGATCATGGTAATGTAGTAATGACCATAGGTATTAGTACCATTGGTTGTAGGGTTCTCATGTCTATATCTATATAACTTCAATCCATTGACCGTGGATATAGAACTAAGGTCCATATCTATTCTAATGGAATATATGACCTTGATAACTTGGGATATAGCCCTTATTTAATATGGTGAGAATATTTAATGACACCATACTATCTCATACATTCCCTTTACATGTATGCGTACTTAAAGAGATTTAGTTTTGAATGAATATTCCTTCCACAAAATCAATATATTCACACCAAATTGATGTGTAACTCTCTTAAAAACCCATAACTTGTGTTACTAATCCAAATGAAAATCTAACTATATTCACATATATCCAAATACATTACATGAAAAAGATATATATATATATCTCTCTATATATATCCCTTTCACATAAAGGCATAAAATCATATGAAATCAAAAATTTTCACATGAGTAAGCATAGAGTGAAAGGTAACAATCCCCAATTTTCTATACTATTCATAAGCCTCCAGGACAATGAGAAGTTTGACCTAAAGTATCTCTACATATGGTTCTATACTTTGGAAAGATCTAAATTCCATCATAATTCTAACACCTAATACGTATTAACTACAATTAACTAATTAATTCAATATCATAAGTGTAAAGACCCATAAAATTCAAGGGAAATATTTTCTTAATTTTCTTTAGAATTTTAAAAGAGCGTGGTTTCTGATGGCACTTGATTCCGAGGCCCGGAGTGCCCGGAATCATTTTCCGAAGTTTGGCTCGGGTACGTTCAGTGAACGAACGAGAGGGAATTTCTAACTTTTCATCCGGTGCTCGGAATCGAATTCCGAGGGCACCGATGAACTCGCAGTGCCGATTTTCGCTTAAGGAGACCTTTTCTGAGGTTGTGTTTTATACGGAATGAAAGTTAGTTTTGGGAAAAATTTAAAAGAAGTTAAATAAAATGTGGAAACACATTTTATTTTTAACTTGTTTGTCTTTTTCTCCAAAAGGGAGTTAGAGGTGGGACCCACAACCACTTAACCTCCGTTGAGAGGATTAAGTGTGGTGGGGCCCACACGAAGCATAACACTTCATCTCCTCTTTTTAAACTCCCTATAACTCCTCTTTAATTAACTTGACAACTTGGTTAATTAGTTGAGTTGAGTTGTTTGAATTTAAAACCTTTGAAATTCAAGTTGATAATTGTGTAAATAAAATAAGCCTTAGCTTATTTTATTTTGGTTGGTCTCCTTAGCCATCTTGAGAGAATTTGAGAGGTTCTCTTCATCTTCTTCAAATTCAACGAAGAACGCTTAAGCTCCGACGAAGAACGCCTAAGCACCGATGAAGAACGCCGCTTCTCTTCTTCATAGCCGGTGTGTTTCCGAAGATCGAAGACGCCTCCCGTGTCAAAGAAAGGAGACGCCGCATCCTCCTCGGACTTTCTTCATTAGCTTACGAAGATTCACCAACGACGTACCTCTTCGGACGCATCTCGACATCAACGAAATCGACGTCTTCTTCCGCGACATCTCTCTTCGCGACGCCGATTTCCGTCACCTCTTGAAACCAAGGTAGGGGTTTATTTATTTCTTTTGTTCATGATTTATACCCGTGAACATCTCTTCATGAAATTTATCAAATTGTTAGCAATTAACGCGAGGGGGGCGAACCGCACAAACACGGCCAACCCTCATCCTTTTTCATATTGATTTTTTGTGGATTGAAATGGGTGTGGCGTGGTGCCATCGCACCGCACAGGATCATATGACAAGGAATGCGCGGCGCCGTCGCGCCGCGTCATAAAATAATGCAAGGACGCTACGCCGTCGCGCCGCGTTGACGAAAGTTGAAGGCGCCACGGCCGGAGCGGGGCCACGGCGGAGGGGCGCGGTGCCGTCGCACCGCGCCGGACAACGAAGACCGCGGCCAGTTCCGGGCCACGACGGAACGAGAAGACTGCGACCGGTTCCGGGCCGCGGCGGAACGAGAAGACCGGCGGCCAGCCGGGCCGCCGGTGTCGGAAGCCGGAAGGGGGACCGGCCTTGCCGGTCCCGTTGAAGAAGAACCGGCCGACCAGGTTGGGCCGGCCGGAAGGGTGGAAAACTGGGGGAAATTAATCCCCCGGCCAGCTGATAAACGGCCCCCCATAATGAGGGGGGCTGGTTTCACAAAGGGGGCAGGCAACCCCCCGTTTTTCCAGCAAGCTTGGCCTTCGGCCGAGCTGGCAACGCGGCCAGCGCGCTGCCTTGCGCCGAACCGGCGCGCCTGGCCGGTCCGCCAGGCCAGGCCGGGATGGGCCGCGCCGGGCCGGGTCGACCCTGTCCGGGGCTGGTCGACCCGGTTCGGGCCATCCGGGGGGTCTCGGGCCGGGACGGCCCGGGCCTGAAACCCCGTTTCCGAGCGGTTTGGATTCAAATGCGAATAAATCGGGCTACAGACCTCCAAACTACACGCCGTTAGCGGCGATGCGATCCTTGGATCGAGGTGGTCGTTTCGATATATCTCACTCAAGGTTTCGGAATACTTTGAGTTCGGCCGGGTTGGTTCGTACACGAAACCAACCGGGCCCTCGGAGCGGAAACGCTCATATCTTGAGCTACAGACGTCCCTTTGATGTGACGTCAGCTTTGTTGAGTTCCTCTTAGTGAGACAGATCTTTTGGCATACTCCGCCGGAGGTTTGGACGCAGGTGGAGTACGGTCGGGTTGGTTTTTCCTTAAAAACCAACCGGGCCCCTGGGACGAAAAAGCCAATAACTCTCAGACCGGGCATCCGATTGACGCGTCGTCTGTTGCGTTGAGTTCCTGTTGACGATACAGAACTTTTGGATACATCAACTCTGATCTTTGTGATAGTTGATGTATCAGCCTCTCGGCTCGTGGAGCAGACCCTCCCGAACGAGCTTACTATGTGCGGGAACCCTAGAGCTGGCTGCGACTGCTACTGCTACTGCTACTGTGACTGCAACGACGACAGTACAGAGATCCTTGGTGGATTCGACGACGACGACTACAGCACTCAGCGATCCTACGTGGATCAGTGCTACAGGTCCTGTGTGGGCCCGATCCTGTGTGGGTCCGATCCTGTGTGGGTCTGCGCTCAGCGGTCCTGTGTGAACCAGCACCTACAGATCCTGTGTGGGTCCGATCCTTTGTGGGTCTTTGCGGGGGTTAGTATATATCGATCCTTTGTGGGTCTGACGACTTAGATGGATCAGTGATCATCTCTATCGTCTTCCGAAGAAGTATACCTGTGTGAGCTGAATCCTATTGCTTTCCTGTGTGGATTGTGTTGTGCTATCCTGTGTGGATATCGTTTTTCTTTCCTGTGTGGAATACATTTACTTTCCTGTGTGGACTGAGTTGTACTTGGGCTCGGAGGTTGGAGCGTTTTGGAATTGATGAATTAGGTATATGTATGGGCATATACCTCAGCAGTGTCGGTTGTTACTTCGTGTTTGTAACTTTCTTCTGTGGATTATCCTTTGTGGATTTTGGGAGACCTTCGGGGGTCTCGGGGTCCCTACTGAGTAGCTTATACTCACCCCTGCACGGGCTATGCCCGCACTACGTTGTGTTGGTTGCACACGACGGACAACATTGATCGTGGTTGAGGCTCGCAGAGCAGGACGGTACCTGGAGGTGGACTACTGGACGAGATGTTCCCGGAGCGAACGGTGGGACCCGAGGATCAGTGGAGCTATCTGTACCCACCCTTCAGGTGGGATTCCCAGTGGACAGCTCGGCGTAGCAGCTTTTACTTTTTAGTTGCTATTTTCCTTTTCAAGTTGTACTTTACTTTTATTTTGGGTTTGTATACTGGCCCATTTACTTTTCCTCACTTTCAGTTGAACTCTATTTTTTACTTAGTGTTTAACTTTCCACTTGCTTACTCTGTGGTGCTTGTTTACTTTACAAAGGCAATGCCTTCCCTTTTTACCGGGATTTACGCCTTGGTGCTAGTCGCCAGCCCCTGGGCTATGGAAGGTGGGCTTGGGGTAGTCACGGCACAGGCCCCGAGGATGGGTCATGACAAATTGGTATCAGAGGAGTTCGGTTTTACCAAGAACTCTGATCTTTTCTATGTAAAGCAATAGTGTTTAGCGTATTTAGTGTGCTTATCAGTCCAGGGAGTCTAGTGTTGGTGCGGCGACCGACATATCCATACACCAGGACCCTGACTTCTGATTTCCGACTTGATGCACGAAAACATTGATTGCGTGTGTGTTTCATGTTTTCTTTGTGATTACTTTGTATCAGCTCACCAGGTATACTATTCTGACCGTGGCGCACCTGTTTCCTTTTCAAGATGGCCCCACGACGGCAGCCAGCTAGGGTTCCGAGAGTCGAGTGTGACGACAGCCCACCTAGCGATGAGGCCTCGGTGCAGGGCCCTTGTTCAGCCGTGGCACCAGCGGTAGCACTACCCGCTGAGCCCCCGATACTTCCAGCACCAGCCGCTGATGATGGACGTCGCCTTAGCGCACTGCATGAGTTTCAGCGCCAGTGACCGCCTAGGTTCCATGGGGAGATGGACACCCAGGCAGCAGAGGACTGGCTGGAGGCAGTGGTTTGTGTGTTTCGGTTAGTGAGGACACCAGTAGACCTCATGGTGATCCTCGCGGCGAGCCTACTGCACGCAGCAGCAGGACGATGGTGGAGCTTGATGCTCCAGGTGAACGATGAGGCATCTCTACTTTGGACGGACATTGAGAGCCTCTTCCGCTTGGAGTTCGTCCCAGACACCCTCCGTGCGGTGCGCATTCAGGAGCTTCTTCAGCTGCGGTAGGGCAGCATGACGGTCGCTCAGTACTCGACGAGATTTACTGATCTCTCGCGCTACTCGACCGACATGGTACGGGACCCATTCTTCCGGGCCCGAACCTTTGACCATGGTTTGAGACACGAGATCAGGGCATTGCTGATCTCCCTCAGCATTCCAACTCAGACATGAGTACTGGAGCGGGCCCTTTTGATCGAGAGCTTTCTAGCTGAGTCTGCACCAGCGCCGCGACCCACCATAGGGTGGCACGTGGCAGAGTCATCTGCAGCAGGCAATTGACAGAAGAATCAGGGGTCCAGGAAGACCAGACCTTCAAGAAGATGACCTCAGGACACTAGCTCAGCAGTGTGGGGCACACAGCGCAGAGCCAGTCTTTCGAGAGGCATGCAGTGCTACTCGTGCGGCGGGTAGGGCCTCATGGCTCGTGACTGCCCGACCCGCCGTGCCGAGGAGCAGCAGACGGTTGAGGGACCACTGAGGCAGAGGCAGAGGGTCGACCGTGGCGGTCCGCAGGGAGGAGGCGGATGAGGCAGTGGAGCTGGCTGAGCAGCAGGTGGTGGGCGATGCTTTGAGGCTCTACCACCACCACCACCAGGAGGTCCGCCCCGACCACAGGGAGCTGGCGGGCAGAGACAGGAACAACTCCAGGCAGGAGAGGCCTACGACCACGGCGCACCCGATATGATTTGAGGTACTATCTGTGGCTAGTCCACCCTTGCTGAAGTACTTATAGACACAGGAGCGAGTCACTCTTTCATAGACACTGCCCTTGTTCGGAGCTCGGAGATTCCGACAGAGCCGTTGGCTCGATCCTTACGGCTAGAGACTCCTACGGGAGCAGACTCGACGATTACACACTGGTGTCAGCAGTGTGAGCTTACTCTAGGAGGCGAGAGCTTCGGCTGAGGTCCTCTTGTAGCAGCGTCGAGGCCTTACGACGTCATCTTGGGAATGGATTGGTTATCTATGGTCCATGCCCAGATTGACTGTTTTAGGCACAAGGTGCGATGTGTACGCACCGACGGGAGCAGTTTCTCCTTCACCGGCGAGAAGGGAGCCTTTGCAGCACAATATGGACTTCTGCGGAGGAGAGGACAGCCCATCACTCATCAGTTGGCTAGCCTCATCCTTGGAGTAGTTGACGTGTGGAGTCCTGGTTTTCCTGCAGTGGTGGATCAGTTTGCGGACGTTTTTCCCGACGACGTTCCAGGGCTACCTCCTCGCAGAGAGGTAGACTTTTATATTGACTTGTACCTTGGGACAGCCCCGATATCGACTCCAGCATATCGGATGGCCCCCACCGAGCTTCGAGAGCTACGGGTACAGTTGGAGGACTTGCAGGGCAAGGGGTTCATCCGACCCAGTGTTTCACCTTGGGCTTCCCCGATTTTGTTTGCCAAGAAGGCGGATGGGAGCTTGAGACTTTGTGTTGACTATCGTCGCCTGAACCAGGTGACAGTGAGGAACAAGTATCCGCTACCGAGGATTGATGACCTCTTTGATCAGCTCAAGGAAGCACAGTGGTTCTCGAAGATAGACCTCAGGTCAGGCTATCATCAGCTCAGAGTCAGAGACGAGGACGTACAGAAGACGGCCTTCAGATGTCGGTATGGCCACTATGAGTTTTTGGTTATGCCCTTCGGCGTAACCAATGCTCCAGTAGTGTTCATGGCCCTCATGAACAGGATCTTTCAGCCATACCTCGATCGATTTGTCATGGTCTTCATCGACGACATTTTGATCTACTCGACGACTGAGGAGGAGCACGCCTACCACTTGCGGGTTGTACTAGACACACTCCGAGAGCACCAGCTTTATGGTAAGCTCTCGAAGTGCCAGTTCTGGATACGTGAGGTCCACTTCTTGGGACACGTTATCTCTGAGGCGGGAGTTGCAGTGGATCCTGCGAAGATCAAGGCAGCGTTAGCTTGGGAGCCACCCAGGAGCGTGACGGAGGTGCAGAGTTTATTGGGATTAGCTGGATACTACGAGAGATTCGTGCCATACTTCTCTAGAGTTGCGGCACCACTCTCAGCTTTGGCGAAGAAATGGAAACCCTTCGTATGGTCAGACAGATGTCAGCAGAGATTCCAGGAGCTGAGACAGAGATTGACCAACGCACCTATCTTGAGGTTGCCTGAGGAGGGAGTTGGATTCGTAGTTTACTGCGATGCATCAGGGACCGGACTTGGTTGCGTCCCGATGTAGGAGCGGGCAGTGATCGCCTATGGATCATGACAGTTGAGGCTGTATGAGTAGAACTACGCTACCCATGACCTGGATTTAGCAGTAGTGGTCTTCGCTCTGAAGACATGGCGACACTATCTGATGGGTGAGCGCTTTACAGTCTTTTCTGATCATCAGAGTCTCAGGTACATCTTCTCGCAGAAGGATCTGAACCTGAGAGAGCGGCGATGGCTTGAGTTCCTCTAGGACTATGACTTTGAGATAGTCTATACTCCTGGGAAGGGAAACGTAGTATCCGATTCCCTCAGTAGGAGGACGGGCATTCAGCTACTTGAGGAGGCGACGAAGCAGTTAGCCTCTTTGCAGATATCCTTCATGGATAGAGATGGAGCAGCCTTCCTTCAGTCTCTCACAGTCACTCCTCCACTACTGCAGCAGGTCAGAGAGGCACAGTGTGGGGATGCTGACTGTGAGACATGGCGTGCACAGATATCCTCGGGACAGGCACCTGATGGTTTCTCCTTTGGAGCAGAGCACGAAATCCTTTTCAGAGGACGTACCTTGGTACCAGTCGCTTTACGAGAGGAGGTGTTGAGAGAGTTTCACACTTCTCCCTTGTCGGTACATCACGGAGTGGCGAAGATATACCAGGATCTCAGATGACAACACTGGTGGCCGGGCATGAAGAAGGCTATAGCAGAGTTCGTTTCTCGATGCCTCACCTGCCAGCAGGTGAAGGCTGAGCACCAGGTACCAGCAGGCTTGGTACAGCCCTTGGAGGTCCCGGAGTGGAAGTGGGACGGGATATCTATGCACTTCGTGATTGGACTTCCACACACTTCCAGAGGTCACGACTCCATCTGGGTGATTGTCGACCGACTCACCAAGTCAGCTCACTTCTTACCCATTCGAGAGCAGGGCTCAGTGGAGAGCTTGGGACGACTTTACGTTCAAGAGATTTTTCGGCTTCACGGTGTGCCATCATCTATCGTCTCCGATCAAGATGCTCGTTTTACTTCCCGACTGTGGAAGGGATTGCAGGAGGCGTTCGGGACGCAGCTACGTCTGAGTACAGCCTTTCACCCTCAGACGGATGGTCAGACGGAGAGGACCATTCAGACTCTCGAGGACATGCTCCGCGCATGTGTTCTCGACTTTGGTCGTAGCTGGGAGGACCACCTACCCTTGGTGGAGTTTGCGTACAACAACAACTACCACTCCACCATCGGGATGGAACCGTACGAGGTGTTGTACGGACGACCTTGTAGATCTCCTTTGTGCTGGATAGACCCTGGGGAGTTAGCACTTGTGGGACCAAAGATGGTTCAGGCCACGACATAGAAGGTCCTGGTCATCCAGGAGCGGATGAGGACAGCTCAGAGCCGGCAGAAGTCATACACTGACAGGAGGCGGAGGCCACTAGAGTTCGAGGATGGCGACCACGTATTCTTGCGGGTCTCACCTCGACGTGGTATACAGAGATTTGGACGAGGCGGCAAGCTATCTTCTCGCTTCATCGGACCTTTCGAGGTGCTCAGAAGGATTGGCGAGGTGGCTTATCGCCTGGCTCTACCACCTCAGTTGCACCGAGTGCACGACGTCTTCCACGTATCTCAGCTGAGGAGATACGTGCACGACCCAACGCACATCATTGACCATGGGGAGCTTGACGTTGATGATGGGGCGAATTTTACGGAGGTTCCAGTGGAGATCGAGGATCGACAGGAGCGGGTCCTACGTGGACGGTCGATTCCTCTAGTGCGCATCATATGGCAGCACGAGAACCTCCAGGAGAGCACATTGGAGCGGGAGGCTCAGATGCGTGCTCAGTACCCTCATTTGTTTCCCTAGTTTTGATTAATCTTTACGGGGACGTAAATCCCTGAGGTGGGAGTAATATAAAGACCCGTAAAATTCAAGGGAAATTTTTTCTTAATTTTCTTTAGAATTTACAAGAGCGCAGTTTTTGACGGCACCTGATACCGAGGCCCGGAGTGCCCGAAATCATTTTCTGAAGTTTGGATCGGGTATGTTCAGTGAACGAACGAGTGGGAATTTCTAACTTTTGAACCGGTGCTCAGAATCGAATTCCGAGGGCACCGATGAACTCACATCACCTATTTTCACTTAAGGAGACCTTTTCCGAGGTTGCGTTTTATACGGAATGAAAGTTAGTTTTGGGAAAAATTTAAAAGAAGTTAAATAAAATGTGGAAACACATTTTATTTTTAACTTGTTGGTTTTTTTCTCCCAAAGGGAGTTAGAGGTGGGACCCACAACCACTTAACCTCCCTTGAGAGGATTAAGTGTGGTGGGGCCCACACGAAGCATAACTCTTCATCTCCTCTTTTTAAACTCCCTATAACTCCTCTTTAATTAACTTGACAATTTGGTTAATTAATTGAGTTGAGTTGTTTGAATTTCAAACCTTTGAAATTCAAGTTGATAATTGTGTAAATAAAATAAGCCTTAGCTTATTTTATTTTGGTTGGTCTCCTTAGCCATCTTGAGAAAATTTGAGAGGTTCTCTTCATCTTCTTCAAATTCAACGAAGAACGCTTAAGCTCCGATGAAGAATGCCTAAGCACCGACGAAGAACGCCGCTTCTCTTCTTCGTAGCCGGTGTGTTTCCGAAGATCGACGACGCCTCCCGTGTCAACAAAAGGAGACGCCGCATCCTCCTCGGACTTTCTTCGTCAACTTACGAAGATTCACCAATGACGTACCTCTTCGGACGCATCTCTACGTCAACGGAATCAACGTCTTCTTCCGCGACATCTCTCTTCACGACATCGATTTCCGTCACCTCTTGAAACCAAGGTAGGGGTTTATTTATTTCTTTTGTTCATGATTTATACCCGTGAACATCTCTTCATGAAATTTATCAAATTGTTAGCAATTAACGCGAGGGGGGCGGACTGCACGAACACGGCTGACCCTCCTCCTTTTTCATATTGATTTTGTTGTGGATTGAAACGGGTGTGGTGGGGTGACGTCGCACCGCGCAGGATCATACGACAAGGAACGCGCAGTGCCGTCGCACCGCGTCGTAAAATAATGCAAGGACGCGACGCCGTCGCGCTGCGTCGACGAATGTTGAAGGCGCTGCGGCCGGAGCGGGGCCACAGCGGAGGGGCGCGGTGCCGTCGCACCGCGCTGGAAAACGAAGACCGCGGCCGGTTCCAGGCCACGACGGAACGAGAAGACCGCGGCCGGTTCCGGGCTGTGGCAGAATGAGAAGACCGGCGGCCAGCCGGGCCACCGGTGTCGGAAGCCAGAAGGGGGACCGGCCTTGCCGGTCCCGTTGAAGAAGAACCGGCCAGCCAGGTCGGGCCGGACGGAAGGGTGGAAAACCAGGGGAAATTAATCCCCCGACCAGCTCATAAATGGCCCCCCACAATGAGGGGGCCAGTTTCACAAAGGGGGGCAGGTGGCCCCCCGTTTTTCCAGCAAGCTCCGCCTTCGGCCGAGCTAGGAGCGCGCCCAGCGCGCTGCCTTCCGCCGAACCGGCGTGCCAGGCCGGGCCGGGCCGCGCCGGGCCGGGCCGCCCCGGGCCGGGCCGGGCTGTTCCGGGGTGGGTAGACCCTGTCCAGGGATGGTCGACCCGGTTCGGGCCATCTGGGGGGTCTCGGGCCGGGACGGCCCGGGCCCGAAACCCCATTTCCAAGCGGTTTGGATTCAAATGCCAATAACTCGGGCTATGGACCTCCAAACGACGTGCCGTCAGCGGAGATACGATCCTTGGATCGAGACGGTCGTTTCGATATATCTCACTCAAGGTTTCAGAATACTTTGAGTTCGGCCGGGTTGGTTCGTACACGAAACCAACCGGGCCCTCGGAGCGGAAACACTCATATCTTGAGCTACGAACGTCTGTTTGACGTTCCGTCAGCTTTGTTGAGTTCCTATTAGTGAGACAGATCTTTTGTCATACTCCGACCGAGGTTTGGACGCAGGTGGAGTATGGTCGGGTTGGTTTTGCCTTAAAAACCAACCGGGCCCCTGGGACGAAAAAGCCAATAACTCTCAGACCGGGCGTCCGATTGACGTGTCGTCTGTTGCATTGAGTTCCTGTTGACGATATGGAACTTTTGGATACATCAACTCTGATCTTTGTGACAGTTGATGTATCAGCCTCTCGGCTCGTGGAGCGGACCCTTACAAACGAGCTTGCTGTGTGCGGGAACCCTAGAGCTGGCTGCGACTGCTACTGCTACTGCTACTGTGACTGCGACGACGACAATACAGAGATCCTTGGTGGATTCGACGACGACGACTACAACACTCAGCGATCCTACGTGGATCAGTGCTACAGGTCCTGTGTGGGCCCGATCCTGTGTGGGTCCGATCCTGTGTGGGTCTGCGCTCAGCGGTCCTGTGTGAACCAGCGCCTACAGATCCTGTGTAGGTCCGATCCTGTGTGGGTATTTGCGGGGGTTAGTACCTATCGATCCTTTGTGGGTCCGACGACTTAGATGGATCAGTGATCATCTCTATCGTCTTCCAAAGAAGTATACCTGTGTGAGCTGAATCCTGTTGCTTTCCTGTGTGGATTGTGTTGTGCTATCCTGTGTGGATATCGTTTTGCTTTCCTGTGTGGAATACGTTTACTTTCCTGTGTGGACTGAGTTGTACTTGGGCTCGGAGGTTGGAGCGTTTTGGAATTGATGACTTAGGTATATGTATGGGCATATACCTAAGCAGTTTCGGTTGTTACTTCATGTTTGTAACTTTCTTCTGTGGATTATCCTTTGTGGATTTTGGGAGACCTTCGGGGGTCTTGAGGTCCCTACTGAGTAGCTTATACTCACCCCTGCACGGGCTATGCCTGCACTACATTGTGTTGGTTGCAGACGACGGACAGCGTTGATCGTGGTTGAGGCTCGCAGAGCAGGACGGTACCTAGAGGTGGACCACTGGACGAGACGTGCCCGGAGCGGACGGTGGGACCTGAGGAGCAGTGGAGCTATCTGTACCCACCCTTCAGGTGGTATTCCCAGTGGACAGCTCGGCGTAGCAGCTTTTACTTTTCAATTGCTATTTTCCTTTTCAAGTTGTACTTTACTTTCAGTTTGGGTTTGTATACTGGCCCATTTACTTTTCCGCACTTTCAGTTGAACTCTATTTTTTACTTAGTGTTTACCTTTCCACTTTCTTACTCTGTGGTGCTTGTTTACTTTACAAAGGCAATGCCTTCCCTTTTTACAGGGATTTACGCCTTGGTGCTAGTCGCCAGCCCCTGGCCTATGGAAGGCGGGCTTGGGGTAGTCACGACATGGGCCCCGAGGACGGGTCGTGACAATAAGATAATACAAGACAAATTAGAGGTAGAATAAAACTAAATCCATTATCAGACCTAACATATAACTTATTAAATTCATGTATAATAATTTAATGAAGTGGTTTAAAATTTTTAAATAAAGGCATTAAAATATTCATAATAAAAAATTTATATTCTTAAATAATAAACAAGTTAATAACACTAAATTAAGTAAAATTTTTTAAATTGAGGTAGGAGATAAATATTTATGAACCATTCATAAATAAATTATAAACACTTAGTGTAGGAGTGGATAAAAATTAACAGTTTAATTTTGTCCAATATGAAAATTTCATATTATCATTTATATGGTTTTAATATGAAATCCTTCATTTTCCAAAATTTGTTCAATTTTCTGATCAATTTTATTATTTAATAATAAAAAATTTATATTTTAGGTTATCAATTTACATAAATTAAATATAATGTATTTTTACAAATAAGGTTTATAATATAAACATTCTATATTTAAATTTACGATCTAATAAAAAATCAATATAAATACTTAAATTTACCCAAATTTCAACCATGTAAATCTACTTCAAACCTAGATTAGATACATAAATATTTTTTTACTTTAATTTAAATTTTAATAAAAAATATAAATTTCCTTAAAATTCTACTCAAAACAACTTTCCACTATAACATTGTATGCCCTGGGTATAACTCCTATAATGGGTAACACTATGCCCCTTTTCTAAAATACTAATCCATTTTAGTATTTATGGTTATACTATAACAATAATACTGGGAAGGGTTTTTGTTCAACTAAGTCTTTTTGGGTCAATCATTTTTCTATGGTATTATGGGGAGTTAATGACTATTTTGGGATAACTAGCTGTTTTAGGTTGGATTTTTTATCTAATGAATTTTGAGGAAGCATGGCATTATGAACAACAACATGTATATTTATAATATATTGTTTGTTAAATTAATTCCAAAAATAAGTTTATATTTTTTAAAATGGGTTGGGAACCATCTAATATTCCATTTTGGTTCTCATGGTGAAGGCCACTATGGCATAATGATCAGCTAAACATGACATATGGACATAATCTTATGATGTTATGTTTTCCATAATTTCCATTTATCTTATATGAAGATTATTTAATAATGTCTATTCCATAGTCTTAACAATATAAAGAACAAAAATAATCATTATTATTTTTACTATAATACGATCTTAAAAAAATAAGAATGAAAGTGCCCTTTTTATATACACTATAACATAAAACCTAGGAAATTTTATTTTCTAATTTCTCCATCATTTTGTTCAATCAATAAAAATGTATTATAGAAGGCTCTGATACCACCAATATTTTTAAAAGGGGATAAAACTTATCCAAAAATAGTATAAAAATAACAACCAGAAACTAAAACCACAATATCTTCTATACATATTAGATTAAACAAAAATTAAAGATATAATAAAATACCTTTCTCTTTAAATCCAATCCATCGATAAGAGTTTGATGTATATCACTTAGAATTATTTGAATGAATCCATACTACTAGATTGTTTATATATTTCATGTGTCTTTTGATTATTAATAAGTACCTCCATCAAACCATGGTTTCCTAGAACCTTAAGTTATAGTCTGGGAGAAAAAATCTCTTGATAAATCCAACTTTGAGGTGTCTGAACATCACAAAAAACTATATGATAATATAATAAATTTATATTAGACTCCAAGTACCTTAAAAATTTAACATATTTAATTTTATCATTACCCAAATTTCTTGTACATTTTAACTTTTCTAACATTCAGTTTTGATCCTCAAATTGATTTTTTAAATTTTAAATAATGATGTAATATATTAAAAATCCTCAAAATAACGATCTTGTGATAAATAATCGATCATGATAGCCTTTCAAGTGAAAATATGGTTGAAGCGCTTGATATTAAAAAACCTGATACTTCTATACACACAAAACCTCAATATAGAGACTTTCGCTATACTATTGAGAACCCTGGCATATAAAATGGATTTTTATAAATCACTATGATATGAAAGATCCTTTTTAGTTAATATTAAAATAAATTAAATCAATAAAATTTTATTTTTAGTGAATATTCAATTTAGAATCCAAAATATGCCCATAAAGTAAAATAATAGTAAATTTATATAAAATTTAAAAATTTTGTGGAAATAAATAATGAATTATGACATAAAATTAATGAATTTTAGTGAATTTTTATTTCTAAACATTTTTCCTTTTCTCAATTTGAAAAATACCAAAAACAAAGTTCAAATCAATATTCTTGAGAATTTTTTTGGCATCAAATGTTAATTTCACATCTTTATACATATCATGATTTATTCATGAATATCATATCCACAATTCATTTTTTTTGAAAATCCATTCACTCACTTTCTAATACCCATTCACATTATGTATGCACTTTTTGAAAAAATGTATCACTTTTCACTCAAGTAATTTTGTGAAATTTTTTCTCTTATTAAGTTAATTCACAATTTCTCTAGGGTTTTTATTATTTTAATTTCTCCACTTGATTGAATAAAAAGTGAGTATCAATTATGAGGGGTTTTACTTGGGTAATTTTTATGGTAATGTTTTCTAGGAAATTTTATGAAAATTAAAATGCTAAAATTAGAGGTTTCTCTTTATATTACACTATATGATATATATTTCAAGATTAATGATGATTTCCTCACTCAATTTCCATTTAAATAGTATCACCTATCATACCCATTCTCTATTTTGTTATCATTTTAACAAGGAAATCAATAAAAATAGTGAATAATCATCCTACTATCTTATTATATTTATATTTTAAACTTTTTGGTTTTTTAAATACATATTTTTATCATATATAATTTTTTTCTAAGGTAATAAGATAGAAACCAAGTATTACAATTTTTTTGTCTTTTGAAATTTTATTTCCAAGAATTAGATGATCAAATCCATCACAGTTTTCTTAAATAGTAAGCTTTATCTCTAGATATTACAGGGAAAGAAATTTCTAAATACATAACTTGAATAATATTTCTAAAAATTACCTACTTGTAATGTTGGAAAGGAAATATATTTCTTGTATTGTGGCTTGACCTATAATGCAGTTCATGGATTATAAGGTTCAAAAAAGTATTATTGAATCTTAAAAATATTTTTTATATATTATAAAACAAGGAACATCTGGTAATAGAACCTATAAAATGGGGATTGGACATATGTGGCTCCAGATACACCTAACATCAACCCAAAAATTAAATGGGAAACAATCTAAAATGACTAAAAACCAAATGAAAAATATACTTAATCCAACCAGGAGATGAAATTTTTATCTTTGAAGACCGAATATATATGCATCGAGCCTAGAGCCTCTTGACCCTAGTAATACCTCAGGACCCCACATTATATTATTCCTCATGGTTACTTTATATCTCATCATCAATATTATGATCACTATCACTACCGAACAACAGATACCTATACTCATCATTGATGGGGATCTTTCTTAAATACTAATGTAAATATGATATATATTATCCTATATCATAGTGAACAATATATTTATGTCATATATCATGAAAAAAAAGTTATAAAAATGTATTTTTTCAAGATTTTGGGGTATATAATTTCTTCTGATATGAGAATATTGCAATAATAATATGTTTATATCAAGAAATTTCCTCAAATATTCATAATGAACGACACATGAAAGTTGTAAGGTAGTGTTGTGAGAAGAATCATACTCTATGTTTCATATAACACTCTTTGATTGATTTAATGGAGTCAAATGTTAAAAGTAAAATTTGTAAAAATATTCCATATTGGATAACATTAATCATATATATTTTATATGATGAAAAATTTAGGTGAATCACAAAAAATTCATTTTTTTTGAAAAATTCATGCATTAGACAAATGTTATTAAGTATTTATATTAATTTTCATTGATTGAAATCTTTATAATTTTATAGTAAAATCATGAAAGTCTCAGGGAGTGTACCTAAGGTCTATATAAAGAGGTTGAATATAGATACACAATCCTTTTACATATATTATGACATGATTTTTAGCATAAATATCCATTAAATACAACCAAATGATCAAGAAGCCTAGTGTCTTTTGAAGACTAGGTTTATAATACATCAAAGTGAAACTATAATAGAATGAATTTATTTTATTCTTATAATGAGATCCCATATCCCTTTTAATATCTATAATGAAATCCTAAATCCATTTTATCTCCTAAAACTACATAAGATAACCTAGGGAATATATAAACAAAAGGGGAGATCTAAAAATTACAGGGAGTGAATAAACATGACAATGAATCATAAAATGTGATTTAAATAGAATAAAATGACATAAAAAAATATATGGCTCATGAATAATCACATAGGCACATAACATAATTAAAATGGTATTATATGATCATGGAAACATAAGAAAGTTAAAACTACATAAAACATGAGATAATTACAAGTCAAGGGTAACTTCAAAGACAACATTATATAGTAGATAGAGTCCCATAATGGATTGGTTCACTCTCTAATTCCATTCATAATGTCTCATGAGACAGACACATTTTTTCAATGTATTGGAGTGCTATATGGGGGACCCCATTATAATATGTACATTATTATATGTGCCATAAAAAGAAATAAATCTTAAGGTATAAACATAATAATTTCTCATGAATGAAATGAATTTCATATCCTTTCCTCATATAATAAGAATTACCTATGGGAAGAAATGGTTTGCATTTTAGAAGAGGAATTAAGGCATGTATTACTTCATAAAATGAAGGTATAATAGTATAGGTATATATTTAATATACTTATATGAATAATTTATAATCATTACATAACATAAAAGAGATATATAAACCAAGTTAATAGAGAAAGGTCATAACCAAAAGAAAAAGGGTTGTTCAGAGAGTTGAGTTAACTTATGTTCTAGAATCATTTCTCACTTGCAACTAATATCCAAAATAATAAAATTATATTAATTATTTTTTTTAATTCATAAAAGTTTACACATATATTTTATTTACTATAATTTTACTATGTTCATTTATAACCATTTCAACGGGATATAATGTTTAATTTTTCTTTACGAAGAATGTTCATTTCATGGTTTCATAATTATATCACTTGTGTATAATAATTGAAGTGCTTTTAAAATGGGAATAAAACTAAATAACTGAAATTAGATGGTATTCATCTACTTATATAAAATTAAATTCTCCAAAATACATATATGTGCTCCGATATATGTTCAATTTATTTAGTAAAAATGTTAATGTTAAACAACTAGTTCATTTAGGCCATTTTACCAACCGTCACAATATTCATTCATTTTATTTAATTAAATGATTATTGATACATTAAATAACTTTAAATAAGTTATAAAATAATTATTATATTCATATTTAATCATAATAATTTTTTTTATTACCATACTTGGAGGCAATGGAGAAAAACAAAGTATGTTGTTCATGGAGGCGGTCAATTGACCATATTATAAAAAAAATTTTGTTCAAGAAACCAAATAAGGGAGGGTAAAAGATGGATATTTAATTAACAAAATTAAATTAAATTATATTTATAATATTGGAGTCTTTTTGCAACGTTAGATGACAGTGGTGAGGAAAATGTATAAGAAGAAAATAATTTAAAAGAGGTAAATTGAAAACATTACCTCTTAAATGTTTTATCCATGAATTACTCCTTAAGGAACTTGGAATTGGTATTTTAGTCAGACAATTAGTACTAGGATATGGGTTAGAGGTTTGGGAAAATATTTTTTTAGAAATTTGAAATGATCCAACGCTTATAGGGTTTTTGTATAAGGGGTGATATTTATAAGGGGAGGAGAGGAGAGTTTTTGAATATTATAATCATTAGTTTATTATTTTGACTTAATTATACCAATTATATTGATTTTTATGACTATATAAATTAAATTATGTAAGTTACTTCAAAATAATGGGTGATTACATCATCCATAACTCAAAAATTCATGTATTTAGCTTATTATGATAAATACCGAATTTTATAATATTTCACTATTCACTAAAAATTCAACTATTTTAGAAAAAATATATAAAATTAAACCTAACCATTTTTGATATTAAAATTCCAAAAATTAAATCCATTTTATGAAAATAATTTTCTAAATATGAAAAATTTTATTTTTGAATAAAATCCACATTTATTCAAAAAATACCAATTTTAATATTATGATTAATTTTATGACCATTTAAAACATTACTTATGGACACATAAAATTATCTTATAATTGTAATAAAAATTAATATTAATTTATAAAACCATTTTATTAAAACAATTATTCTTTTAAATAATTATATTTTATATAAAATATATATTAAAACATTTATGTTTGAAAAAAACAAACACTTAGTTTATCATATTTAAAACATTTATTTACTTGTACCATGATTTAAATTTACCATGTTTTCATTTTATAGGATACCTAAATATTATATTATAATTTCAAAGGTTGGGTTTCTATTAAATCACTTATATTACAATTTTTAACTTTAATATTACTATTCCGACTATTAGATTAATATTTCAATGGTCAGATTACTAATCCAATGGTTAGATTAGAATCCTAATAGTCAAATTTTTAACTACCGTACGGGTTACCTAATTTATATAAATACCACATATTTTATTTACTCTTAATTCATTCCTATTTCTCTTAAGGTTATATATATATATATATTGAATTTTGAGATGAATATTATATTAATAATATATTTTTTTTTCATTTCTACAACATTTTTCATGAGTGTGATTATATTAATAGATCAAGTAGATCCAAATTTTCCTAATTTAGTTGTCTTATTTTATATTATTTTATCCCATTGTGATATTTTAAATTATAATGGCCATTTTTATTCTCTAAAATAACTGTTCAAATTATTATAATAAAATGAAGTTGGATTTATCACGTGGTTTTGTTGACTTATAAAATATTATGTTACTTAATATGATTCAACTATATTATTAGAGGGAAAATTCTATTGATTATTATTTTTTGTTCATTTCACCCCCCTTAAGAAATTATAGTATTGAAATTTCATTTTACATACTATGGTGAGAACATGTGATAGTATTTTAGATTTATGGCTTCCTCTAGTTCCCATTTCACCTACTAAAACTTATTATTTTTTATAGTAATTTGACTTGGTGAGTTTTCTTATTGCTTAGAACATTATCTCTATAGTCCAAGATCTTCACCGACTAGTCCTCATAAGTGAAATCATTTTTCTAGTTGTATCACCATAGAATTCGGTACATGTGAGGGATATGGTATGTAATTTCCTAAATAGGGATATGTTGAATATCTCATGTACTTGAGACATGGTTGGTGGGAGTGGTAGTCAATATACCACAGCTCCGGTGTGATCAATAATCCCAAAGGGGCTAATGTACTTTGGAGTTTACTTATCCTTCTTCCCAAATCTCACGAATCGTTTCTATAGAGATATATTGGATAAAACATTATCTCTTACCACAAACTCCAATTCTCATCAAATATTGTTAACATAGCTCTTATGGTGACATTGGGTAGCCTTGATGTGCAGATGAATTGTCTTAGACTTTTCTATTATTTCCTTAACAATTTTATTCCCCAACAACTTCTGTTCATCAACTTCATTCTCACATGTAGGTATTATACATCTATTCTCATAATGGTATTCATATAGATCCATTTAGATTATCAAGTGAAAGTTATTATTATATTATAAATCAACCCAAGGAAGATATCTATCTCATCATCCTTTAAAGTCTATTGAGCATGATATTAATATGTATTCTATTTTTGGGACAGTTTGCTCAAATTTCCTATTAGTTTAGGTGTGATAAGCCATACTGAATTTAAAATTAGCATTTAAATAATTTAAGAGACTCTTCAAAATATAGAGGTAAATCTTATATCTCAATCACAAACAATTTAAAATGGTTTTCCATAGAGCCTCACCACTTCTTTGATGTATATCATTACAAGTTGATTGAGTGAGAAGTGCTATCAAATTGAAATGAAGTGAGCAGTATTTGTAATATGATCCACCACAACCCATATTACAATATTTTGTCATAATATATTTGGTTGAGTAAAAAAAATTTCATGGTGATGTTTTCCCATTTATTTTTAGGTATGGTTGCTTCATTCCGTTGTACATTTTTCCTTTTATCCTTCACCCACTAATATACCATGAATTTCGATGTATATCCCATAATTGCTTCTTCAAATTATCCCACCAATAGTTCTTTCATAGATCTCAATACATCTTCATGCTCCTTGGGTGTATGGAGAATGTTGATCTATGTGAATCATTCAATAACTCCTTATTTATCTTATGATTTGGTACTATAAATTTTTGTGACCCAAATATTACAACTCCTTCTTCATCAATTTTGAACTCTGAGGATTTTAATTTTCTTATAGCTTCCACCTTCTTCTAAATTTCCACATCATCCTTTATCTTCTATAGAAGGGATGGTTGAGAAATTATTTGAAAAATAAATTATGATGTTCCTTCCTTTATAATCCATATATTCATCATCTATAGGTCTAAGAATATTGAATCGTTCTCAATTCTCATCATTGATAAGGTCATAGGATAATTTCTACTTAGGTCATCTTCCACTTTATTTTATTTCCCTGGATGATAGTGGATTGATTATTCATAGTCCTTAATCATCTATATACAAATTCACTGGTTTGTAATAGGATCCTTATGTGTGAATATATACCTGAGGATCTTATGATCCATATATATCCCACACTTCTCCCCATAGAGATAACACCACTAGATTTTAAATGCATAGATTACTATATCCAGCTCCTGATCAAGTTTTGGATAGTTTTTCTCATGAAATTTCAAGTACCTTGATGTGTATTCTATCACTTTCTCATTTTTCATCATTACATAGACTTATAACTTAATTTAAGAATCACTATATACCATCAATAGACCCCTACTTAAGGGTAGTGTAAGGATTGGTGTAGTGATAAGACTCCTTTTCAAATCCTTAATGCTCTCTTCACATTCAATAATCCAAAATAATCTTTAACTCATTTCAATTAAGCTTGGTTAGTAGGTTTAGAAATTATGAGAAGTTTCTCAGAAATCATTGGTAATACCCAACTAGTCCATGGAAAATATAAATATCCATTACAGATGTTGGTCTTGGACACTCTTAAATTTACTTTGCTTATAAGGGTCCATAGATATACCTTTTCTCATGATAAAATTCCCCAAGAAGGATAATTCATCCAAAACTCATTTTTAATATAATTTTCATATATCTAATCCTTTTGAAAAGTATCTAACACAACATTGAAATTCTCTTCATTCCCTCCTTTATTTTAGATTATATCAAAATACCATACATAAATACTACCATAAATTTGTCAAGTTAATCTTTAAATTTTCTATTCATCAAGTCCATAAATATTTTGTGGACATTAGTGATTCTGAATTGAATCACTATGAACTCATAGTCTTTATACATTTTTCAAAAGGAATTATTTGGGATAACTTCCTTTTGCATCTTTAATTAGTGATATCCCAACTAAAGGTCCACCTTAGATAATAATTCCCCCCATAATTGATCAAAAATTTATCTATTTATGGATAGGATACTTTCTCTTTATCAATTTTTTTTGAGTTCACGATAATCAATATAGAGGCACATTAACCCTTCTTTATTCATTATGAAGAGGACTAGTGTAACACATGATGAAGCACTCGAGAATATAAAACCTTTGTCCAAATTATCTTGTAACTACTTCTTAAGTTATTATAACTCAATGGAGTATATTATGTAAGGAGTCTTTGATATAAAAAGAGATACACATATAAGTTCAACTGAAAACTAAACCTCTCGGTTAGAAGGAAGACCTGGAAAATATTCCTGGAATATATCCATATAATCCATTATAATTGGAATTTATTCAATCATGATCCCATCCTTTGTCTCAATCATTTGAGATAAATATTCTTTCATATAGATAAATAATATACACCCTTGAGATGATGAATAAAAAAGAGAGTCATCCTCCTCCTTACACCCATACAAAATCAAAGGATGATCTGTAATGAGAAGAGTGGTCTCCTTCTCCTGATAATTGATGATGTGTTTTTATAAATATAGAAAATCCATGCCAAATATTGAATCAAACTCCCTTAAAGTATGTATGGTAAGATTTAGGGATATTTAATCCACAATCCTTTAATAAGGAGGGATTATATACTTGGGGGAAAATAATTTCTAAGTTTTATGTTCTCATGGATATCTCAACCACCATATTTAGAGGTGGTGTTTGACTAGTTCTAGTAAACTTGAAAGATATGAAAGAACACATAGCACAAGAATAAAAAATTACATTCACTATTCTTGAATTGAAAATCAATTTAACTATCACCATATCATTGTTGGGATCTACCTCAAAAGTAGTGATATCATACAACCTTCTTTACTCTCCATTCTTTGGAGGTCGTTATTTTTTATTGTCTCTGAAATCCCTTGGATTATGGAATTAGTTCACAAAATTTCCATATTACTTGTAGTTGAAACACTAAAATACATGTTTTGTGTTGATTTGAACTTTAATTTCTTCCATCGAATCAGTGTAATCTTCATCTACCTTCGACATTGATTTTCTTAATGAACCCTTTTTTATATTTTAATCATCTATAATGTCCCTTTAGATAGTTTTCAGGATGCTTATTCCTATATATAAATATTTTGATAGACTTTTCTTTAACATAGTAAATAAGTGGTCCACCTTACATTTTATGTTGATGGAAAATCCAAAGGCTTACCATACAAGCCTTGTGAAGTTTTCATCATACAACATAATAGACTCATATTCCTTATGATTTATTCTAATGAACTTCCTATCCATTTTATTATGGAGAGTTTGGGGTAAATATTTATTGAAATTTTTTCTTTAATTCTTTCCATTCAATGTATTCAGTTTACTCTTTGGACTTCAGGTTCTTGATCAGTGTCCACCACTTATAATCTTTCCCTTAGAGATGATAGAAAACTAGTACTATTTTTTATTATTTTGATCAGTGGAGGATTGAGAACGTTTTCTTAATGGAATTAATCCATTATTCTGTGACGAGGGGTCCAAATATCCACTAAATATAGGAGTAATTTATCATATAAAGGAATCGACCAAAATTTTCTTATTATTAGAAGAAGGTGTTCATTCTGCATGATTCAAGCTATTATTCATAACTTGGGTCAGTTGAGATATTACTGCTCTAAAGTTTCTAGCTCCCACTTCTATAAGTTTTGGCATACCATTAGATAAATATTCACATTTCCTATCATGTTTGTTGTTGGAATGGTTCCTCTTTTTCCTTGACATTTACTAAAGAAATGTAAAATTAGGAATGTGAATACTTAAAATAATAAGAATATAAAATGGTAAGATATAAACATATATTAATAACATATAAATGAAAAAAATGTCCTGACATATGAGTCTCTAGGTTTCAATATAGGATATCATTATTAATTTTCCAGTCAAGTTTTCTAACATAAAAATCTATCTAATTCATTCATAAAGGTTCATAAAGTGTTTGTTAATTTTCCAAAGAATATCCCCTAGGAGTGTCAAAATAGGTGTGTATAAAGGCTTATTTTTCACACACTAGGTGATGATTGAGTTAACACCCAATGTTCAATTTTTTGGGTTATTACTCCTAGGTATAACTACTTCAGAGGCCCATACACTTATAGTATGCATAATGAGATATAATTTCTTAGAATACACACACTCTAAACTTAAAAAAATTGTTGATATTTTCCTATACTTAGAAATCTCCCCAGGGTTATCATTAAAGTATTCTTGTCTTAATCCTAGAAAAATAACTAGGCCATTCTATGATACCAACTATAGTGACCCAAGAATTTGACACATATTATTATATGATTTTAATATAAAAATATATTAAATATAACCAAAGAATCAAGAATACTAGTGTCATTATAAGACTAGGATTATAATATAACAAAGTGGAACTAAAATAAAAAAACTTATTTTAATCTTCCTAATGAGATCCTAAATACTTTTGATCTTCTAAAACTGAATAAGATTACTTGGGGAATACATAAACTAAAAGTGTGAGCAAAAAATACCAATAATAGAATAAATATGATAATGAATCATAACATGTGAGTCAAACAACATAAAATGATATCATAAATAAGAAGGATCATAGATAATCACATGTGAGAATAATATAGTGAACATGGAATAATATGATCATGGAAACATAGGAAAGTGGAAAAAACATAAAATATGAAATAATCATAATTCAATGATAACCGCCAAGACAATATCATTTGGTGGAGAGATTACAATAATCGATTTGGTTCACTCCATAATCCCATTAATATTGTTTCATGAGACAAAAATATTACCCAATGAATTGGAGTGATATCAGGGTGCTCCAATCATAACATGTACATGATTATCTGTGCTATAAAAGGAAATAATCTTGAGGTATAACCATTGGAATTACCCATGTAAATAAATAAGTTGCATATTCTTTCATCATATAATAAGAATTAACCATGGGATGAAATAGGTTTCATTTTAGAAGTGGACTTAAAACATGTATTACAACAACCATAATTTTTATTACACACTTAAACATGATTTATTACATAAAATATTCACTTGATACAACATAAAATATAGATAGGTATAGTGTATTTGGGGATTAGGAACACTACATAATGACTTAAAACATGAAACACTACATCTTTATTGAAAACTTCCTTTACATGACCACTGCATTCCCTCGTACTTAGCACGGCATGGGATAACCTGAGGACATTCATAAGAAAAGGGTGAGATATAAAGCCCAGTATGGGAGTAAACAAGGTATAAAATAAAGAATAAAATACATTTTAGTCAATATGCATATCAATAGAGCATAAGAGAAACATGAACATAAAGGCCTGATATAGCATGATTATCATAACATGAAAATGTGGCAACAACACTTAACATGGTATTAGAATGACCAAGGATCATTGCACATAGATCATGAGTAAACCCTCATTTCAATTGAATTATAATTATTAAACCCTAATTTCACTTGATGTATCATGATGCTAATCTTTACCCAATGCATTAGAGCGCTATCTGGGTGCACCCTTCTTAAACATTTCATTTCATGAATAAGCGTGCAACATGGATCATACAACATGGTTTCATTAAACAACATAATTTATTACAAGATAAAGGAATATGGAATTAATCCATTAAACTCTAAAATCAACAAGTAAATTTTCATAAAGTTGAATAACCTTGATAGAGAAATGGGAATGGTATTCACTACACAATGACTTTGGCTTGATAAAAATAACAGTGCAATTTCGGCAACATAACGGCGTGACATAAGAATTCATAAAAATGGTTGATGAGAGAGAAATGGGTTTCTCATAACATGAACATGAAATGGTTAGTAAGGGGGTCATATAGATACATGTCCCAACAAATGTAATGGAAATTATATTCATAATACAAAACAATTTCTTGAATGCGAATGAGAAGAGAGAAATTCCTTAGCGAATTTCACCATGGTAATGGGTGTATATGTGAGTAATTAATGAGAGATAAAGAGGTATCTTATCATTTAAAAAATGGAAGAGGATATAAGGTAGGTGAAAAATAATACCCCAAAATTTGTAATTGAAAGTAAAAGGGTATTACCACATAATGACACTTGGATAAAAAATATGAAAGGAAGGAATACCTTATGGAATTTTGGCATGGTAACAGGTATACATGGAAGGCATCAATGAGAGAGAAAGGGGTCTCTCATCATACAAAAATAAATAAGGAAATATAGGGGAGGTGAAAAATCATACCCCAACATTTATAATTGAAAGTAAAAGGGTACAACAATATTAATAAACTTGGGTAAAATGAGAAAGGAAGGAATCCATTATATGGAAGTGTGATCACAAAGGCTTGAGAGAGGCTTGAGAGAGGCTTGAGAGAGACTTATTGGGTGCTTGGGGAACCTTGGGAAGATTATAGAGAGGCTAGGGAAGAGTTTGGTTGATCTCCAAAGGCTTTGAGTGAATAGTAAGTGGGAGCTTGGGTGGGATTATATAGGAAAAGAGAGGGAATACTTTATTATTTTGTTTGGGACACCACACATTAAACTAATAAAAACCACAAACCAGCCCATGGTTTTTGAAAAAGGGGAGTGGAAAAAATTATTTTATAAGGTCAATGGCTGAAATTCTTAAAATATTAGGCCTGATTATGTGGAGGTGAGTCACACTCTCAAGGAAATCAATTTAAAAAGATAAAATGTTTTATAAATCTTGGAGGGTCGACTAAAGTTTTATAAAATAAATAAAACAAACCCAAAATAAAATTATTTTAATGGTAAAAAATATATTGTCTGAACATAATGTTTATATTATTTTATTACATCACTATTGGGTCATTATGATGCCATAAAACACATTTTATATTTAAATGACACTTAATTTTTACTAAAAAATTTGACTTTCTCAGAAAATTATGAAACATTCACCATTGGATAATTTTGATTTCCTGATTCCAAAAATAATATTAATTTTATCTAAATATTTTTTTAAATATTTAATTTTTTAATTTTAAAATAAAAGATGACATTTATCTAAAATTCATGGGTTTTGACAAAAACACCTTTCAAACCATAATAAAAATTACAATTGTTTTCATAAAAATTATATGAACATTTATATTTAATAAAAATTAAATTAGTCATAATATTTCATTAAAATATTATTAAATTAAAAAATCCATTAATTCATCAAAATAGTTTTGTTAATTGAATATTGACTAAAAATACTATTTTTTCCATAAAAACTTTTTACAAAGTAACAATAATAAAATGAATATATATTCTCTATACAAATAATAATGTACATAATCATAGTTATTGTGTCTTGTTACATAAACCCTTATAAGACCTACATAAGACCAAAGGGTAAGCTGTGCAATGGTGACATATTCTTGGAGCAGCTCAGATAACATTACTCAGGTGGTAATCTCAATCAACTTACTCTTATCCCATAGGCGGTTCCACTCGAGCATAACGCATTGAATCTCTGCTTGGGATTGGTCAAGAGCAAATCCCAAAGACACCAACTCCTTTCTGAGCTCTGACAAATGGGCTTCATATGGAGTAATTCTACTGGATGAGTCCATCCCTTCCTTTGTCTGAGTAAATGGATTTGTTAAAGCCCTATATTTATACTAATAACGTGATCATTCTTTAACGACTATATTTGCAACAGTCACAATGCCTAATAGTATTTTAAAATATAAAAACATAAAACCAAGGAAGTTCATAAGTTTTTTATATCCATAATAAGACATTTAGTTAGTTCAAGAGTAATTTTCATTAATGAATGTTTGAGTCATTACAATGTTCACCCCTTATGAAATTTTTCCTCAAAATTTTGTTTTACATTCTAAGCTGCAAATAGGTGCCGGTAATTATCCCTCAATGCCTCCTCTAGTTCCCATGTTGCCTCTTTGAACTTATTGTTTCTCCATAGTACCTTGACCCGGTGGGTAGTTTTGCTACGTAGAAATTTATCTCTACGATCCAAGATCTTCACTAAATGGTCCTCATAAGAAAGATCATCCTCTAAATGTACTACCTCTGAAGAGATTGTACTTCTTAAAGAGGGATACATGAATGACATCATGTCAAATTTCGGCTGCCTTGACCTTCTTCTACGAAGATATGCATAGAAATACCATTTCTTAAAATTGTAACTCAAGGTCTCATTGACGGTTATCTGCATAAATCTTCTGTCAAATTTGGGCTGCCTTGATATGCTGCTGAATGGTTTTCACCTTATCCCCCATTTCTTCAACCATTTCAGGTCCTAAATAATTACACTCATGAATTAATCCCAACACACTGGTGTTCTACACCTTTTCCCATAAAGGGCTTAATATAGTTCCATTTAGATGCTTGAGTGGAAACTATAATTATAGGATAATTCAACCAGTGGAAGGTGTTGGTACCTTCATCTTTTAATGTTCATATAACATGATATCAAAATATCTTCTAGTGTCTAAATTGTTCTCTTAGATTGGTTATCAATTTGGGGATAATAGGCCGTACTAAATTTCAGTTCAGTACTTAGAGCATGTTGGATACTTTTCTAAAACTTCGAGGTGAATATCATACCACGATTAGATACAGTAGATTACGGTAATACATATATACTTACCAATTCTTTTATGTAAATCTGTGCAAGTTGATCTAATATGAATTCCTCTCAATTCATAATAAAGTGAGCTGTCTTCATAAGACGATCCACAACGACCCATATATCATTGTTTCCTCTATATTTCCTTAGAAGTCTAATGACAGAGTTCATGGTAATGTTCTCACACTTCTTTGTTGATATGGGTAGTGGTTGCATAATCCCATTAGACGTTTTCCTCTCATCCTTCACTTACTGAGATACCAGGAACTTTGATGTATATTCAACAATCTCCATTTTCATATTGTCCCACCAAAAGTTTTCTCAGAGATTGCAATACATCTTTGTGCTTTCTAGGTGAATAAAGAAGGTTGAGCTATTTGTGTCATTCAGAAGATCCTTCTTTATCTCTGTATCATATGGTACATGTTATAATGACCCAAATCTCAAAATTCCATCCTTTTAAACCATGAACTTTAAGGATTTCCTATTTTTGATAGCTTCCACCCTTTTTAGAATTACCACATCCTTTCTTTAATCATCCTTTGTTTTCTCAAAGAGGGATGGTTGATCAATAATTTTAGAAACGATTGATGATTTTTCTCCCTTAATGATTCCCATTTCCATCCTCTGTAAATCAAATAAGATTGGATCTTTTTCAATTCTCACCATTGATAAAGATGCAAGATTCTTTCTACTTAGAGCATCCGCCACCTTGTTTACCTTATCAGGATGGAAGTGGATTGAGAAATCATAATACTTGATGAGATCTATCCATATCCATTGGAGAATATTAAGCTATTTTTTTGTGAATATATATTTGAGGCTCTTGTGATCAGTATATATCTCACACTTCTCCCCATAGAGTTAATGCCGCCAGATTTTCAATTCAAAGATCACAACCGCCAACTCCAGATCATGCATGGGATAGTTTTTATTATTTATTTTTAGTTGAATTGAGGCATAGGCTATCACTTTATAATTTTTCATTAGCACACATCCTAAAACCCTCTTTAAAGAATCACTTTACACCACAAAGAGTTCTCCACTTATTGGGAGTTTGAGTACTGGTGTAGTGATAAGCCTCCTTTTTAACTCCTTGAAGCTCTCTTCACATTTTTCACTCCAAGAAAACTTTACTCCCTTCTGATTTAGCTTGGTAAGGGGGTTGGAAAATCATGATAAATTCCTCACAAATCAGTGATAATATCCACCTAACCCCAGGAAGCTATAGATATTCGTTACCAAAGTTGGACTTAGTCATCCCTCAATTGCAACTATCATGGAGGGATCTATAGATATACCATTTCTTATGATGATAAAAATCAATAATGATACTTCCTTCAACCATAACTCACACCTTATTTACTTTTCATAGAGATTATTCTTTCGCAAGGTCTTTAGTACAAAGCTTATTTTCTCCTCACGCTCCTCCTCGGTTTTAAAGTATATTAGAATATCATCTATAAAGGCTATCACAAATATGTTGAGGTAATATCTAAAGACTCTATTCATGAAGTCCATGAATATTTCTCGATCATAAGTGAGTCATAAAGTCAATACTATGAATTCATAGTGCCCATACCCTGTACGAAAAGCAGACTTCGGGATATCCTCCTTCTTTACCCTTACTTTGTAAAATCATGACCACAAATCCATCTTGGAAAAGTATTGTGACCCATAACTGATCGAAAAAGTCATCACTTTGTGGTATAGGATACTTTTTCTTTTATCGTGATTTTGTTGAGATCATGATAATCAACGCAAAGGCGCATTTACCAATCCTTCTTCTTGACGAAGAGGACTCGTGCACCCCATGATGAAGCACTTGGGTGTATAAACCATTTATCCAGATTCTCATGTAGTTATTTCTTCAGCTCCTCAAGTTCCAAAAGAGAAATTCTATACAGAGTCTTTGATTTTGCCAATTCTATAGGTATAAGGTCAATTGAGAATTCAACATCTCTTATAGGAGGAAGACTAGAAAATTCCTCGGGAATCGCTTCAGCGAATTCCCTCACAATAGGTATTTCTTCAAGGATGGTGTCTTCCTTAGGCTCAATCTTCTAAGCTAGATATGTGTGATAGTGAAGTAATATCCACACTTGAGATGATGGTGCTAAAGAAGATTCATCTTCCTCCTTGCACTTGTATAGAATCGGGGGTCAATTATCCACATGGAGAGTGATTTACCTCTCATGACAATTTTTGTTGGATCTATATGAGGAAAGATAATTCATGACAAGAATTGCATAAAATTACACTAGAGGGAGTATGATAATGTTCAATGGTAAGTTCAATCCACAAATTATGATAGGGGAGGATTTATATTCATGGGATGCAATGATTTCTCCATTTTATATACTCACTATCATATTTACTTCCATTATTTGTGGTGGTGTTGGGATTTTTCTACTAAACTATTGGGATATAAAAGAATTAATAGAACCAGAATCAAAAAGTATGTTTGCTATTCTTGAATGAATAACTAGAGTACCTGTCACCACTTCGTTGTCGGGGTCCACTTTAGTGCTAGTGATGGAAAAAGATCAACCTTTCTGCCTTAGAGGTTATTGGTTGCCTCCGTAAACACTTGGGTTAGGGAAATGATTTTCAAGTTTCCCTAGTTCTTTGCAGTTGAAGAAATGAACAACATGTTAAGGGTCAAACAGAGCGTTCCTATCCTCTATCGCAGCTACATGTTTTTCTTATCGGCAGTTCATGAATAGGTTCCCTTCCCTTCTACACCTAAATCATTTCCTCACCCCCTTAAAACATTTTCCGTGGTGCTTCTTTCAACACCTTTGGCAAGTGGGGTGCTGGATTTTCTTAGCACTATTGGATTTATCCATCAGACTGCCAGAATTGAAGTCCACCTTATGCTTCTTATCCCAATGATACCCCTCATATTCACTGATCTCTATTTTGAACTTGAGGAAAAAGCAGACAATTTCCTCATAGCTATCCAAGTCATGGATCACTAGGGATTTCTGTAGGCTAGGTATCACCACACCAAAGAAGCGGTCAACCTTACATTCAGGAGTAACAACAAAGAATAAGGTGTATCGTGCAAGCCTTGTGAAGTTTGACTCGTACGGTTTGATGATTCGTTATCTTTTTTGCTTTAGGGAAAGGAATTCCCTTTCCATATTAGGTTAGAGGGTCTGAGAGAAATATTTATCGAAAAACATTTTCCAGAAATCCTTCTATTCCAACGCCTCGATCTCATTCTTAGGATTTTTATTTTTGATCAACTTCCACCATTGATCAACGCCACCCACTATATGATCACCAGCTAGAAGAACCTTCTCTTGTTCAGAACATTGGAGGATAAATAATATCTTTTCAATGAAGTTAATCCATTATTCGAAAATTGAGGGATAAAATGATGCATTAAAATTCGGTTTCCTTTGTCTCCTAAAGCTCTTGATTGCATCTTGTTATTTCTTATGGGGTTGAACATTCCTCTTGACCCACGTGTCTATTCAAAGCTTGAGTTATTTGAGAGAGTGTCGTTGTAACGACCCAATATTTTAAAACTGGGAATTAATTTCTTATAAATATGTCATTAAATCACATGAAAATAAAAAATAATGAACTACTAAGTGAAAGGTGACCTTTAAACATAGGTTTTTCACTTTTGTGTTTAAAATTTTGAAAATCTGACTCAATTAGTTATTTGGATTCCGATAAGAAAAACTTAATTTTTGGTGAAAATTAACCTACAAATATGAATAGTTACATACCATTATGAATATTGATATACCCTAGTAAATATTAACCTTAACTATGATAATATTAAAATAATATTAAAGTGAAATTATGTTGTACCTATATTTTAGAATAAGTAAATGAATGTTTTAAAACTGGGTTTTAGAAATAAATTATGATTTTAATTAAATATTAAATTAATCATATTAAGAAAATTATTTTTGAAAAATGGAATTCATTTTTAGATTCTACACATCAAAAAAAGTTTAGGGTGAATTTTTTAGATTTTTCTAAAATACTTGAATTTTTTGTGAATTGTAAAATCCGATAATTCACAATAAATGCTAAAACCTTAATTTATGCATCATGAATGGGTCATGGATGATGTATTTGACCATTGGTTCAAAGTAAAATGCATTTATTACTATTATTGGTCATGGAATACTTACTATTCTTTATCTTGTGAGAAAATAAAAAACTAATGATTAAAAAATTATGAAAACCCTCCTCCCTCCACTATAAATACCACCCATTCTTACCTCTTCTCTTCACTCCTCTAAAACCTTGTACCTTGACAATATTCTACCCAAATATCTCCCCAATATCCTTTCCCACGTCCAAAAACCCCTAGCCTCTTCAAAATACCCAAAACCCTCCCATTAAGAGTTTCTCCAATGATGAAGTCTCAAGAGGTAAATTCCTCTTTCCAATTCCTTATTTTATTTTAAGTTCTTTTCCTTTTGTTTCTTTCCACAACTCCCTTCACCCAAATATTATGATAACTCCAATAAAATAAATTTAATAGAATTTTTTATTCTAATGGGATAGTTCTTTAACTTCTATCCTTTACCCACCTTTTATTTGAAAGAAATGAAAGTACCGTTTGAGATGTGATAATTTAGAACATTCAAGGACAAAAGTTTATCGATTTCTTTTATCATATTTAAATTTGGTCATGAAACCATTTTTGTTATGGTTGAACCATATTATATATATATATAATATCCTATTTTTGGTTCTGTAATCCTTTTGTACAGATGGTATTATGTCATAAATCAAAACATGTTCTTTGTAATCAAACCCACCAATTTACAAAAACGGTTGTCACTTTGGTTTTATTTAGTAATTTGACTTCACTTTAAGTAACTAAATTAAATTTAAACCCTGTAATATCCTATATGTTAAATAATATCATATAACATCAATTCTAGACAACCACTTTCATCTTACATGTTTATCCAAACATAAATATAAGTGAACCGATCATTAAAACCAAGTAAACAAACGAGCCTAAACAATGAAATTGAACCTCATAACCAATCAAAAAGGTTATGAATGAACTTAAAATCATTATACTAAAAAAATTAAATATATAATAGGTTCTGTAAATATTAATTAATAAACCAATATTTTTTATTCAGGTCTTTAATAAGAAGTGGTGAACACAGACAAATTTAGGGTAAAGGATCCTCCCCATTTCACTTTTATTTCAAGATTGTCCTCTATGTTAAGCCATTTTATGTGTGATCCCTAATTATGAGGTATTATTTATCACCCCCATACTTCCCTCATGATTTAAAATTTATGAGAAACCCCATTCTCTCTCATCAAGTCCCTTTTAGGTACACACGATACTATGCCAATAATCTGTAATGAATTCCACCCGAACCTCCTTTACTCCTTCAGGTTTCTCTATCTTTATTTTTACCCAAATGAAGTTGTATTTTATTTTTTATTTAAAAATTCTACATACTATTAATATGATGAAAAATCATGTTCCAAGATCCATACTTCATTTTCTTTTGGGGATATACAAGTTTTTTAGTGATTCCCACCTCGATACTTTCCAATAAGCAATCTTGTTTTAAGGGAACTTCCCAAATTTTTACCCCATTTCAAGTAAAATATATCCTATGTTTTAAGACAGAATTGTATTTATAAAATCAGCCTTTTTATTTTGAAAAAAATTCTTGGTTTTATATAAAATATGTTTCCCTTTTCTATTTTGAAATATCTATAGTATTTTTCTTAAAACCGCACAAAAATCTTTTAAAGCTAATGTTTCTCAAATACATTTTTATATGGTTTCACTACTTTTTGACATAATATACCTTTTTATATCCCTATTTTACCTTATTAACGTCCATTTGTGTTCTAATCCCTTTCTTTTATGGACACTTTCTTGTTACATGCATTGGTTATGCTTTATATCACGATTGAGGTACCCAATTCTTTCCATGGGTATCCTTATGATTATGTATGGTTGATTATGTATGATTATTTATGTATAAATAATATTCATGAAAATAATGATATGGGTGTGCCCAGATATAAATCCAATGCGTTGGGTAAAGTTAAGTTTCATGAGATGCAATGTGAAATGGGATTGGCAGTTATCCTTGACCCGTACTAAAATGGAAAATGGGATTAGCAGTTATCCTTGACCCGTACTAAAGAAATGTTTTATGAAACTACCACATTTATATGATTACATGTTTATATGATCCCATAATTATATGATATGATTTCATATGTTCCATGCTTTTTTATTATTATGTCATTCCTCCTAACTCATGTGATTAATATGTATCCTTAGGTTCATTCCCTTACTGGGATTTTTAGCTCATCCCTTTGTTCATGTGTTCCCTAGGGTACCCTATGTAGATGTAAGGGCTCAAAGGCATTAAGGAGCTCTTTATGGAGATTAAATAAATACATTTTTCCCCATGTTTTATGTTTTATGTACCTAGTATTCTAAGACCATAGACTTAATGATCTTTGGATTTTACTGTGATGTATAATTATGCTAAAAATCTTGTAATGTTATATATAAAAGGCTTGGATCACTATAGTTGGTATCAGAGGATGGTTTTGTTGTTTTTGGTGATTAGGAATAGAGAACCTTAGTGAGAACCTTAAGGATGAGATGAATTACAATAAAACATCCCTAAATTTTGGTAAGTATAGAGTTAGTGGTTTATCAAGAAAATACATCTCTGTATGGATATGAGCAGTTAGAGGTAGCTCTGGCATAGATGTACCTAGTAGTGAAAACTCCGACAAGGAGTTTTGGGCTTGACCCGGTGTATCCTGGTACATGAAAATGGTCCTTGATTCACTTTGGGTTATGAAACTCCTGAGGATATGATTTGGTAGATTCATTAGTTTATTAAAAACCATTATTAAGGGACAAAAAATTCCCATAAGAATATAATTCAAGAAATAGATCGAGGATAAACAATATTTAAACATAAGGATTTACAAGTTGGGATGTAATTTTTCTTTATAAGTTTATCCTTTTATGTTCAATGTTTCCTTTTTTATGCTCAATAGATAAGTATTAAAGATCTCTAATTATAGATTCCTTTTCTTAGTTAATGGAGAGAAATAGAAGAACGCGTTCTAACAACCAATTTAATAGGAAATGTGAGGATTACCCCCCTAATGATATGTCTGATATGATGGGAGCAGGTGCTCAAAACTTCATGACAGTACTTGCTCAGTTGGATCGAGTTTTGAATAATAACTTGAATCATGTGGAATTCCCTCCTCCTCTAAGGAAAGAGAATATTACCATAGAATCCTTCATGCAGTAAAGGCCTCTCATGTTTAGTGGATCTTCTTATCCCCTCCTTGTTGAATAGTGGATTAACTCCATTGAAAAGATATTCTCCATCCTCTAGTTCTCTGAAGAAGAGAAAGTTTTACTAGATATATTTCATTTTTATGGGGAAACTGATCAGTGGTGGACACTGATCAAGAATACAAAGTCCTAAGTGGGAATTGATTCCACTGATTGGGAGGAATTCAAGAGGATGTTTTTTTAACAAATATTTTCCTTGAACCCTCCATCTCAATATGGAAAGAGAGTTACAATGGCTTAAGTAGAACAAAGATGAGTCCATTTGGGTTTATGAATAAAACTTTACAAGGCTCACAAGGTACTCCTCCAGCTTTGTCATGAACACCGAAAGCAAGGTAGATCGCTTCTTTTGCAGACTAAAACCGAGTCTACAAAAAGTGTTATAAATTCAAGACTTCAATAGTTATGAGGATATTTTCCATTGTGACCTCAAGGTTTAAATGGATATTGTGTAATCTAAGTGGTCTCATGGGCCCAGTGACAGGAAGTATAAAATGGAGAACAACATGGGTGGTTCATAAACCAATCCCATGAGGGAAAGAAGCATGACTTTTCCCCATGCAAAAATTGTGAGAAGAAGCATCCTAGTAACTGTCTGAAGGGAACGAAGAATTTCTTCAAATGTGGAAAGTTTTTTCATCTGGCCAAGAACAACCGAAGGGATATGAAAAATCCCACTAATTTTGTGGAAGAAAGGAAGATTCAGATCAACACTCAACCTACAGTGTAGTGCTAGAACTACAAGGAGCATGGGCATTATGCGAACAATTTGTCTAAGTAGAGGGTTGTTTGGGGAAATCAATAACAACCACCAAGGAAACAAGGAAGGGATTATGCTATCACTACTACTAAGGTGGATCCGGATAATGATGTGGTGATAGGTACGCTAGTTATTCATTCAAGAATAGAATCCATACTATTTGATTCTGGTTCTATGAATTCATTCATATCTTGCAAGTTTAGTAGTATTATTCAAACAACACATCAAAATTTGGAGGAGAAGTTATTCGTGAGAACAACGAATGGGGAAATTATTGCATCCATGGTTTATAACTCCGCCCCAGTTAATGTTTGTGGACTGAACCTCCTAGAAAATCCTTTCATACTTCCTTTAGTGGATTTCAATTCTATCTTTGGCATGGATTGGCTATGTTTTTACAAAGCCAACATAAATTGTTTGGATAAGGAGATCACTTTTCACATCCTGAAGCATCCTTCGATCCTTTACAAGTGTAAGGAGGAAAATGAGTCTCCTCTAGAATATTCGTCTCAAGTGTGGATATTGTTGCCTTATGAGCAAGCATTTCTAGCTAAAATTATTAAGAAAATGGAGAGAATCATTGTTGAAGATATGTCCATCATGAGGGATTACATTGATGTATTCCTTGAAGAGTTTCTTGGTCTTCCTCCTAATCAAGAGGTTGTGTTCTCAATTTAACTTATTTCTTGATCTTTTCTAATATCAAATACACCTTACAGAATGACCACTGTAGACCTGGAAGAGATGAAAAGTTAGTTACAGGAGAATATGGAGAAGGGTTTTATACGCCTGAGTGCCTCACCTTGGGGTTCACCAGTCCTCTTCATAAAGAATAAGTATGGATCAATGCTCCTCTGCATTGATTATCGTGACCTTTATAAAGTCACAATAAAGAACAAGTATCCCCTACCATGGATATATGAATTGTTCAATCAGATTCATGGGGCTAGTTATTTCTCTAAGGTGGACCTTCGATTGGGATATTTTCAATTAAAGGTGATGAAGGAAGATATTCCCAAGACTACCTTTTGAATGAGGTATGGACACTATGATTTCATATGATGCCCTTAAGACTCACAAATTTTCCAGCAATTTAATGGATTTAATGAATAGAGTCTTTAGAAATTACCTTGACAAATTTGTGGTAGTCTTTTTTGATGATATTCTAATATACTACAAGAACAAGGATAAACATGAGAAGCCTTTTAATACTATGTTAAATACTTTACAAAGGGAGAATTTGTATGCAAAGTATAGTAAATGTGAGTTCTGGATGGAGGAAGTATCATTCTTGGGGCATGTTATCACCAGCAAATGGATATTTGTGGACCCTTCCAAGATGAAGGCCAATGATGAGTGGCCCAAACCAACTTCTGTAATGGATATCCATAGATTTTTTGGTCTAGATTGGTATTATTGACGATTCATGAGGAAATTTTCATGATCGTCAAACCCAATGACCAAGTTGACACGGAAGGGGGTAAAGTTTGTATGGACAAAAGAATGTGATGTAAGCATCAAGGATCTAAAGAGAAGGATGATCAATGCACCTATAATCACATTACCAAAAAGTGTAGAAAGTTTTGTGATATAGAACTATGATTCAAGGAAAGGCTTGGGTTTTATACTCATGAAAAATGATAATGTGATAGCCTACACTCCATGAAAATTAAAGATCCATGAGAAGAACTATCTGAGGCATGATCCAGAGCTAGCAGCTGTGATTTTTTCCTTGAAAATCTTGAAGCACTACCTTTATGGTGAGAAGTGTGACGTATACAATGACCATAAGAGGCTAAAGTATATATTCACACAAAAGAAGCTCAACATGTGTCAATGGATATGGTTAGATCTAATCAAGGATTATAATTTATCTATTCACTATCATCCTAGAAAGGCGAACAAGGTAGATGATGCTCTAAGTAGAAAAGAACCTGCTACTCTATCCATGTTACGGATTGAGAAAGAACCTATCTTCTTGGATATGCAAAGGATAGATTTATAAATCATAAGGGTATGGGATATATCCTACCTTTCCCAAATGATTGCGCAACCACCCATTCAATATAAGATTAAGGAAGCATGAAGAGATGATGTGGAGTTATAAAAGAGGGAGAATGCAGTAATGGAAGGGAACCTGAAATAGTTCCATGTCGATGATGATGGTGTGTTTAGGTTTGGAATGTGGCTTTGTGTGAATTTATCACCCGGGATAAAGAAGGATCTATTGGACAATGAAGATAGCTCAACATTCTCTATCTATCCTGGGAGGACCAAGATGTACCGTGATCTCCAAGAACACTTCTAGTGGGATAACATGAAGAAGGAGATTGCAGAATATATATCAAGGTTCTTGGTATGTCAGCAAGTTAAAGTAGAGTTACAAAATTCCAAAGGGATAATGCAACCATTTCCTATACCCATGTGGAAATGAGATAATTTCACTATGGACTTTGTCAAGGGTCTCCCAAAGACGTTAAAGGGAAATAATGTGATATTGGTTGTGGTTGATCGACTCACCAAGACTTCCCATTTTATCACTATTTGGGAAGAACTCTCACTTGAAAAACTTGAAAAGATATATGTGAAGGATGTGGTGAGACTGCATGGTGTTCCACTCTCAATTATTTATAATCATGATCCAAGGTTTACATCTAAATTCTGGAGGAGTCTTCAATAAGAATTGAGTATTGAATTAAATTTCAGCACGACCTATCACCCCCAAACTGATGGCCAATCTGAAAGTACTATTCAGATTCTTGAAAATATGCTAAGATACTACTCTATAGAATTAAAATGTGGATGAGATCACCATATACCATTGGTTAAGTTCTCATATATCAATAGCTTCCACTCGAGTATTCAGATGGCTCCGTATGAAGCTCTATATGGAAAGTGATGTAGAACTCCAACCTGTTGGGATGAAGTTGGAGAATGAAAGCTACTTGGACTTGATCTTGTGAAAGATATGACATAGAAATTTCAAGTTATCCAGAAAAACATAAAATATGATTAGATTCAACAAAAGAGATACAATTAAAACCGTCTAAAGGAATTAGAGTTTGATGTTGGAGATAAAGTATTCCTTTGAATATCACCATGGAAGAGATTCATGCAGTTTGGAAAGAAAGGGAAGCAAAGCCCAAGGTACATCGTCCCCTTTGAGATCCTTGACTGTATAGGAGCCGTGGCCTATCGGATTGAACTTCCTCCGAATATGGCTTGAGTTAATGATGTGTTTCACGTATCACTCATGAAGAAGTACATACCTGATCCATTACATGTACTAAACTCAGAGGTGGTGCAACTGGAAGATGATCTCTCTTATGGGGAGCAGCTAGTGAAGATTCTGGAACGAAGAGATAAGGTTCTATGCAAAAAGACAACCCACCTTGTCAAAGTGTTAGGGAGGAACCAAAAGTTTGAAGAAACTACTTAGGAACTAGTAGAGGTTATGAAGGAGAAGTACCATCACATGTTTTTGACTTAGAATGTAAAACGAAATTTCAAGGATGAAATTTCATAAGGGGGAAGAATTTAATGACCCAATGTTTTATAAATGTAAATTCCTTTCTTATAAATATGTCATAAAATCATATGGAAAAACAACAAAATGAACTACTAAGTGCTAAGTGACCTTTGAACATAGGTTTGTCACTTCTGTGTTTGGAATTTCAAAAATCTGACATACACAATTGCGATCAGTTTGTTATTTGGAGTCTGATAAGAAAAACATAATTTTTGGAGAGTAGTAACCTACCTTTATGAATAGTATCAAACCATTATGAATATTGATATACCCTAATGAATATTAACCTTACCTATGATAGTATTAAAATAACATTCAAGTGAAATTATGATGTACCTATATTTTAGAATAAGTAAATTAATGTTTTAAAACTGGGTTTCAATAATAAATTATGATTTTAATTAAATATTAAATTAAACATATTTAGAATTATTTTTTAAAAATGGAATTCATTTTTGTATTCTAAACATCATAAAATGGTTAGGGTGAATTTGTGAGATTTTTCTAAAATACTTGAATTTTTGATGAATAGTAAAATCCGACAATTCACAATAAATGCTAAAAACTTAATTTCTACATCATGCATGAGTCATGGATGATGTATTTTACCATTATTTAGAATTCACATTCATTTATTACTATTCTTGGTCATTGAATACTTACTATTCCTTTTCTTGTGAGGAAATAATAAACTAATGATTAAAAAATTATGAAAACCCTTCTCCCCTCCACTATAAATACCACCCATTCTTACCTCTTCTCTTCACTCCTCTCAAGCCTTGTTCCTTGAAAATATTCTACCCAAATATCTCTCCCAAGCTACTCCACTAGTACCAAAAAACCCTATCCTCTTTATAATACCAAAACCTCTCCCCTTAAGAGGTACTCAAAGGAGGAAGTCTCTAGAGGTAAATTCCTCTTTCCAATTCCTTTTTTTCTTTTAAGTTCTTTTCTTTTTGTTTCTTTCCTCACCTCCCTTCAACCAAATATTATGATAAATCTATTAAAATACATGGATTAGAAATTTTTTATTATAATGGGATATTTTTTTATCTTCTCTCCTTTCCCAACCATTTATTTGAAAGAAATGAAAGCACCGGTTGAGATGTGCTAATTTAGCACATTCAAGGACAATAGTTTATCAATTTATTTTATCATTTTAAAATCTGATCATGAAACCATTTTTTTATGGTTGAACCAGATTATATATATGTAATATATCCTATTTTTTTCTGTAATCCTTTTTTTACAAATGATATTAAGTTATAAAGCAAAACAAGTTCTTTGTAATCAAACCCACCAATTAACAAAATGGTTGTCACTTTAGTTTTATATAATAATTCGAATTACCTATAAGTAAAAAAATTAAATTTAAAATAATGTAATCTCTTGGATGTTAACTAATAGCATATAACATCAATTCTGGACATCCACTTTCATCTTACATGTTTATCCAAATATAAATATAAGTGAACCAGTCATTAAAACCAAGTAAACAAATAGACCCGAACAATGAAATTGAACATCAAAACCAATCAAAACAGTTATTAATGAACATATAATGACTATACTAAAAAAATTAAATATATAATAGGTTATGTATTTATTAATTAATAAACCTAATTTGTTTATTCAGGTCTTTAATAACTAATGGAGAACACCAACAGATTTACGGTAAGGGATCCTCTCCATTTCACTTTTATTTCAAGACAGTCCTCTATGTTATGACATTTTACATTTGATCCCTAATTATGGGGTATTATTTATCACCTCCCCCATACTTCCATCATGATTTATAAGTTATGATAAACCCCATTCTATCTCATCAAATCCCTTTTAGGTATACCCGATACCATGCCAATTATCCATAATGAATCTACCCGAACCTCCTTTACTCCTTCAAGTTTCTCTATCTTTCTTTTCACCCAAATGAATTTGTATTTTATTTTTATGTATAACTTATACATACTTTTTATATGCTCTAGAATCATGTTCCAAGAACCATCCCTCATTCTCTTTCTGGGATATACATGCTTTTTTGGTGATTCCCACCTTGATACTTCTTGATTAGTAGTCTTATTTTAAGGGAACTTCCAAAAATTTTACCTCATTTCATGTACACTCTATCCTCTGTTTTAAGCCAAAATTGTATTTATAAAATCAGACTTTTTATTATGAAAAAGTTCTTGGTTTTATATAAAATATGGTTCCCATTTCTATTTTAAAAGCTCTATAGTATTTTTCTTAAAACCACACAAAAATGTTTTAATGCTAAGTTTTCTCAAATACATTTTTATATGTTGTCACTATTATTTGAAATCACTTACCATTTTATATGTCTATTTTACCTTATGAACATCCATGTATGTTCTAATACCTTTCTTTCATGGACACTTTCATGTTACGCCCATTGGTTATGCTTTATGTCATGGTTGAGGTACCCAATTCTTTCCATGGGTATCCTTATGATTATGTATGGTTGATTATGAATGATTATTTATGTGGAAAGAATATTTAGGAAAATGTTGAGATGGGTGTGCCCAGATAGTTCTCTAATGCAATGGGTAAAGTTAAATATCATGATATGCAATGTGAAACGGGATTGGCGGTTAGCCTTAACCCATACTACAATGGGAAACAGGATTGGAGATTACCCTTGACCCATACTAAAGAAATTTTTTATGATTCTTTCACATTTATATGATTCCATGTTTATATGATCCCATGATTATATGATATGATTTGATATGTTCCATGATATGTTATCATTATGTCATTCCTTCTAACTCATGTGCTTAATATGTATCCTTTTGTTCATTCCCTTACTAGGCTTTTTAGCTCATGCCTTTATTCATGTGTTCCCCAGAGTACTCTATGTAGATATAATGGCTCAAAAAAAGTCAAGAGATCTTTTTGGAGATTCAATAAAGAAGTTTTTTTAAGTCCCATGTTTTATATTTTATGTACCTAGTCTTCCAAGACACTAGAATTAACGATACTTGACTTGTACTCTGATGTATAATTATGCTTAAAATCCTGTAATGTTATATACAAAAGGCTTGGGTATCTATAATCATGGAAAAGTTTGTGATTCTTGCTCCCATTGGATCGGGAATCTCATTAGAATAGTAATCACATTGATCTTCACATCAGTTGTTAGCCCAATTCCTCCTATTACCGGCCATTGGCTGGAATAAAAGGAAAGTTAGTGGTAACACATAAAGGGAAATCTAAAGACAAAAACCGAAGACTAATAAATAACTTTTATTTCATTAACTTTGGAATCTATAGGCTTTAATCTATGTTATCCACGATCTACTTCTCAACATTTATTCTTTGGGCCATTTTTTTTACTCCCTTAACAATGGTTCATACTATGATTATGAATTTACCAAAGTGTATCCCTTGGTAGTGTCATAACCAAGAGTGCAACAAGGCCCATTGTCATATACCAGGATACCCCCGGTCAAGCCCAAAACTCCTTGTTAGAGTTTTCACTCCTAGGTACATCTGTTCCCGAGCCGCCTCTACCTAATCATATCCAGACGAGGATGTATTTTCTTGATAAAAAAATTAATCAATACATACCAAAGTTTAGGGGTGTTTTTATTATACTTATTCTTGTCTCTAAGGCTTCATTAGGGTTCTCTAATCCTAATCCCAAAAATGACTAAACACATCCTTCGATACCAACTACAACAACCTTGATTTTTATTACACACTTAGAAATGATTTATTACATAAAATATTAACTTTATACAACATATAAGATTGATATGTATAGTGTATTTGGGGATTAGGAACATTACATAATGACTTAAAACATGAAAGACAACATCTTTATTGAAAACTTCCTTTACATGACCACTACATTCTCTCGTACTTGGCATTGCATGGGATAACCCGAGGACATGCATAAGAAAAAGGTGAGCTATAAAGCCCAGTATGGGGGTAAACAAGGAATAACATGAATAATGAAATACATGTTATGAAATAGGAATATCAATGGAGCATAAGAGAAACATGAACATAATTTCATGATATAGAATGATTATCAAAAAATTGAAATATGGCCACAACACTTAACATGGTATTAGCATGAGCCAAAGATCGTTGCATATAGAGCATGAGTAAAACATAATTACACTTGAATTATCATGAGTAAAACATCATTTCACTTGATGTATCATGATACTAATATTTATGAAATGAATTTGAGTGGTATCAGGGCACACCCTTCTTAAACATTTCATTTCATGCATAAGTTTCCCCCATGGATCATACAATTTGGTTTCATTAAACATCATAATTTATTCAATGATAAAGGAATATGGAATTAATGCATGAAACTATAAAATTAATAAGTAAATGTTCATAAAGGTGAATACCATTGATAGAGAAATGGGCATGGTATTCACTACACAATGACTTTGGATTGAGAAAAATGGCAGTACACTTTCGACAACATAATGGCATGACATAAGAATCCATAAAAATTGTTGATGAGAGAGAAAGAGGTGTATCATAATATGAAAATTAAATGTATAGTAATGGGGTCATATATATACATTTCCTAACAAATTTAATGGAAATTATATTGCTAATACAAAATAATTGCTTGAATGCGAATAGGAAGAGGGAAATTTCTTACAGAATTTTGGCACTGTAACAGGTGTACTTGGGAGACATTAATGAAGAATAAAGAGGTCTCTAATAATTTAAAGCACAGATAGGGGAATAAAATAGAGGTTATAAATCATACCCCAACATTTTTAATTGAATTTTAAAGGGTATTACAACATAAAGAAATTTGGATAAAAAATAAGAAAGGAAGGAATCTCTTACATAATTTCAACATGGTAACAGGTATACACAGAAGGAATTGATGAGAGATAAAAGGGTATTTAATCATTAAAACAAAAATAGGACAATATAGGGGAAGTGAAAAATCATACCCCAACATTTATAATTTAAAGTAAAAGGGAATAAAAATATTAAGAAATGTGGATAAAATGAGAAAGAAAGGAATCCCTTACTTGGAAGTGTGATCCCAAAGGCTTGGGAGAGGCTTGAGAGAGGATTCTTGGGATATTGGGTCACCTTGGGAGGATTATAGAGAGAGTAGGTCATAGGTTGGTTGAGATACACAGTCTTTGAGTTTAGATTCAGTGGGAGCTTGGGTGGGTTTATATAGGAAAAGAGAGGGAATTCTTTATTATTTAGGTTTGGGACACCACACAATAAACTGATCAAAATCAAACACCAGACCATGGTTTTCCCATAGTTGTTTCAAAATGGTAGTGAAAAACATTTTTTATAATGCCAATGGAAGAAATTATTAAAATATTAGGCTTTCTTATGTGGAGGTGAGTCACACTCTCAAGGAAATAAATTTAAAAAGGTAAAATGTTTTATAAATTTTGGAGGGTCCACTAAAGTTTTTTAAAATAAATAAAACAAACCCAAAATCATATTATTTTAATGCTAAAACATATATTTGCTGAACATAATGCTTATATTATTTTTTTACTTCAATATTGGGTCATTATGATGTCATAAAACACATTTTATATTTAAACGGTACTTAATTTTTACCAAAAAATTTGACTGTCTCAGAAAATTATAAAAAATTTACCATTGGAAAATTTTTAGGCCCTAATTCCAAAAATAATAGTCATTTAATATAAATAATTTTATAAATATGTGAATCTTTACTTCTAAAATAAAAACTGACATTTATCAAAAATTAATGGGTTTTGAAAAAAAACACTTTCAAACCATAGTAGAAATTACAATTGTATTCATAAAAATTATATGATCATTTATATTTAATAAATAGTAATTTAGTAATAATATTTTATTAAATCATTATTTAAATAAAAAATCCATTAATTAGTCAAAATATATTTATTAATTTAATATTAAATAAAAATACTATTTTTTTAAAAACTATTTAAAAATTAATAATAATAAAATGAATGTATATTCTCTTTAAAGAAAATAGTATACATAATCATAGTGCTAGGGTATTTTTACATAACCCCTTATAACACCCACATAAGACCAAAGGTTAAGGTGTGTGATGGTGAAATATTCTTGGGGTGGCTTGGATAACATCGCTCTGGTGGTAATCTCTATCAACTTCCACTTCTCCCATAGGTGGTTCCACTCGATCTTAACATGTTAAAGATCATCTTGGTATTGATCAAGAGTGAAGCCCAAAGATGCATCCTCCTTTATAAGCTTTGAAAAATGGGCTTCATATGGAGAAATTTTACTGGATGAGGCCATTAATTCCTTTGTCTAAGTAAATTGGATTTGTTAAAGCCCTATATTTATACTAATCATGTGATCAATGTTTAAAAACTATATTAACAATGGCCAGAATGCCTAATAGTATTTTAAAATCCAAAAACATAAAACCAAGGAAGTGTATAAGTGTTATATATCCATAATAAAACTTTTAATTAGATCCAGAGGAATTTTCATTAATGAATATTTGGGTCGTTACAAGTATTACCCCATCACAGGAAGGGATAATAAGATATGTATATTTGTAATATAGACACACACACACACACACACAATTTAGAGGTATGACTTGGGGGAGGGATGTGGGTGCGGGTGGGATCTTCCCATAGAGGTGATGAGATCTAGGGTTTATATTCCCCATGATGGTACCTAATATCTTCACTCCTATGTTGGTGTCAAAAGGCTCATTAGTTGATGGAGCTAGGGCAGAGAAGCGCTTTCCAGATGCTTTGGATGGTGTGGTGGCTTCGTCCCGACAAACTGGTTCATCCGTGATGTGTGGAGCTAAATGAATCACGATTGTCTTTCCTCAATCTATTATAGTAGAGGTTGAAGAGACTAATTCATTTCATATTTTGAAGGAATATATCAATGGACCTTGGAATAAATAGGCACTGGATGTATCTCTTTGGCCGATAGTGGTTTTGGGGGATGCAGCGGGTAGGCATCATGGATCTGCTGCAGGGTTGGAGCATCGAAACCAGGCGTGACATTGTTTTCCTGAGATCTAGGGAACCTTTTCGAATTTCTCCTTTGATAGCTTCAAAGGTTTGATTGATTATTCCATTTAAAGAAAATGGAACATTGTAAACATCAAAGCTAACCCCGATGCTATTTCAGAGTGGCTCAAAATAGGGGAGTACTTGATCATAACTCAATTATTTGTTCCTAAAGGATATCATCCTCTTAAAATAGATGAATTAAAGGAGTGAAATTTATCGATTTGGGGTTTCCCTCTTGGAAATGCATCTTGCTAAGATGGGGATAATTCTGTTTTATCTTCCCCATGAATGAACTAATATTACAATCCTAGGACTTAAATTCTATTGCACTCAAACTGAGGATTATCTACCTTTAGTAATGGGATAAAAAATTCAACCCATTTGAGGTTGGTAACAACACTACTAAAATTTGGGTAAGGGTTTGTTGGTTAAATCAAATACTCTATCACCCCAAAATTTTGTATGATATTGCACTATCTATTGGAATCCAGATTAATATTAACAAGGAAACGGAAGTGGTTTGATTTGGCCACCTCACCAGGTTCTTGGTAGAGGTTGAATTGGGCCAGACTCTAGTTGATGAGGTTATTATTGCAACTTATGATGATATTTTTGAGTTGAAGATCATATATTAGAAAATACCAAACTTCTGTAAGGACTGTAATGTTATAGGCCATGAATCATCTAAATATAGGTTCTCTATAATATGAAATTTCTATTATTTGCATGGACTTGATATAATAAATTGTCTTAAGAAGAAAAGAAACACATCTTCTCGGAAGGATAATGTTCTCCCTTAGATGAATCAACCTGAGGATAACAAGGTAACTTGTAATATTGTTGACGGAATTGTAATTGTTTATGATAATGTAGATCATAAGAGACAAGTGCTGGGAGTTGTTTTTGAAGATGCAGCCAAGCCAACAATTGATAAGAAGGTTGTCCAAGAAGGTGATTCAACTAATGTTTGTGCCTATACTTCTAAGAATAAGATGAAGTCTTGGACCACCATATTCTCCAAAGAGGTGAATTTCACCAATGATGATACCTATAGAAAAGGAATAAGTGATGAATTGTACCAAAATCAAATATTTTTGACTCCTCAAATGGTAGGTAGTGACAATGACTTGATAAATAAACAAGTTATTGAAGAAGAAATAAAAAAATTGGTTGATCAACAGCTTTCAAATGAAAGGATAACTGCTTTAGGGAACCAAAAGGGTAAAAAAATTGTAGAATATGAATCTCCAGTCATTTTTAAAAAATTTCATGCTTCTTAAAAACTTTTTGTGGGTAATGGGGGTATTTATCTTGTTTCCTACAAGAAGAATAAGTCTTCGGTTGTTCCTCCAGTGGTGGTAGAGCAACCGATTACTGTTAACCCTGATCCTTTGTCTGAAAATAATATTGATGGTGCCATTGGGATATAGGATACAATTCTGGGATCTTATGATACACTTACTGAACAGACAAAACACTAAGATATTCATCCTCAGGTAGGATCAATGTAGGTCTGGGGGATGATGACTCCAGTGACAAGATATGTCTCTCCTAAAAAATTCAAAGAGTAGTAGGAGGACAGCTCTGACAAATAAAGAACTGATACTGAGACCCTAATTGATAGGATTAAATATATTCCTTCAAGTAGAAGAGATTTAGAGGCTAATTGAATGATCATGGAAGGTATGAATGGTATGTAATTTGATAAAAAGAAATAAATCTAAGTGAAATATTGATGAAAAATTTAGGTAGCTTGCCTTTTTATTTGGTTATTTTTCTTTATTTTCCCGTACTCTCTTAGGTTCATTTTGTAACGCCCCGACCCCAGTTGCCCAGAGTCGGTGCATTAATTACATAACATTGGCATGATCACAAGAAAGATCAAATCTCGAAAGACCGATTGGTTTAGTAGCCTTGGAAACACTAGATATAATCATAAAGTTTTACATTACATTTCAAAGTGAAAAACTACTACAACAACAAAGTCTTCATATGCATACTATTAACCCCTCATAAAATCCCTGCAATTCATTCATAATTTACTTCTTCACTACCTGGGAAAAATAAAACATAGAAAAGGGGTGAGCTCAAATGCCCAGTAAGGATAACAATATAGCGGAACATTCATAATAAGCATAAACATTTAAGGCAATGAATTACTAAAACAAAAGCCTTTTAAAATTGAACTTCAACATAGTATGGCAAAAATAAAAATGAAATAATGCCATTTACTTATTCACATGGATATTCTACTAATCGAATAATCACATGCAATATCAATAACCACTTTCATAATGTTGGAATGCATAATGCCAGACTATCATAACCACATAGCCAAGGCCTCGTGCCAAGACTACAAATAAGATTTTGTCAAGGCCTTGTGCCAAGACACTAGTTTGTCTCATGAGACCTACCGATGCATCGAGGAGCTATAGCGGGCTCCACCCGTCACTTATTAAGTCCAATGCATTCCCATATGAAAAGGTTTAAACATAACATAAACATTCGTATTAAAACTAGCATACGAAATGTCAATAATTTCACCATAAACTATGAATGGTATAAAAATAGCACATCCACAGTCAAACATATCACAAAACCTTCAATACAATATAGAAGTTTTGTATCATAATAAATCAACTTCAAATAATCTTAAAATCCATCAAAGGATGTTGACATAGATGAAATCAAAATTCTTTTTAAAGAAGTATCTCCTTTTATTTTGAAATCATTTAAGATCCATATAAAATAAAACATTTTCTTTGAAAATATTCTTATAAGCTTGTAAGGAAAGCTTTGAAGATTTTATAACGGCGTAAAATAACCGCACCCGCCGTATAAGTTAAAAAAACATTCTTACCTCAATTCTGTCGAAAAGGTTAAAAAGGACATTGTTTTGAAAACGACGGAATGATTCCTTTATAAACCTCTTATAAAAAGTCAAAAAAGGGTATAAATGACTTTAACCCATATTCTTGTAAATAGTAAAAATGTTTTGAAATACATTTTTAAGAAAACATGGATGTGGATGATAAAGAGATCCCAGTAGATTATTACGTATAAACAACCTCGGATAATGGAGAGATTGTGAAATAACCCTTACCTTGAACTTTCTCTTAGTCGATGGTATGTTAACCTCCTGTATAATAATTAAAACATTGTTATTAAATTATACAATAATCATATACATCAATATGATATCATATATGATCTTTTAATATTGATTTGATAATAATATCTTAGTATTATCGTTGTTTCGGGTGTGAACTTTCTTGTTTTCTTTTGTATGTTTTGTTACGTAAGACATGTTTGTAATGGATAGATTATATCTTATTCATAATCAGAATGATATTAACATTATTTTTAACCCCAAAATGAGAATAAGACTTGAATGGATATGATGGAGAATGAATCTTATCGCGTTCGTGGAGACGGTAGTCTGTACGTGCGCACGAACGCTACTTCCATTTAATTAATTTTTATTTTAAAAGAATCTAATCCAAATGATACATAGGTATATTACTATTCCAGTATAGTATTTTATATATGTTACTTAAGTTCATTAACACCATCCTTTATACGTTCCATGTGTGGTATGAACGAGTCATATCATTTTAAGGGGGCAGTAGTCCGCACTTCCTCAAATGAAATTATCGTATGTATATACAACATGAAACGAATAATGGTATGAAATAAAATGGAATTACAGAAGCTTATATATAAAATATATATCATTAACATCATATTTAATTACAGTGCCATCATAATGGCCACCATGAGAGGCGGTAAGATGTTTTTGAACAATCGTTGTTTCGTGAGGCGTTAGTTTGCCATCCACAGAAACATTATGTTCATCATCCATTAGATGGAGTTGTGTGTATGTGTAGTTTGAATCCTTCTTATAACAACATATTAGTATATTGAGGATACTGGTGTTGTTACAAAAGAAAGGAAATAAAAAGAGTTTGGGGGTTGGAGAAGCAAAATAAATGAAAATAATTTAAGAGAAATCGTTACCTTTAATCTAGGTAACTCACTTTGGTTGGAACCAAAGGACTTCTTGAAATGCTTTCTGCCTAAGGGGAAGCTTCAAGGAAGAGGAGAGGGATGTGGGGAGCTTATTTGGGCAGAGTTTGGACGAGCCAAGTGGCTTGAGAGGTGTGAGGAAAAGAGAAGGAGGAGTGCCCTTTTATAAGAGGGGTGAGGGCACCTTTGGAAAAGCTAGAAATATTAATTTATAATAAATTCATATTCGGTTTACAAAGGCTCCAAAGTTGACTATTCAAAGGATGAGGTGGGGATAGGTCGAAAACAACTCATCCAATAGAATTTAGACAGGTTTGGGTACTTATATTAACCTTATCTTTAAGTATTAACTCTAAGTTAATTAGTTTCACTTTTACAATGTCTCTTTGTATTTTTATATAATATGGTTAATAAACTTACTATATACATCCAAGCGACCCCCAAGTGGTCCATTAATGAGGAACCTATAATAATATAAGTCTCTTGGCCGAACCTTAGATTTTTAGGAATTTAATATCAATTAATAATATAATAGTTGTTTTAAGAACTCTTTTATGTCAATTTTGACACTATTCAATAGTTGATTTTTTTGAAACTCCTAACAGATTGATTACTTCGAAAAAAAGTCAATTAAATCAATCCTAATATATCATATTATCCTAGAAAATTAGGTTAATTCATTAAAAGTTTCATATTATATTTATTTGGGTATTTATAATATCAATTATTTTAATTTTTCACTATTATAGTAATTACTGCATCATCATTGTGTCATAAATTAAATAATTTATTTAATGTTTAAAAATTATAAATAAAATATCATTATGTAGGAAATCCTTTTAGCTTTCTAATGAATATTTATAATCGAAAATCCAACATGTATAACCCTATGTAAAAATTGTTCTTCTAAAAGATGTAAGCTTATGCCATTTTTATTTTTATTTTAACTTTATTAATATAATGTGTCATTATCACTTACAAGTGGATCCATGGGGTCCCCAAATAGACCCAAAGATGCCCATGGTCGACCATGTATCAACCAATAGGGTTAAGACACGTTTTAAGGTAATTTAGTATTATTATAATATTATTTTTTAACCCTTATTTACCGGATTTACCCTTAACCATGGTAAATAAAATATTTACCGCAGTAATTATTCAAAATGTCTAAAAATAAAAGTTACCTATTTACACAATTTGAACATCCTGATTCCAAATATGGAATCCATTTTCATAAATTCGAAACACAGAAGTGGCAGAAATTAATTTAAAATTAATTCCCGCTGTCAAAACAAAAAGCGTGTTTTTAAGAGATAATAACTATCAAAAGATTGACACTTGTTTATGTTCGGTTTAATTGTAAAATTATGTCCAATGACCAACATTATATTAAATAGTAAAAATATATTCTAAATATACTTTAAAACCACTCAAATTAATAATTTATTACTATTAATTATTTTGATTAAAAAAGTTGTTTTTAATTAAAATTTAGTAATTTTCACTATTCATCAAAATATGAAAGTTATCCGAAAAGTACCAAAATTTCACCTTAGGCTAAATTTGATATTCCGAATCCAAAAATGATGTCCATTTTAAAATATAAAATATATATAACTTCAAAAAGTAGGTATTACTATTCATAACAGCTAGTTTGATTGGTTACGGTGTGTTAGAACTCGTAGTTGCGTACAACACACGCTACTGTTTTATTCAAAGGAAAGCGTACCGTGGAAGCTTGGGATGTTTCATTTTAAATTTTTTGATGTCTCTATTTAGTCAAAAAGTTTACAATATTGTATTTAAAAAGGTTTCACTATTAAAAGTTGATAAAAGTGAAATACTGAAAATGAATCTGTTCTTGCATTATGACTAAGAAACTCATAATATGGATTCTAAAATTATAAGGATTATATAAAGTTTAAAATTTAGTTAATACTATTCATGACCTCTTTTAATGGCTTTTTTTTTGTAAGTCATGGTGCAATTGAACTCAGTGTTGCATGTAGTGCAAGTTATTGAATTATTTTGAAGAAATAACACACTATGAAATCTTGGGGTGTTACATTCTCCCCTCCTTCAATAAATTGCGTCCTCGCAATTTGAAATTGTTCTTCAAAAATAAAAGGTTGAAAGTAGAAAATATATTTGTGGGAAAACCCACATCGGAAATTGGGTTACTAAAATTTAGTCTTAATATGAGGAAAAGAGAAATCAAAGGGTCACCACCAAATTATGATCTCGATTAGGAGAACATTGGTGGAAATTAGAGACATATAATCGGAGGAAAAATGTAAATATTTATAGGTAGTGATTGAGGTCATCAATCACAAACAAGTGTATAATTGAGGTCCTTAAATTCATCAATCTATGATGATTTGAAATACCATCGGTTCAACAAAACATAGGGTATTAGGATAACACATTTTTGACGTTTCAAAATATCTTAGTTGAAATCCCACATCGAAAAATGAATTAATGAGGCCTCTATTTAAAATAAAGAGTGGAAAGTATGAAGATTACCGAAAATAACACATACTAGGGTTCCATGTAAGAAAATATGGATATGGAAGAAAAATCTAGCCATCAATTATCTGATGGAGAGTGGTAGAGAACATGGCTATGAAAAGGCCAACAATCACAAAGCCATAAATTAGTGATGATTTAAGGTACCATCTAGGAAAACATTTTTGTTCTAAGTTGATTTTCTTAATGTTGAGGAATTTATTTATGATATTGGCTAAGATCATAAGGAGATACACTTACTTTATAATTAGAGTTTTATCCATTAATAAATTTCTACCACAAACTCATCTTTCACTCTAAAAGATAATAGAATGTAAAAAAAATTCTATTTACACTATTCGTATAGGGTTCCAAAATAAACGAATTTATAATTCATCTACATGATATTTTAATAAAAACTACATTATTTAATCCAGGACATCTCATGGGCCAGTGGTAGGTGATACACCCTTGTCGCCCTTCGGTTGCGGGTTCAAGTCTCGTAGCCTTGCCGGACGCGACGGGTTGCCGCCCGACCTCCGGGTTGTCCTTTTATGGCAATCCAAAATAATCCAAACTAGAACTATCCAAAATACTTCTTTCAAAACTCACAGTCCAACATTTATAAGGAAGGTAAGCATAATGTAGATCCTTTTTACCCCGTAATAGCATATGAATACCTTCATCATGTATTCTTTTAATACACTGAAACATCCTGAATTACCATATTCCTTATTGATTACATTCATTCTCCCTTATTCCATATAGAATGCTGGATATACTTCATCAATCCAAAAATGTTTTAAACCCCAACAAAATGATGGAATATACAAATCATTAATCAGTTCCAGGGTAGTCAAGAATATCCAATATAATTTATCCAAAACAATCACATATTATTCCAAAATCACTACCTCAGTATCAGAACTATATATCAACCATATATTTTCCAAAAATTTATCCTGCTATTGAGTCACTTTTCTTTGTTCCACACAATCTCAAGTCCTTAATGAAATAGTACTGCAGTACAATCCTTATATACTCCATAATCATTATAACAAGTACATTGTTGATACAACACTCAATTGACATAATCAACATAAGAACTCTAATCATTCCTCTTCATCTGTGGTAGTATCATAACTTGGTTATTATCCAATAGCATCATTTGTGGCATAGTCTGATGACTGGGGCATAGGTTCGTGTAGTGTCCAAACTCCTTGCAAATGAAGCATTGTACATTTGAAACCATTTTCTCACCCTTGCAGGCACGTACTTTGTGCCCTTTTCCTCCACACTTATAACAAACTCCCATTCCTTTCAGGCAAGTTCCAGGGTGTTTCTTCCCACAGTTACCACATATGGGAAAATTCTTCTTTTCCCTCTTCCCTTTATCCATTTTTCTCTCTTCCATCCTTTTCTTCTCTTGCTTCCCTTCAAAGCCATAAGACTCAGTAAACTCTTTACTTATCTTATCAACACATGATATTATTTCTTCATATGATGATAATACATGGGAGACTATTTCTCTTATCAATTCTAGCTTAAGACCATGAAAGATATGATCCTTCCTTCTCTTTGGATCATGTGCATTTCTGGAGTTCTCATTCCTTCTATTGGGCGCCATTTATAAACAATGGCATAAACTAGATCAGTTTATGAATCAAAATACATAATACCATACTTATAAAACACTTAACATAAATTGAACTATTTATGGATATAATCCATAATCATAAGAATGTTTTCTTTGAGGAAGTATATACTCATAATCCCTTCAAAATGATTTGTAAAGAAAATGAGAGTTATCCTAAGCATATCCCCCGGGAGTGTCGTAACCAAGAGTGCAGCAAGGCCCGTTGTCGTGCACCAGTTCCCGTTCGAGTCTAGCTCAAAGCGGTGTTTTCGGGTTTTACCCCTAGGTACATCTGTGCCAGAGCCGCCTCTACCTGCTCGTATCCAGACAGGGATGTATTGCTTGGAAAACTCACAAAATCTCTACAATACCAAAATTCTAGGAAGTTCTTCTATACTAATCCTCAAAGTTCATCTTAGGTCTACGTGCTCTAATCAGAGTTTATCTAAATCTAGCTTCCAAGGTTTGTACTAAACTTCCTCTGATACCAACTGTAACGCCCCGACCCCAGTTGCCCAGAGTCGGTGCATTAATTACATAACATTGGCATGATCACAAGAAAGATCAAATCTCGAAAGACCGATTGGTTTAGTAGCCTTGGAAACACTAGATATAATCATAAAGTTTTACATTACATTTCAAAGTGAAAAACTACTACAACAACAAAGTCTTCATATCCAAACTATTAACCCCTCATAAAATCCCTGCAATTCATTCATAATTTACTTCTTCACTACCTGGGAAAAATAAAACATAGAAAAGGGGTGAGCTCAAATGCCCAGTAAGGATAACAATATAGCGGAACATTCATAATAAGCATAAACATTTAAGGCAATGAATTACTAAAACAAAAGCCTTTTAAAATTGAACTTCAACATAGTATGGCAAAAATAAAAATGAAATAATGCCATTTACTTATTCACATGGATATTCTACTAATCGAATAATCACATGCAATATCAATAACCACTTTCATAATGTTGGAATGCATAATGCCAGACTATCATAACCACATAGCCAAGGCCTCGTGCCAAGACTACAAATAAGATTTTGTCAAGGCCTTGTGCCAAGACACTAGTTTGTCTCATGAGACCTACCGATGCATCGAGGAGCTATAGCGGGCTCCACCCGTCACTTATTAAGTCCAATGCATTCCCATATGAAAAGGTTTAAACATAACATAAACATTCGTATTAAAACTAGCATACGAAATGTCAATAATTTCACCATAAACTATGAATGGTATAAAAATAGCACATCCACAGTCAAACATATCACAAAACCTTCAATACAATATAGAAGTTTTGTATCATAATAAATCAACTTCAAATAATCTTAAAATCCATCAAAGGATGTTGACATAGATGAAATCAAAATTCTTTTTAAAGAAGTATCTCCTTTTATTTTGAAATCATTTAAGATCCATATAAAATAAAACATTTTCTTTGAAAATATTCTTATAAGCTTGTAAGGAAAGCTTTGAAGATTTTATAACGGCGTAAAATAACCGCACCCGCCGTATAAGTTAAAAAAACATTCTTACCTCAATTCTGTCGAAAAGGTTAAAAAGGACATTGTTTTGAAAACGACGGAATGATTCCTTTATAAACCTCTTATAAAAAGTCAAACAAGGGTATAAATGACTTTAACCCATATTCTTGTAAATAGTAAAAATGTTTTGAAATACATTTTTAAGAAAACATGGATGTGGATGATAAAGAGATCCCAGTAGATTATTACGTATAAAAAACCTCGGATAATGGAGAGATTGTGAAATAACCCTTACCTTGAACTTTCTCTTAGTCGATGGTATGTTAACCTCCTGTATAATAATTAAAACATTGTTATTAAATTATACAATAATCATATACATCAATATGATATCATATATGATCTTTTAATATTGATTTGATAATAATATCTTAGTATTATCGTTGTTTCGGGTGTGAACTTTCTTGTTTTCTTTTGTATGTTTTGTTACGTAAGACATGTTTGTAATGGATAGATTATATCTTATTCATAATCAGAATGATATTAACATTATTTTTAACCCCAAAATGAGAATAAGACTTGAATGGATATGATGGAGAATGAATCTTATCGCGTTCGTGGAGACGGTAGTCCGTACGTGCGCACGAACGCTACTTCCATTTAATTAATTTTTATTTTAAAAGAATCTAATCCAAATGATACATAGGTATATTACTATTCCAGTATAGTATTTTATATATGTTACTTAAGTTCATTAACACCATCCTTTATACGTTCCATGTGTGGTATGAACGAGTCATATCATTTTAAGGGGGCGGTAGTCCGCACTTCCTCAAATGAAATTATCGTATGTATATACAACATGAAACGAATAATGGTATGAAATAAAATGGAATTACAGAAGCTTATATATAAAATATATATCATTAAAATCATATTTAATTACAGTGCCATCATAATGGCCACCATGAGAGGCGGTAAGATGTTTTTGAACAATCATTGTTTCGTGAGGCGTTAGTTTGCCATCCACAGAAACATTATGTTCATCATCCATTAGATGGAGTTGTGTGTATGTGTAGTTTGAATCCTTCTTATAACAACATATTAGTATATTGAGGATACTGGTGTTGTTACAAAAGAAAGGAAATAAAATGAGTTTGGGGGTTGGAGAAGCAAAATAAATGAAAATAATTTAAGAGAAATCGTTACCTTTAATCTAGGTAACTCACTTTGGTTGGAACCAAAGGACTTCTTGAAATGCTTTCTGCCTAAGGGGAAGCTTCAAGGAAGAGGAGAGGGATGTGGGGAGCTTATTTGGGCAGAGTTTGGACGAGCCAAGTGGCTTGAGAGGTGTGAGGAAAAGAGAAGGAGGAGTGCCCTTTTATAAGAGGGGTGAGGGCACCTTTGGAAAAGCTAGAAATATTAATTTATAATAAATTCATATTCGGTTTACAAAGGCTCCAAAGTTTACTATTCAAAGGATGAGGTGGGGATAGGTCGAAAACAACTCATCCAATAGAATTTAGACAGGTTTGGGTACTTATATTAACCTTATCTTTAAGTATTAACTCTAAGTTAATTAGTTTCACTTTTACAATGTCTCTTTGTATTTTTATATAATATGGTTAATAAACTTACTATATACATCCAAGCGACCCCCAAGTGGTCCATTAATGAGGAACCTATAATAATATAAGTCTCTTGGCCGAACCTTAGATTTTTAGGAATTTAATATCAATTAATAATATAATAGTTGTTTTAAGAACTCTTTTATGTCAATTTTGACACTATTCAATAGTTGATTTTTTTGAAACACCTAACAGATTGATTACTTCGAAAAAAAGTCAATTAAATCAATCCTAATATATCATATTATCCTAGAAAATTAGGTTAATTCATTAAAAGTTTCATATTATATTTATTTGGGTATTTATAATATCAATTATTTTAATTTTTCACTATTATAGTAATTACTGCATCATCATTGTGTCATATATTAAATAATTTATTTAATGTTTAAAAATTATAAATAAAATATCATTATGTAGGAAATCCTTTTAGCTTTCTAATGAATATTTATAATCGAAAATCCAACATGTATAACCCTATGTAAAAATTGTTCTTCTAAAAGATGTAAGCTTATGCCATTTTTATTTTTATTTTAACTTTATTAATATAATGTGTCATTATCACTTACAAGTGGATCCATGGGGTCCCCAAATAGACCCAAAGATGCCCATGGTCGACCATGTATCAACCAATAGGGTTAAGACACGTTTTAAGGTAATTTAGTATTATTATAATATTATTTTTTAACCCTTATTTACCGGATTTACCCTTAACCATGGTAAATAAAATATTTACCGCAGTAATTATTCAAAATGTCTAAAAATAAAAGTTACCTATTTACACAATTTGAACATCCTGATTCCAAATATGGAATCCATTTTCATAAATTCAAAACACAGAAGTGGCAGAAATTAATTTAAAATTAATTCCCGCTGTCAAAACAAAAAGCGTGTTTTTAAGAGATAATAACTATCAAAAGATTGACACTTGTTTATGTTCGGTTTAATTGTAAAATTATGTCCAATGACCAACATTATATTAAATAGTAAAAATATATTCTAAATATACTTTAAAACCACTCAAATTCATAATTTATTACTATTAATTATTTTGATTAAAAAAGTTGTTTTTAATTAAAATTTAGTAATTTTCACTATTCATCAAAATATGAAAGTTATCCGAAAAGTACCAAAATTTCACCTTAGGCTAAATTTGATATTCCGAATCCAAAAATGATGTCCATTTTAAAATATAAAATATATATAACTTCAAAAAGTAGGTATTACTATTCATAACAGCTAGTTTGATTGGTTACGGTGTGTTAGAACTCGAAGTTGCGTACAACACACGCTACTGTTTTATTCAAAGGAAAGCGTACCGTGGAAGCTTGGGATGTTTCATTTTAAATTTTTTGATGTCTCTATTTAGTCAAAAAGTTTACAATATTGTATTTAAAAAGGTTTCACTATTAAAAGTTGATAAAAGTGAAATACTGAAAATGAATCTGTTCTTGCATTATGACTAAGAAACTCATAATATGGATTCTAAAATTATAAGGATTATATAAAGTTTAAAATTTAGTTAATACTATTCATGACCTCTTTTAATGGCTTTTTTTTTGTAAGTCATGGTGCAATTGAACTCAGTGTTGCATGAAGTGCAAGTTATTGAATTATTTTGAAGAAATAACACACTATGAAATCTTGGGGTGTTACATTCTCCCCTCCTTCAATAAATTGCGTCCTCGCAATTTGAAATTGTTCTTCAAAAATAAAAGGTTGAAAGTAGAAAATATATTTGTGGGAAAACCCACATCGGAAATTGGGTTACTAAAATTTAGTCTTAATATGAGGAAAAGAGAAATCAAAGGGTCACCACCAAATTATGATCTCGATTAGGAGAACATTGGTGGAAATTAGAGACATATAATCGGAGGAAAAATGTAAATATTTATAGGTAGTGATTGAGGTCATCAATCACAAACAAGTGTATAATTGAGGTCCTTAAATTCATCAATCTATGATGATTTGAAATACCATCGGTTCAACAAAACATAGGGTATTAGGATAACACATTTTTGACGTTTCAAAATATCTTAGTTGAAATCCCACATCGAAAAATGAATTAATGAGGCCTCTATTTAAAATAAAGAGTGGAAAGTATGAAGATTACCGAAAATAACACATACTAGGGTTCCATGTAAGAAAATATGGATATGGAAGAAAAATCTAGCCATCAATTATCTGATGGAGAGTGGTAGAGAACATGGCTATGAAAAGGCCAACAATCACAAAGCCATAAATTAGTGATGATTTAAGGTACCATCTAGGAAAACATTTTTGTTCTAAGTTGATTTTCTTAATGTTGAGGAATTTATTTATGATATTGGCTAAGATCATAAGGAGATACACTTACTTTATAATTAGAGTTTTATCCATTAATAAATTTCTACCACAAACTCATCTTTCACTCTAAAAGATAATAGAATGTAAAAAAAATTCTATTTACACTATTCGTATAGGGTTCCAAAATAAACGAATTTATAATTCATCTACATGATATTTTAATAAAAACTACATTATTTAATCCAGGACATCTCATGGGCCAGTGGTAGGTGATACACCCTTGTCGCCCTTCGGTTGCGGGTTCAAGTCTCGTAGCCTTGCCGGACGCGACGGGTTGCCGCCCGACCTCCGGGTTGTCCTTTTATGGCAATCCAAAATAATCCAAACTAGAACTATCCAAAATACTTCTTTCAAAACTCACAGTCCAACATTTATAAGGAAGGTAAGCATAATGTAGATCCTTTTTACCCCGTAATAGCATATGAATACCTTCATCATGTATTCTTTTAATACACTGAAACATCCTGAATTACCATATTCCTTATTGATTACATTCATTCTCCCTTATTCCATATAGAATGCTGGATATACTTCATCAATCCAAAAATGTTTTAAACCCCAACAAAATGATGGAATATACAAATCATTAATCAGTTCCAGGGTAGTCAAGAATATCCAATATAATTTATCCAAAACAATCACATATTATTCCAAAATCACTACCTCAGTATCAGAACTATATATCAACCATATATTTTCCAAAAATTTATCCTGCTATTGAGTCACTTTTCTTTGTTCCACACAATCTCAAGTCCTTAATGAAATAGTACTGCAGTACAATCCTTATATACTCCATAATCATTATAACAAGTACATTGTTGATACAACACTCAATTGACATAATCAACATAAGAACTCTAATCATTCCTCTTCATCTGTGGTAGTATCATAACTTGGTTATTATCCAATAGCATCATTTGTGGCATAGTCTGATGACTGGGGCATAGGTTCGTGTAGTGTCCAAACTCCTTGCAAATGAAGCATTGTACATTTGAAACCATTTTCTCACCCTTGCAGTCACGTACTTTGTGCCCTTTTCCTCCACACTTATAACAAACTCCCATTCCTTTCAGGCAAGTTCCAGGGTGTTTCTTCCCACAGTTACCACATATGGGAAAATTCTTCTTTTCCCTCTTCCCTTTATCCATTTTTCTCTCTTCCATCCTTTTCTTCTCTTGCTTCCCTTCAAAGCCATAAGACTCAGTAAACTCTTTACTTATCTTATCAACACATGATATTATTTCTTCATATGATGATAATACATGGGAGACTATTTCTCTTATCAATTCTAGCTTAAGACCATGAAAGATATGATCCTTCCTTCTCTTTGGATCATGTGCATTTCTGGAGTTCTCATTCCTTCTATTGGGCGCCATTTATAAACAATGGCATAAACTAGATCAGTTTATGAATCAAAATACATAATACCATACTTATAAAACACTTAACATAAATTGAACTATTTATGGATATAATCCATAATCATAAGAATGTTTTCTTTGAGGAAGTATATACTCATAATCCCTTCAAAATGATTTGTAAAGAAAATGAGAGTTATCCTAAGCATATCCCCCGGGAGTGTCGTAACCAAGAGTGCAGCAAGGCCCGTTGTCGTGCACCAGTTCCCGTTCGAGTCTAGCTCAAAGCGGTGTTTTCGGGTTTTACCCCTAGGTACATCTGTGCCAGAGCCGCCTCTACCTGCTCGTATCCAGACAGGGATGTATTGCTTGGAAAACTCACAAAATCTCTACAATACCAAAATTCTAGGAAGTTCTTCTATACTAATCCTCAAAGTTCATCTTAGGTCTACGTGCTCTAATCAGAGTTTATCTAAATCTAGCTTCCAAGGTTTGTACTAAACTTCCTCTGATACCAACTGTAACGCCCCGACCCCAGTTGCCCAGAGTCGGTGCATTAATTACATAACATTGGAATGATCACAAGAAAGATCAAATCTCGAAAGACCGATTGGTTTAGTAGCCTTGGAAACACTAGATATAATCATAAAGTTCTACATTACATTTCAAAGTGAAAAACTACTACAACAACAAAGTCTTCATATCCAAACTATTAACCCCTCATAAAATCCCTGCAATTCATTCATAATTTACTTCTTCACTACCTGGGAAAAATAAAACATAGAAAAGGGGTGAGCTCAAATGCCCAGTAAGGATAACAATATAGCGGAACATTCATAATAAGCATAAACATTTAAGGCAATGAATTACTAAAACAAAAGCCTTTTAAAATTGAACTTCAACATAGTATGGCAAAAATAAAAATGAAATAATGCCATTTACTTATTCACATGGATATTCTACTAATCGAATAATCACATGCAATATCAATAACCACTTTCATAATGTTGGAATGCATAATGCCAGACTATCATAACCACATAGCCAAGGCCTCGTGCCAAGACTACAAATAAGATTTTGTCAAGGCCTTGTGCCAAGACACTAGTTTGTCTCATGAGACCTACCGATGCATCGAGGAGCTATAGCGGGCTCCACCCGTCACTTATTAAGTCCAATGCATTCCCATATGAAAAGGTTTAAACATAACATAAACATTCGTATTAAAACTAGCATACGAAATGTCAATAATTTCACCATAAACTATGAATGGTATAAAAATAGCACATCCACAGTCAAACATATCACAAAACCTTCAATACAATATAGAAGTTTTGTATCATAATAAATCAACTTCAAATAATCTTAAAATCCATCAAAGGATGTTGACATAGATGAAATCAAAATTCTTTTTAAAGAAGTATCTCCTTTTATTTTGAAATCATTTAAGATCCATATAAAATAAAACATTTTCTTTGAAAATATTCTTATAAGCTTGTAAGGAAAGCTTTGAAGATTTTATAACGGCGTAAAATAACCGCACCCGCCGTATAAGTTAAAAAAACATTCTTACCTCAATTCTGTCGAAAAGGTTAAAAAGGACATTGTTTTGAAAACGACAGAATGATTCCTTTATAAACCTCTTATAAAAAGTCAAACAAGGGTATAAATGACTTTAACCCATATTCTTGTAAATAGTAAAAATGTTTTGAAATACATTTTTAAGAAAACATGGATGTGGATGATAAAGAGATCCCAGTAGATTATTACGTATAAAAAACCTCGGATAATGGAGAGATTGTGAAATAACCCTTACCTTGAACTTTCTCTTAGTCGATGGTATGTTAACCTCCTGTATAATAATTAAAACATTGTTATTAAATTATACAATAATCATATACATCAATATTATATCATATATGATCTTTTAATATTGATTTGATAATAATATCTTAGTATTATCGTTGTTTCGGGTGTGAACTTTCTTGTTTTCTTTTGTATGTTTTGTTACGTAAGACATGTTTGTAATGGATAGATTATATCTTATTCATAATCAGAATGATATTAACATTATTTTTAACCCCAAAATGAGAATAAGACTTGAATGGATATGATGGAGAATGAATCTTATCGCGTTCGTGGAGACGGTAGTCCGTACGTGCGCACGAACGCTACTTCCATTTAATTAATTTTTATTTTAAAAGAATCTAATCAAAATGATACATAGGTATATTACTATTCCAGTATAGTATTTTATATATGTTACTTAAGTTCATTAACACCATCCTTTATACGTTCCATGTGTGGTATGAACGAGTCATATCATTTTAAGGGGGCGGTAGTCCGCACTTCCTCAAATGAAATTATCGTATGTATATACAACATGAAACGAATAATGGTATGAAATAAAATGGAATTACAGAAGCTTATATATAAAATATATATCATTAAAATCATATTTAATTACAGTGCCATCATAATGGCCACCATGAGAGGCGGTAAGATGTTTTTGAACAATCATTGTTTCGTGAGGCGTTAGTTTGCCATCCACAGAAACATTATGTTCATCATCCATTAGATGGAGTTGTGTGTATGTGTAGTTTGAATCCTTCTTATAACAACATATTAGTATATTGAGGATACTGGTGTTGTTACAAAAGAAAGGAAATAAAATGAGTTTGGGGGTTGGAGAAGCAAAATAAATGAAAATAATTTAAGAGAAATCGTTACCTTTAATCTAGGTAACTCACTTTGGTTGGAACCAAAGGACTTCTTGAAATGCTTTCTGCCTAAGGGGAAGCTTCAAGGAAGAGGAGAGGGATGTGGGGAGCTTATTTGGGCAGAGTTTGGACGAGCCAAGTGGCTTGAGAGGTGTGAGGAAAAGAGAAGGAGGAGTGCCCTTTTATAAGAGGGGTGAGGGCACCTTTGGAAAAGCTAGAAATATTAATTTATAATAAATTAATATTCGGTTTACAAAGGCTCAAAAGTTGACTATTCAAAGGATGAGGTGGGGATAGGTCGAAAACAACTCATCCAATAGAATTTAGACAGGTTTGGGTACTTATATTAACCTTATCTTTAAGTATTAACTCTAAGTTAATTAGTTTCACTTTTACAATGTCTCTTTGTATTTTTATATAATATGGTTAATAAACTTACTATATACATCCAAGCGACCCCCAAGTGGTCCATTAATGAGGAACCTATAATAATATAAGTCTCTTGGCCGAACCTTAGATTTTTAGGAATTTAATATCAATTAATAATATAATAGTTGTTTTAAGAACTCTTTTATGTCAATTTTGACACTATTCAATAGTTGATTTTTTTGAAACACCTAACAGATTGATTACTTCGAAAAAAAGTCAATTAAATCAATCCTAATATATCATATTATCCTAGAAAATTAGGTTAATTCATTAAAAGTTTCATATTATATTTATTTGGGTATTTATAATATCAATTATTTTAATTTTTCACTATTATAGTAATTACTGCATCATCATTGTGTCATATATTAAATAATTTATTTAATGTTTAAAAATTATAAATAAAATATCATTATGTAGGAAATCCTTTTAGCTTTCTAATGAATATTTATAATCGAAAATCCAACATGTATAACCCTATGTAAAAATTGTTCTTCTAAAAGATGTAAGCTTATGCCATTTTTATTTTTATTTTAACTTTATTAATATAATGTGTCATTATCACTTACAAGTGGATCCATGGGGTCCCCAAATAGACCCAAAGATGCCCATGGTCGACCATGTATCAACCAATAGGGTTAAGACACGTTTTAAGGTAATTTAGTATTATTATAATATTAGTTTTTAACCCTTATTTACCGGATTTACCCTTAACCATGGTAAATAAAATATTTACCGCAGTAATTATTCAAAATGTCTAAAAATAAAAGTTACCTATTTACACAATTTGAACATCCTGATTCCAAATATGGAATCCATTTTCATAAATTCAAAACACAGAAGTGGCAGAAATTAATTTAAAATTAATTCCCGCTGTTAAAACAAAAAGCGTGTTTTTAAGAGATAATAACTATCAAAAGATTGACACTTGTTTATGTTCGGTTTAATTGTAAAATTATGTCCAATGACCAACATTATATTAAATAGTAAAAATATATTCTAAATATACTTTAAAACCACTCAAATTCATAATTTATTACTATTAATTATTTTGATTAAAAAAGTTGTTTTTAATTAAAATTTAGTAATTTTCACTATTCATCAAAATATGAAAGTTATCCGAAAAGTACCAAAATTTCACCTTAGGCTAAATTTGATATTCAGAATCCAAAAATGATGTCCATTTTAAAATATAAAATATATATAACTTCAAAAAGTAGGTATTACTATTCATAACAGCTAGTTTGATTGGTTACGGTGTGTTAGAACTCGAAGTTGCGTACAACACACGCTACTGTTTTATTCAAAGGAAAGCGTACCGTGGAAGCTTGGGATGTTTCATTTTAAATTTTTTGATGTCTCTATTTAGTCAAAAAGTTTACAATATTGTATTTAAAAAGGTTTCACTATTAAAAGTTGATAAAAGTGAAATACTGAAAATGAATCTGTTCTTGCATTATGACTAAGAAACTCATAATATGGATTCTAAAATTATAAGGATTATATAAAGTTTAAAATTTAGTTAATACTATTCATGACCTCTTTTAATGGCTTTTTTTTTGTAAGTCATGGTGCAATTGAACTCAGTGTTGCATGTAGTGCAAGTTATTGAATTATTTTGAAGAAATAACACACTATGAAATCTTGGGGTGTTACACATTTATTTGTCCTTTTTATAATAAAAGAGAATAAAATTACATATATGTAAAGATATATAAATAATTTTTAATCATTTCACAACATAAAAGAGAAAGATAATGTGATTTAGAGAGAGAATGGTCATAACCCAAAAATAAAGGTGGTTCAGAGATACCCGTTAACTTATATTACAAAATAATTCCACACATGAAAATAATTTCCTAGATAAAAAAATTAGATTCATTTATTACTTAATTTAGATCATTTTATATCTATATTTTATTTACTATAATTTCATGACGTTCATTTATAGCTATTTTAATGGGATTTAAAGTTCGACTTCTCTTTTCCAAGGGTGTTTGTTTCATGGTTTCATATTCGTATCACTTATGTATAATTATGGAAGTTATATTAAAATGGGAAGAAAAATATAGAAGTGAAATGAAATGGTATTCATGTAATTTTAAAAATTTAAATGGTCCCAAATACACATTTGTGTGCTGATGTAGGGATAATTCATTTAGTAAAAACATTAATGTTAAACGGTTAGTTCATTTAGGCTATTTTACTAACAGTCACACACTTGATTCATTTTATTTAATAAAATTATTATTGAAAAATTAAGTAACCTGAAATAAGTTTTAAAATGCTTATTATAATCATATTTAACTATAATAACATTTTTTAACCATCCTTGAAGCCGATTGAGGAAAATAGATTATGTTCTACATAGTGGTGGTGACTAACCATATTGTAAAGAACGTTATAGTTTAAGAGATGAAAGAAAGGAGAGTAGAAGAAAAATATTACATTAACACAATAACATTAAAATAAATTTATAATACTATATTCATTATATCATGTTGGATGATGGATTTTAGGATATGGTATATGAATAATATTATTTAAAAGCAGTAAATTGAGAATATTACCTCTTAAATGACACCTCCTTGAAATTTTTCTTAAAACACATGGAATTTTTCATTTAGTGAGACCAGTAGCACTAGAATGTGTGTATCTGTGTGTGTGGGGGGGGGGGGGGAGTGAATAGTTTTTAGAATACATTTGGTAGGATCCTAGTCTTAGAACGTGTTAGGAGGTGTGGTGGCGAGGGGTGTTATTTATAAAGGGAGGAGAGATGTGTTTTTGAATATTATAATCATTAGTTTAATATATTTTTTCTTTCTGAAAACCACCCATAGTCTTGATTTTTGTGACTATATATAGAAAATAATTCATATAAGTTTGAACTAATGGGTTCTTATAACAACCATGACTCAAAAAGTTATGTATTTAGATTATAATGGTAAATAAGGTATTTTACCATATTTCACTATTCAATAAAAAATCATCCATTTTAGAAAAGCATTAGAAATTCACCCTAACGATTATTAAACATATAGATTCCAAAAATTAAACCCATTTTACACGGATAATTTTATAAATACAATAAATTAATTTTTTATATAAAATCCTCATTTATTCAAAAAAAATATCAATTTTAATATTATGATCGACTTTATAACCCTTGAAAAAATTACTTATGACATTCTAAAATTAACTTATTTTTATAATAGAACATAATATTAATTTTTAAATCCATTTTATGAAAGTAAACTTTAGTTTAAATCACTATATTTATTACAAAAGTGGATTTTAAACATTTTTGTTTTACAGAAATACAAACAATTAATTTATTATTTTAAAATCATTTATTTATTAGTACCATGGTTTAAATATGTAATATTTACATTTTATAGGAAATATAAACATTAATTTACACTTCCATAGGAGAGGTTGCTGTTAAAATGGTCAGATTACTATTCCTAACAGTTAGATTACTATTCTAATGGTCAGATTACTATTCCAACAATCAGATTATTATTCCAATTATCAAATTACTATTTCTATGGTTAGATTTATAATGGTCATATGGGTTACCTAATTTATAAAGGTACCTCAAATTTAATTAATTCATCATTAAATATTATTTCTCTCAAGGATATATATTTTCATTTTCAATAAGAATATTGTACTACTAATATTTTGTTTCATTTCTACAACATTATTCATTAGTTTTGTTGTTCTAGTGAATTGAGAGGATCCAAATTTTCATATTTTAGTTTTCATATTTTCCTTTTTTATCCCATTATAATATATTCAATTTTTATATCCATTTTTATTCTCTGAAATTATTTTTCAACTTATTATATTAAAATTTAGTTGGTTTCATCTTGTGGTGTATGTGATTTATATAATATTATATTACTTAATATAAAACAACAATATAATTAGAGAAAAAATTACATTGATAAAATTTCTGTGTCATTTCATTGAAGGCCCTAAAATTATTTTAAAAAATATTATTTTACCAATTCTACCTGAAATCTATCTTCTTATTATTCCTATACTTTAATAGGTACTAGCTTATCATGGAAATAAGGAGGATCAAACCCAAGTGTTGGGTGATTCATCAACCCATGGATATAACATGAATAAATAATTACTTTGGATACTTCATAGAAATCACCATCAAATAGCGTGATTGAATATAAGAGCTATGACTATTATTGGAGTAAGGTACACATTTTATTCATCAAATCTCTTTTTTATGAATTTTTTAAAAGAAAGTTTATGGTAGTGGTAACCGTACATCAGGATTACAAATTTCAAATTTTTGGATTCAAAATTCAAAATTAACCATACAAGATCCAGGAATTCAAAATAAAGTGATCCTCAAACCCAACCAAATCGTCACCTCGAAGGTCGCAAGATCCACTGCATGGACCGAGGATAGGCCTGCCAAGTCGCATCCGCATAGTTAACACCATTAATTATTTCTTGATTCTATAAATCATGTTTAAAATAAATAATAAATGGATATCAACCCCTTATTTCATTATATGTGAAAAAATGATATACATATTTTTTCTACGTCGGGCATTTTGATATAGGATATCGTAAGCTATGATTTGGACACACAATATGATATAAGATATCATAAATAATGAAACAATATAATTTATTCAGTTTTTAACATATAATAATATATGATATTGTGACCCTCACCATGACACTTTGGATTTTACCCAATGTTATCATATTTTATTTTGGGGTAATCTAAGTTCTCGATAATTTTTAGTTTGAAACCTGGAAAATATAGAGTTTTACCTCTATGCATTGTTTGAATAAAAAGTTAAAAGGAAACCATTAGGTTTACTTTTCATAGATAAATGTTTAGTTTGTTTTGTCCTATACATGGTTATTCATCATGGGTTGTGAATGGTTGAGTATAAACCATACGAATCCTAGGCGAAACTGTGCGAGACCTTTGGTGTGCATAGGTAAGGGAACACCACTTGTTCATGGTTAGGTAAACTGTGAGGCCAGCTTGTGAAATGGGTTTTGTAATTTTAAAGATGAATTTATCATGGATATCACATGATTATCCAGATCATGCTAGGACTTAGGGGAAACAATTGGCAGTTCTTTGGCATATACAGTAAGGGTGCACGATTGGTGTACAATTTGGAAAACCATATGGTCAAACCGAATTATTCACTTAGTTTTTTTTAATATTTTCTAAAATACCCTCTCTATATTAAGTCACACTTATCCCTATTCTCACCCAATTCATGTGGTCAGACCTTTAGAGATCAAGGAGGAGCTCTAAACCCATTCTTCCTTCAATTTTGGTGCTTATCCTTCACTTTTCATGTAGGTTTCTCTTTAGTATGTCCCTATAAACCTCTCCCTCTCTTAAATTATTACCTTTAACTTGATTTATCTCACTCAAATAAACCCTAAAATGAACATGGTACAATTTCAATATAGGGGTTGGTTCTAATCCTGTTGATTTGATCATATAAGGATTGGAAAGGTAATTTATTTTCAAGGTTAGGTGTTCACTAGCAAAAGAAAAAACTTTTGACTCATTTCCCACTGAACTAAGTTTGGTGTTTCTTTGAGATTATTTTTTGTTCTTATAATTTAAATTTATGGTTGTTTCAAAGTGATTATTAATTAATTTTTTCTCATATTTATTACCCATGAGGGGATAATGTCGATTTTAAATGGTTTTGGTCCTTCGAATGTGACAAGATTCCATGGAAAGTGTTTATAAAAACTATCTGGTGGATATTTAATGGTGTGGTGGACACTAGTTTTAAATTTTATGGTTTTTTATTCAAAATAGATTTTAATTAAATCCTATTAAGTTTTTGAAATGGGTTTTTTTATTTTAAAAGTGGCATGTTGGCCTATGTAAATGGTTTTTTAAAGAACATTGATGGATTTGATTATTTTAAATGTGGAATCAAGGGAAGTGTGAATTCCCAAATGTATTTCAAGAAGTTTTTTTATAATTTAGTTTCAATAGTTGATGGGAAAAAGTTTTAAAAAGGCATTAAGTTGTATTGACACACCAAATTTATTTTAAGAAGGTTCCTTTTTTTGAAATTTATGAAAAATTATTTTTCATGAATGATTATAACCCTTTTTTTGACCACTTGGAATTATCCCCATTTATGAGTGGTTCTTTTTGAATTTGGATCTCGAGTTATGATTAAAGTGGTTGTTTCATGTGAGGGTATTGGAGGTGAGGTGAGAATTTATTTATAAAAGGATTTAATTTAATTTATTCTTTTTGTATTCATTATATTTATTTCTCAACTCTTTTATTTTATGTTATGGGATTCTTAGGAAAAGTGTAGGTGATTCATATCATTGAAATTATTAGTGTAGAATATGCGTCATAGAGAAGGATCTAGTTAGAGAAAGTGGATTTTTGAGATATTATCCATGGTCTGGAAGTATATAAGAAGACCCCAAGTATTAATTTGATCCCATGATCATGATATATATTGGAGAGTTCTTCCATACTAACAAGATATGACAGGTTCAGTAGGGTTAACATAAGTTCTTCATCGACAATTTAAGACTTTATTTTCAAAATCCTAGGTAGATACCCTTAATGAAATGATCATATTTGGAATCATTTTATTGTATGGTTTTTATTTATTTCTTGCATCCCAAATTAATTAATTTTTATTTTTTGGTAATATTTGTATGTTTGTTCCTTTTTTACTTCTCATTATTAAATAGTTCGTTCTTGATTCTATTTCGGATTTTGGTTCTTTTTCCAAAATTTTTATAGATGGGTTTTTGCGTGGTGTAATTATTTGGATATGAATTGGTGTTATCCAAAAATTTGTTTAAAGTATTTTAGTAAATAGAAATGTAATGAATGGTTTTTTTAACTCTAGTGTGTGTGGATTTTTGAATCATGGTTTTAGGCTAAAATTCCTAGTTTATATTTAAATTTGTTGTTCATTGATTTTTTTTGGAAAATCAATGAAATTTAAAACCTTCTTTTGGGGGTTTAAAAGTTTATTTCCAAACCATAGTTTATATTATGGTTTTAAAGTGAGTCTTTAAAATAGAGGTTTAGTGAAAGAGGATTAAATTAAATAAAAGTGTCTTTCTAAGTGATTATTTTAAGTTATTAAAAACATTTAAAAATATATTTAATAAAACTTTTATGTGTTTTTTCATTATGAATTTTTTTATAAAATATGTATATTTTTCATATGTATTTTTAACTATCATTTATTGGATTTAATCTGAAAGAAAATATATATATTTATAGGGTGGTAACCTATAGGTTAGTATAACTCACATTTATTTTTTATAGGTTCTTGGTTGTAGCTAGGATGAGTTTTTTTTATCTTGTGGACTTGTTTGGTTTTCCAATGGAGATGCTAGCTAGATTGTGACTACGGGTCAAATAGAGGTTGTTTTGACCAGTTTTGGGTTTCATTTCAGTTTTGTGGTTTTTATCGACAACTTTTGGTTTGTTTTATTTTATTCCTTAGATTTATTTTTATATACTTCCATTGTTTCATTATTTATGATTTCATATTTATCAAAATATTTTATTTTTATTTATTGTATTCAATTTTAATGTTTTATTTCATTTTCCCACTATTTATTTGTATTATTGTATGAAGGAGAAGTCATTTAAAAGATATGTTCCATGAAGAATGGTTACTAGTTTCCAGACCATGAGGATCATGAATGCACTTCAGGATAACGATGGACTGGTTTGGGTGCTAGGTGAGATGACACCCTAGCTAGTTTGTTTCAAATAATATTAGAGCCTTGTTTTATCAATAAGGTCTAGGTTATATAAGATATATATGATTATTTATGGTGTTTGTAGTTTAGAGATAAGGATTTTGGGATTCAGGATGTAGGTGTGGGAGAGTGATGTGAGCTATTTCTCACCTTGATCCTCGAGTCACCAAGGGTTGTCGAGATTTTTCTTTGATATTATTTTTTTGTTTTATGGTGTTATAATATTATTATTTGATACCTATGGTGATGGTTATTTAATTATATTTGTTATAACTTGAGCTGGTTGGGGGTTATATATGGTGTTTTGGGGTAAAAATGAAAAGGAAATCAAGGTGCGAGGTTATCTTGAAAGGCATGAAAAACTATACAACAACCAAGATTTTGATACCAGATGTATTCTAGGGAACTTTTTATGATTGAAACTTGATAATAAACCTTGCATCCAAGTTAAGCATGGTTCCAAATCCTACTTCATTTTTTTATTTTTAACCCCTTGACGTTTGGATTTCCTAATGTGATAGAAGCAATTAGAAAAGGTTCAAAGGTGGGTCTTATTTTATGTTTCCATTTTTGGTTTAGATTTATGGATGAGTATATGTTGGTTCTTTTCTTATTTCATCTATATGTGATGTTGAATTGGGATTGTGTGCGTGACTGGAAAGTTTTATGAGAAAAATACTTTTTGATAGAAATGAGTCCTTAGAGATAATTTTGGAAATGGAATTTGTTTTTTAATAGTTGATTTTATTTCAAAACATATAAAGTGTTTAAAGTGTGATTTATTTTCTAATCAAGAACTCAAGGTGTTTTAAAGGTTTAAAAGGATGAGGTTATTTGACTCAAATGATAATTTTTAAGGGTTTATTTTCTATTTCAAGGGAAGATAATGACTTCTAAAAATTGATTCTATAATCCTTTTGGGTTTTAATATTGACATGTGTTTGAAAAGGGTAATTTTTTTTCTTCAAAATATAAGTTTTGTTTTAAAGAAGTTTGAAGTGTTTTAAAATAGAAATTAATTTTTATTAATTTTTTTAAGGTGACTGATTTTGTAATCAAGGACCTATAATTTTTTTAATCGACTTAAAATAAGATTTTGTTTATAAAGACATTGATTATTTTCATAACTATATTTTGTAGATTGTTTGGATTTTTAACCTTGGTGAGTATTTAGAAATTTATGGTTTGGGTTTGTCCCAAAATAAGAAGGTTTAGAAATTAAATAAGCTTTATGTTTTTTGAATAGATCTTAAAAAATAGTGTTTTCACTTTCATGGGTTTATTCTTCGGATTTTTATCTTCATTTATTTTGGATATATTTCCAAAATGGGTCCATGGTTTTGAAATAGGATGTTATAAAAGCATGTTTATTTATTTAATGAGTTATGTGGTTGGAATTGTCCCTTGTTTGATCTTGGGACCACTTGATGACATTTATGAGGAATGTCTCAGGTGAGATCATGTCTCGTGTTGTATAATTAATCTTCCCAGAAAGGTATAGTCTAAAGGTAGAGTTCTTATCTTTGGATTATTTTTCTCCCTTTTAGTTTAAACACCGCCTAGGATTTTAATATTGTGGATGTTATTATCTTCTCTCAGTTCCATGTCTTTGATTAGTCTATAGTGATGTTTTGTGGTGAATCTATTTGGAATCCTTATTGGTTAAGCAGTTTGGGTTGTAATCCTTGGCTAGATTGTTGTATCTGTGAGAGTTATTTTTCATAGAGACACTATTGCGAGTTCTAATTTATAGTAATTGTTTATCTTTTTATATTTTTAAAATGATACTGAGAGATGTTGGAAGTTGATTAGGTGGTCATCATTTGAGGTATCTTTAAGATGATTGGTTGTGTCTCTTTTAGATAATTAACCTTCTTAGGATTCATGACCAATTAGTTTGTACTAATTAAGGCTTGTGGAGATCTATGTCTAGTTTTTTTGGGGGCTTCCATGGTTTCTCATTATGAGTGGTGGTTAGTTTGGTGTTGTTCTTTCCTAATTAATCAATTTTTTTTATGTTACTTATGAATGGCGTAGATCATTGCTTAAAAGTTTAATTATTGATTTTACGTAGAGAAAACCTAGGGTATGTGAATGGGTGACTCGGGGTATGGTATCTTTCTAGTCATACTATGGGTGCCATTTGGTTAATCTATTTTATTTCAATCACTATTGGATGATGTTTTATGGGTTTGGATCTATGTTTCCCATATGTGGTGTGTAATACTTGGTTTAAAACATTAGTTTCATTTAGTGGATTATGCTCCCAATTGTTGTTATATATGTGTTTGGGATTCCATGGGTTTGGTTATCCGCTCTAGTTTTCCTTTAGAAATTTTTTTTGCTTTAGTTCTCCATTAGTGGTTCTGATCTTATTTTTTTTGGTTGGTTGTGGCTGAAGATTTTTGCAACCCCATTGGATATTTCAGCCTAGTGGTTTCATGGTGATGTTATTTTTCTTAGGAAAGAGGGTTCTTTTCTTTCCACTATTTTAGATCTGTTCTAGATGGTGGGGAGCACTCTGCTTGGTCTCCACCTCCATATATCTTCTCTTGATTGGGTGGTTATTAGTTTATTATTTTGGATTCTTGATATATTTTTTTGATTTATGTCCTCACTGAAGGACTTTTTTTTGAGATCTAATTTTGTCCTTGTAGATTTATCCTGGTCACCCTTGAAGATCTACCATCCTTTGACATCTATTTTATCTTGAGACTTTATATGGTATAAATTTTCATGGTTGGGAGAATTTTGACCACATCCATGTCATCATGGAGTTTATTTTATGATATATTATATTTATAGGGAAATAAATGTTCTTGATAAGTTTAATTTTGAAACTTATAAAATCTAGAGTTTTACTAAAGTGTATGGTTTAGAAGAAACCATGTGGTTTTTCTTTTGTAGACAGATTTTCATTTCATTTTATTCTGTGCATATTTAGTCTCATGATTAGAGAACAAATTAGTTCAAACATAAAAAGAAAATGATAAAATATACAAGACCTTTGTGTGTTTGGGTATGGGCACACAACTTTCACATGGTTAGGTAATCCATGTGATAATCATGAAAAATGGGTCTGTAATTTTACTTTTCCATTTGGTATAATTGGAATTTGGTTTTCTAGACTATATAGGGATTTAGTGGAAACTATACATAGTTCTCAGGTGTGATTAGTTTGGGGAGAATGGTTAGAGCATGGTTTGGAAATTCGTGCATCCAAACTATGCGATCTTCTTAGTTTTTAATTTTTTGGGTTTTTAAAAAAATGTCCTCTTTATTTTAAGTCACCCCCACCTCATTAGTGTAGTTGGACCTTGGGAGATCAAGGAGGATATCCAAACCCATTCTTCCTCTAATTTTGGCATCATTCCATCAATTTTAAAGTGAGTTTATTCCTGATAAGTCCCTCTAAACCTCTTCTCCTCTTCTATTTTCTCTTTTACCTTGATTTAACTCCATAAAATAAACTATAAAAGCCATACGGTCCAATTTTAGGGTAGGGTTTGGTCCTAATAATAAGGATGAGTTCATATTGGGTTTTTAAATGCAATTTCTTGGATTTTTGGGTGTTCACTATCGAAGGTAAAAACTTCCAGCTTGTTTTCCATTGAACATAGTTAGATGTTTCTTTGAAATAACTTAAAATTCCATGGATTTTAATTATTGGTTACTCAAAAATGATTATTTATTCATGTTTTTTATATATTAATTCCCCATAAGATAAAAAAGTTGATTTCAAGTGCTTTTAAAACTTGGAATGGAATGATATTCCAAGAAAATTGCAATTGAAAATTCCCTAATGGATTTTTAAAGGTGTTTAATGTTTTAATGGGCTGTGGACACCAGTTAGAGATTTCAAGGGTTTTCATACGAGATTTATTTTAATTAAATTATTTTAGGTCTTTTAAATAGGTTTCTTTATTTTAAAAGGTACATTTTGGGCCAAGTAAATGGTGTTTTAAAGCATGTTGATGGTTTTGGTTATTTTTAAAGTGTATTTAATAGAAGTATGAATTTATAAATTGTTTTCAAGAAGAGTGTTTATAATTTTGTTTCAAGATTTGATGAAAACAGGTTTTGAAAAGGGGTTTCATCTTTTTGAAACCCAAAATTTATTTTAAGAATTATAGTTTAGTACTTTATGAATAATATTTTTTTTCATGAAATATTGAGATGAACTATTTTTGTATCCCTTGGAATTATTACCATTGATGGGTAGTACTTAATACATGTGGTTATTAGGTGATAATTAAAGGTCTTGTTTCATGTAAGGGTGTTGGAGGTGGTGCAAGACTTTATTTGTAAATGGATTATTGTGATTAATGTTAATTATTTTCATAATATGAATTTCTCACCTCCTTTGTTGGATATCATGGGATTCCTAGGAAGACAGTATGTAACCTATATGAGTGAAATCCATAATGTAGAGTGTGATATCTAGGAAAAACTAGACCGGGTGAGAAAATTTTAAGCTCTCCGTGGTTTCAGAGAATATTTGAAGGTCCCATGGTTTCTTTTTTATCCCCTAGAAATGAAATAAATTGGTTTGTTTTGTAGGACTACAAAAATATGATTGGTTCAGAAGTTCCAAACAAGGTTCCTCATTACTAGTTATTTTATTTATTACCAAAGTTTTAGAAAGATTCATATGACACCAGTATCCTATTATTCTCATTTTAGGGTATTCCTTCTTGTGCCTTGATTGTATCCCCAACTCATTTTGTTATTAAATGGAACCCTTTGAATGGATGTTCCTTTTTTCTCTTCATTAATTAAATGGTGCTTCCTTGAGTTTGTTTCTAATTTTGTTTTTGATTTTAGTTATTTTCCACCACATTTTTAAATGGGTTTGTGAATTCTAAAATTATTTGAATATGAAACGGTGTTTGGAAAAAATGTGCTTGTAAATGTTTTATTAAACAAAAATGGAAGGAATGGACTTGTTTTGAGAAATTCAGTGTGTGTGGGTTTTTGAAACATGGTTTTAGGATGATGTTCCTTATTTACCTGTAATTTGGGGTCCATGTATGTTTTATAAATCTATTGAGATTGAAAACCATATTTTTATATTTAAAAATTTATTTTAAAAGAGGTGTTTATAAAATGGTTTTAAATTGAGACTTTCAAATAGTTTTTAGTGAAAGATTCATTAGTTAGTGAAAAGTGTTTTTCCAAAAAATTATTTTTATTTAATTAAAATATAATAAAAATAGTTTTAACACAAATTTGATATGTTTTCTATTTTTTCATGCAATGATTTATAAGAAATTTATATTTTTCTTATAAATTTTAAACTTGCATTTTTAAGATATTATTTGAAAGAAAATATGTAGAATATATGTGAGGTGACATAGTGATATGTATAACTCACACCTATTTTTATTGGTTCTAGATTATATATGGGTTGAGATTTCATTTTTTGGATCTGTTTAGTTTACTGAGGGAGATGTTGAGTTGATGGTGATCATGGGTCACATGGAGAATTTTTAGAATAGTTTGGGGTTTCATTTCAGTATTGGGTTTTGTATCATTCACTTTGTATTGTTCTATTTTATGCCCTTGATTTTTTTGCATGAACCTCTACCATTTCTTTGTTTATGGATTGAGTTATATCACCTACTTGGATGTTTATTTATTTTTTCCTATTTGGATGGTTTATATCATTTATTTTCACTATTTTGTTATAAAGTTGTATTTTGGAAAAAATATTCCCAAGATTTGTTTTATGATACCCAGGAACTAATTGTTTTTCATTGGGTATAAAAAATTCCCTTCAGGATTGTGGAGGACCCGGTCATGTGCTAGGTTGGATGGAACCCTAAGCTAGTTTATTACATATATGGGTAATCATAGCATATGATGGTGCCAAAATACATTGTTTTATTATTGTAAAATAGATCATCATATCATATTTACAATATTGATGCAAGTTATAAAATATAACATATATTCAAACTAGATTATAGCTTATGATATAGAGATATATTCAAATGTAATTGATAGTTGTTGATTATCTATTATAGGTTGTGTCACACCATCCATATGATGTGATATGGGTTTGAAACATATAGTGTATTATGATACTAAGGATATCATTAAATATAATATGTAGAAAAATATATTTTTTCTAAATATTCCAACAATAAATTGAATTATAAAATATATAATATGTTTATAAATTATGGAAAAAGATATTTTGAGAAATTTATTTAATATATAAAATGCTAATTAATTAAGTAAATATAAAAAAATTTATAATTAATTATTAAATGTTTATAAAAAATTTAATAAATAAATTTACATACTATTAATTATTATTATTAAAGTAACTTTGATTCATATGTAAAGACTTATAATTTAGATATAAAGTATTTATATAGATTTTATTTGATAATTTACAAAGTGTTTATAAATTGCAAAAAATAAAGCTAATTAGAAGAAAGTTTATATTTAAAATTAAGAATTGTTCTTAATATTTAATTTAAAAATTTGAAATTAAAGGCCTTATTTGAATAAATTATTTTAACGACATCAAAATGATTTTAAATAATTTATATAATCAAGGATTTAATAATATTAAATATGTGATATTTTGATCATTGAAAATGTTTGAATAATATATATGAAATATAAAATTTTTATGTTTCAAATATAATTTATTTAACTAAATTCCATATAAAGGATAATATGAATAAGTTAATATTAGAAGTAAATATGAATTATTCCTGTTAACTTATATATAGAATGTTTATAATTAATTTATACATTATAAAGTGGTTGCAATTTCTTTATTTTTGAATTATTTATAAATTTTTATCCCATGTTTAAATTTATGAATTGTTCATTTATCTAGTGTTTTACCAATATTGTTCGTGTGTATAAATTATCTATTATGAATATATGTTTTATTTAGTTTAAATTGTTGAGTTTTTTCAAAATTACCATACATGAATCTAAGGAGTCACATGCTGGGTAAGATAATAGATTTAGTATTATTCTACCTTGAATTTGGTTTGTATTTGGTTATGAGATTGAATTAAGTATTTAGTTATAGTTTAAACACATTAGGTGTTATAATTTTGATATAATTTAGGTCTCTCTCATTTGAAGAACCATGGGTAGAGCGAACGTTGGTTAGATTGATCACTATCTTGGGAGCTTTGGTATTCATATGATTCTTGGAAATTACATGAAAAAGTTTCATATACCTTATATATATGATTCATTGGTATATGTATAAATATTTTCAATCTTTTAATTTGGGGTTATGAAACAAGATATGAGTTATGTAAAGTGTTACACTTCAATGCAGTTCAAACTTATTCAATTAGTGGAACGAATAAGATTCATAAATAAATAATTAGAAGGACATATACATGTAAATGGAATAAATGGGATAAGTTGGTGAGATAATAAAATACCTTAAATCAACTAAGTGTTATATTCCTTACAAAGTGAACACATGTTAAGACCTCAATAATTCAACTAAGTAGTTTCATCCTAATGTTGGGTGCCCATGGGTTATCTTATGTAAGGTGTGTTGGATATGGATAACCCTAAAACATTGTTTACCAAATCACAATATGCTATTATGGGAACACTTATATAAGAAACCATAATATATAGTATACTTGAGGTATGGAGTTAATTTTATATATATGAAGGATTGGGAATTGAGTTTTCTGCTCAACTATCCCAGAGTCATATGTGATATGATTGGAATAATGACCTACTAAAGCAGCTAAGAAATGCAGTGAACACTAAAGTGGGATTATTTCTTAGTAAAATATGTATCTTATACCATTAATGGATATAAGGAAATATAAAATCCATCATCATTTTAATGGGACAATATTTAATATAATTCCTTATTAAATAAATATAACACATGATTCCTATGAGAAAATGGCTTTTGTTGTAGATAAAATGACATTATCACCATCAAACATGAATTTTAGAAAAATCATTGATAAATATATTATTAATGGAATTTTTTAGACTAGTACAGAATATTAATAAATTTTCTTAAGTGAGAATAAAAATTCTATATAAAATAAAAATACATTATTGAGTAATTTTTTAAAAATATGTTCAATAAGTGTATTTAGATGCTTATGAGAAGCATATATGAATTCACCTAATGGTTTCAAAGGAATAATATATAATAGGACTAAAGTAACATTAGTCTCTATTTATATACTCAATATGATTGGGGTTTTCAATGAAATTAAGATATTAATATTTCTTTAGGTTTTTATCTAGCTGCTGACTTATTCAATTATTATTTCTAGAAATGTTATGAAAATATGAGTTATTTCGATAAAAATCTTACCCTATTTTCTCAAAGTGTTAAGGATAGATATCCAGGGAATGTGATGTCTATGTTTTTATAATGTATTGAAAATATAATTGGGTAATATTTAAAATAAAAAGAAGAAAAATATACTAGAAAATACTTCATTTTTCTTCAGGTAGGCAGTCAAAGTTGTTGGAAACTAATGGATGTATTTAGAAAGAATGAAAATTTTCCCATTTGTTAGGATTTTCTATGATACCTAAAGTGGGTTGAGAAACTATTTATAGAGTTTATGTTAGATCTCAGTTTTATGGAATAAATTATTTAGTTTTGAAGGATATATGATACCAAATTTATGCTTTACAAATGTTGTAAATATACAAGAGTTCAAAATGCAGGTAAAAATTGATGGAGCTCATAGTTTTCATTTAAATATGGTATTAAAGGTTATTATTAAGAATATTTTGAATGAAAAGGAATATTTGAATCTAATATAGATATTATTAAATTATTTGTATTCTTTTCTTATTTCTGTTATGTGATAAGTGAAGTTATTTATTAATAATGAGTTATTATGAACAACATGAGATAATAGTTTTGATAAAAATGGTCTATGATTCATTAAACTATATAAAATGTTTGAAAGGGATATTTGGATTTTTTTATCCATGATAAAATAGTTTATCTATGATATTTTATAAAATACGAGGGAAAGAGTTCCCCACACCCATCAATGAAATATTTTAAATAATAAAGTCTTATATTAAAAATAGTAATCCAAAGACATAGAATAACTTATATGATATGTTTTATAAATAGTTTATTTTTTAAATATTCCAACTAAAGAAATAAATATTATTTCTTACAAAAATAAGTTTTTTTGATTTGTCTAGTAATTCATTATCTTAGTAATCATAAATCAGGTTTATGTTATTTCTAATATGTTTTATGTTTTAAGAAAGTTAAATCATTTTTAGAAAAATAATGGTAATTTTGTAAAGTCTAGGATCAACTTCACAATATATGAATTGACTTAAAAACCATCTGATCAACAATGGAAATTATACAATAAAGGATCTAAATGAACATAATAAAAATAGTGTAAAAACACATTTAAATCCAACTAACCTTTACAATCAAGATTTTTCAAAACGGTTAAGGATCAATCACACCATAAGTGGACTGACCATATGACTAAAAGATAAAACATATCTATATCATCAAAAAATATTGTATAAAAAAAGATATTTTGATATACCACATGAGAAACCATGTAACCACAAGGAAAAATATCTGTATCCATTTTTGAAATTTTTAAATGCAATAATTAATCAACCACATGATCAAGTAAAGCGACCGTGGTTTGTAGTATAATTTTGAAAAATTATTGGAGTGACTGTAAGTATAAGGTGATCAAACATAAGAATAAGGTGATAAAACATAAGATAAAATTATTGTCTGTAGGTATAATTGATCGAACATACACCTTATAAAATAATAAAACCATATTTCTCATAAATTATTAAAGCAACCATAGATGTTGAAGTTACAACTTTAAAGAGACTGTGAATATTGAATTATAAACTTTAAAGTGAAAATATATAAATGAAAGTGTTATATTATTTTTTTATTAAATGTATTAATCCATCCACTTTTCTTTTAAGAATTAATGTTGGTTAGAAGTAGTTATTCATCTGAGATTTCCAGTTGATGTATAATGATCTTCAATGAGGATTTTTCAATGATTATTTCTAGAGAAATATTAATTTTAAAAGTAATACCAAAGATAAAGATATTATAGAATAATATATATGATATATGAAATATTTTATACATGAGAGATGTGCATGATATAGAAATCATAATTTTTCATGAATGAAGAAGATAAACCAATATGTTGTTTTTGAAAATTTTTGACTATGTTCTTACCTAATCTTCATTGAAACTTAAAGAGAACATATGAAAATCTTCACACATAATTTATGAATTGAAAGAAAAAAATGAGAAGATAATAACTACCTACAGAAGAATATAATTACCATCTCCACTATATCTAATTATTTATATTTTCTTACTATTGTTTTATTACTTTTTGTGTTGCGTGTGTGCATTAAACAATATAATTTTTAAGCACTATATTTTTTATAAAATAAAGATTGAAAGAAAAACTCTATCTCATTTCCTTATCAGTACTCCCATGAAAAATTATAGAAGATGTTGTATTCTTCCTAAATAGATATGTGCATTATTTTCTATAAATTGATCCAAGTTTTGGATTAGTTTATTTATATTGAACTACTTGGAAGTGGGTGATTTCCAAGTGAATAGGAATAGGACTTGTCTTGGGACTAAACCTTATATTTTATTCCCACGATGTGTTTTTACTATTTTTCTTACTCTAGGTTTTAGATAAATATTTTTCATCTTTATAAAAATATAACTAAACATTACTATGATTGTAAACTTTAAATTTTGTTTTATACACTACTTTGTTACTATTAAATATATTATAATAGTTAAAAGGGGGTTTTAACCAATTTTTAATGATTTTTTATCAAAATTATGACATTATTTTTTAGATATAAAATTATATATTTCCATTATTTTAGTTAAGTGGTCTATATTTTATATATTGGTGGAATTATTTTTAAATAATTTTTAAACAAAAATTTTAACTCTAAAACCAATTCACCCCTTGTGTTCTCCACTCCAACCAAAATTTAGAATTGGAAGATTTTATTTATCTTTGTCTCTGGTTTATTTTGATCAATTTTTTTAATAAATATATTATTTTTTCTTTCTAATTTGTAATATGGAAGCTAATTCTGAAGGTTATTAGAACAAAAAAACTTATTATTTTAATGGAATTTCTTTTCTCAATAAAAAATAAAAATGAATATCCATTTTGAGAGCATGGGTTATTATATTTGGGAATATAATTAATAAAAAAAGAAACCTAAAACTACTAGGAAATAATGTGATTCTATGATTAAAGATAATTATGATTCAGATAGAAAAGATATGGATTCTTCATTATGTGATTATGGAGACTATGAATTTAATAGAATATGTTCCAGTGATATTTATTATGAAATATGGGATACTTTCTCTGTATCTCATGAAGAAACCTCTAATGTGAAAGAAATTTAGCCAAATAAATTTACAATTAATTATGATAGATTCATAATGAAACACAATGAATCTATTTTCAACATGTATCTCAGTTTTAATAAAATCATAAACCCTATGATTAACCTCAGAAAAACAATGATAAACAAAGCTCATATAATGAGAATCCTAAGATGTTTACCAAATTAATGGAGAGGTACTATAGTCTCTATCCAAGAATCATGTGACACCAACAAACTAATAGTAAAATATATTATTGAAATGATCCTGATGTAATAAGAAGATTAGAACATGAACAATGAAGCTGTCATATTAAAACAAAAAATCTATTGCATTTATAGTATCCTAGTACAAAAATAAATTGTTATAGTTGAAAATAAAACTGAAAGTGAAGGTGACACAAAAAGTAATGAAGAAATGGATCATCTATCCAGAAGGTTTACCAAGTTCTACAAAAGGAATAAGTTTTTAATAAAGTCTACATATAAAGGAAAAAATGAAAATATAAGAAATGAAGAGAAAGATTGGAAAATGTTTGAATCATATAATTAGATTACTTGTTACAAATGTAAGAGAAAAGGACACATAAAGGCTAACTTTATAATGATAAAATACAAAAATAAATACGTAGATAAAGAGAAAATACCCAAAAAATCAACAAAGACAACTTGGATTGTATATGTGGATAACTCTAGTGACTCATATTTAAGCCAAGAAGGTATTAATGAAAAATATAATCTATGGTTTATGGATATTTCCTATAAGGTTACTTATATTTCTTCTAATGTTTCTCAAGATTCAAAAATTTATTAATAATAATTAGAAGAATAATATGATATACTGAAGGATACCATTAATTAACTAAAACATGATTATAAAAAATTTCATAAAAGATTATGTGTTATGTATTGTATAAAAATAAGATCTTGTATTGAAAAAAAAGAATAATAATCTATTATAATAGAATATTCAATTTGAAATACCAAATGAACTATTTAAAAGGAACACTAAAGGTTTTATTGGAGGAATAAAAATGATAAGAAAAATTGTGGGAAGTTAGACTATACCCAAACCAAGATATGGTTTTGATTATCTACCCAAAAAATAAAATAAAATATTAAAAAAATTATTTTATTATTATTTCCAAAAATGGAGAATTAGTTACTAATAATGATACTTATTTTAGAAATAATTATAAGAAATGTGGACCTAAAAAGGATATTATTTTAAAATATATTAAATGTGTTTCTAATAATATTCTACAACAAATTTGGATTCCAAAATCTTTGATTTCTAAAATTTCTAGACCTTAGAAGATCTAGGTACTAAAATCATTGTGTATTTAAATAATTCTTAAATAAATTATTAAATAGATCTATTTAGAATATATTATATCTATATAATTTATGTCATGTACATAATATTTTAGACTATTCAAGATTTTAAATCCTTATAAAGGTGGAGGTTGGACATGCCACTTTTTGTGAAAATTCAAGGGAAAAATGATTGGAATTGAGAAAATTAGTGACTCTAAATCTGTCATAATATAGAAAGTTTTATTTTCTTAGTTTAAAATATATTCTTCTAAGTTTTTCAAAATTATGTGATTATGGTTATAGTGTAAAATTTCATAACAACTCTTGGAAATTGTTTATTTTAAGATTAATTTGATATTTACAGTTTTATAAATGAAAATGCTTATATTAAAAATTTATATTCTTTATTTGGTCAAAATGTTTCTTGATTGAGTGATTTTTTATTGAGAATATAGGATTTTGAATAGGAGACTATTCTATTTCAATATTCAATCACTTACAAATATAACTATGAATGTTTTAGTCAAATATCTATATAATCTATAATTTTATAAAGGCAAAGTGTGCAATCCTTATCAAAATGTAAAATTATGAAAAAACATCCTTCAAACTAAAGGTAAAAGGTATCTACCTCTCAAACAGTAGGATTGGTTCATATTGATTTATTTAGACCATCTATAGTTTATAGTTTAATAGGAAAAAATTTTACTTATGTTATATTTGATGATTATTCATGATATACATGGGGTTTTTTCCTTTCTTATAAAAGTAAACCTGCTCTTATTTTTCTAAATATAATAAATCCATAAAAAAACATAGTGTAATTACTAAAAATACCTTGAGAATCAAACATGGATGAGGTTTTTAGAATTCATAATTTGAATCTTTACACTCACAACATGTCTATAGTCATAATTTCTATGCACCATGAACACCTCAATAAAATGGGGTTAGTAAAAATATAAATAGGACTCTTTAAAGAAATCACTGGAACTATGATTATTGAATTTGATGCTCATTTATATTTATGGTTTGAACCTATTCAAACAGATTTGTATGTAATTAATAGAGTTTTTATGAGACCTGCCTTAAAAAATACTCCATATGAATATGTAAAGGCAGAAATCCCTAAGTAAATTACTTAAGATTTTTTGGATATAAATTTTATCTTCATAACAAAAATGATAATCTATTAACATTTACACCAATAATATCTAAAAAAATTATACTTGGATATTCAACCACTATAAAATATTATAGTGTCTTTAAAAAAATATAAATTTTCCAAATAATCTATTCATATTAATTTTTATGAGATATATCCACATAAACCCAAACATGATTTATCAAATATTAGTGATGGTATGTTAAATATAAATATAAATGATGTATTTAAATATTATGATCATTATATTAATTTTATTTCAAAATCACATAGAATATATTATCAATCTCTTCTTAAACCTAAAGAATAAAATTAATTACCAAGTACATCTATTCCTAGATATATTAAAACCCTAAAAGACAACCCCTAGATGATATAGCTCAAAATCGATATAGTGGAACTCAAAAAAGTGCCTCACTATGAAACTATGTTGAACATAAAGCTTTATTTTCACAAAATAAACATAATAAAATAAATTAATTAATTAATTATGAACATCAGATAATAAAAATTAAAGAAGAATTGAACTTGTTTGAAAGGAATAATGTTTGGGGATCAGTAAATAAACCTAAATAATACCTAACTGTTGGCACTAAATGGGTGTATATAAACAAGGTTGATGAATCTACCACAATAATTAGAAAAAATATATATTTATTTCATGAGGATATAGTCAAGAATACGGTATTGACTATGAAGAAACCTTTACCCCAATACCTAGACTTTTTGCCTTGAAAATATTTATTTCATATACTGCACATATTAATTTCAAAATATATCAAATGGATATCAAGTGTGTATTCATAAATGGTTATATTATCGAGGATATATTTTTTGAACAACCTACTATATTTTAAAACCCTCATTTTCCAAATCATGTTTTTAAATTAACAAAAATATTTTGTATGGTTTAAAAAAATATCCAAGAGCTTGGTATGATGAGCTCATATCTTTTCTTTGTTCAAATGGTTTTAAAAAATGTGTTTATAACCATATTTTATTTAAAAAAAATATCAATTGTTTTTTTAATAGTTCAAATATATATTGATGATATTATTTTTGGATCATCCAAAAAATCCAAGTTTATTTAATTTTCCAAAATGATGAAAGATGAATTTGAAATGTGTTTAATGGGTGGTTTAAATAATTTCTTATATTTTAAATTTTTCAAAACAAATAATAAATTGATTTAAATCTAAGAAAATACATAGAGGATATTTTAAATTTTTTTGAATTGGATTGCACCAAAGGTAGTTATACTCCTGTGAGTATAATCTTTCGGATAGATCTTAATGAAACCATAATGTTAGTTGATCAAACTACTTAGAGAGGTATTATTGGATGTTTATTATACATAACTTCTATATGATGTGATATTATGTTCAATGTGCATATGTGTTCATGATTTTAATAAATTCATAAAGATTCCCATTTAAATTCTCCAAAAACATTTTTTAATACCTTAGAATTCAACCAATTTGGTATTGATTTACCATATAAGTTAGATAGAAAGAGAAACCCTAGAACATGTCTTATTTTGAGAAATTATATAGTTTTTTGGTGTACTAAGAAACATAATTTAGTTTCATTATGTAATTATAAAGCTTCATACATATCTACAAGTAGTTATTGTGGACAAATTCTGTGGATGAAACACACATTATTAGACTATGGATATCAATTCAGACTTGTCCCTATAAAATGTGATAATAAAAGTTCTATAAAAATGTCTAAAAATACTATTCTCATTTAAGGAGAAATATATTGATAGAAAATTTTTTCAAAAAAGTGATATAACTCTTGTATTCATTTGTATCAAACGTCATCTTACTGACATATTTACTAAGCCATTGAATACTGGGAGAATAAATTATTTCAAACATGAATTAATATGATTATTATTTTTAATTTTTTTATAAAAATTTTGATATTTTTTTAATCTTCTTTATAATATTTATATAGATATATATAATCACTTATTTTATTGAGTGTTCTCTTAATTTATTTCATTTTAAAATATATCATATAGATTTACAAATATATTAAATAATAATTATTTTTTCCCGTGAATTACTATGTAAGTAAATCCCAAAATGGTTGAAAAGTCAAATCCGAATTAAGATCATCACACTATCTTCTATCACAAACAAAACCCTTTTTTGAACCCTCTTTCCCAAAACTTTCATCAATTCCCAAGATTTTAGAATCATAAATCATAGTTTTATTAGTCTATATAAAGATATATTTTGAAGAATATGCTCCAGAATCATCCAAAAGAGAAAAATCCAATAATTGAGAATCTATAAAGCTTTCAAAGCCCAATTTACTTTCTCTTTAATTTTTTTTCTAAGAGAGAATACAATTTTGAGTGGTTCAGAACAAGTCATTCATTTCTATAGAGAGATGTTCTTCATTAAAATTAGAATAATTGGTTCTAGGATGAAAATTGACCCTTTTATCCATGCCTTATGCTAGAATTTTACCTAAATATGGTGTTTGAATCAAATTATCCTAAAGATGTGATTGAGAAATTTACAATGGTCAAGAGTGTTATTTCACATAGATATTTTGGTTTGATTTTATAAGAGACTCACATCTTGGTGTGTTTAATGACTATCGAATCTGTTACCCAATGGACCATCCCCATTTCAAGATTTCTAAAGAAATAGAAGAGTTGATGGATCAAAAAACCAAAAAGAGTCTTTTTAAAAATGAGCTAAGTGCAGAATGTAGACTATTTGGTAAATTTATTTATTACACTCTCTACCCTAGGTAGGGAGATTTTTGCTCAGTAAGGTGTCAAGATTTATATATATATATTAGGTGCTTGGTGGTAAAATTACCTTAAATAAACACACCCCAAGCACATAGGCTAGAAGGGTTTCCCATATCCCCCAATGGATAACCCACCCATCAAGCCTTATTTATTCATTACATGACCTAAAGGCCTAGTTGGCATGAATCCCATTACATGTCCCAAAGGCCCAAAAACTGGCCTGAAGGACCAGTGCAACGTCATGCCTACATAATACTTTCATCACCGTATACCTGCATCATACTTGCATCATAGCCTACCTATGTCATGCATGCATCACCACCTACCTGCGCCATGCATGCATCACTTCTTGCCTACATCATGCATGAATCATCACATACCTCGAGAAATTTTCTCCCACCTAAATTTGAACTTGGTTCTGATGCAGGATTACGAAGAGCCTTTACGACTGGCCCAAAGTCCCAGTGTAGTATCAAGATTTTTTTCTATTCCTAACAGTTCAAAGTATTCAGATATGTATTCCTTGTTTCTTGATGAGGAATATAGTGGAGTTAACCAAAACATCTTCTATGTTCAAAAATCATCCATACACAATGTTTGTTTCTATTTTTATGTAACAAAAAAAATTATCTCTATGGGGGTTGAAATAATAGTTTTTCCCAAAGGTTTATTTTTGAATTTTATCACCTAAAAAAGGATAAGGATTAGTTGGAACCCTAGGAAAAGTATGTGGATCACCTATGGTGAGAGACTTTACAATATTCTCAATCTAATATCAAATCCTTTTAGTCCAATATATAAGATTGATCCTAGTTTGGATCCAAAATGTGATTTTTGATTCTAATTAATCCTTAGATGAAAATGAATCCCAAGATCTCATGGATATGGTTGAGGAATATAAAGGATCATTCGAGTATAACTATGGTAACACTCATGTTCATGAAGTCCCATATAATTGAAAAACTATAAGTGAATAGGTATCTCAGACTCATGTCACCCCATAATTTTCCAGAGTTGATTTTTAAGCTACAAATGAGCCTAAGATATATTTGTTGGTTAAATCAATTAGATAAGGTTATTTAACTCTAAAGTGGGAGAGAGGTCCTAGATCTATGTTTTCTGGACTGGCTCTCACTAATTTATAGAGTGATTAGGATGTGGATTTATTACAGGATATTCCACCTATGTTTAATACGGTGTGTGTTCCCATATTTGATTACTTTTCCTATAGTTAAGAATTACCTCCATATAATACTTTATTTAATAAGGTTGTGTCTTATCCCATAGATAATGATGATAAAGTTGATGATAAAGAGGATTTTAATGATGATATAGGTGACGAGGATGACATATATGATGATGTTGATAATCATCCAAAGGTAAAATTACTTTTCCTTCCTGTTGTTTCAAGAAAAGAATAATATGTTGTGTCAAAGATTCCTTCTAATCCTATTGTAGAAGAACCCATTATACCCAAGTCTTATGAATATCTGTTAAATATTTTGGATACTCATCCTTTCCCTCAAGATGTGTCTAGAAGTATTTATTATGAAGTTCTAGTTGATGAATCTTCTCCCAGAATAGAATTGGTGGCCATGGAAGATTTATAATAAGAATATGAGGACTCTCTTCGATAAATTGAGTTTCCACCTATTATCTTCTACATGAAGAAGGAGTTTGGATAAATACCCCTGGGTTTAGTGATCATTCTTCTAATTAGAATGATGATTCACTTATTAAAGGGGATCATTATACTCCCACTCTAGGTTGAGGTACTATATCTTAGGAATGTGGACCTTCTATATGTATATTTTTGATAATTTCTATATATTTTATCTAGTTAAATAATAACCTTTTAGAATTATTAAAAGATGTGTTTTTGAATATTAGTTAGGCTAATGATCGTGATTGAGAGGAAGATATTTCATACACTCTTGAAAGTGTTTTTTCACCCATCTGATCTAAGTTATTCATGAAAATATATCATATACGCCATGAGATATACTATTTAAATAGAGAAATGCAAAGTTTTAGAACTCACATTGGATCCCTACAAAACAATTTGAAAAATATTATGGATACCATGGATTGAAGGTATCTTTCAGTGATGACCAGTCCATATATGAGCCTCCACTTATTTATATTCTCATACTGCTAATTTATTTTCTATTGATGATTATTTTATTTTAAGGTTGACTCATTAAGAGATTTATAATATCTTGTACAGTGGAAAGGATATTAGAAATCAAGTGAAAATGAATATTTTCACCCATAGAGAAAAATATTTTGATTTGATTCAAGTAGAATCAATCATGAATACTAAAGATAAAGGTGTAATAAAGGGTTACATAAAGTACTATCTTAGATGGAATTACAACAAGTAAAATATCAGGACTTATTTTCTTTCATTGGATAAAGATTTGAATATGCCTCCTCTGATAAATCCATTCAAAGCTATTATAGAGAAGTTATTTTTATTGAATCTTATACTCAATCCGTTCATGTTAGAGAAATATGAGTTCCTTTAGGTTATGAAATATGGGATAAGAACTATGCATGATATCATATAGATTTTAGAGCCTTATATGTATACTCCTAATTATTCTATGCCAAAAACTCTTACTATTTCTATGACACACATAGCCACCTCTCCTACCCAAGCCTTAACTGTAGGCTTATAAATTCCAAACTCTAATTCACCTTTACCTCCTACAAGACACTATAGTGTCATAGTTTCTTAGGCCCTTTGATAGATACCACTAATTTCCAAATGAATCTCTATTTTAGGATGCCTTGAAATTCCACAGTTTTCTCCTCCTCATCCTCCTCTTATTAGAAAAGGGAAAGAACCATACCTTATATAGGACTCTAATTCAGATTAGAATCTGATAAGTTCAATGTCAAATTCTTGAAAAATTATTAAAATAAATATTTATTCTTATTTTTTTCTATTTTATCTTTTTATAATATATGTTTTGTTTTTAATTTATTCTATATTTACTTTTTCATCCTTTGCGAATTATTTTTGACAATTCCAAAGAGGGAGTAAAATATATGGTATAAAAAAGGAATACATTATTATTCACGTTCAAAATATTTAATATTTACAAACTAACATAGATTAATAATTATTATAATTTATTGAAATAAAATATTGTATTATTTAATTCTTAATTATAATTATTTGAATAATTATTTATACCATGGGTTTTTATCATAAAAAAGGGGGATGTTGTTGGCTGAGTCCAACAGTTCCCTATTTTAATAATTACAAATCTTGTTTATGTTATTTCTAATTTATTTTATATTTTATGAAAGATAAATAATTTTATATAAAATAATGGAAATTTTTATAAGTTTGGGATCGAACATAGGACATATGAATTGATTGAACAAACACCTAATCAACTATTAAATATATAGGATAAAGGATCCAAGCTACTATAAAAAAATAAACTACACATTGTTTTTCCAGAGACCACCAAGATCAATATTTTTTTTGAAAAGTCATGGTTTGACTGCACAACAAGTGGATCAACCACACACCCAATAGATTGACCATAGTTGTATCATCAGAAACTCTTGGATCAACTATAATTGTAGTTTGATTCACCATATGATCATCCTTGAAACTACAAGGAAAAATGAAAGAAACCATTTATGAAATGTATAATTTCAATAAATAACCAACCATATGACCAATATTAGTCTGACAGAGTATTAGACTAACCATGAGTATAAGGTGATCTACCATAAGTGTTAGGTGATTGACTGTACGATTAAATGATCAACTGTAGTTATAAATGGTCAACCATGAATATTGATATGGAAAATTTAAAGTGACCATGTCTAAAGGTAGTTATTATATTATTATATTATTAAATGTATTAATCCAATCACTTTTCTTTGTATAATTAAATTCCAATTAAAATTAATTATTGATCTTAAATTTTCTGTCATTGTGTGAGGATCTTCAATGATGATTTTTAAAGGACCATTTCTGGAGAAATATTATTTTTCAAATAATGATTTTCAATAGGGAAAATATATAATAATATTTGATATTTATGATATACACTATACATAAGAAATGTGTGTGATATAGATGTCAAAAATTTTCTTGAACGAATTAGATGGACCAATACTCTATTTTTGAACATTTGTGACTATGTTCTTGACTAAACTTCAATGAAACATTAATAAAAATATAAAAATATTCACACAACATTTCCATATTAAAATAATATATAAAAAATAGAATAAATACATGTAAAAATATTTTTAATATCTATGATAAATTAAATTCGTCCGCTTTTCTTAATTTTGGAGCCATGTGAGTGATTTACACAACAAAAATTTTAAGCCCTAAATCTTATGATGAACTGGATAGTACAAGACACACACTCTAAATTATTTATCTATAATACCATGAAGAATTATTGAAGATTCAATATAGACTGGACTGCCTGTATACATTCTTTATCTCTTGATTTATCCCATATAGAATTATGGAAGTGGCTCTATGAGGCATGGATATCCCAATTTGTTGTTGTCTGTAAAACACAATCCAAGTTGTGGATTAGTTTATTTAAATTAATATTCTTTGTAGTGGGTGATTTCTAGGTGGATAGGACTAGTTATCATCTTAAGACTAAACCTGTGAGACTATTTATTCTTGTTCTTTTTTTATCTTAATATTTTTTAAAACAAATATTTTTGTGTTTTCTAAAATATATGGAAAACATTACATTGATAGTTAACTTTAATTTATATTTTATTTAACTTTTTTGATACTATTAAATCTATTTCAAAAGTTAATAGTTTTAAACATATTTTAACTGAGATTTGATTTAACTTGAAAGAATATTTTTGAAAGACCAAATTATATATTTCTACTCTTTATTTAACTAGACTATATTTGATGAATTATAGGGTTTAGTTTTCATTAATTTTGGAACAAAATTTGTAATTATAAACCCAATTGACCCCCTCTTGAGTTTTTCACTCCGACCAATATGTTTTATTTAATCACAATATTCTAAAAAGAGTATAATTTCTAAGAGACAAGTAGGAGTGTGTTTTGACTTAGAGAAGTTCAAATATAAGAAATAAAGCATTATACAAATCAAAACTCAGAGTAAATCCCATTTAATATCCAAAAGTAGTTTAAAGTATTATTTAAATATTAATAATGTAAAAAGTTATATTTAGTTACCAAAATGATATCAAAATAAAAAATTTAATATAAATGTTTAAAAGATTATTATGATGAAATTAGATGTCAATATAAGTGGAAAACAAAATTTATTATCATATGGCCTCATATATATGTGGAAATAATTACATAGAGATATAATGAGTCAAATAGAACCATAAAAGTATAGGAAACATATGGCCTATCTAGTGGTCTCTCAAAATGTATATCATTATATATGAACTTATCTATAATATTTTTAGTATTCTTATTAGAGTTTAGAATATAAAATGTATCATGTTATATAAAATTTAGTTACTACTTCATCGTTTTGTATATATTGGATACACATATTATACGAAGTGAAATGATAATTGACCTCTAAAAGTATGACATTGATTTATCCTTAATAGATGTTCAACATGGAGTATTATAGATTGGAAAAAAATGTTAATTCAATCATGAATAATATTTTTATGTAGATTAAAAATATGATAATGACATATAAAAGAAGTTTTTAATGTTGGATGACCCACATAATATCACATGGAGTGTCATATACTATGTATTTTGTATACTTGGGGAACATGTTTCATATTTTGATTTCCCAAATACCTAAGGTTATAAAATATAACTATCATGAGAAAATTCATACTTTTATATATTTCTTGCTCCATAATTGAGGTTGAGTAAATCAAGGGGTGGTTTAGTTTGTTATCGACCAAGTTATTTTTTGAGTTTTATCAAGATGGGATTTATCCTCTTGTATAATGAGTATGATATCTGAAACCTTGATTTAGATATATCATAGGAGTGTCTTATTATACAATGATAAGATACATATTATTTTACTATCTATTAGATGAGTGTGTAACATCTTGGGTTTTTGAGTGGGTCAAAATTACCAACCTTTTTGAATTTTTGAGTTTTTTTGGTAGACGAACTTGAATTCTTGACTTTGGAACCTAATTTTGATATTTTTAAAGCCAAAATTCTTTTTATTTAGATGGGTTTTGAGTCATGGGGAGTTATTTTAGTGTTTTAATGGGTATTAAAATCCTCAGGCTCTAAAAAACCAGATTCAAAAAAAGGTAGATAGTGGTGCATGATCTATCTAACTCTTCAACATAAACTATGCAACCTATTTTCAAATGGGCATGGTTTGTTAACCCTAAGGTTCCATCTAGTTTGTTTTTAATGGTGTTTTAGGTGTTCATAGTCACCCACAGAGGTGGAAAACATGTTTTTAAACCATACAGACAAACTGTATGAGGTGTCTATCCTCTTGGATAGTGATACGTAAAAGGTTGGAACACAAATTTCCAAAATGTATGGTAAGTAAGAAGAATTTTAAAGAGGCCAAAATAATTTTTTCCTATCACCCTTTAAGATGATTTATCCGTTATTTTCCTTTCATTCACAAATGTATAACCTCTAGGTAGGGATCTCTCCCATTTCCACCATTCTCTAGGCTTTGGACTTCCTTCTCTATCATATCTCTAATCTGACCTTTGTCTATCTCATTGGAATCGTAGAAGTATGTAATTTAATACTATTACTTTTTATCCTTTTTTATCTCACTATATGTAATGCTAAATCCTTAAGACCTATTTTTATTATTTTTAGGGTGTTTTACTACAAGTATAATTTCTCCCAATTCATCTCGAGTTAGAGGCTGATATTCGATGATAGATCACCTAAGAGAATAAGTTTTGTGGTTCTTATATTTATATTTTATTTTATCGGTTTTATGGGTTGTGTTATTATATTAATTTATTCCACTGAATAGGCGAGACCATAAATAAATTAATTCTTGTGTTTTAATTGTTTAATTGGTGATATGAGATATAGAGGGGAACAATATTTCTTTTTTATAAATGGACTAATTTTGGTAAGGTTCTTTTGGCCAATTTTAATGGGCAAGATTGTTTTTTATTTTAAACTAATTAAATGTTATATGATTGAATTGGTTCCTTGAGAACACTAAAAGAATGAATTGAGGTGATTTTTTTACCAAGACTAAGGCAACATGGTTTTTAAAGGTTTAGGTGATGATATAATGTATATTTGATTACCAAACCTATGATTTGAAATGGTATTCTCCATCAAGATGTAGAGATGTGGTCACAAGGGAAAGAGGCACAAGATGATGTGTCTTATGAATTATTGGTGATTTATGCTCACTTGATGAACTGTTGGAGTTGTGTGTATATAGATTAGACTCATTTAAAGTGTTTTTGACAGCTAGTTTTTTATGGAGGCCTCCATAGATATTATAGATTAAGGGATTCTTTTGAAAATTAATTATAGAGGAGGTTCTCACTATATATTTCCATGGTTGATGGCGATTGACCATTGGAATATTGTGTTGAGACCATCGGTTGGGGGATGAGGCTTGCAGTTATATATTATTACAATTGTATAAGATTATTAGAAGAAAGATATCTCTATTACTTGAGACATCAGGTTGTAGAGGTGATAATTATTTATTATATATTGGAGTTCGGACATAGTTCTACCTCACGATGTTATGATATTGAGTTGATGATGGATTTTTGAGTAGAAATATGTGGGACCTGGGTCTAATTGATGGGTGTTATATTAGGATATAATATAATGTACTAGTTTCACATGAGTTGTCATATGGAATGACATGCGGGTGATACATTTATGGGTGGTGCTAGAGGGCTCTCTAGGTATGACACTCTTTTGAGGATGCCTGGGAAGTAATCCATTGAGTCCTCTCCACTATGAATATATACTTATGGACATGTATTTTATGAAAAATATTTATTTTTTTGGCAGGTATTCAGACATATACCAACATTAGACAAAGTAGGTAAATACTCACTTATATATGTTGGGCACAAGTAGAGTGGGTTAATTATTAATTGTGTGTGCATTACCATTTTACTTATATTTTCACACACTGTATAATTATGTATGTAAGATAAGAACATGTTGATGGTGGACCAATACCTTTATACTTACACCCTACATAGTCCCGTCAGAGTGCGTGTCAACTTTATAGTTTTTATATTATATAGGGGATCCGATTCAGGGGCTAGACCATAGTGATTGGGATGTACTAATTTTGCACAGGATTGATTAAAGTGGACTAGGTGGTTATTGTAAAACGACATGGAACTTATTTTTGGTTTTTATATATATTTACATACATTTTAATCCATGGGAGACCATTATTATTTATTTTTTTATTAATTTTCATGGCTTTCAATATCTGTAAATGGTTATGCACTTGGAATTATTGTTATTGTTTGTTTTTATTATGCTTTTGTTGAGTTCCATTTGATGATTCTATTGTGATGTTCATTCTTGCACTATGTATATATATATGGGATATTAATATTATCATAACTGTAGGGTATAGTATCCCCACTATCACCTAATTGGACCCTCACTTCTAGTTGGTATCCTTTAATGTATGAGGATGCATGTTTAAGTCCTAGTGGCACACTATTATAGAGCACTGGTTAAGTGGCACCGAGGTCAGGGAGGCATAATAGGGAATGATATGTGCTTATTTATCAAGTTGAATTACATGTGATATGTTCATCCATTCAATTAGTCTATGATCAATGAATTGATAATACATGATTTGTTATACATGATTGACATAATTCATATTCAATGGTTACTTGATGTATTATGTAAATGGATCATATAAAATTACATGATTTTATATGATATAACTTATAAACATTGACATAGACACACATTTTTTAGATTGAGATCATTCTAGATCATTTTATATATTGAGTAATATTGATAATTTTCTATAGGATTATATTTGATTGTATTTATAAATTTGGAAATTCATATTTTTTTTCAATATCTTAAATCCCCTCGAGGTCACACTTTGTGGTTTAATGAATGTAGATTATTTTCCTTGAATATTAGAGAGTTAATATAAATGTATTTAGAGTTTATCCAAAAGTGTTTTTGGATGGATATTAACGAAATATTTCATATGACGTGAAACATGGTGAATTATATAATAACATTCCAAAAGTATTTTGGAAGATATCTAAAAAGTGTTTTGGATATGGTTTCAGAAGTTATTTTATGCTATATAATATATGGTGAAAGAGAATCATGTATATGAATATTTATTTAAAATTGTAGATTGATGGAGATATTCCTTAAATTTGAACTAATATATGATATATATTAGTTGATATTATAGTGTGTGATATAATGTTTTCATATGAAATTACATTCTAGTTAAAAAATGCATGTTTTATACTTTTTAAGGTACATCTTTCATTATGATATGAGTATTTCATAAGGCATGATAAGTTGATATCATGAGATTAACTCGATGAATTTTAGTGTATGACATTGAAAAGCCCTTAGTTGGTGTTTTGTGGTGAATTTCATTACAAAATTTACGTATCACCATTATTGATTAATGGCATTCAAATATAAAACTTTTCATCCAAATAATATTTCACATTTGGTATCATTAATCATAAATGTTTCATATGAGGAAATATTATAGAGAATCACATGAATTAATTTATATGATAAATTCATGTAGTGACTAAATATTAAAAAAGTGTTTGTAAGAATTGATGTTATTTTAAATTTCTATAACACCTGAGTGAATGCATGGAAGGCCCGAGGAGTGTCCCCAAGGGCCATCTAAAGTGTCACAAGTTCATGAAATTGTGTAAAAAATATCATTATTCCAATTCTAACTAAAATATCTCTTTCACTACTTACCTTTATTTGAGAGTTACTATAAGATTATAGAAATAATGTAGATCCCACTCAAGAATTTAGCGATCCATAAAATCATGGATATACCATAGATTAAGGAGACCTTTGGATAAAGATTGGAGATCATCATCAAACAGTGTGATTGAAGGAAACAGTTTCATCCATTATTGGTGTAAATTATATATGTTCTTAATTTTAGTTTATACAAGACACAAACCCTGATAAAAAGAGAGTATAACTTCATCAAGATTTTCTTTTGATAAATAAGAAACCCCTATAAGAAAAAATGTCCACAATTATAGAAAAAAACCCTACCAATATTGAAATGATATTCCACTAATTAGGGGAACCACAAAATTAATCTTCTTCATATTATATTTTTCTATTATAACCCATATCCACCCCAGATCCACCTTCATTAAACTATGGGTACTCAAAAGTGACTGACTGCAGATCCACCAAGATTGAACAATGAATAATTTTAACTCCAATGTAACCAAATTCATCTAGAGTGATAATGAAACAAACCCTAAAATATACAAATATAAAAGGGAGATAAAGGTGGATATCATCTATGATCTAACATACTCAAGAAGAAAATATAACTTCAACAGGCCAGAAATTGTACAAAAAATAATTAAAGGTTCATCCGGATATTAACTCAAACGTTTCCACCACAAATAAAGAGAAAATATAACTGAATAAAGAACCAAGAATAATAATTATTAAAGGTCCTCGAGAAAAGATTCTTTGGGTTAAGAGAAGCATCTATAGGGCCAAAAGGAGAACCAGTAATAGTCACATCTGGTTTATTATAAAATTGAAAAAACAACTCTTGAAAAATAATTTAGTGATGGGACAAACTATATTAGTAAGATAATGAAAAGAGGAAACTTGATAGAGAAAAAATCATAGGGCAAAATCATTCCTAAAAATGAAACAAAACATGAAACTAAAAATAATAAAAAAAAGATATAGAAAGGAAGAAACCACATTGAGTAATAGAGGAAGTCTAAAACACCAAATGGAGGATCACCATTATAGGGTGAGAAAAAAATAAATGAATCCCAACAACAAGGAAATAAAAAAATTTCTAGAGAGATCCAAGGAAGAGACTTCATAATATAGATTATTGTGGAGAATTGTAATTTCTGTAAAAAATAACCACAACTAGTTATGGATCACATAAAAAACGTCAATAATTTCATTTAAATAGAAATATAAGATGATTTCGAAATTATTTAGAAACCTATAAAGTTATAAATTTTATTATCATAAAATAGTTGTATACATGGGTTTTAACATTTGATAAATGTTTTTCAAATGGATAAACTATATATTAGTGATAAATCCATATTAAAATTAATTAAAGTCCTTAAATGCTAAAATAAAGATGTTTTACAAAAAATGAAAAGTTAATTTTGATTTAAAATGTGTTTATAATATCATATACTTCCTCAAAATGTAATAAAAAAATAAAATCACATAATGGAATGGAACTATCTTGAAACTCATTTATTACTAATCCTATTTAATGTTTGAAAATGACTATGATAGTGTACACATAAGATATAAGTTTTATAGGGAAAAATAATGAGAAAGTCTGATATAACATGGTGTTTATTCTATGGGATAGAAAAGAACTTAATGATCTCATCAAATGATACAAGGAATCCCCTTCCCCTATTTAAAACCAATAAACAAAAACAAAGAAGTATAAAAGAAAAAAAATTAGAGAATAAAAGTGAAACATGGGTGAGACATCAGAATTAATGGATTTTTCCTTTAATATCTAGCTTGATTGTACTGATAAAATTTCTTAAATTTATTGTGTTACGATGTTTCTTGAGAAGAAAATACCAAAATTTTCTCATTATAATTCCTTGTAAAGTAGGGATGTATAGATTCACCTGTATTATCTTCTCATTATTCCTTATTCTAAAACCCTCTTCAACTATTTATCAAGTTCCCTCCACTTCTATAGATTTCTCCACATAGTGTAATAATATTTTGGAATTTTATATGGGTTCCTCAACCATTTAATCCCTAACAGGTGCATCCATTTCTATAAATAACACATATCCTTGGTGGGCTCTTTTTATTCTTCATAACCCTCCTCTAGAGGAATCCAAAATTGCACTGAATCTATAACATAAGTAAAGGGAGGATCAGTAGATAGTTGATATTCTATAAAATTTGAAGTAAGTGAATTTTAAAAAGGCTAACCCCATATTTTTTTTAACATCAATCTTTTTTTCCAGTATTTCAATAAGGGATATGTCAAATAATGTTAGTATAAAGATCTACAACTTAGCCTCCAATAGAACTTCAATATAAAATGTTGGTAGAGAAATATTTACAATCTCTTTAGCTTCAAATTATTGTTCCCCATCCTATTATCATGACAATAAAAAACTTTTGAGTTATCAAGCTACCATAAGATTTATTAGGAATTAAATCCATCCCTGGATGATTTTTTTAGTATTTTGTAAATTAGTTTCTTTCTTTTTAGAAAATAAAAAATAATTGACATTTGGGAATAAAAATCCCTAGTTTTAGTGCTTAATTTATCATAGGAGTTTTTTATATGCTTATCAATTTAATTTTTATTACTTGTATAATATAGTATTAATATAGAACATTATTACCACCAAATAAGAGTTACTTATACACTCTAATTATTATTTTTAATTATATATTAATTTAATTTAAAATGAATTCTATTTTCTTAGAAAAATATGCAGTCATGAATATAATATATTCGTGAGAAATTAAAAAATATAGATTTTCTAAAAAAAAACAAAAAAAACCAACAACAAGAAAATACTCCCTAGACTGATGTAATGTTTCCTTTACTATCTTTCGAAAACTATTCCTAATATAACTATATAATCCTGACTACAAAGTTGATAAAACTATTTTATTTCTAATTAAATTGTATGTATACACCATACTTATTGGGACATTTAACACACTTCAAGACACTTCCCCCTAGGTTTTGGATAAGTAAAATCATCAACTGATTGTGAATCCTTTGATAGCATCACTTTTTTGATACTATATTTCTATCCTCACTCAAGCAACTAGTTTTATCATATACCAATACCTGAGAAAAATTAATTTAAAATATATATCCATAATAATAAGTAAAACTATATAAAACATAGATAAGATGCATTTCCTCCGACCCAAACTCAACCTCCCTTGAGTAAACGTAATTTCAAATAAAAAATAATAAATGTAAGTCATACAAAATTTAGGAAATAAGTCCGATTAATAATAGGAATAACACCTTAATTTAGTCTCTCATAATCATGAGAGTAATATTTCATAGTCAAGATTTATAGTAAATAATTAACTTATATTAAACATAATGAATTCGTAGTAAAAAAATAAACTAAAAATAAACTAATCCCTCCTAGGGGAGACTTGATTCTAGTGGAAAAACCTTCTGTTTATAAATAATTCCTTTTACATTATTTTAGATTCTATGACCTCACTTCCTTATCCTTTAATCTTTAACACCATTTATTTAAATTAACTTGTAATTATATCTAATATATCCACTCACACTTGTATTTTTTTTGAGATTTAGCTAATTCAGTTGAATAGTTTATAAATGGATTCCATTTTTAGTTCCTTGGGTGAGTGAATCTAATCCATTTGGAAATAAATTTTCATTAGTTGTATATATGTTTCCTTAGTTATTCTTTGTGACTGGATTTTCAAAATATTTTATAAATAAAGAACTATACATATGACTTAATTAGTATTACATAGGTTTCTTTTTTTATCATACATAGTTATTTGGGATTTTGATAAATTCTTATATAATACTTAGTTACTCTTACATAGATTGAATTTTATCATATGGGGTCTTAAGAATTTTCCATTTAATCTTATATAACTGGGATTATTCCTTCATTTTCCACAAAAAAGGAATAATCCTTTCATAGAATCTAAATTTCTATAGTTAATCTTATATAGGTTATAATATCACATGTTTAATCCTATATAACCTCCAGTTATTTATACATATCATTAAATTGTTTCTATTTACTCTCATTTATCCAGGCCACATTTCATGTTTTACCTTAGAGTATGAAAATTATATTGAACAATTATTTTAGTTGAGTAAATCTTACTTAGACTTCATAAATATTAATTTATTAATATGTGTCCTAGTTTTACTATTACATATCTAGACACTTAATCATTAAATCACACACAACTGGTTCAAAATTAAATTTAATCATACACAACATGTTTGGAAACTAGTTTACTCATAAATGTCGACCAAGTTAGTATTCCTTCACCCACTTTTTAAAAAAACACTCAAATTAATGTATGACCATGCCATTTTAATATATAATATTAATTAAATTATAAAATCCAAATTTTAGAAAATATTCACTTTAAAATATAAAATAATCCTAAGAAATGTAGTAAATTCCCATCAAAAGTGAAAATAGTGGAGGATATAGGAAATTAATTACAATATAAAAATACATAATTTTAGTTACTTTTTAATAGTAAGGTGCATTTTTTCCATTTCATTTTATCATTTCCCATCTTGTTTTATCTTATGGTTGAGTTTTTCATCTTCTTCCACTTTATTTAGGTATAGAGATTTCCTAAATAACCCTTAAATTCTATGAGCTTGATATCAAATGATTTATTAATAATATAATGATCAAAAAATTATGTTTAATGTTTTTCTAGGAGAAATACCATGAATTATATAACCATGACAATGAATTTTTATAAAAACAATGTGGTTTGGTAAAAATGTCATTTTTTCATATAAAAAAATATTATCATAATTTAATGTTTTTTGTATCAGAGTTTGAAAAAAAGGTTGTGGTTTATAATAATTACATTTACACAAAAAAACATGCCATGGAAAATAGTGAAATATCGTGGTCTAAGGTATGACCATTGATAAAAAAGTACTTATTCTTTCAAATCATGGAGTGATTTATTACACGACCTTATGGAAATTTTCTATCAAAAATCACTTGTTCATAGAGACTACATATTGGTTCATAGTCTTAGTTTTGTTAAGGATTACAATAAATTCATAAAAATATTAACCTATATGGGACCAAAGTGGGTTTTAATATTATAATATTGAGTGAACATGAATTTAGACCACATTAAAAACGTTTTTAATTATTATAATTTAATAAATTTATTATATCTCGTGATAAATATTTGAATTATTCATTCATTTTTTTAATCTCATGTTTTAATATACTTTTATATAAATTTATTTTAATTTTAATTCTTATAGGAACTAATTTAAAGTGTTAAATTGTTTCTTATAATTCTATACGATGAATATAAAAGATATATTCTAAGTATGTTATAAATATTTAGTTTTGTTTAACCAGGATACTAATTTTTTATTTAGTCAATAATTTAATAATAAAGTATAATTATGATTTATACATATTAGGTATTATATTTTCATTAGTATTTAAGTCTATTTTCAGTATTTATAGATGGATAATGTGAATTTGGGTTTGAATTCTCACTGACCTAAGAGCTAATACATTTTCTAGAAAAGTTAGTATTGGTTACCCATCACACTATACTTTATCTTGAAGGAATTTTTTGTTTGTATGACTTTATACTTTTATATGAAATGGATTCCTATACCTTATACATGAGATGTGTTTAAATATATATATAAATATTTTTTTATGGAAAGTTCTTCAAATAGTGTGTTGTATATAGTGATATAAATTATTATTCTTAGTGTATATTAATTTTGTGGAAAGACCGAGATTAAAAACTAAATCACTAGAATCATATATACATATTGGGATTTCATGATATGTAATGATTGCATGGTGTGACTTGATATACATATGATGAAAATGGGAAATTTGATACTTTAAAAACTCCTTGAAAATACTTAATGTGATATTTTATTTAAAGTGGACACTTTTAAGACCATAATCATTCAGTATGGGTGGCCCTAACTGTTAAGTTCCCATGAAATTTTCTTATTCAAGGAAAGGATATTATAGGCAACCCAAACCTTTAGGTGGCTATATGTAATGTGATATTTGTTTTATATTTAGATGGCTATACCAAACCATTATGTACCTAGAGGAATAGATTAAAAATAATTTATATGATGAATTATTAAAAGAGTTATCAAGTTAGATATCCACGATTCATATATTATATGATATTTGGGTTATTTTATGATGAAATATGGATCTTGTCCCCATAATAGATATTATGTATGGGTAATAATTTTTATGGTAGTATATTTAATAATATCCCATTTGGATTTGATAGAAAATATGATAATCAATAATAAATATGTCATATTTTAGATAATGGTATACATCATGAATGCTATTTTGAGATTATTTATTTTTTGGACATATAATTTATTATATCAGAATCTAATATTGAGAAGTGTTCTTAAGGATAATCATTATGATTGTAAGAATTTAAATTTTATAGGTATCGATTTATCTAATTATGACTCATGGTTAATGGATATCGGGTGTTATCAAACATTTGTGTCGAAGTGAAAAGACTCCTAAATTGAATATAATTGATAAATTAATAAGTAAATATACATCTTATCAATGGGGAAATAGTTTTTAGATAAGATGTATTTATACATAATCTATATGTACTAATTGGTTTAATTCTATAATTAAAGAAATATTACCGTGTTCCAATAATAAATAATTTTTTTGTTTCTATATACTAGTTATACAAGAAGGATATTTATTCATGATTACGAACACAAGTTGTTATATATATATATGAATAAAATGTTTTATTTCATTAATAATTTGGTGAATGGTTTATATGTTCAGGAAATATATAATTAATTTTATATCATGTAAGATACTTTGGAAAAGGTATTTGAAACTAACTCCACTTATCTATAAAATCATATAATCAGAAATATAAAGTCAAAAGTAACCAAATAATTAATAAATATGGATGATTTGAATCATTTTATTATTAATTGTTTAATAAATTTGAATATTTTTTAGGTTAATGACCAAAACACCATTTATGAGAAAATAATAGAGAGATAGTGGGTTATTGGACCTAATATATAGTGATGTATGTGGTGAAATGTTTTTACAATCAAGAAGTGGGTAAAGGTAATTTGTAACCTTTACTGAAGACTTCAGTCGTTATTGTTATGTGTTTCTTATGAGATAAAATAATAAAGCATTTTAAAATTTTAAAATGTTAAAAAATTAAGTACACAATAAAATAGGTAAAACTATTAAGATCGTTCCATTAAATTGAGGTGGTGAATGCTTAATCTAGAGATTTAATAATCATATAAGATATTGTGATTTTTTATAACATATTACTCTAGGAGAAACTCACTAAAATGGAGTGTCAAATAGGGGGAATAATTCCTTTTTGGACATGGTTTCATTAATGTTCAATCAAAATTACCTTCCTCTATTATTTTGGGATATGCTTGGGAAGTGGTACATTATGCATTGATTCTACCAAAACATTACTAGAATATTTGATGAAATCAATTGTGGACCATGAAAATACCCCCCACTAGGTCTATTGTTAGGGACTAACATTGAGGTAACACATCTCACAAATGGGATAAATTACCCTTAGAGAACATCATATAAGTATTTTATATAAAATAAAAACCATAAAACCATGAAAATAAGGTTTCCTCAATAAATTGATTTTCTAAAAATGTATAATCCATGAATTTCATATAACATAATCAAAATGAAAGAAAACTAAAATTATAAAAAATAAATTTATAAATCCCAACAATGAAATAAGTCAGAAAAAACTATAGAATAAGGCTTGATGGGTGGGCTATCCCTGTGGGTGGTTGGGGGGGGGGGTATGGCATACCTTTCTGACCTCTATGTGTGGAGTGTGTGTTGTTAATGTAATTATACCCCCATGAACATAACATATATAATTATTTATATAATTATTTATTATATACCTCCATGGTACAAAAAATAGTACCAAACCCTAAGCTTTAGATATCAACCCATATCACTAAGATAACATCACTAGATAACCAGAGAATCAAAATCCCACTCTTGTATATAAAAGTAGGCGTGAGTATAGAAACACACTCAACATGATATGAAAAAATTGACCAAAAAACATTTATAGTATCTCACATGGTCAATAAGAAATCATCAAAAACTATATAGATTTTTTTTGATCCCACTGCACCATAAATTCAACCCAAGGGTTAACTAGGCCACCCTATAAGTTTGTGCATAAACTTTTATATGATTTACTCTAATTAAAATTATTATCTCACACCAAATAACACTTTTCATAAAATTAGGACTAATACATATATGCAAACATCACACTAACCCTAAAAAAATAGTAAGTGATCCCATAAACTATTCCCACCAACCCAGCCAGCATAGTCCCAAGGCTTTATGTAATGAAGGATATCAACATCATAACCTCCTCCTTTGACTATATCAACAACATGGATACATTATTATAACAAAACACATATATATTAGTGTTATTAAAATTGGATTTGTATATAGAACCCCCAATTAACAAAAATACATAGGGTACTCTCACCTCATGACTTCATATATTGTGCTCCCACACCATAAAATAAAAAGAAGGGGTAATAGTTCTACCAGTTGTACATCACATGAGCCCACTCACTTAGAATGTGTTGTATAAAACCTAATAATAATCCCCATATATTGTTGGTTTTATATAAGTCAATAATTTTTTCACTTGAAATAACAATAATAAAAGTAACCACTCATATATCCCATAGCATAATCAATCCCATACATCAGTGAAACTGCCATTATAATTGGGTGTGGTACTCTTTTTTCTTGAAATATTAGAGAAGTATTACACCCATGGTATGATTATCCCTAGGTGTTAATCTATTATCCCCGTATTGTTATCCTCCACTAAATAGTTCTCATACCAATGATGCATCAAATGAACTGAAGTCCACCTCTCTATTTTCCAAAGGTTGTTGAATAACAAGAAGTGTCTATGGAATGATAGTAGGGATATAATGACCTATGAAGATAAGAATATTAATATAACCTACACAGCATAATGGAATCAATTTAAATAACACTCAATAATAATACAAATTAGACATAAGCTCACTTTTATAAGAATCTATCTAGTCTTGAAGGTCATACAAAAAATAAACTAATTTCCATTTGTCGAATCACATATATACATGTAAAAAAATAACTGAATAACCACCATCCCGACACCAAGTAACCAACTGAACCATATCTAACCCATGATGTCCAGACGATGCACCACTAGAACTCCCTTTTCCACTAGGCTCTAGAAGTAAAAACTCTTGCCTCATCTATACTAAGAACCATAAAGTATATATGCATCATGAAGGTCCCATGCAAGTTGTGAGTATGAAATCCTTAATCCAACACAAATGGTATACCTATCATATATCCAAACATATAACATTGTATACCAAAATGTGATAAACAACATCTCAGTTTAAAATAATCGACATGCTCCACTAATGATTGAGTATTATTGAGTGAGCCTTTACCTTCTTCCATCAGTTATAGAGTGGAACATTATATCCATATTCTCTCATTCTAGAAGATCTCTTGACCTATTAACCCAATCCATATGGCACATCATCATATGCCACATAACCGAATTACCACTCTGAGTCATGATAATGCCCAAAAGGCACATCCACAAACAATATCACATGTCCCAAGTACTCTTATATTCTTTACTAGTGTCATATAAAGGGCCTAAAATTTCCCAAGGAATGATAATACCCATCCTTATATTATTCTGAACCATCATCTTCAACCAAAAAGGATATCCTTAATCCCCCATCTACTGATCTTGATTAAAGACAACCACATACTTCTATGGTGATAACCTCTTCTAGACTGATAGTCAATAACACACCCTATGCTACTTAATCCATGAAGGCATCCACTTAAAATGAGTGGTCAATTCCACCTTATGGTTCCTATCATGTGTGCACATGACCTTGTGGCCACATCAACCAACCATGATGATCAGTATCACAGAAAACATCTGATACACTATCCAAGAACCTCTATCACCATATACAAAACACATCACCCACCCATGGAAAAGCTAGAAAACATCCATGTCATCCTAGTGAATCATGTCACCCCAAAATCAATGATCAACGTCACCCATAGTCACATAGATAGAACCCAATGCATTCCTATAGAACCAAATTAGTCATCACACCACAAAAATGACATCCATAACCACTATAATTATTCCTAACCAACCAAGGAACCACACATAACACAATGCATTCTATAAGAGATCTAACTAATAACATTACACATGTGTTTACCATTGGTAACACCTATGAATAATATATACTACAAACCATTTCATCCATGGTCTCACCTAGACTACCCCACTCACAACCATTTATTACGCATCACATAAAACATGTATAACTTAGTAATAAGCTAGTCACTACATACTTAGAGTTAGTAGGAATACACTCACCAAAAATATTGGATGTTTGGATCTAATCAAAGTATTTTGAAATATTTGAAAAAAGATATAGAATTAGGAATTTCTTTAAAAATTAAAAGGAAAGGTGAGAAATATAAAAGATGGATTCTTATATACTATTATCCATACCCATAACTACCCCATTCAATGAGAAACACTAAGATATATCAATAAATGAGAGAACTCTCTAAAAAAACTAATAATTAGAAGGATAAGATTTATGAGGGTATCCAAATTTTTTGGTAAAATGGTATCCCTTTACATATTTATTTTATAATTAAATAAATTTAATTAATATAATCCCATTTTAAATAAATTTATTAGCCATTAGGTAACCATGTAATGTTGATAGTCTTAGATTGAATTATCTATAGCTGAGGGATTCTCCTCTACCTTGGTACTATCACAATGTAATCCCCAGGGTCACAACATGACGTTAAGTTCACATGTTTCATCAACCAACTTTGTAAGATTAATGATCACGACATGAATTCCCCTTCATGGAATGACCTATTTTTTTCATAAAATTCGAATACACATTTATGAAACACACACCATGTAATGATTCCATGGGTTATTCCTTGACCCTTTCAAGACATATAAAGAATATTATATTCATTATCTTTTGCGACTTGACCCACACATCATGACCTACTGGATTCCTAAAATAAACTACTTCAATTCCCATCCCCATCCTTTATTTGAGATACATGATGTACCAAACCAGGCTAATAACACCTCAGCAATTTCCACTCTCCCATAGTCAATTAAAGATCTAACCTAAATCAATATTCTAAAAAACCTGGAGCCTTATAACCTCCCCATAATATGATAACTTATCCCTAAGCTATCCTGACAATACAATGGCTCACTTTGAACACTTGATTATATTTTATTTATATTTCAAAACACTAAGATGATGTTGTACACATCCATATATTTCTAAATATCGAAGAATAACTCAATAACCAAATCAAATAGGATGATACCTTCCATGGGACCTATTTTCCAAAGTAATCACCTACCCAATATCATCTAAACCCAACTTCACAACAAAATTATGGATTAAAACCCTTCTAATTCAAACAAACTAACTTTCTATATATAGACAACAATCATCTCCCGTCATCACCCCACACTATCCCAATGCCAACATGTCTCCCACATCACACTTGATTCCTACTTTTATCATTTATCATACCCAATGACCACTTTTATTTCACATTATACCTGATTACCACTTTTATCATGCATCAACACCAATGGATTATTTTATCCAACATCATAACTTAGGCTCACTTTCACCCCAGATCATACCCAATGCTCACTTTTATCATGCATCAAACTCGATAGATTCTTTTTTCCTAAATTATACCTTAGGCCCACTTTCATCTCTGATCAAAACTAATTACCACTTTTATACGCAATTACCAAACATCGCACATTTAATATGCAGCATACCTGATTCTGAAATATTAACAAGCTCTTGGACAATCCATTTTTTATATATACACTTCAAGAAACCAAATAAATCAAAAGAAAAACCAAAAACTAGGTCTACATGATTAATTAATACCTATAACTTCTGTTAGATATTTGATTCTCACTAAATACATCACCTAAACCACATATAGTTGGACTAAATCCCAACTCTCTGATTCTTATCCTCCCTATGCATTTGTACTACCCATCATCCATTGTCCCCATTAATGGGTGTCATGTACACTTTCATATCCTTAATGTGTAGTCATATTCTAGTTATCAGGTCCCAAAACCACTCTTTTAGTTACCACATATGCAAGATTATACCATGATCCATGAATTATATTTCTCTATGATGTGTTTCAATAAAATACCTCATGATTTACCATCCAGATACATACCAAACACATCTTCAGTGGCCAATTTTGATAATCCAAAAAATTTACCAACTAAAAACACTAGAAAATAATAATCAAATATCCCATATTTAGTGGAATAATTTCACCTCTACTCTGAATGTTTAGATGGACATCCTCATGACCACTCTCTCAACTACCTAGATCTACACTGCATGTGTCACTATACTCAACTCTCTTGTTCGGTATAGTCCCATCCATAAATTTCCTCTCTTCTCTTAATGCCTGGTTCAATATATTAAATAATGAAGTCAACCTAAATATGTTTACATTTTTCTAGATAGAGAATCATAAACTATCCTGAAACCACCGTACAATGATTCTCTCATCTCTTTCCATCATTGGGAAAAATCCAAAAAATATGTAAACCTCCCAATATAGTCCATAAAAAGGTTATCTAGTTGTTATAAGTTCATGTAATCATGGTCTCATCCCACCCTTAATGACTGTAAAAAATGTTCTAGAAAAATATAGGCTAGGATTTCTTCCACACCAACTTCTTATGACTATATATTTTTACCGTTTTCATCTCACCAAATTTTTTCTGGTCCCCTAAGCATATACATGGACAACTTCACTATATACCCTAATGTCCTCTCAATTTAGTTGAACATAATTTGTATATACTATATATAATATTCTAATTCTTATGGTCTATCCTCCCTCTGAAATAAAGGAGGTTGTTGTGACTGGAATTACCATATCAATTACTCCATAAAAATATTAGCTTCTAGAGATCCTCAGTCATTACTCTTGATAAGTCATACTATTATTTCCCTTTTTTTCTCATCTAACCACTGTACTAGATCCTCCACAAATTTTGGATGTTCTTATAGCCTCATAGGCTTTACCAGTGGCTCAATATAGTGATCCAATCTATAAAAAACCATTATCTTTTAACATTTGTATAATTCATTACATATCACAAATAATAATACAATCCCAAGAACACAAGTTTTAGTGTCTATGAGGATTAGCTACATAAGAAAATTATTTTACATCCACTATGAACATTTATCTATAACTGATCCACATTAGAATCTATCATATACAACTTCTATGTCATACTCATGTTTATAACCTGAGGAAATGGAAACATAAGAAAGGGGTGAGCTCAGATGATCTGTAAGGAAAAAAAGAAGCTATAATGACTGGATATCATAAATTAACATAAGATGATCATATGAGTATAATAAAGATACATATGAAAATTTTTACCCAGAAAATAATAGATCATAAGTCACGGAATATGACTTAACATAACATAATAATTGAATTAAAAGAGTGTAGAAACATGATTCAATATACATGAGCTGTGAGAGCTTAAAAAAGTCCTGAGATTAGTCATATAGATATGAAACATTTCACAACCCCTCCCAAAAAAGTGTACCCTTCCTTAGATATAAATGTGAAAAGGGAGATAGTGACCCCCGGGACCCATCTTCATTAGGCCCCGGGTTGGTGACTAGCACTGAGGGTATAGTGAACACACAAATGAGAGGCATTACTATCTAAGAGAACACATGAGAAAGTGAGAGATAATACATACACCAACCAACTCAAACTTAGACTAAAATATATAAGAAATCCCAAGTACATATATGTAATGTCATGCAAGAACTACTTCAAATGGAAGGGAAAACTACAAATACCAAAAGAAATTAAAACAACAACGACTGAAAAGATCGAAAAAATCTTGTAACGCCAAGCTAGTAGTAACCAACCTATTCTCCAACCTGATCCAAGTGGCCTACAAAATTGTTTATATATACATAGGGTGGGTATAATAGTATACTCAGTAGGATCCTACCTAGAGCCTCTCGTGCTAAAGTAAAGAAATAATACTAAAGAACATTGAACAAAAAAGTGAAACTAACTCATCACCTATACAAGTTTACTTTGTTCCTAGCCTCACCATGGATACTCTCATAAAGTATCACATACAAGAGTATATAATATAATATATAATATAAAGGGTACCCCAATAACACTTCCCCACTAGTTTTTTATTTTTATACAACATCATACATCATAAATATATCTCTCCAAAAAGGATTGCTTGAAAACACCTGGCCATAACACCACAACATGCACATTGTGCAACACAACCACTACATCCAAGTAACCAAAGTAACCAAGTAGTTTCCAAGAGCCACAATAGATCTTATAATGTGAACCATATGTTAGGCATTATACCTTAAGCCATTAAAACCCATACACTGAGTAAGGATCCTCAAGCCATCATAGTCTAGACATGTTACACCTATAGTAGTCCATAGGAAACTATATTTAGAATATATGTGTGTGAATAACCACAATAGATTAAAAAACTCTACACATATATATGGATAAAACTAACCACCATGCCTACCATCACAATAACTGCAAAGAGAAGAGAGTGGGGCCAGAGGGGGTAGTCAACCATCCATCCTCTTACTAGAATATTGGGGAAAACACCCTCTAGGGATCAGAATCCCTAGTGTATCAGTTTCCCTAAACGACATGGTGGAGGAATGTATAGAAACACAAAAATACAAAATATAATAAAGCTCACAACCACACTATAGGAAAAACCTAGTCTTAGACTCAACCTCAATAAACATCTCTCGGACTCCCGGCTGCCAGGGCTAAGAATAAATATCCTATAAGCATATAACCATTTAAAGATATATATTAATTTACTTATCTCTTTTTATCAATTTCACATTAGGTTAATTAATTATTTAACCATTAATTAACTGTTATTAATTCCACATTACATTTCATTTACTTAACACTAAAGTTCCAAGCCATCCAGGCATAACCAAATGAAGTCCAAAACTTCTCTGAAATATTACCTCAACATTGCATCCCAGCAATCTCCAACCCCATGGGTTAACATAATTTATTCAATAATTTGTTAACAACATTATTAATTACCCATATCCTCAAGAATTCTAGGAAAAAATTACAAGATACCAAACACAAGGGGCTCAACACGGTGAGTAGTTAAACTACACATCGACCCTTTTCCACCTATAGCAAGATCATAAACCCATCCGTCCTAGAGAAGCTAAACATGGAAATCACATGGAATACCCCACATGTCTTTACCTCTTTTGGAAGAAGGGTAGGAAAGAAAAACTTCCTAAAGTAACGGGGAAGGTAAATTAGATAAACAACCAAAAATATTCAATAAGCATCCAATATTCACATCCAACCCGTTTCATCATCTCCGATGTCCTCCCCGACACCCACCTACTTAAACCGATGCACCTCACCACTCTTGGTGTTAACTACTGCCACATCCTTTGGGCCTCCTTACCCCCATATCTCACAACATTCACGCAAGTTCATAACACATTAGAAGCAATATTAAATAACAAAACAACTAGGATCTTGGCCCTAAACTAGGCATTCTACCTTCACAACAATGAGGTATCATGGATCTAAAGAAGAAGGCACTGAGCCTTACAAGAAAGCGGGTAACTCAGAACCCTATAAGGAATTAAATTTTATCAATTAACCGGCTCTTTAATCCAACTCAAATTATACTATTCATTATTAGTAGGTTTCAACTATGGAAAACCTAAAAAAAGCCATCATAGCTATCAAAAATTAATTAAACACGCTTGCTGCATCAATTTTATTGTCATCAATTTACAACAAAAACAACTAGATTTATTTACATTCCTCTTTATCATTGGCCAAATAATTTACAATTAATCCCAATTTGTGTTCTTTACCAATTTATATCAATAACGACATGATAAAGAAATAAATTATAAATATTACACTATCTAGCAAAAACAAGAGGCAATAACATTTGATCGATAACAATTTATTTATCTAGTTCAAATATTTACTATTTAAATTCTATTGTGATCTAGTGGGATAAAACATGCTAACTCTACAGTTGCACATAAAAGAATAGATAATCCATGAATCCCCTAACTCAAAAGATCCTTGATGTTCTTTACAAATAGGCCAACACAACAGATCACAACAACCTCTCCTCGTGAAAACTACATCCACCTGGGGATGCCGCATCATGACCGCACTAATTCAAACCCAAGAAAACTCTATTAGAAACATGGAGATCAGATGCCATAACATGGAAAGGAGAAACGAGATAAGAAGGATCGAATAAATCTCAAGAATGGAGGTAGATCATACTTTCTATCGATTCCAGATCATCACTTGCTTCTTGCACCAAAATAGGGGGTCCACATGTAGTAGGAAGAAACCTCAAGGTGAAATGATACTAGGAGTATGGTTTGATCACAAAACTCATATGGGAATAAAGTTTTGGGTCACCTCACATGGAGAGAAAGGAGAAGGAATAAAAAGGAGTTATACCCCTCATCTCTTTGAAAATCTAAATGGGGCAGCAGTTTAGACACAATTTAGATTTTCCATTAAAGGAAGATCTTGTCAATACTACTTTTTTTTGAAAGAGTAAAGGCACCCTTACACTTGGGAATATTAATATAGGAGTTATGGGATTTGAATCAGCCTTAAATGCCACAAAACAAGGCATTTAATGAGTTTTATGTCAAAAAAATTTCAAATGGTAAAAACTATTGGAAGTTAGATACACTGTTCTCAAATGTCACACTGACACCGGCAGTGCAAAATGACACACCGACAATGATAGTTCAAAATGGAACATCAACACCGACAATTAAAAATGACACCCCGACACCGACAACTCAAAAATGACATGATGACATTGACTGTCCAAAATGACATACCAAAACTAATAGTTAAAATGACATACCGACATGGATAGTTCAAAATGACATGTTGAAACTGATAGTTTAAAATGGCATGCCGACACTGACAGTTCAAAATTCCACACTGACACTGACAGTTGAAAATGATATATTGACACTGATAGTTCAAATGAGACACCAACATCGATAGTTCTAAATGACATGCTCATAGTGACATACCAAAATTACATGCCAATAACAATAGTTCAAATAACATGATGACACTAATAGTTCAAAATGACACACTGAAACATAAATTTTAAAATAACACTTCGATAGTACTGTTCACAAAACTAGAGATTTGGAAAAGTGTTGGGGATAAGTCACATTCCACTCCCAGAACACCTCAAACACTATATTTTAGAAATGAAATAGACAAAATAGGTATGGGACATTATATCAGTTACCTATCAAAACATTATTGTCCTTGTAAATTCATAGCCGACCCAAATAGGAAACATAAAAGGAGACTGAACATCCATCATTCAAGAGAACTCTCAAGGATCTTTCCACAAAAGGAGTTCAACAACTTCAAAAAGGGAACACTAGAAATTGCAAGATGAAAATAACCAGCTCATAAACACTCTCCTGGGAGAGATACCTCTCAAAAGATAGAAATCCACAAAAATAAAGAAATGAAACCCATATCATAAATAGGAAATTTCTAAGACCACAAAACAAACATTGTTACAAGAAAATAGTTAAACATCAAAAAAATCAGGGTAATGAGCATGTATCTATGACTCACATTCCCATGTACTGTCCTACGCACCACTATGTCGCCAAAAGACATGAACGAAGGGGATAACTCACCCACAAAACACATTTTCCTTATAGTACTAGATCTCTACAGGTCACTCCTATGAGGTTGCATCATCGTCAACATCGATCTCACCCCAGTCGATGATGTGATAGTCATCATGAAGATAATGATGAAGCTAAAACATGTGAAAAACATCACATATCTGGATCATCTATGATGGAAGTGATACTTGATACACCATAGATCCAAGATATCGGAAGGCTAAAAAATCAGGTAGAAATCTTACTCCCATGACTAAACCTTCACTTCCCACGAAGGGGATTCAGCCTCAGAAACACATGGTCCACAATGTAAAAATATAAAGGTCTCCTACTATGACTGACATATGATTTATAATGATTCTGTGATACTTTTATCCTTTCACAAATCTCTTGAACCATCTCAGTCGTGTTCTGTACCAGTTTTGGCCTGAGAATTTCTGACTCTCTGACCCTAGTATAGCAGAACCAAAAATGGAAAGGTCAGCCATACGTCGATTTAAACGGCTCCATAATGATGGTGGAGTGGAAAATATTGTTTTAGGAAAACTCTACCAAGAGTATGTGCCTCATATATGAACCTCTAAAATCCAGGACACAAGAGTGCAACATGTCTTCAAGAGTTTGGATGGTCCACTCTGTCTGACCATCCATCTCTAGATTAAAAGTAGTGATAAGGAATAAATGAGAACCAAAATCATGCTAGAGACCTCTCTATACCCTAGGTTTAAAACAAGGATCTCAATCATAAATTATAATCCTTGGGACTCTATGGAGTCTCACCTCCTCTTCTAGATACTACCTTGAAAAAACCTCCACTGAGATCGACTCCTTGATCACTATGAAGTGGGAATATTTCATTAAATGATCCACTACCACCCATATAGCATCATAGCCTCCCTAAGATCAAGGTAAACTGCTATCAAAGTCTATTAAAAATTCTCCCACTTCCATTGAGGAAAATTTAAGGGCTATAGTAACCCATTGGGAACACGAAGATCAAACTTCACCTTCCGACATACCAAACATCAAGTCAAAAACTTCACAACTGCACACTTAAATCCAGGCCACCAAAACTGAATCCTCAAATCTCAGTACATCTTTGTTACTCTAGGATGTATTGCTAAGTGATAACTATGGAACTTCCTAAGAACCATCTCACATGTAGCCAAAGGAACAAAAATACTTCCATGAAACAATACCCAGTTTTGTTATTCCTTATTCCATCCATCGAGGGCCTCACCACAAAAAACTGGGTTTCTCCAGAACTCCACCTCTAGATCCAACAATTGGGAATCTTCCACCTGCTTCACCAAAGATAAATACACTTTCATCTGAAAAAGAGAACCTCTACCCCCAACATCTCCTATATTGAGTTGTAATGCTTAAAGTTCTTCCATTACTCTCCAGGAATGACCAGATTCATGCACTGCATCACTACGTGACTTCCTACTCAGTGCATTGACTAAAACATTCGAGATAATAGGTGTATAAAATATTTTGAAGTTGTAATCCTGTAAGAACTCCATTCACTAACACTTCTATAAGTTCAAGTCACACTGGGAGAAAACATACCATATGCTCTTATGATCAGTGAAAACCACAAAGCACTCGCTAATGATGTAATGTCTCCAAAAATTCAGAATAAAAACCACTGCCACCAACTCAATATCATGGGTGGCATAGTTATGTTCATGGGAACACAACTACCAAAACCTATAAAAAATGATTGATCTCCACTGCATTATAATTCTGCCAAAACCCAGATGTGAAGCATCATAAAAAACATTAAACTGAACTCCCTCTACTGGAATACAAAGAACCAGAGCACTGAACAAATTCTCCTTTAGATAATCGAAGAATTCCTGACACTAATTGGTACATATGAATTCTTGATCCTTCATAGTTAATGTTGTCATAGGAGTCGAAACCCGAGAGAAATCAACTACGAGCCTCATGTAATAGCCTGTGAGACCAAGGAAACTTTGTAAACCTGCCACTATCTTAGGGAATTCCCAAGAATAATCTACTTATATATTCAATTTATCCACATGTACTCCATGATGGGATACAACATGCCCCATGAAATAGACTTCTCAAGCCCAAAACTCACACTTCGACAACTTCCCAAACAACTACTATCAATGAAGAAGTACCAAAATAGCATGCAGAAGCTCAATATGCTCCTCGCCAGATGTATAGTTCACAAGGATGTCATTGATGAAAACCACAAAAAACATATCCAGGAACTCATGGAACACAACATTCATAAACCCCATGAACACAACTAGAGCATTCATCACACCAAACAGCATTACAACAAAATTGTAATGCCCACGATGACAACCGAAATCAGTCTTCAGGATATCCTCATCCTTCACATTCATCTAATGATATCATGACCATAAGAAAATCTCCATGAACCAAAATTCACCCTTAAATTGATTGAATAAATCAATAATATTTGGAAGAGGATAACAATTCTTCATTGTCACTTTATTCTGGAGACAATAATCGATACCCAACCGCAAACTGCCATCAACCATCTTCATGAAAAAAACTGGTGCACCCAATGGTGACACACTGAGCCAAACAAAACCACGCCATAATAGACCATAAATACATATACGCAATTACCATAACTCAAAAGTGGCCATACTATACAAAGATATAGAGATAAGAGACACTCATGGCTGTAGATCGACCCCAAACTCGATCTCTTCAAGGGGGTAGTGGTATAAACTATTCTAGAAATACATTAGGGTAATCTTCTATGATTCTAAGAAAACCAATTTTTGAACCTCATAAAAACTCAAAATTTGCTCAGCCATCAAATATGATAATTATGGAACATGCCTATGACCCATCCGAGGGTCTCGCTCACCAAGAAACACCATTGGATCTCCATAAACACCGAAGAACACCACCTAACTCCAAAATTAATCCGTAATAGCCTACACTAAATACAACCAATCAATTACAAGGATGAAATAATATGGTTGTATCCATAAACATAGAAAATCTTCATAAGAGTGGTGCAACCAAATCCAAGGGCACTGGAAGCCTCTTTACCTAAATTCCCAAAGCTTGGAAAAGGATAGGTGATATGAATGAGTTCTTTTCTCTTGAATAAAACAAGGCATACACCCAAGTATAAAATAAGAAAAGGCTACCTCAAATGACGTATGGCTCACTTGGCACTGGCAACACTACAGCATGAAGCTGACCACGACCTACTCCATGACCTCTCTGGACCTAATGATGACCACCAACACATTAGTGCTCTACTCTCTAAGGATGGGGAGAATCCCGAGGTTGTACTATGCCTACCCCATATGCTCTCTACTGATCCAAAGCTGGTGCAACATGATGCTGTTGCCTCTGCTAAAACTGCCTCAATGGAGGAACTTGAAGTAGAACACTTGAAGCATGATAAATTTTTATAATGGTCAGTAAATCTCACTACTGATGACCTAGCCTTTGATAAGAAAAAAAAGAACCTATTTCCTTAACATAGTTCTGAGAGGCACTTCCCCTAGAGAAGAGAGATACTAAGGGCTGGGACCTACTCCTGACCGAATAAAATATCTTCTTCAATGAAAAATAGGAACCCCAGACCATAGATCAACTTCATGAGGAATCTTAATGACTCCCCTATCACGATGATCCTATTTTGGATAACATTTTGATGACCTCTTCCCTCGCCATCACCTCAAGATATGTATTTAGTATGAATGGGGTGATAGAGTTCTGGATATCTGGAAGAAAAGACTCCCTGAAATGCCTCACATGGGCCTCCTCATATGAAAATAACTATGAAGAATATTATTAAAGGTTCCTGAAATGGATTCCAAACTCTCGCACACTGGAGCTCCCGTATTGAAGTGTAAGGAGCTCCTAGAGACTGGCCGTCTTCACAATTAAAGAAAAAAACTAGACTATAAACTTGTCTCAGAACTCCTCCCATGAGACTGATGAATCCTAATGATCCTTGAGGCACAAGAACCACCGCTTCCTTGCTTTCCCACACAACATTATCAAATCCAAAATTACCTAGTGCTCCTTTTGAGCATGAATTTATTTGAAATCTATCTTAACCTCTTCCAACCAGTCTTTAGTGACTGTATCTGAAATGGATCCCTTGTACTTCTATAAACTATAGCACTAAAACTCTTGGAGTGTCCTCTTCCAAGTTCCATAACCACCAACCTCTAATCTAGGATGATCGGTCACCACAACCTATTGAACATCTTCTCTGCAAACTTTACAAGGATGTTCACAAGGATCCATACCTACAAAATAAAAAACTATTAGGGCTCATAAACCTAGAATATGGAAGACTCAACATTAATTAATTTATTATTTTCTTTTATTAATTTTATTTTAACATATCCCAAGGTCTACCTACTCCAACAAAGGTAAAAAAATAACGATTCATGATCCTTTCCTTGGTCTCTACCCTGAAAAAAGTATTACCTCATTTTGTAACAACTGTAAACATAAAGGTCTATGTGTCAGACCATATGGAAACCTAAATACTTGTGTCTCAGCTTGTCTCCAGTGTTTACAACACTTGTTAAACTTGACTGACACTGTTTCCCTACCAACCCATGAAACCTCACCCACTCTTAACTCTAAAATCCATCCTATCCCTTAACCAAAATTTTAATACCACTCTATAATGAACCCTCCTCAAAAAGTGTACCCCTCTTCAGCTGGAAATTTGTGAAGGGAGATAATGACCCCCTATATCCTGCCACTAGTAGGCCCCTAGTTGGCGAATAGCACCGAGGGTATAATGAACACAAAAATGGGAGGCATTACCCTCTAATAGAACTCATGAAAAAGAGTGAGATAAGACAAACACCTAATAGATCAAACTCAGACTACAATATATATGAAATCCAAAGTACACATATGTAATTTCATGAAAGAACTACTAAAATTAGAAGGGAATATTGAAAGCACCAAAAGAAAGTAAAAATATAGCGATCATGCAATCAAAACAGCTCCTACAAACCCAAACTTGTAGTAACCAGCCTGATCTCTAACCTTCTCCAAGTGACCTAAAAAAAGTTTATATGTACATAGGCTGAGTATAAAAGTATACTCATTAGGATCCTCCAAAAAATCTCTCTTGCAAAAGTAAATAAAGCACACTAAAGCACAATGAACAACAAGTGAAACTAACTCATCACCTAAATAGGTATACTATATTCCCAGCCTCCCCATGGCTACTCTCACCAATTATCACATAAAAGAATATATAATATAATATAGAATATCAAGGGTACCCTACTACCACTTCCACACTAGTTTTCGGCTTTTCCCCAACATCGCACATCCTAAGAATCTCTCTCCAAAAATACATGCCTGTAGACACCTAGGCATAGCACCACAACATGAACGTCACGAAAATCAACCACTACGTCCACGTAACCAAAGTAACTAGGTAGTTTCTTGGAGCCACCAAAGCTCGCATAACATGTATCATGCGTTGGGAATTATAACTCAATACATTGCAGCCCATATACCGAGTAGGGATCCTCAAGAAATCATAGCCTATACACGCTACACCTATAGTAGTCCATATGAAACTATATCTAGAATATATGTGTGTGAATAACCACAATCCATTACATCCCTTTACACACATATATGGGGAAAACTGACCATCATGCCTACCATTACATGTAATAACCAAGAGAAGAAAGTGAGGCCAATGTGGGTAGTCATCCATCTATCCTCCAACTAAAATGTTTGGGAAAACAACCCCTAGGGCTTAGAATCCCTAGGGTGTCAGTTTCCCTAACAGAAAGGGTGTAGTAGTGTATTGAAATTCAAATGTATAAAATATAATACAGCTCACAACCACGCTATGGGAAAAACCTAGTCTTAGACTCAACTGCAGCTAACTTGTCTCGGACTCATGGCTGCCACTACTAAGACTAGATATCCTATAAACATATAACATTTAAAGAGATATATTAAGTTACTTATTACTTTTTATCATTTTCACTTTATGTTAATTAATTCTTTACCCATTAATTAAATGTTATTAATTATAAATTACATTTTATTAGCATCAAACTAAAGTTCCAAGACCTCCAGGCATAACCAAACCAAGTCCACAGCTTGTCATAAATATTACCTCAACATTGCATCCCAGTAAGCTCCATCCCCATGGGAGAACATCATTTATTCAATCATTTATTAATATAATTATTACTTTCCCATATTCGCAGACATTGTTGAAATACATTCTGAGCTACCAAACACAAGGGGATCAACATGGTGAGTAGGTGAACTACTCATCATATATTTTCCACCTATAGCAATAGCATAGACCCATCCATCCTCGAGAAGCTATACATATAAATTACATGGAATACCCTATATGTCTTCACCACTTTTGGAAGGAGGGTAAGAAAGAGAAGCTACCTTAAGCAGTGGGGAATGTATAGTAGATAAAAAAAATAAGATTCAACAAGCATCTGGAATTCATATCTAACCCATTTCATCATATTCGGTTCCCTCCCCAAAACCCACATGCATAAAAATATACAACTCTTCAATCTAGGAGGCAATTGCTACAACAACAACCGCGCCTCCCTTAAACCACATCTTACAACATCCATCCGAGCTCATAAAACGTCACACGAAGTAGGAAATAACAAACCAACTGGACTCTTGGCCCTAAACAAGGCTTTCTACCTTCATTCATAATGAGCTCTCATGGATCCAAAGCATAAGGCACTTGGCCTTACAAGAAAGGCGATAACTTAGAACCCTACAAGTAATTAACTTTTATCGATCAACCGACTCTTTAATCCATCTTGAATGAGCCGACTTATTATTAGTAGGTTTGAACTATGGGAAACCTAAATGTCAAGTTGTCATAGATATCAAAAATTAATTAAACATGCTTACTACACCAATTTGATTATCATCAATTTACAATAGTAACAACCGAATTCATTTACATTCCTCTTTATCTTTGGACAATTAATTTTCAATTAATCCTTGATTAATTTCTTTACCAATTTCTATCAAGAATGACATGATAAACAATAAAAGATTAGATATCACACTATCTAGCAAAAACAAGAGGCAATAAAATTCGGTCGATACTAATTTATTTATTTGGTTAAAATATTTATTGTGTGAATTCCATTGTGATTTGGCGGTCCATAACATGATAACACTATAGTTAAATGTAAATTAATATATAATCCACAAATCTCATACCTCAAAAGGTTCTTGACGCTCTTTATGAACATGCCAACACAACAAATCATGATCACCTCTCCTCGTGACAACTGTATACAACTGAGGATGCCACGACACGACTGCACCAACCGACACCCAAGAAAACTTTATTAGATAAATGTAGATCACATGACATAACATGGAAAGGATAAATAATAGAAGAAGGATCAAATAAAACATAATAACTAAGGACGATCATACCTTCTATCGATAACAGATCGAAACTTGCTACTTGCACCAAAATATGGGGTGAACATGCAGTAGGAATAATCTTTATGGTGAAAAGATACAAGGATTAATAGAAAATCACTTAAATAAACAATTAACATGTAATTAAAGTCATATAAAAACCAAACTAATTTCCATTAGTCCAATCACACACACACACACACACAAATAATTAAATGACCACCATGTTTACACAGAGGAACCACCACGATCATCTGAAACCCATTCTATACATTTTGTTTACTACTTTACCTCCTATATCTGCTAGGTTCCACATTCCGAAACTTTTCCATTTAATTTAAAAATAAATATAAATTATGTACGCATCCCTGAAAATCCATTAGGGTTTGATGATGAAATTAGTAGGCAATTAATATTAGTGTCCCTAGCTTATATCCATATGTGTACTAGTTTAAGCAAAAATTTGATAAAAATAAACTCAACTTAAATCATTCAACATTCTCCACTCATGCTTGACCATCCCAAGGTGATCCTTTATATTCCTTGTCTAGTGCCATATTTGAACGATCTATAAATAGTATATCATAATGTTAGAGCCACCATTCATTAAAACTAGTCAATAAAACATGATATCATAATAAAAAAAACAATTACATTACCACTTTAAGTAATCCCAATACCGTAAAGGAACATCTAAAAACCATATAACAAGTCCCAATAACTTACACATTCCTTTCCAATTTTAGATCAAATTCCTAAAAAATCCTAAGGAAGGAAAACACCCATCCTTTCATTATCTAATCCCATCAACCCCAAATTAAATGTGAGACCTAAGAACATATTAAATAGTCATAGATACCAATAACTATGGAATTATATATTTAGAACCTCGTCTTTATCAGGGTTAAACACCATCCCTCCCCAACTTAATCTATGGAGGCCTCTTCACACAACTAGTCAACACCAAATCTAGTGACCTAGGAATAACATACATGGATATTAAATCTTTTTTGATTAATATTCATTAAAATACATAGACATAAGGATAAGTATTTTAATTGTTTAGTTCCATTGGAAACATGAAAAAAAATCATCTAGCTCAGTGAAATATCTTCTACCTATCCCTTAAAGATCATCCCCTTTAGTACTCCTACATAAAACGTTATTTATAACCTTGTTAATGGAAATATAATAAAGGGTGTGCTCAATTTCTTAGTAAGGGTTAATTTAAGAGATAACAATATATAATCATATGAAATCATAAGATAAGCATAAGTGTATGTGATCATGGACCTAAATTTCAAGGCTCATACCCAACCTATCATAGATGATAAACATAAGGAATGGTATAAATATTGGTAGTTAATAATAAATGAATCATAAGGTAAATAAAGAGAATGATCCCTGAGATCATAACATTATCAAAAGATATAAATTTTTTGGTATACACATTAGCTTATAAAATCATGAAAATGGGTAAATAGAAACATGTTCACTATATAATTTAAGGACGTGAAATTAGTCCCTCACATAAACTTATAGAAATGCATCTATATCCACACATAATAATGTGAACATGTAATAAAGTTCATACATAATATCATAGTAGTCGAGGTTCACACCTGAGACTATAAAAATAATGTATTAGGACAAATTTATTTCTTATTTTTGATCAGGACATGCCTTCTTCACATTGTGGATTAGGAAACATCTATTTCCAATTATGGATCATGCCTGTAGACTTGTTTCACATATTATTCTCATGAGATATAAATCTTTACCAAATTCATTTGAGGGAGATATAGGTCCCACCCATCACATAATGAAATCATATATATGAGTTATGCAAGATAATAAAACATCCAAAATATCATGAACCATAAAAATAGACGGGTTTCATAAACATCATATCATAACCCATGAAATTACATGGTTTTAATAATTTTTTTACCATATTATAAATTTTTATAAAGAGACAGGTTTAAAAATAATTTCATCATAGAATAACCCATGAAACAAAGTTAGTTTCATAAGAATTTTATCATGGTATAACCTATGGAAGAGAAGCAGGTTTCATAAACAACTTGTTATTCTAAACATAAAACATTCAAATAAATAATAATAATGGTGTATTGGGATTATATCCCTAGAAAATAATAAACTATATCAAATGATATCATCTTAGATGGATAATGATTTTAAAAAATCACTTATAGAATTTTTTAAGAAAAATAACCTTTCTTTGAAAATATTTTTTTATGAAATAAAACATTTTCAAAATAATTTACTTGAAAAAAAAATTGATTTTTTTTAATTATTCTTTGAAAATCATTTAAAAAATTTCTTGGGGAAAATATCCTTTCCTCTTTGAAAAATAGTTTTTAAAACATAAAACACATTGAAAAACAATTTTTTTTGATAATAACTTTGAAAAAATATAAATGAATCATTTAAAACCATTATAATTTTTTTTAAAACATGAAACATCTTTAAAATTAATTTACTGTAAAATGATTCAAATTTTTCATTTTAATTTTTTTAATTTTTTTTGAAAGCATGGGTTTTTTTTGAACAAAACAGATTTCAGAACGATGAGAGAAATAAGGTCCGATTTTCATAAAAAAATATATTTTATAATTATTTTATGCACCAAAGAGTGAAAAATTAGTACCATTAATTTAAGATATAATGAATTACTAGAGAAGAATAAATTCCATGATAATTATTGAGAGGTGGATCATAAATATTTATCAATGGAAGCATAATCTAAAACAATCCTGATAATTGATGAGATTGTGATAATAAATTATTACCACTTTGGTAACATTGAATAAAAATCCACATGAAAGAATAAAATTTAATAAAGCATAAAATATCATTAATAGGATTATATTCATTAAATAACATGTCCAAGGGTTAGTATATACACCTCATAAAATATTATTGGTGCATAACATAACATGTGTCTCAAAGAAGAAAAATTGCGGTAAAATTCTTTTACCTCTTTGGTATCTTCGATACCATAAACTAATGAAATAAATATCCTGAAATAGATGTGTAAATATAAAAAATTTAATTATAATAATCATAAGGTGAATCCATGGGAAGTATATACACTATATAGAAGTAATAGGAGGTGAATATATCATGTGTCTCACAAAGGTAAAAAGTGGGTTGTAAATCCATTTCTACTTGAGTAACTCTTGAATCAGGAGATCCATGAAAAAATAAATTCAATTTAAAATTTTAATATCATAAAATAAATTAAAATCCCAACATGTCATTTCATAGGGCAGTATATACACCACAAAAAAAACAAGTAGTGAATATGGCATAATTCTTACAGAAATAAAAGTAATACTAGAAATCACCTTACCTCAAGTCTTGAATTCCCTCACATATGTTAAAAAAATATTGTAGAATAAACATAAGTTTGTTATAAATCTATTAAGGAAACATATTAATATATATCATACCATATATGTTTTTTATGACCCTTTATTACTGTTTATTAACAACACCATGTTAAAGTCATGTTTTGGGTAATAATCACTTTGTTTTTCATATAAGTTTTTATTTTTTTATTTTTGGTTTTCTTAATTTGATCAAAATTTAATCATTTACATAATGTAAACTGTGATATAAATATCATATATATTCTATATATATATATTTATAATATTTTAAAAATATTAAAATAGGAAATTAAATACACCTTTCATGTAGACGGTAGGTCGTATGTACACAAGAACATTGATTCCATTTTATTTTCATATTAAAATAACAAGGAATAAATGATATATATATATATATTATCACTACAATATAATTTTTTTATATATATCAAAAAATTATATTAAACCCATCCTTAATACATTCAATTTAAAACGTGAATGAGTCACATCTCTTCTCGAGTGGGTAGTCCTCCATACACATGAACGATGTTATCATATTCCCAAAAATGTAAATAATGAATTTTTGAGTTATATAACAACTAGAAAATCATAAAAACATCATAAAAATTATAAATATCACATATAAAATATAAATCCATCATTATTACCACCCATTAAATGTGGTAATGGAAGAATGAACAACACCAGTTTATGAGGTGGTAGTCCTTCATACATACGAATGATGATTTCATATCCCTTTTCATGGAAGTGTGTGAAGTTTAGGTCATAAAAATAACATAAAACATCTCATTATATTTACGATACTAAAGTTATTATATTATCATGATTAAAAATAATTTAATGGATTTGAGAGATAAATAAAACAAAAATCTTCGTTGATGAAAGTTACCTCTTTTTTGAGTATCTTCTTTTTATTTTCACCAAAGGAGATCATGGGCTAGATTTATTACAATAGTAATAATTCTAGTTTTAGAGTATTTTAATTGGATAAGTTAATTGGAAATATTTTTTAAGAGTGAAATTTCTTGATTGGTGTGAATAATTGAGGGGGTTTGAGTGCCCTTTTATAGTGGAGGAGGAGTGACATTATGGTAAATATGAAAATGTAAAAAATATTGTAAGGTATACCTTATATAAAATGCCTCCAATAGTAAACCATATTTTATAAATGATGTCATATTGTAGAAATATTTCAATAAAATGGTTTTTGGAAAAGTTTATAGGTCCTTTTCCCTCTTAAGTTTAAAGTTTAGTACCTTAGTAAACTCATTTTTCTTTTAATCGCCTTAGTTAATTTTAACTATTTTTTCTCTAATAATTTTATTAAAAAAATAATTTGAACTAATTATAAATTATAAATTATTATGAATAAAAATATGGAATCCATTTTATATAATTCAATTTACTAAAGTGGAAGAAATTAATTTTAAATTAATCCCCCCATACGGGATGAAATGATTTTTTAATGTGAAAAATGTTCAAATGTTTGAAATGTTTTTACATGAAATTTCAATGTGAAATGGATTAAAATGGCATAAATTTTATTAATATATGAATAATCTATCTAATCATATTTTATTACCAATTTAAAATATAATTTAAAAATATAAATAATTCCAACAAAAAGGCAGTTTTCAATTAAAATCCAGTATTTTTCATTATTAATGAAAAAATGATTATTTTTTTAAAAAATACCAAAATTTCACCCTAAGATAATTTTTATCTTAAAATTTTATAAATTAATACTATTTTTTAAAATTTAATTTATAAAAGTTTCAAAAATTAGTTTTAAAATAAGTGTACCATTAAAAGGTGGTAAAATTGTTTAAAAAAACACAGTTTTAAGCATCAAATAGGATTTATTATTTTATATTTTCTATTAAAAAGATTGGATGAATGTTAAAAAATTTATTTTATATATACTATTTTTATTTCATAAAATAATTAAATAAAAGTGGTTTAATTAATTTATTGAGGTAAAATGTGTTTTATAGAAATATATTTCCAGAAAATGATTTCTTGTATTCTCAAAAGAATTTTATTTTCACTTCTAGTTAGTTGGTCGCCATAGAATTAATATTATATAGAATTTTAAACCATATTTTCGAAATTTAGTTAAATTTATTCATAAATTCCATTCCAATGTCTAGGTGAAAATTATCATATAAGATAACAATATTTTAACAATATGTCATGTTTCATTTAAACCCAATATTGTGTATAACTCAAGATAAACTGAGTTATGTATCATAAGATTAACTTGGTGTTGTATGAAATAAAAAATATAGAATGTATTAAGTTAATTCGTAAAAAAATATTTCACAAAATCTTGGTGTGTTACATTATACCACCCTAAAATGAATTTTGCCCTCAAAATTCATCTATTTATTATGAACTTCTACCTAATTTCATCCTTAGGTTCCAATATATATTCCTTAAGCTGGTGGTTTTGTGAGAAAATTTTGAGTAGGTGAGTGGTCTTGTTTCATAGTATTTTCTATATTTGATCTATATTCTCTATCAGTTTCTCTTCATAAGAAATATTGTATTCCAGTTATATGACCTCAGAGTTTAGTACATGTGATGAATTAGGTATGCACTTCTTCAGTAGTGATACACGAAGCACATCATGAACTTGTCAGAGGTTTTTTAGAAGCTCTAAATGATAAGCTACTATGCTGATACAATCATGTATTTGAATGAGACCGATATACCAAGGGCTTAGTTTTTCTTTCTTCTCCCATAGAGAAAATTTATAGAAATACCTTTTAACCCACATAAAATTCAAGATCATGTCAATAAATACTAGAATAATATTTCTATAAACCTGGTGTTCTTCTTTCATGCTGCTGATTGTCTCCAACCTTATCTTCCATCTCATCAGCTGGCCCAGGTCATAATTGATTTCTTTCTATAACATTATTCCAGTATGTTGAAGTTCTACAATTATATCCATATAGGGTCTCATAAGGAGCCATATGAATTCTTGATTAAAATCCATTTTTTTAGAAAAAATACACTATAGATAGGTGTGATACCAACCCCCTTTGATATCAATTTTATATGATCTTATCATAATTTATAGGGGTAGAAATGTTCTCTTAGACTAACAATCAGTATAAGGATGATACACAGAGTTGAAACTCAACTCTATATAAAGATATTGTTGAATATGTTTCTAAAATATTGGGGTAAACATCAGATCTTGACCAAATATAGTTGAGTGTGGTTCTATATGAAACCTTACCACATCCTTAATGTATATTTTGATAATAAAATGGAAAGAGAAATCTTCTCTAATAGATATTAAGTGTGATGTATTTGTAAGGCGATCGACTACAACCCACAGTTAACCCAACAGAAAAGATAAGGTAAAACCTAATTTTTTCCCGTAACTTTAATCTTAATTCCACAATGTTTAAATGCACTCTTTCTTTGTCATGACCCATCCCCGGGGGCCCGTTCCATGACTACACCAAGCTCGAATTCCATAGTCTAGGGGCTGCCAACTAGCACCAAATACATAAATCCCAAAAACTAAGAAGTCATTGCCTTTATATCCTAAAAACACACACAATAGAGTACAATATGGAAGAAAAACACTAACTAATACTATATAACATAAGAGTGCTAAAAAGTAAAAGGGGCCGAAAGTAAAAGCCCAAATATAAAGTACAAGAAACTGAAAGTACAAGTACTGTAAACAAGGGAAAAAATATCCTGGATCATTCACCTAGAAATCTTACCAGAAGGGTAGGTACAGATAGACTCCACATCACTCCACGTCCATCTGTCACCTCAGTGTACAGTCACGCCATGTGGTCCACCTCTGGGTACCATCCAGTCCTGGTATACTCACCTTCAGTCAGCATTATTCGTTGTCTGCATCTAACACAACGAGGTGCGAGCATATATCATGCAGGGGTGAGTATAACAATACTTAGTAGGGACCCCGAGACCCTCAAGGTCTCACAAAATCCAAAAAGGATAAACCAAAAATTACAAAATCAACAAATAACCCAACTTAGGTATATCCCCATAGCTTTACCTAAGTTATCAAGTAACCCATATCAATCATGAGGAAAATACAAAAGTTACTGACTCATCTCACACAGGTATACAAATTTTTTAGAGAGTTAGAGATGATTAGATGTAGCCACTAAATCATCTATTCCATCGAACCCACATAGGATCCAAGAACAGAAGTCAGAGATGTCGAACCCGCACAAGATCCAGGAATAGTAGTCAGAGCTGTCGAACCCACACGTGATCCAGGAACAGTAAACAGAGTGGTCGAACCCACACAGGATCCAGGAACAGTAGTCAGAGCACAGCCATCCACAGGGTTTCCGCACAAATCACGCTTGATTCTGAGAGGGTCCGCTCCTCAAGCCAAGTGTTAATACATCAACTACCACGGAGTACCACAATGATGTATCCCCAAGTTCTGTCATGTCTTAAGGGCCTCAACACAACAAACGACACGTCAATCAGACACCTGGTCTATGAGTTATAAGCCTTTTAGTCCCGGGGCCCCAGTTGGATTTGTGTATGATCCAACCTGACCGTAAATCAACTATACCCCGAACTCTACTTGTGTATACTCAAAGGGACCATCACTCTCAAAGATTACCAGTTCCACTTATGGTTCGTCAAATTGATATCCGGTGCCAAAGATATTTCCAAAAGAGAGTAAAGGGTCGCATTGGGCCTGGGTCCAGTCCAACCTGGTCGGACCAACCCAACCCGACTTAGTCTGGGCCGACCCATTGGGTTCGGCCCATCCCGCTGGCCCTGACCTAGTAGGCTGCAAAGGATGCGAGTAGCGTGGCAGCGTGGACCGTTTGTGAGAGCACGGACAAGCTGTGGGTCGGTGTAAGTGCGGTTCATCCCAGAGGCGCCATGAGGGCGCGGAAGGCCGGCTCAGTCATGCGCGCATGGGGCGTGGCTCGGCGGCTTGGCCCAAATGGCCGAGGCCAGTTCAGGCAGCGCTGTGAGGGGTACGACTCAGGTGGCTTGGCCCACATGGTCGAGGATGGTTCGGCCAATGCTGTGAGGGGCACAGCTCGGGCGGCTCGACCCAGATTGCCGAGGCCGGTTAAGCCAGTAGCACCACGAGGCACGCGGGCTAGCGTGGTTCATCCGGGCACACAGGAGGTGGCCAGGTAGGCTGGGAGGCAGCTGGGCAGGCTGGAAGACTGGACGGTGGGGCGCGGGTAGGCCGGGAGGCCACCGGTCAGGCCGGCGGGACGTGTACTAGCTCAATGAGCAGCGCGGGCAGGCCGGTAGGCAGGTTGGTGGGGTCTCGGCTAGGGCCAGTTCAGCCGGTGGTGGTGAGGGATGCCATCAAGGTGGCACAACTCATGGAGGCCGTAGGTAGTGCAACAATTGTCTTTGCTGCCTTCTCCACCTCGTCGTTTCGTCACCATGCCGAAGGACATCACAAAAGAGATCGATGGAGGGTGTGAGGCCATGTTAGTTTGGCCCGCACCCTCTGCCTTTAGGGTGATAGCAATCATTACTTTAGAAAAAACCACAACAATCCACCTACAAAAAGAAAGCATCCTCATTCTTCGTTTAGAATAAAGGAAGAACATGGAACTTTAAATGAAATTAAACCCATACCTTTTGTTCATTGTTTGATGATGAAGTTATGGGAAGAAGACGGAGTTGTCATCATTCGTCGCGTCTACTGCACACTTCCAATCCCGAGGTTGCACGTCTATTGTGGAAGACGTTACACATCGGTAGGAGTCCGGGGAAGAAGATCGAATGAGATCATTACTGGTGTTCTTCGTTCTTCGTTGAGAGATGAGGTTTTTCGTTGGAGATCTCTATTTATCCCGAGCTCTCCTCTCCTCAAAATTCCACCCAAAAGACAAATTCCAACCAAAATAATAGATTGTGTTTATCTATTATATAATTTTTGGCACAAAATTCAAATGGGTTAATTAATTAGGTTAGCTCCAATTAATTAATTCAAGAGGTTGGCACAAAATTAATGTGGAGGATTTAGCACCATAAATGCTTGTGTGTTGGCTCCATTCAGGTGGAGGGGTGGTGGAACCATTAAGTGGGGAGCTCAAGAGGTTTCTCCCCACTTAATGGGGGAGTTCAAGAGGTTTTAACCTCAGGTGGTCCCCACTATATTAAACATGAAGAGGAGGTTAGGTTTGGGTGGGCCCCACCACCATAACCTCTCATGGGAGGTTAAGGTGTGGTGCTCCCCACCTCCAACTTCCACATGGACGCTTCAACCATCCAAATAAAAATAAAGCTACAACTTTATTTTTATTTAATTCTTTCATTAAAAACTCAAAAACTATCTTTTATTTCTTACCATTTCCCATCGAGGTGAAAGTCTTCTTAAGAGAATACTGGTGCTGTGAGTTCAACGGTGCCCTCAGATTTTAATTCCAAGCACCTGTTCAAATGTTATAAAATCCCACTCATAGGTTTACTGAACATACTCGAACAAAACTTCATAAATTGATTCCGGGTACACCGGGATTTGGAATCATGCACCATAAATTTTCGTGGACTCGTAAAATTCCCATGTATTTAAAAAAAATTCCATAGAAATTATGGGTCTTTACATTCTCCCCACCTCAGGGATTTACGTCCCCATAAGCTACAAATCAAACTAAGGAAACAAGTGGGGGTACTGAGCACACATCTGAGCCTCCCACTCCCATGTGCTCTCCTAGAGGTTCCTGTGCGGCCAGCAAACACGCACTAGAGGTATCGAACATCCACATAGGACCCACTCCTATCTATCTGCAGTCTCCATTGGATCCTCTGTAAAAGTCTTCCATCATCAACGTCCAGGTCTCCTTGGACGATGATGTGAGTAGGATCGTGCATGTATCTCCTCAGCTGGGATACATGGAAGACGTCATGCACCCGATGCAACTAAGGTTGAAGATCTAAGAAGTATGAAACCTCGCCAACTCTACTGAGGATCTAAAAAGGTCTGATGAAATGTAGAGATAACTTACCTCCTTATCCAAATCTCTATGGTCCTCGTCGAGGTGATACCCATAGACAGACGTGTTTGCCATCCTCAAACTACATAGGCATCCATCTCCTATCAGCATACGACTTCTTCCTGCTCTGTGTAGCCTTCATCGGCTCCTGGATGATCTGAAAGTTCTTCATGGTAGCCCATACCATCTTTGGTCCCACTAGTGCTAACTCCCCAGGGTAATTCCAGCACAAGGGTGATCTACAAGTTTGCTCGTATAATGCCTCAAAAGGTGCCATCACAATGGTGGAGTAATAGTTTTTGTTGTATGAAAACTCCACCAAAGGTAAGTGATCCTCCTAGATATGACCGAAGTCGAGGACACAAGCACATAGCATGTCCTTGAGGGTCTGAATGGTTTTCTCAGTCTGGCCATCCATCTGAGGATGGCGGGCGGTGCTCAGATGAAGCAGTATCCCAAAAGCCTCCTGAAACCCCTTCTATAGCCGAGAAGTAAAACATGCATCATAATCGGAGACAATCTTTATAGGTACTCTATGTAGCTGCACAATCTCTTGCATGTAGAGGCATCCCAAGCTCTCTGTTGAACCCTGCTTTTAGATTGGTAGGAAGTGGGCTGACTTAGTGAGTCAGTCGACAATCACCCAAATAGAGTCTTGACTCCTGGGTGTATATAGAATACCTATCACGAATTCCATGGATATCCCATCCCACTTCCACTCTGGGACCTCTAAAGGATGAACCAGGCCTACTGGTACCTGATGCTTTGACTTCACTTGCTGACAAGTGAGGCATCGAGAGACAAACTCTGCAACTGCCTTCTTCATTACTGGCCACCAGTACTATCGCCGATGGTCCTATTACATCTTCACGAATACTGGATGTACCATTAGAGGGGATGTGTGAAACTCCCTCAACACTTCCTCCTGAAGTGACCCTGGTACCATAGTACAACCTCTGCAGAGGATGACGTGCTACCGAACTTCAGAAAATCCATCAGGTGCCTGAACTGTGGGTGTCTGAGCACGTCATGTCTCACATTCAGCGTTCGCATGCTGCGCCTCCCCGAATTGCTGAAGGAGTGGGGGTGTGACTGTGAGAGACTGTAGGAAAGCTCCTCCATCTCTATCCACAAAGGATATCTGCAAAGCAGCTAGCTGCTCTGTCACTTCAACTAACAATTATATACCATACCTATTTCTGAGTGCATCTGCAACAATGTTCCCCTTCCTAGGATTATAAACTATCTCAAATTCATAGTCATGGAGGAACTCAAGCCAACGTCTCTATCTCAGGTTTAGGTTCTTCTGAGAGAAGATATACTTGAGACTCTTGTAATCAGAATACATTGTAAAACTCTCTCCCATCAGGTAGTTTTTCCACATCTTCAAGGAAAATACCACTGATGCTAACTCCTAGTCATGAGTAGCGTAGTTCTGCTCATGTTGTCTCAGCTGTCATGAACCATAAGTGATCACTGCTTGATCCCACATCAATACACATCTGAGTTTGGTCCCTAATGCGTCGCAGTTGACTACATACCCAATGCCTTCCTCTGGAGGACTCAAGATGGGGGCACTATTCAGGCTCTGCCTCGGCTTCTAAAAGCTCTAATGGAACCTCTATGACCAAAAAAGGGTTTCCCCTTCTTCGTCAAGGCTGATTGTGGTGCTGCAACTCTGAAGAAGTCTAGTACGCACCTCTGGTAATATCCATCCAAACCCAAGAAACTTCGTACCTCTGTCACACTCCTGGGTGCCTCCCAAGAAAGTACGACCTCAATTTTCGCTGGATCCACTACAACTCCAGCCTCCGAGATAACATGTCCCAGAAAGTGAACCTCTCGGAACCATAACTGGTAGTTCGAGAGCTTACCATAAAGCTGGTGCTCTCAGAGTATGTCTAGTACTACCCGCAAATGGTAGGTATGCTCCTCCTTAGTAGTCGGGTAGATCAGAATGTCGTCAATGAAGACTACGACAAAGAGACCGAGGTATGACTGGAAAATCCTGTTCATGAGTCCCATGAACATTGCAGGATCATTGGTTATGCCGAAAGGCATAACCATAATCTTATAGTGGTCATACCAACATCTGAAGGCTATCTTATGCACATCCTCGTGTCTAACTCTGAGCTGGTGATAGCCTGATCTGGGGTCTATCTTTGAGAACCACCGTGCTCCCTTTAACTGATGAAAGAGGTTGTCAATCTTCAAGAGTGGGTACATGTTCTTCACAGTCACCTGGTTCAGGCAACAATAGTTGACACAAAGTCTCAATCTCCCATCCGCCTTCTTGGAAAATAGAATCAGGGCTGCCTAGGGAGAAACACAATGACAGATGAATCCCTTCCCCTGCAAGTCCTCCAGCTATACCCGCAGCTCACAAAGCTCAGTGGGAGCCATCTCATATGCTGGTGTAGATATCAGTGCCATCCTGGGGAACATGTCAATGTAAAAGTCCACCTATCTGCGAGGTGGCTATCCTAGGACATCATTAGGGAAAACATCCATGTACTGGTCCACCACTACAGGATAAGTCAGACCCTCCACATCAACAGCTCCGAGAGTAAGGCAAGAAAAATGATGAATTATCGGTTGCACCCTCCTCCGGGTAAGTCCGTCCTATGATACAAAGGCTCCATTCTCACCAGTGAATGTAAATTTGGTCCAATCCTTGCGGACACACCACACTTTGTGCCTAATACAGTCAATCTGAGAATGGACTGTAGATAACCAGTCCATACCCAAGATGACGTCGTAAGGATTTGGCGCTGCTATGAGGAGATCCCAGCTGAAGCTCTCACCTCCTAGTGTAAGCTCACGCTGCTTGAACCAGTGCGTAATCATCGATTTTTCTCCCATAGAAGTCTCTAGCCACAAGGATTGAGCCAACATATACGTCAGAATATTAGAGCTCCAAACGAGGGCAGTGGTAATGAAATATTGACTGACACCAATGTCTATAAGGACTGCAGATAAGGTGGAGTAGACACAGATTGTACCTTGAATCATCTCTAGAGCTCTATGATCGTAGGCCTCAGCTACCTGGAGATGAGCTCTCCTCTGTCCACCTCCTCCCTGCATTCAGGGTGGACCTCCTGGTCGTGGTGGCGGTAATACTTTGAAACGACACCCACCACTAGCTGAACGAATAGATCCTCTACCAAATCTGCCTACTCCCTAAAGACCACCTCGATTGAATCTATGCCTCTGCATGATAAGTCCTTCTATTGTCTTCTGATCATCCAAATGGCGGGTCAGACAGTCACGAGCCATGTGCCCCTGACCGCCGCATGTGAAACACTACATGTTACTCATATGAATAGCTCTGTCTCGTGTGCCACACACAACCGAACCCAAGTCCTAAGATCATCCACCTGTAGGTCTGTTCTTCTTGGATCTCTGCGACATCTGTCTACTACCAGCTGTAGAATAATCTGCTACATGTTTCCTGGTGGCGGGTCTCTATCCTGGTGACAGCTCACAAGGAAACTCTCCACTTAGAGGGCTTACTCCGACACCCATGCCTGCATAGGGATGCTAAGGGAGATCATTAAAGCCATGATCTCTCGCTCGAGCCCCTAATCGAAGGTCCAGGCCCTGAATAATGGGTCTCTTACCATATCTGTGGAGTAGCGCGAGAGTTCGGTGAACCTTGTTGAGTACTGTGCCACCATCATGCTGCCCTACTACATATGAAGTAGCTCCGGAATCCGTACTGCACGTATGGTGGCTGGGAAAAACTCTGCCCAAAACAGACTCTCGAAGTCTGCCCAGAGGAGTGTCTCTTCATCTTTCACCTAAAGCATCAGGCTGCACCATCTTCCTACTGTTTCCCGAAGAAGACTCGTGACAAGGATCACCATAAGGTCGGCTAGTGTCCCTACGAGTCGAAAAAATATCTCCATAGCCTTCAGCAAATCCTCATCCTCCTGTGAGTCCATCTCTCCCCTGAACCTGGGTGGCCTATGGCAGTATAACTCATGAAACACACTCAATCTGCGTGCATTGTCTACTATTGGGGCTAGTGGCATCGGTGGCCCAATGGGTAGTGGTACCACTAGTGCCTCCGCTGTGATATGCACCTACACCGAGGCCTCATCGCTTGGTGGGATGCCATCTCATACAAAGCCTTGAACCCTGAATGGCTATCTGCATGGGGCCATTTTGAAAAGAAACAGGTGCTCCACGATCAATAAGTTATACCTAGTGAGCTCACTCAAAGAGATCATAAAGAAAACTCTTGAAACACACATGCAATCTGTGTTTTCAGGAACTGAGTTAGAGATCAGAAGTCAGGGTCCTGGTGTATGGATACGTCGGCTGCTGCACCAACACTGGACTCCCGAAATTGAAAAACCACACTTAGTACCCTTAACACTATTTCTTCACAGAAAATATTAGAGTCCTATGTTATGTGGTAGAACCGACTCCTCTGATACCAATTTGTCATGACCCATCCCCCAGGGCTCGTGCCGTGATTACCCCAAGCCTGCCTTCCATAGGGCAGGGGCTGGCGACTAGCACCAAAGGCGTAAATACCTTAAACTGGGAAGGCATTTCCTTTATATCCTAAAAACGCACACAAAAAAGTAAAATCTAGAAGCAAAACACAAAGTAAAACTATATAAAAAATAGTGGTGAAAAGTAAAAGGGGTCGGAAGTACAACCCCAAATGTAAACTACAAGAAACTGAAAGTAAAAGTACTCGAAAAAAGGGAAAACAACTCCTAGATCGTCCATTGGGAAATCCTACATGAAGGGTAGGTACAAATAGACTCTAAAGCACTCCACATCCATCTGTCACCTCCGTGTACCGTCACACCATGTGGTCCAGCTCTGGGTACCATCAAGTCCTAGTACACTCAGCTTTGGTCAGCGCAGTCCCTCATCTGCATCCAACACTACGAGGTGTGGGAATAGCCCGTGCATGGGTGAGTATGACGATACTCAGTAGAGACCCCAAGACCCTCAAGTTATCTAAAAATCCAACAAGGATAAACCACAAAGTAAGAAATCAAAAGATAACCCCTCTTAGGTATATGCCCATACATATACCTAAGTTATCAAGTAATCCATCTCAATCATGAGGAAAACACAAAGGTTAATGACTCAGCTCACACAGGTATACAACTTTTGTAGAGAGTTAGAGATGATTAGATGTATCCAGTAATCAACTATTCTGTCGAACCCAAGTAGGATCTAGGAATAGAATTCAGAGCTATCGAACCCACACATGATCCAAGAATAGTCGTCAGAGATATCAAACCCACACAGGATCCAGGAACAGTAAACAGAGCTGTCGAACCCACATAGGATCCAAGAACATTCGTCAGAGCTATCGAACCCACACAGAATCCAAGAACAGTAGTCAGAACACATCCAAACTTAGGGTTTCGGCACAAAGCACACTTGATTCCAGGAGGGTCCTATCTTCAAGCCATGTGTCGATACATAAAATACCAGGAAGTAGCATGAAGAAGTATCCCAATGGTCCTCCATGTCATAGGGGTCTCAACGCAATAGACGACACGTCAATTGGACGCCTAGTCTGTGAGTTATTAGCCTTTTAGTCCTGGGGGCCCGGTTGGATTCGTGCACGATCCAACCTGACCGTAACTCAACTATACCCCGAACTCTAGTGGGGTATACTCAAAGTGACCATCACGCTCTAAGATTACCAGTGCCACTGATAGTTTATCAAACATATGACTGGTGCCAAAGATATGGCCAAAAGAAAGTAAAGGATCACAGTGGTCCTGGGTTCGATCCGACCCGATCGGACCAACCTCGCCCGACTTAGTCTGGACAGACCTGTTGGCTTTGGCCCAGCCCGTTGGGCCCGACCCACTTGGCCTCGAAGGCTACGAGTAGCGCAGGGGCGGGGACCAGTGATGAGGGTATGGACCGGCCACGGGTCGGTGTAAGGGTAGTTCAGCCCAGAGGTGCTCCGAGGGCACGGAAGGCCGGCTCGGCCAGTCAAGGATGGGGCACGGCTCAGCCCGGGTGGCCGATACCGATTCGTCCAACACCGAGAGGGGCACAGCTCAGGTGGCTCGACCTGCATGGCCGAGGCCGGTTCGACCACCACCGCGAGGGGCACAGCTCGAGCAGCTCAGCCCAGATGGCTGAGGCCGGTTCATCCAGCGGCGGCACGGGGTGCGCATGCCAACGTGGTTTGGCCGGGTGCACAATAGGTGGCCGGGCAGGCCAACAAGAAGGTCGGCTGGGCGCGGGCAGGCCGGCTAGGCGCGGGCAGGCTGGCGTGGTGCGGGCCGGCTTGGTGAGCTGCATGGGTAGGCTGGCAAGGGGGGCGGTGGGGGATCGACCAGGCCTGGTTTGTCCAGTGGCAGTGCGGGACATCGTGGGGACGGTGCGGGTCACGGAGGCCATGGGTAGTGTGACCCTTGTCTTTTCCGCCTTCTTCGCCTCGTCCGTTTGTTGCCATGCTGAAGGAAATCATAAAAGAGATCGACGGGGGGTGTTGGGCCATGTTAGTTTGGCATGCACCCTCCGTGTTTAGGGTGATAGAAATCAGTGCTTTAGAATGAACCACGACAATACACCCACAAAAAGAAAGCATCACCATTTTTCCTTTTGAATAAAGGAAGAACATGGATCTTTAAATGAAATTAAACCCATACATTTTGTTCGTTTCTTGACGATGAAGTCACGGGAAAAATACAATGTTGTTTTCATTCGTCTCTTTCGCCGCACACTTCCAATCTTGAGCTTGTACATCAGTTGTGGAGGACGTTCCACATCAGTAGGAGTCCGGGGAAGAAGATCGAAGGAGATCGTTTCCGGCGTTCTTCATTCTTCGTTGGGAGATGAGATTCTTCGTTGCAGAACTCTATTTCTCCCAAGCTCTCCTCTCCTTAAAATTCCACCCAAAAGACAAATTCCAACCAAAATAATAGATTGTTTTTATCTATTATTTAATTGTTGGAACAAAATTAAAATGGGTTAATTAATTAGGCTAGCTCCAATTAATTAATTCAAGAGGTTGGAACAAAATTAATGATGAGGATTTGGAACCATAAATGCTTGTGTGTTGGATCCATTAAGGTTGAGGGGTGGTGGCACCATTTATTTGGGAGCTCAAGAGGTTTCTCCCCACTTAATGAGGAGTTCAAGTGGTTTTAACCATGGGTGGTCTCCACCATATTAAACATTAAGAGGAGGTTAGGTTTGGGTGGGCCCCACCATGATAACCTCTCATGGGAGGTTAAGGTGTGGTGGTCCCCACCTCTAACTTCCACATGGTGGCTTCAACCAACCAAATAAAAATAAAGCTACAACTTTATTTTTATTTAATTATTTCATTAAAAACCCAAAAGCCATCTTTTATTTCCGACCATCTGTCATCGAGGTGAAGGTCTCCTTAAGCGAATACCAGTGCTGCGAGTTCAAAGATGCCCTTGGATTTCAATTCTATGCACCAGTTCAAATGTTATAAAAAACTACCCATACGTTTACTGAATGTACCCGAACAAAACTTCAGAAATATATTCCGAGCACACCGGGCCTCGGAATCATGCACATAAATTTTCACACTCGTAAAATTCCAAAGTTTTTTTTAAAAAATCCATGGAAATTCTAGGTCTTTACATTCTTAAATAACATTGTTACTAAAAACATAAAAAAGACTAAAGGGTTTTATTATTAAAATATCCTCATTAGTGATACACTAACATCACATAAAAACTCCCGAGGGATGTCTAATACTTTGAACTTACGGTAAAACTAAATCTTATAAAACCATGATGGAATCCATAACTCTTAAGTTAATATTATGTGGAGACATATATGATTCCAAAAATAACATAATCATCAGATGTTTTAAGATACCATTGGGAAAATTATTCTTAAACATAATTACTGAATCAGAATAAAAAAATACTTCAATACTTCCACTTTAATGATTTACATAAAATATGTTATTCCTTGGTTTAGATGTTAATTCTTGGGTCAGGGAATTGATTTGAATAATTCCCATGTTTCCCACATACAATACATTGTAATCCTTAACAATTTATCATTGTTTGATATTCTTTTCCACACAAATAAAATCTTCCCCTTCATTTGAGATGCTTTTATGGGTTCTTCTTCCAACCATATTGACATTTTGAAAGTCTAATATTCGTTCCTTGATGTTCATCCCCACATTAAATTTCATAAAATCCCATCTTCCTCTTATTTGATTCGTTAGGAATCTCACTGAAGTTTATGTTATTAATCATATAACATGATAGATGATTAGGAATAATTGAATTATCTTCCTCTATAGTCATCATCTAATTTGTTTTCTCATAATCTGAGAATCTTCCATAAGATTCCATGTTAACATGATTCATTCTTGTTCCATCCATTGACTAAACCCAAATCATAAGGTGAGTGAGACTAATAATTATGGGTAACCACATAATCATGAAAAAAATACTTATAGGATGTCTAAATCACGAAACCTTCCTTAATTTATAAAACCTTAAGTTCATCCGATTCCATTAGTTGTAATTATATATTGAAATCCTTCATGATGTTTCATAAAGAGTTTGTGAATTTGAAAAGCATATCCCTTGAGAGTGTCAAACTAGGTGTGCAGTAAGACATATTGTTTAGCACCAGTTCCTAATTGAGTCTATCTCAATACAATGTTTTTGTGGATGTTTCCAGTATATACATCTGTTCTATAGTCACATCCACTTATATTATATGAAAATTGATATATTTATAGGAAAATAATATCTCTATCCTTTACCAAAATTTAAGAGAAGTTTCTAATCTTTGACTCATCCTAAGACTTATCCTTAGAGACACCCCTTGACATGTCATTAAAAATATCCCTAGGGGTGTCACTAAAGATTTATCATCTTAGTTGACCATGGCTAGATAAACCTTCACTTTGATATAAAATATATCTACCCAGGTTTAACATACATGTATGTTTCATCTTTTTAGATGAATAATCATTTAATTACATAAATGCATGCCTGAGGACCATAATAGTTTAGTGACTTTGGAAATATAGAAATAAAATCTTCTAACATGGTGAAAGATCTTCAACATCTCCATTAAATATCAACCCCTTTAGTACTATTACTTAAGGATTTTCTTCATAACTTGAGGAAAGGAAACATAATAAAGGGTGAGATCAGATACTCAGTAAGGGTAAATTTAAGAGATATCAATATATGATCTTATGAAAACATAAGATAAGAATAAGGGTATGTGATTATGAACACAACATTCAAGGTTAATAACCAACCAATCATAAATTATAAACATGAGGAACAACATTATTTATAGTAGTTCATAAGACATGAATTGTAGGGGAATCAAAGAACATGAGCCATGATATCCTAACATTGGCATAAGATGTAGATTTATGGAATACTCATCAACTTATAACATCATGATGATGTGTAAATATAAATAGGTTCACTCATTAAGTTAAATACATGAAATTATGCCCTCACATAAACTTTGGAACAAGTAACAATTTACGCACATAGAATTGTGAGAAAGTAATAAGGTTCACACATAATATCATAGTACTCAAGGTCCACTATAAAGATAATAAACATAGTGGACCAGGATACACCTGTTTCCCATTTTGGATTAGGACACACCTGTTTTTCTCATTGTGGATTAGGACACACCAATTTCCCATTATGGATTATGCTCATTGACTTGTTTCCCAACATCATTTCATGAGATATAAATCTTTACTCAGTTCATTTTATGGAGATATAGGTTCCATATGTCACATAATGGAATCATTCATATGTGTTCCACAAGATAATAAAACATTCATAATATCAAAACCCATAAAAAAGAGATGAGTTTCATAATTATCATATCCCAACACATCAAATGAAATGGGCATCATATTTTTTATATATCAAATCATAATATTTGGAAAATAGACATGTTTTATAATCATTTCATCATATAATAACTCGTGAAAAGAAATAGGTTTCATAGGCGTTTTGTTTTGGAATAACCTATGGAAGAGAAATGGGTTTCATAAACATCTCTTTATCATAAAAACCATTAAAATAAATAATAATAATGGTTTAATTATATAATATCCTCATAAAATCATAATCTATATCAAAGGATGTCATCTTAAGTGGAAACGGATTTTAAAATATCACTTGGAGTATTTATTAAAGAAAACAACCTTTCTTTGAAAATATTTTTTAAGACATAAAAAACTTTAAAAATAATTTTATTTAAAACCACTTTTATATATTATGAAGTAATATTTACAAATTATTTTAAACATTTCCTTATAAAAATACCACTTCCTCTTTTAAAAACACTTTTTAAAACAAAGAACATTTTGAAAACCTTTTTATATGAAAATAATCTTGAAAATATATAAAGGAATCTTTAAAACCATTTTGAAAACTTTTTAAATCATAAAAATAATTTTAAAATAATTTTAATTGAAAATTATATTAAAATGAAATTTAAAAAAAATTGAAAATATTTATAGAAAACATGATTTTTTAACAAAGAAAATTTAAAACTTAAGAGGGAAATAAGGTCGGATTTTCTTAAAATCATTCTCTTAATTATATTAGGCAAATAATAGTGTAAAAATGGTACCATTTCATGAAGATATCATGAATATCCATTGTATAAGAAAATTAATGAGAATTACTTAGAGATGGATCTTAAGATTTCATCAATGGAATCCTAATTATAAAGAATCCTGATAAATGATGAGATTGCAATAATAAATTCTTCCGACTTTGGTAACTTTTAATTAACATCCCAATGAAATAATAAAATTAAATAAAGATTAAAATATAATTAAAATAAGTATATTCATGATATAACATGTCAAAGGGGGAATATATAAACCTTATTAAATAATATAGGTGCATAAGATAACGTGTATCTCAAAGAAGTGAAACTGATACAAAGTTCCATTACTGCTTTGGTAACTTTGAAACCGTAACATCATAAAAGGGAGATCCTAAAATGGATGTGTAAATACAAAAAGTTTTAGGTATAATAATAATAAATTACATTCATTGGAATTTTATGCACCATATAGAATAAAGATGAGGTGAATATATCATGTGTATCAAAAAGGTAAAAAGTTAAACATAAATCCTTTACTACTTGAGTAACTTTTGAATCATGAGATCCATGAAATAATTTCATTAATTTAAACTTTCAATATCATTAAATAAATTAAAATTATGAAATTACATGTCATAGGGTAGTATATACACCACCCAAAATAAATAACTGGGGAATATGACATAAGTCCCATAGAAATAGAAGTGAGATAAAAAATCCCCTTACCTTATGTATTGTATTCCTACGTAAATTTTCAAACACGATTTATATTAAATAAAAGTTTAGTATACATATAATATAGAACAATATTCATATATATAATTTAATTACTCGCTAATTTATATTGGATTTATTATACAAAGAGTCATTACTTGGCCTTAAACGACATCTCCAAGACAATAAATGCTAGAAATAAATATTGAAGGGTTTAAAATACATATGGGTGACTATTTAACCTTTATGAAATATACCAATAAACCATAAACCATAAACAAAACACTCAATAAATGATTATTGAACAAAATAAATAAAAATCAACAACTTCATGTATCTCAAGACCCCATCAAAGTGTGTAATAGTGGAAGATGAAACTAGTAACAAAGTAAAAAATAGATAAAAAACTCAAGACTACATGCTCTATAGGCTCCAACCTTCACAATCACAGAACAACCTAAGAATCATGTGGTAGTGCTAAAAATGTGTTAAATGGTACCTTTTTCCCCTTTCCCGAAGGATATCATCTACAAAAGCACCAAAGTGCCAATGGAGGGTGAGTATGCGACTCAATAGGTTTTCCCCAATGACTTCCCTACTCATTACACTACGATATAATGGTTAGCATAATATATAAAATAGTTTATATAAAAAATTTTCTCAAAACAGTTTATAACTAAGTATACAAAAGTTCCAAAAACCTTTTACAACAAAACAAAAACTAACAAAATGAATCCCATTTCCAGAAATTTCATTTTTCTAGAAAGAAAAATAACCAATTATTATTATCATTTGGAATACCCATTATATAGTTCACAACACACCCACACATGCATGCTTCATTTGAAAGTTCCATACTCATGAGCGGTTCCTGTCCAATTAACTTCTAACCCAATGAAACATGCCCCCGATCCAGGGTCACTTCCCTTATACCCTAATGGTGATCATCCCTTATTAAGGGACAATTAATCATGAACTCACACTAATACCATTTATGACAAATATTTTCACTATTAAAATTTACCACCAAAATAAAACTGAACTTTTATTAAAAACAAAGAGTAACCAATTTCAAAGAAACATTTCACATCAATAAAACATTCAATTTTATTAAAAATATCCAATCCAATTCATGTGAAAACAATCCAAAAAAATCCCCATTTTAAAATCCATATTTTAAAACCAAGAACAAAATCACTTTCCTCAAACACCCAATTTTTTAGATATCACAATCTATCACTCAAGAAGGTTTCAAACAAGTGTTCAATCAACTAATTCACAATAAATTAAAAAAACTCATTCAATTTGAAAAAATTCCAATCTATTAAGATTAGTAAAGAGTGAAGTGAACTACCTCTAATGTTTTGAAAAAAACCACAATGAACGAAGAACACACAAGACAACCAGGTCGATTCTCCAAGAACCCACCTTAAATATCTTTTCCTAGAAAGAACAAGACCAAATCTCATCACATTTAGCATCAAATAACCTAGATCTACCCCAAATGGGTGTAGATCTAGGAAATAAAGAGAATATGATAAGTATATCTAATTAAATCTAAGAAACCGATTAAGAACGATCACATGCCTCAAGAATCCAACTTCGATTCACCAAGGGAAGCCTTCAGATCGACTCCAAAACACTTAGAAGAGGTTATACTACCTTAAATAGAGAGGAATATTCAATTAGGATCATTTTGGGGAATAAACTAGGGAGTAATGGCAAAAAAGAGTGAGATCTAATTTTTGAGGACCACATTCGGACTATGTGCACGGTTTGACCGCACGGTTAGGGAAACCATGCACTAACTATGCAGTGGCCACTGATAGTACAACTTCCCTGTGCATGATCTCAAAAACTATGGTCCAACCAAGTGGGATCTACTAACTCAAGATAACCACTATGCATGGTTTGATCACATAGTTAGGAAAACCATGTGCCGCCCGTGTGACCTTCACCTAGCCCCAAACAAACTTCCAAAGTTCGCCCAACTCTCCCAACCTCCTACCTTATAATTTATAACCATAAAAGTTTCAAGTAAGGGTTACATACTAGAAACTGAGGGTACTACATATAATAACATATTTTTTTGATCTTTTTATTACCCATTTATTAACAATACCATATTAAAGTCATGTTTCGAGTAATAATCACTTTTTTTTCATATAAGTTTTGATTTGATATTTTTTCGTCTTAATTTGACCACGATTTCATCATTAAAAGAGTATAAAACATGATATAAATATCATATATATTCATTATATATATATTTATAATATTATATAAATTATAGAGACAGGAAGTGGAATACACTATTCATGGAGATGGTAGGTCGTACGTACACGTGAACGTTATTTACATTATCTTATCTTATTGAAATAAGGACGAGAAAATGATATATATATATATATATATTACCACTAAAGTGTAATTTTTATGTTATATATTTCACATATTTATATTAAATCCATCCTTAATACATTCAATGTAATGCATGATTGAATCACATCATTTCATGAGGCAGTAGTCTACCTTACATATGAACAATATTATTATTTTCCCAAAAATAAAATTATGTAGGTTTTTATTATATTAAAATTAAAGAATCATAATAAAATCATAAAATACTAAATATCATATATAAACTATAAATTTATCCTTATTACCAACCTGGAATGGTGGCAATGGAAGAACGAATGACATTAGTTTGTGAGGTGGTTATACTCCATGCACACAAATAATTATTGTGATTCCCATATGTTATTAGTGTGTGAAGTTTTAGCTTGTACCATTAAAAAAACATCTAAGTATTTTTAAGATACTTAGCTTATTATATGATGATTAAATAAAAATAATTGAAATGGTTTGAGGGAGAAATAAAAAAATGTTTGTTGATAAACATTACCAATTATTCAGAAATCACCTTTTAGTTTTCTCCAAATAAATTCTTTGGTTGGATTAATGACTAAAGTAAGTCTTATATGTTTATAGGAGGTATGATAATAATTTAATTTTTTAGGGTTTGGATGAGACAAATATATTGAGAGGTGTGAATAAGTGGGTGTGGGGGGGGGGTGAGTGCCTTTTATAGTGGAGGTATGACATTCATGTAAATACCAAAAGGTAAACACTATTGGGTGGTATCCCTTAAATCTAATTTGAAAAATAAAGAAAATAATTATAGATAAGATGGTATATGGTATAAATATTTCCATAAAATAGGTTTTGGACAATTTTCTAGTTCATTTTCTCCATAGGTATAATGTTTATTCCCTTTGTAAAATCATTTTTCTCTTAATTGTTATGATTAATTATAATTGTTTCAGTAAACATTTTTGTAAAATATTTTTTTGAAATTATTATAAATTATAAGTTATCATTATTATAAATATGGAATAAATTTTACTAAATTAAATTCATATTAGTGTCAAAAATTAATTTAAAATTAATCCAGCAGATGGGACAAAACAATGTGTTTTTAAGGTGAAAAATGTTCAAATGATTGAATGTTTTTATACTCGATTTCAATGTAAAATTAATTAAAATAAACTAAATTGGATTAATATATTTATTATATATCTAAATATAATTTAATAAAAATTTTTAAATATGATTAAACTATATGAACAATTTGATGAAAAAGGTAGCTTTAAATAAAATTTAGTATTTTCACTATTTATAAAAATTGAATATTTTTTGAAAAATACCAAAAATTAACCGTAATATAATTTCAACCTTATAAATACAAAAATTATGTTTATTATGTTAAATATAATTTATAAAAGTTTAAAAAATTATTTTTAAAATAATTGAACTGTTGAAAGACGGTAAAATTTATTTTTAAAAAAATATAGTTTTTAAACATAAAATTAGATTTATTATTTTTTATCTTGTAGAAAACACAAAGGGTGAAAGTTAAATAATTCATTTGATATGTAATATATTAATTTAATTAAAATAATTAACTATTTTTTTAATTTATTTATTTATTTAAAACATGTTTAATAAAAATGGTTTTCTAGAAAATGATTTCCTATATTTTCAAAAGTGTTTTATTTTTATTTCTAGTTAATTGGAAATAAATGAATTATTATTATATTCATGTGTGAAACATACTATGATAATTTATTTAATCATATTAATAAACTTTATTCTGATGGCAAAGTGAAAATTATCATATTAGATAATAATATTTTTTTAATATGCCTTGATTTATTCAAACCTAGTGTTGTGTATAACTCAAGACGAAATTATTTTCATGTGTAACATAGGGATAGTGTTTCATGTAGTGAAATATTAACATGGGTTTTAAATAAATGAAATATATTAAAAAGAATAGATTAATTTAAAAAATAATATTTCACGAAGTCTCGGGGTGTTACACTACCTCATAGGTGCTATCTTGTGTTACCACATTACCAATGACCCCATATAATAAACAAAGGTGAGTGGGATCACAAACTACCTATTACAAACTATTGGATAAACTTTATCACCAGATTTGAACCAAATATCCAACCCTTAGAAATGGTCAGGACATCTACATCATCTCAACTAACCACATCACCAAACCTCTGGTGATAAATATCACCCACAATCAAACATGACACACCAAGCACATTCGAATAGAACCACAATAGTTATCACATCACAAGAATGAAATATATGACTAACATAATCATTCAAAACGAATAAAGGAACCAAAATTTACACAATAAAAACTATATAATAAACCAAACCCATATTCTTTATGCATGGGTTAACCCTTGATAATTTCCATGAATAATAGAGACTCAAAATTGTTTTGTACCTAGTTTCACTCAGACCACCTCACCCATGCTTGTTAACCACAAATCACTTAAAAAAAATTAAGCATTAGGAATATATTGGGAACTACGTACCTATAGTTATTAGGAATTCACTTTCCCAACAACTATAACCAATCCATCTCTAATAAAAATATTTCCACAAAATTTGTCAAAGGACATAGAAATCCAGATGTTTAGTCAAATAAAAATAAACAGTGTGAAATTAATAATATGGATAATTATAAACTATATTCTTCCACTACATAGATCCCCTTTAATGAAGGACAATATGATCCATTAAGAAACAAGAGCGATCTCTTAAATATTGATCAAGAATGGGAGGGAGGAGAGTTCTTAGGGCATCCCTACTTCTCTGTCCAATGTCATAAATTTCCCATTATTTTTTTATAAAATAAATTTAGATAATATAATCCTCTTTAAAAAATACCACCCATACATTATGTCACAACATGAATGTAGTTCCCATTATTTGTGCATTTATAGTGATAGTGGGGGTGTTGAATCGATGTTTCTAACTTTTATCAGATTTACCTTTCACTTTAATTATCCCCCATTAAATTAGAACCACTTTCCCAGTTAATAGTGATTGGTCTAGTGATGTTCAATCTACACTCACCTAAGAATTCAATGCATAATAAATTCAAGAATAATAGGACATGAGATATACTAGGTTTGGCCCTTGAAAGCCTACTACTTTCTATGTTCAGGGAGAGTTCTGAGATCTGAAGTAATCACTAATTCGGGAGAGTGATTACAATAGAATAGGGGTAGTGTTCATCCTTAAATACTAATGGATCCCTACACTATGTTACATATGTGTTGTTCTAGATAAGGAAATCATTATTCCTCAATTATTGTAGTTTCAAATATCTTCTTATAGTTCTTCAACCCCTTTCTGGTGTGATGGTGTTTTTTATTAGAACAACAGGTTCATCAAGAATCATAACCAGAAATAGTGAATGGGTCTTCTACCCCCAAATAATTATTAAAGACTTTCCCTCAAGGTTATACTTTCTATTATCCTGTATCATAATTATCAATGAAAATTAAATTCTAAATAGAACATACTTTTTTCTTCTTCCAAGAGTATCAACACAGTGATGGTAAAATAAAATAGTATTGGTATCACCTCTTACTAATCTCCTTATATGATATAAATATATCACATTACCCCTATAATTATACTCCTTCAACACATATGTTTACTCCTAAAGGTATTGGGTATTATTCTTCCTTGATACACAATATATTTAACATTTTCAGAATATAGTTATTGGGTTCTCATGTTCGAAACATAAAATTCTACATCATCCACATAAATATATCACAAAATAATACCATGTAAATTAGTTTCCAAATCGGAATATTTAAATCATAAATATTTTCATAAATAATGATATTTATCCTTTAAATTAATAAATTCTATTATTGATTTATCTCCTCAATAAAACAGATTTAAATTGAGGTATTGTATTACTTTAAATCTTATTAAGAGTATATTCTAATTCTACATATTATTTTTGTATCACAATATTCTTATATTTCTCTAAAAAACAAAAACATTTAATTTATTTGAAATTGTTTATATGTGCATGAAACTGAAACATGGAACATTACCTTACAAAGTTAATCTCTCCACATCTAATGTTGAATAAAGATCTATTTATATGGTCATGATATTAAATCATGAAAATAAGTTCTTGATAATTATCTAATTAAAATTATTTAGAATAAATAATTCTTGATATATCAGTAGTTTTAGACTTTGTAAATCTCAAAATTTCATGAATTCTTTGGCTCTTTCCAACTTTCGTACTCTTCCACTCTCACTCTTCAAAAACTTTCACTCTTCCAAGGTTAGTCTTCCAAACAGGGTTTACTCTTTTAAAGTTATACCAAAACTTCCAATGAACCTTTCCTAATTTTGGTACCCTTCCATTATTAGGTATAACCCTCTAAACTTACACCTTCTTTTTATTAATTTTTAGAGGCTACGCTTATATATATACCAAAGTACCTTTTTGAAACCTGTTACACTTCTACAGTATGGTATAACCTTCCAAACTTACTCTTCCATGATGGTATAATTTTGAGGATACTCTTCTCGGAATACCAAAGTATCTTCAATTTCTCCCACCATCAAGATACTTACAAAACTCTTTCAAACCAATTCTTGAAAATAGTATCAGCATCATTACATGTATTTTGCATCCCGAAAATCTCACCAATCATCATAAGTGATGCAACCTACTTGAGTCTATCCACAAAATTTATTTCAAGGGAACACATAATTTTAAAATTTATCCACTTTATTTTCCGTTTTCCAAACATAATGTGAATAACTCATCATAATTTCCATGCTTCTCATCAGCAGTACAATATTTTTCATTAAGAACAAATTAATAATCTACACAATTGTGGTTTCTTCTTTGAATCTTTCAATAAATATTTTTTCCTCAAACAGATCATATTTAGCTCCATTATCTTTATTCGTTATCTTCCAAGAATAATTTAATAATCTCATAATTTCATTAATACATATGAAAAACATATTGAAAACCTTCCTTATTGAACCTAAATACAATCCTTGGTTGGGAACTTCAATCACCCCTTTGGATTTTTTGTCAATAACACAAACATCCTCTTCTAGAAATATGTGAGATCATTTATTTTTCTCTCCCTTATTGATGATAAATACAAAGGAATTTTGGGGTCTTTAACATCATTTAAAATATTTTGAAATCAACTTCTTCTCCCTATTTAGATATGAATTACATCCTTCAACTACTATTGACAGAAGGATGTAACCACACACAGCTTAGCCCAAAGCCTTTAGTTAATCTACTCTCAGTCTATATGGGTTTACCCCATGTTGAAAACATGAGAGAATTTTCCAAGGCATCAAATCTATCTATATATTACTAAACATATAACACAATTATCAAATTCTACTAGATTGGGATCAAAAAAATTCTTCATGAAATTTTAAACTTTCACTCATCTCATTCACACACATCAGAATAATTCAAGTTCAAGGAAACTTTTCCCCTCTATTTTTCTATGAAACGCATCAACCTAGAATCCGTCATCTTGAAAATGTTAATTATAATGAAAAAGGGTACAAAATTATTGGAATACCTCAACCATTATTTTTACAGGGATTTTTATAATCCATATTATATACAGAATGATATTTTTATAACTCCACTTAATGTTTTCTCTTCCTTAAGTGATAAAATCACTAACTCTTCATAATTTAAAGTTAGTTATTTGATGAATGGTTTATTTCCATTTCTATATTCAGTGATTAAAATACTCATAATATCACCATTTTTATTAAATACTTTAATTCCCAACATGTTAGTACACAAAGATATAAACCGGAATTAGGAGTTATTATTTATGAACCTTAGTTATAGAATCATGATTGAGAATTATCAATTAACCAAGTTCATAAATTAATTTTTACCTTTTCATTGGGAGATATCCTCATTTTAGATTACCTTTGGTTTTTATTTCTTATCTTCCTTGTGAAGCATGAAATTACTCATATTTTTACCTGTCATTCTTATTAAACAATCTTGTTAAACATTACTAATAAAGATATTTTAGCTAATGGCGATTTTATTATTAAATCAGTATTTTTAAATTTTTCTCCTTGATTTGAAAATATAATGATACCATTGATTTTCTTATGAAATTTATTCTTTCACCTTCGACACATATCCTTAAGATCCCTAATTCCCTTATTCATAGACAATCACTCATTAAATATGAGTTATTCTATATATGAAGTTTTGTTTTCTTCATTCAATAATTTCTTTATCATTTTCCATTTGTTATGATATTCTAAATTGGTCTTTCCAAACAACCATAAAATCGTTCTTTATATATTAAGATTTAATTTATTTTTCAAATGGTTTCTTCACAACTTTATTATTTCTATTTTTAGAAAACACATTTTCTTCTTATTTAGGATGTCAACTACTAAAACAATCCTTTTAATCCTCTCTTGGATAGATTCTTGTGTTGAATTCATATTTCTTCATTTAATATTGATATATATAGATTTTTTAGAATAGTCCACTGTGTTTCCCACGTTGGAATAATAAATTAATTTCCTTTTTGTTGAGTCATAATTTCTTGGATTTTCATAAATCTTCTGGGTAATGTTTTACTCTGCTTTATATTTTGTTAAAATTGTTTCTTTACTTTCTTATTTATAACTGAATATAGCTCTCCACTTATAATTTTATTTTTTAATTTTGGGTTATTATTTTATTTTTTCTATCTAAATTGTGAAATATTGGTGAATGACATCACTCCTAATACATGTGACCGCCTTTGTATAAAAATTCATTTAATTTCTATAGGCACTAAAATATTTTCTTGACGAGTGGATTTATCTTTCCCTATGAATTCTATATTTGAGTAGTTTTTATTCTATTTTATTAAACTCTACTCTACATTAATTATGGCCACATACTATTTTCACAAGTTCAAATATTGTTCCAATTTTTTTCCTCATGCTTGATCCTCTAGTATCACAATTATTAGACAATAAACCCCCTTCTTTTATTTTTAGCTAAAATCTAGCAAGAAATTTATGCTTGTGAACCTTGTTGTTTTTAGGTGGTAACACCATTATTTTTGGATTCTCTTTGGTCATATTTTCTTAGATATTACAAAATCTACCGTTGATGATATTTTTGGATTTATACTATTTTTATACCTATTTTTTTATTGATTTCTAGTTTAAAGCTACATAAATAAATTAAAAAACATTAGTGAAAAAAGTTTCTCGATTATGGTTTACCTTTTTATGAGAGCATGAAGTAGATACTTCTCAAGAATATCTTAGAAATTTTTTTCACTATAATGGGCCTTTATTGGAATATTATTGCATAGAAAAACAATTTGGTATCATATTTATTCTCAAAAAGCTGTGAATTTTTCGATTGTGTTGGTTTTAGATTGCTCAAATTTATCTCAAATATTTATTTTGATCGTAAAAAAATCTAAATATTTATTCAACTTGATTCTACACACTTTTTATTTTATATTTAATAATTTTTCTGGATTCTTGTAATGATTTATCAAGATATTTTAGTCTTTTTTCTTTGACCAACAATTAAGAATATATAAATTTTTTGATTGTTTTATATAGTTTAATCAATATAAAGACCACTTATTCAATTAAAAATTTCTTTACAAATTTCTCATAACCATTAAATTATTTTTTTTAATAAAGGAAATATTCTCATTAAAAGGTAATATTAATTGTTCCTCTTATTTTATAAGGTCAGTGATAGAATTTCACTTTAGAAATCTAATTCTATGTGTATTATACATTTCTTACACTTCTCCTTTTAGTTGTGATTTTTATTCCCTAAGTACCATAAAAAAACTATGTATATATGTGACTACTTAGATTGAGAAATTGTTCACAAAATTTTCCAATTTTAGGTAAAATTATTCCATAATTTGAATAGAGTCATACTCATTATACTCTCCACAACTTGAACTAGTCCCTTAAAAGGAACACTTCCCATATATGTAATATAATATATTTTACCACTATGATCAGTTTCATGTAGTGGTTGATTCTTCTTGTCGTTAGGAAATATTATATACTTAGTTGCCTTTACTTTAATTCTATTCATTCAATTTTAGGCTAAAAACATTGATTCGCCTTTAATAAGTATGAGTTTAGATTTCTCTACCCAAGAGAACTTTTAGTATTATTTAAATCAACACTTCATGTGAGTACAAAGAAAACAACTATAAAAAAATAAGATCCATTTAGAGTAGAACTTGGTTAGATCTAAGACCAATTATACAGCCTAATGTTCAAGTAGAAGCACTGAGGGAGGTGAGTCTGTGTTCCAAAATTTTATTGAATTTAACTTTTCTATTTTGTTATCCCCTATTGTATTTGAACTTAAATCCCAATTAAGAGAGATATATCTAGTTATACTAACAAAAACCACACACAAGAATGAAATTGAAAAAAAATGAAATAATAACATAACATAATAATTTACAGGGATCAACCTTGAAATCCTACTCCTTAATAGGTTTGAATCTAGTTACAAGACCTACTATATTTAGTAATATGTGATAGTGATTATAATATAACAAGGAAAATTTTTGTCCATGAATCCTAAATGTTTTTATACACCATATTAAAAAAGTGTCATGAAATATAAGGGAAGTGTTCTTCCTTGAGTCTTATTTCATCAAATATATCTCAATAGTTCTTTATCCTTATACTTGTATGGTGTCTTTATTTACTCTAAGGAAACTAGTTATTAAATGAAAATTCCTTGAACCAATAAATATTTTTTCAACAACAAAAAATGATAAAATATATCTTCGTACATGTATTTATTGATCTTATAATCAATAATAATGATATTCATAGATGAAAATTCAAGTATAGAACATTTTCATCTTCTTATAAGAGTCTCAACATAAAGATCATAAATAACAGTAGTCCTATTATCACCTCTTCTCAATCTCTTTCTATGATATAAATAAAATTTTTGCTCCTTATTATTCTCCTCCATCAACGAATAAGTGTACTTTGAGATATATTTGTTTTTATTCTTCTAATATAAAATGTAGATCTCTTCTTTTTAGAATACAGTATCAGGATATCTAGTTATCAACATCATCTTATTTATTAATTGCATAAATTTATTCACAAAAAATATCATGAATCTTAGTTTCCAATAGGTAATTTTGAAAAATCTAATATTTTAGGTTTTAGTGATTCTTATAATTTAAACTAGTCAATATTATAATTAATTTATCATATAAATCTGACCTGTTTGAATCAATTAAAGTTATAATTTTTAATTTATTTAAGATTTGACTTCTTCTTTGAGAAAATATTTTAATATCATGGACTTATTGTTTTTTTTCATAAAATTAACACTTAAAATTCTATTTAAATTCTCAATGTGTGTATGAAATTGGAACATGGAAATCTCCCTTATAAAATGGATCTCTCATATTATCAACTTGAATCATAATCCATTTGTATGATCCTAATGTTAATTAACGAGGATTAGTTCTTAACCATCATCAAATTTTAATTTTTGAAAATAAATAATTCTGTATATCTTAGTAGTTTAAAACATAAAAATCTCAAAATTTCATAAATATTTTACTATATTAAACTTCAATACTCTTCCACACTGACTCCCCCAAACTGGTACTCTTCCAAAGTTACTCTTCTGATTTGGGGCTACTCTTATGAAGTTATATTGGCTCTTTAAAATTACCTTTCTAAAATATGATACTATTTTATGGTAATTTATAACCTCACAAAATTACTCTTCTGTGTTGTTACCATTTCGAGGTTACTCTAAAGAATTATACCAAAGTACCTTTTGTAAAATAAGGTACTCAACTATGGTAAGGCATACCCTTATGAACTTACCCTCCTCTACTGGTACCTTTTTGAGTATACTAATCGAAACATACTAATGTTCCGTCAACTTCTCCTAAAAAATAGAAAATTCAAACTCTTTCAAAAATGATATATACAACAATCTAATCTTCAATACATGTATTAAGAAGCAATATTATATTACAAAAAATCACAAGGGAGGTTTATTTCTTGATTTTTTTCATGAAAGCTTCTAAATGTAGAAACTCATATTTAGATCCATATTCTTCATTCTTTCTTTACTAATAATAATTTTTGTAGCTTTTCATTACTTCCACAATTATCCAAAACATATTGAAAACCTTCCCAGTTGGAAACTAATATAATCCATGCATGATCACTTCAATATCCCTAGTTCAAACATCTATATTCCACACTCTCATAATCGGTACATGTCTTTTGCATCAAGAACATCTCTCTAATCATCAAATTTTATATTGATTCCTTTAATATATACAAACATGTTATTCAAGTAATAAGCTCATATTTATCTCCATTCTCTTCATTAATTATTTTCTAAGAACAATTTTAGAATCTCATCTTTACTTCTGTGATTTTTCATTAAATATTGATAGATTCTCATATTAATACAAAACATAATTCATACTTGGAAACATCCGTGACCAAGTGGGTAATGACATGTACTATCAAAAGCCTAGGGAAATCACTCTTCCCTATTGTCATCATGGAAAGACTTTCTGGGATTAATTTGTAACTTAATGTTCATAGGACTTATCATCCCACTTATTAAGTGTCATGTTTGTGGTTCAACTTCCCCCCTCATGATCCAACTTTGGTTTTCATAAATTTTCACAACAACCATAGGAAAAAAAATTACACCAAAAAACCTTGGGCTATGTAAAAAACCTCTTAAAACCTTACCAAAATATATCATACAATTCCCATAAAATTTTCACCCACACATTAGGGCATGATAGATTCATATAGTTGACTATTTTTGTTTTCAACCTTGAACTCCATATATTGTTTAGGATGACTTTGAAAACCCAAACAATACCTAAGAATGATACACCCACACTTAGTCAATCCTAGATCTAACCTGAATCACTATTCAAAAAACCATGGGCTTTGCAAGATCCCTAACACATGATAACTCATCCTTGAGATATACTTGTCATACTCTAACTCAATCTAAAAACTATTGCATCATGTTATATTCATTCCTAAATACCAATACAATGTTGAGAACATATATATCATCCAAAAATATCCTAGACCACACTAGATAGAAACTCATACATGATGATTACTTCCATTGGATCTTCCCACCAAAGGATTCACCTACCCAGACACATCTCGATAAAACTTCCCAAACAAATAATAACTTTACACCCATAAAATTCCTACACACTGGTTATCCATATATAGAAAATAGTTAATACCTATTTAAACCACACATTATCATGAGACCCACATCTCATCCAACATCTTTCATGATTCCCAATTTTACCCTAAATCATATATGAAACCCACATTTATCATGAATAATAATTGATGACCAATTTCATCTCAAACTTATAGGGAAGCCACTAAAAGATTATAAAAAAATGCCTGATGGTTGTATCTTGATTTCACTAAAATTTAATATCTACCAGAAGTTCCAACTTTGTAGAAAACCAACTATCATAACTTCCCTTCAGTATTGGAGACCTAAATTCAGAATATTGCTACACCCTAATCACCTCTCTTAGTCAAAATCTAGTCACACACACAAACTCAATGTAAAGAAACATCAATATGAAAATTAATATTTGGAAAACAATCTTACATAGTTCATAATTTTCCAATACGTCCATAGAAGAAAATCTTAATATATTTTATTTATGAAGTACCAGTATATAAATTACTATAGGTAAATAGATAGTGACTATACTGAATGAATGTATAAGATTCATATGAATTAAAAATGATAGATGGACTTATCTATATTTATAGAGGTAATCAACTAGTAAATCTGGTTTCACTATCATTTGACATTTTCAGCCAACCATTCGTTAACTTCACCATTAAATCGAGGCTTCCACCGACTCAAACGACTTAGCTGGTATATTTATAAAACCACTTTATTTAAAATCATACATAGAAACATATAAATTAATATTTAAGGAAAATAATTAACATTATGGCATGAAAATATGTTCATTTCATAAAAATAAACATTCTTTTCAAAACAATTTGAGAAAGGGTGTCAAAAGTGACTAATTTATAAAACATTAAAAAATTTATTCAAAAACATAAAAAATAAGGTAAAATATAATGTAAAATAGATTTATAAAATCATTTATTTTTTTGAAAAGAACATTTTTTTTATTTTTTAGCAAACATGGATATAGAAGAGAAGGACACCCGATCTATAAGAAAATAAAATATCAATGTCAATTACAAACAACTTTCTTGATTTTTATTCAATCAATTTTTGATTAAATAGAAATTAAATATTTGAACCACAATCATAAAAAGAGGAGAGTAAAATAAATGTGGGTTAGGAAAATAATATCACACTATTTCCTCTAAAATAATATTGAACATAAAAAATCCTAAAATAAAAAATGTTGTAACATAACACCCTTTCCACCATGATAACTATTTAATAATAAGCCCCATGAAAGAATAAATTTAAATGATACTTTAAATTTTAGTAAATTAAAAGTTTTAATGATATAACATGTAAAAGTAGAAGTAGATACACCTCAAAAAATAATATACATGTATAACATATCATATGTCCTAAAGATGACAATTTGAGACTAGAAACCTTTAAAATGATCATAATGTTGAAGTGATCATTAATCCATGAATTGATTATGTTTATTGATTTTAAATACAAATAAAATAAGTGGAAATAAAAAATAATATTATAAAAAATAATTACATATATAATCTTGTAATATCAAAGACAATGAAGAAGTAATATAACCCAATTAAAAAAAATTGAGTAGTGAAACTCTTTACAACTTGGTTACTTTCAAGTCAAATACTCTTGGATAGAATAATATAAATTGAAACCTAAAAACAATTATGTATAATGGATTAATTGTATTACTTGTAAAATGGGAGGTATATGTACCACATAATAAAAACAAAGTGTTGAATATGGAATATGTTTCATAGAAGTAAAAGTGAGATGAGAAATCCCGTACTTTGAGTTCAGACATTCCATGAATGTCCATTAAATCTTTTATAATAAGCTTATATAAGTACTTTTATATATTAATAAACTGTTAAAGATTAAATAAATTATACATAAATAATTTATTTTATTTATTTTTCATGAAACATTTAAATAATAAATCAGTTATGTCCATGTTAGTTGAATTGAGGACGTTCGGTTCACTATTTCAAAATGGCCTCGGCGTGTTGACTGTGGTCAAAGTGAAAATTATTTAAATATTTAAAGAAAAATTATCATGAAATATTTTTCATATTTTTACAGAAACTTATATTCTTAAAACTTATAAAATAATATGTTTATGAAAAATGAACTACGTTACAATCATTGAGTTGGTAGACCATATGTACACATGAGTAACACTTCCATTTTTGAATGATCATTATGTAAAGTAGGTAAGTAATATTTCACCTTTACTGGATGATAATTTTATCATAAATACCTCATTTTTTCATTATATATATATATCATTAGTGTGATGTGGTTTGGAGAAAAGTATCAAATTGCTTTGTGGAGATGGTAGTCCACACGTATGCCTGAACGACATTATCATCTCTCAGTGAGTGGAAATGTAAACGTTAATGGTATATATTATCAATTAAGAATGAAAAATATGTCCTTAATATAATAATTATTTCATGTATATTAAATATATTTATTAACATTATCCTTATTATCTTCCATATAAAATAGTAGTGAAAAAATCATCACATCGCTTCACGAGGCGGTAGTCCACCGTTCACACGAGCGAAATTATCATATCCACCAAAAAATGTAAAATAAGAAGTTAAATGTGATATAATAAATAGATAAGTATAATTATATTATAAATATCATATATATATAATTTAATTCCATTATTACAATAATATCTATGATGGGATGATGATAAATGAATGACATCAGTTGGCTAGGCAGTTGTCTTCTATACACACAAATAATGATTTCATATCACATTTTATAGAAGAGGAAATAGATTTTGGATATTACATTAACATAATATATATATGTATATGTTAGATACTAGACTTATTACATAATTGTAATTGAATATTATTTTAATGATTTGGAATAAGGGAAAGAATAAAGACACTCGGTTAAGCACAATACTTCTTCTTCGGGAAATATCCATAGGTAAGCACAAAAAGGATTATTAAGATTGTTTTATGACTAAAATAAGGGATCTAAGTCATGGGTAGGTAATTTAGAAAGATAATTTGGTAGTTATATATGGATCCAATGGTCTTTTAAGGTGTTAATCATTGAGAAGAGTGGGTGACCTTGTATAAATGAGGTGAGTGACATGCTTTTAATTTCTGAAACAAAAAAGGTATACCATTTTTTTCACACAATGAAAGGATAAAAAATGAAACATTATCGAACATCATACTTAATAAGGTTTAAATATGTTCATATAATAGTTTTTATACAAGTTTTTAGGTAATTTATACACATATATATTTAGTTTAACCCCTTCGGTAAAACAGTTTTCACATTAACCTTGTTAATTAATTTTTATTATTTTATTATTAATTATGATCAAAAATTAAGTTGAACATATTATATATTATAAATTATTATGATTAAAAATATGAAATCTCTTTTACCAAATTTATGTAATATAAGAAAAAAATTAATTTAAAACTGTACTTGCAGATGAGATGAAAAAGAGGGTTTTCAAGAAGTGCATTTTTTAAAAAAATTTGATTTCTTATTAACTCTATAAATAGTAAAAATCATTATTTCAATTTAAATTATAGATATAAAATATATAAATTTAATTAAAATAATTCCCCATGAGGGTTTTTAATTATTTAAAAATGAGAAATATTATGCACCTTAAAATAATTTTTAGAAAAATCCCATTTTAAACCCAAATACAAACTTATAATAAAATAAAATATAAAGATGATTCAAAATAAATTATATGGGTTAACTATAACTAAGTAATAATTATTTCACTTGAAATAAAATTCAAATTTCAATGGGACTTTTAAATTAAATAATTTATTGAAAAGAAATGACTCTTTAATAAAAATGAATATTGTTCACTATTCACTAGAAAAATAATATTTTTTAAAAAATATAAAATTTAAAACCTAAGTTAATTATTATATGGTGATTTAAAATTTAATATCATTTTATATAATTTAAAATTAAAAATATATAGAAATTTATTATATCATTTTCTCACAAAAATAAATTAAAATCATTTTTGATGAAAACATAGTTTTGAAGAATAAAACTAATTCACTAAAAATTTATTTATTTTTTAATAAGAATTTATCAATAAATTCATATTGAGTAGGATATATATATTATAAATTATTTAATACTATTCATACTCTCCAATTCAATAGCTATGTTATAATAGTCATATTTAAAATAATATTATTTCATTGTTCGTTGAAGCTTGGTTTTGCATGTATTGTAAGATATCAAGCATAAAAATATTATGGTTGGATACACTGCCTGTTATATAAGAGATTATATTTATTAAAAATTAATTATATATTATTTCCTTAAGTAGTAACATTCTCATCCAGTTTTTTAATTTCATATTGTATTCTCTATCAAACGTAGTTTTCCTCATTAAAAATATAGAGGTGTTACATTCTCCCCATATTATAAATTGAATCTTTACAATTTTAAATTTATATTTTCAATAAAAGGTTGCACATTTTAAAATACCTTTATTAAAAACCCACATTGTAAAAATGGTTAATAAAACATCCCCTTTATAGGAGACAAAATGTAAGTATGAAAGTCATTTGGAATAACACATACTAGGTTTCAAAATAGGAGAACATTGGGGGGAAGAAAATATTTAGACATGGAAATAATGTTTAATATCCAAATATTATTGGAGACTTGTAGAGATCATTGATCACAATAAATTTAATAATAAAGATAAATTAAATATCTACAAAACCATAAAATATAGAGGTTTGAAAAAGGCCTTTGATTACTTCAGAAATGATGGAAATATGAAACTATTTTTTTTCGATATCCTTTTTCAAGAGTTGAAGAATTTAATTACCATAAAAATGAATAAGATAAAAAAATAAACATAATTTATGAGATTAATTTAATAATTTAATCAATTTCCACAAAAATCTCATATTTTTATCTGAACTATGAGTATTAAAGATTAATTTTTCATGATTGAAGCACTAAAATCAACTTTTAATGGATCACATTATACCTAAAAGGATGCCCAAATATTTATCTAGTATTTAGAAATTAACCCAAAAAAATGGTTTGAAAAAGGTAAGGTAATAGATTAATGAATAAACCATCATATGATTAAGTAATACATTAATCTGAACAATAATACCCAAAGTTCAACATAAATCATCCCATTAATGAATGACCCTATATCCTAAATAATCTCAAGAGGGGTATCTTAGAATTTGAAGATATGATCAAAATTAATATTATAGACCCATGATGGTGTATATAAATCTTCAGATAACCTCACTTGAAAACATCATAATCTCCAGAGTTATATAAACCCTACTCTAATACCAACTATAATAGCCCTAAACCTGTACTCTCAAATCTGATGCTAAAACCATAAAAATTATATTTATGGCTCGATACCAATAATTGTGACTCAATGTTTTCCATCCAAATACTACAACATCAAAATGAAATATTGGGTAACTTATAGAACACATGTCCATTTAGGTTTAGAGTTTTTTATATTTTTTTATAAAATCTTTACAACTTGGACTAATAAATAACTCGTTCATAAATATGTACATCATATTCCACTATACCATGTTTTTAATATTCATTATTAAGTCTTCACTGTCTCCCATAATATTTATCATGTTAAAAACCATTATTGACACAAATAATTTAAATATAATTATTTATATTCTAGGGGAAAAGAAACATAATAAGGGAGATCTCAAATGATCAATATGTGTAAACATAATCACTAAAAACTGGATTCTACCAGTGATTATTAGAAGAGAATAAGAGTATGATGAAATAATAAGAGTGTATAAATATATCATAAGAATATTCGTACCCATAAATACATATACCATCAAAAATGAAAAGTTGGAATTAATCTTTCACAAAGTCAAGAGTAATAACAATCAATAATTATGATCCTTATGATATCAATATTGATCAAAGGAAACATTTATAACACATAAAAAGCATAATAAAAGTGTGTCAGTCTCTTAGAAAATAATATTCATAATCCTTTTAAAATAATGTTATAAATAATTGATGACTAGTTAAATATATAGGAGAAACCCACAAGTTACTCCTTTATTTTCTTAAGAGACAAGTAATGTTACCCAATGCATTGGAGCACTATTTGGGTAACCCCATCATATAAGCTATATTAGGCTCACCCACTGCTATCTGGGTGAACCCATCATATAACCTATATCTCGCTCACCAGGTGCTATCTAGGAACACACATGATCATTAATAATGTCCAAGTGACATTCATGAATATAAAATTTATAATATTTTACCTTTTTATATAACAATAATCATTGATCTATCGTTACTTGATTCACCTGTGGAAGAGAAATAGGTTCCATGAAAATCTCATTTAAACATGATTAACACATGGAAATAAAATTAGTTCCTTGATAATCTATTTGAAACATGATAACCTAGGGAAAAGAAATGGGTTCCATTACAGTATCTTTGAAACATGATAAACCTATGGGAAAGAAATGGGTTTCATAACAATATCTTTGAAGCATTATTAACCCATGGAAAAGAAATAGTTTCAATAACAATGTATTTGAAAAAAATACTATTTCATACAGAGAAAGAATGATGATGTTATCATTTCAAAATATCCCTATTGAATTATAATTAATAATAAGGGTTGTTATTTTTAATTAATGGTAATACAGTTAAAATATCATTAAAAATATTTTTGAGTAAAATAACCTATTCATTTTGAAAACCACTTTTAATAATTTAAAATACATGAAAATATTGTGAAAATAATTTTATTTTAAAATAACCATAGTAACATATACATGAAACTTTATTGAAAATAATGGACCTGATGGTGGGAAAATCCATTCATGTCATAAATGTTAAAAATAAACATTATTTTCATTTTTTTTGAAAAATGGAGTCAAATGTTACCCATTTAGAAAATCATAATAAATTTAGTTTTAAAACCTTTTAAATAAAAGTAAAATATTATGTAAAATTGATTTAGGAAATAATTTATTTTTTATAAAATAAAATTTTAAATAAATATTAAAAACCCGGATATTAAAGAGAAATATACCCAATTTAATATAAAATAATATATTTTTTATCAATTACAAATGACTTTCTTGATGTTTCTTCGATCATTAAGGGAGTAAATAGAAATTAAACATGTGAAACATATAATGCACCATAATTATATTGTATGTGTCCTATTAAATAATTTTAATTCATTTGATAGCTTACATTGCACAAAAAATTATTTCATTTCATATAAATAATATAAATTCATATAGGTAACACAAAACAATCCTTATAAATGATGAATGAATGAAGTAAGTGGTATTTCTATAAGTTAAGGAACCTATACCAATGAAATAGTAAATTGACCTTAGGAATAGTAATATAAACCTTATGAATATTAAATATGACAAATTAATAGTAACCTCACACATGATTGTATAAATAAAATTTAGGAATCTTATAAATGAAATTATGATATAATTATATCATAGTATAAGTAAATTAATATTTTAGAAATTATTAATTAAGTGTTGGTATTTTTGTAAGTCATAGATATTTAGTAAAAATGTTACAATTAATAAAATGATTTAAAAGAAAATTTATTTTCATAAAATTTATTTATAAATTTATATATTTTGTCATATGATTTTAGGATAATTTTGTGTGGCCTTAGTTAGTTTTTTAGAGTGTTATAAATTGAGATATAAATTTTAAATATATATTTTTCAAGTAAATGGTGATTTTAATTAAAAATTAAATTTGAAATTATATAAAATTGTTTTCATAAATTGGAGTTTATTTTTGTATTCTACACATTGAACAAATTGTTAGGTTTAATTTTTGGGATTTTTCTAAAATACTTGAATTTTTGGCGAATAGTAAAATATGATAATTTATGATAAATGCAAAATAGTTGATTGATTGAGTCATATATGATCTATGGATTGTGTAATACCATAATAATTAACTATAAGTAATTATTTTAACTTATTTGGTGATAATTCTAAAACTATTCATATCCATGATCCAAAATAATAAACAAATGAATAAAATATTAAAAAACACCCCTCTCCTCCACTATAAATATCACCTCTCACCACCACTTATCCTCATACCACTAAGCCTTGAATATTGTCTAAATTATTCCCAAATAATCTTTCCAAGTCCCTCCCTCATTACCAAGAGCTCTTGGTCTCAAAAAAATTCTAAACCATAGTCCCTTAAATTGGTACTCAAAGCGAAGTATTCAAGAGGTAAATCCTCTTTCTTTTTCTTTTCATTTCCTTTCAATTTCTATTTTCATTTATTATACTCCACTAAAATCCTATATAAAAATGAGAATGATAACTCCAATATCATATATATACTACAATTATATCATTTTAGTGGAATATCATTCATCAAACTCCTTTCTCTCTCTGTCTTTGTTTTCAAAAAAAAGGAATCATTGTTCGTGAGGTGCCAATTTACAACATTCATGGACGATGTGTTTTTATTCATCAAATATTACATCAAGGATGGGAAAGAAACCATTTTTATGCTTGAAAAATATTATAATATATATATTAAATCCTATTTAATATTTTGGAATCATTATATACTTATTATTAATTAATTAATCAAAACTAGTCCATGATGATCATAAAAACGCCAAAAATAATCCAAGAAATTATCATTAAAACTTTATCTAATGATTCATCCTCAATCATTTTAAACAAATAACATATATAACCATTTACACATCTGTATGTTAATTAATAACATATAATTCCAATTCTATAGAATTTTATCCATTTTACTTGAACTTTATTACTTTTAAATATGTGAGAAGATCATTAAACCAAGGAAACAGATGCTCCCAAACCCCCATTTGTTTCCTTTGGGTAACAATTAATCTTAATTTTTACACCCACCATTCCACAAAAAATCATTAAATGGATTAATTAGTCAGTAATTTAACTATATATTAATTATTTTAACCTACTATAAGTGTCATACTAATATATATATATATATATATAATTTTAAAACATCTTCTTCCTACTCTCTCATCAATGTCCTATCAAAGGTCAATCAACCACCTATGGAGACATTTCTACATCAACACATAAAACTTTACACAAGGATGGATGTTATAAACTATATATAATATATAAAAATATAATTATATGTATAATATACTTCTATAATTAATTATATTGACATATAATTTACATTTAGATAAAGCGGAAAAAAGTGTTGAAAACTGGAAACTTTTAAGTAAAACATGATATAAAACGCTTCAATTTTCATAGAAATAAATTAAGAAATATAATACAATGATTATAATTTATAAAAACTTATAAAAATTACTATAATAAAATTCTATATTAGTCTTTTAATAAATATATTTTTGTTGTTTAAGAGGCATAAATACGATAAAATTAAGCGAGAATTAATATAAGGGATTTTGTCTCAATTTATATTTCATTAAGAATTACTTGGTATTGTGCACCTAATAATTTTTATGTGGAGTATCTACTACCCAAATTTAGATAATTATTTAGTCTACATTATATTTCTATTAAATATCCATATTCTTTTGCGATGGATATGATTATTGTCTTAGTTGTATACCATTTTACATCCATTATTTATTTTGAATATTGTTTTAACTGGGAAAATATTGATGAGTCTATATCCTATACTCAATGAGGATATTTACGAGACATATTGTTCTCAAATTAAATCTTTGTAAGAAAAATAATTTGTTATTTCAGTAAAAGGAAAGGCCTACTATAGCCCCTCGATGTATCGATAAGGCCTGTGAGACAAAATAGTTGGCGTCAAACCCTTCGTGTTTTTTTTCAAAATAGAATTATACGAGCTTCTACACATATACTTAAACCATATTGGAGATATAATGGTTTATTTTCTAGATACATGACATCCACTAAATAATCATTTTCTTTATTCAGTACTCATTTATTACTTTCCATGATATATTCACTATGACAAAATCTATGGATACATTTTCTTTTCTAGATATTGATGGTATGGTTTTTCAAATTATTTACCTTTAAATAATGTATACACCTTATTTAATTTACTTTACTTATTATTTCTTCATATAACCCTTACTGAGTGTTTCATCTCACCCTTATTATGTTTTCTTTCCCCAAGTTATGAAGAAGAAAACTTTGGATAAGCTTTCATGGATGCAATTTATTTCATTTTGTTATGTGTCATGTAGTATTTTCTATATTTACTAATGTACTATGAATATAATTTATGTATTATGGTCTTCTAAAACTGCTAAATTGATATTTCATTCCAAATTTAATTCCCTATAATCATGATAATTTAGTAAAATAATGCATAGGATCCGATTTGTGGGGTCTGGGTGTTATAGTTGGTATTAATGGAAGTTTAAAAGAAACCCTGGAAACTAGATTTAGGAAACATGGTTTAGGAAAAAAGACACTAAGATAAAATTTGAGGATAATAATAGAATAAAATCTTGGAATTTTTTTAATGTAGAGATTATATGTGTCTTCCTTTCATTACATCTCTGTCCAGATACTACAAGTGGATGTTGTTTTTGGCACAAATGTACCTAGGAGTAACAACTCTAACAAGGTGTTCTAGGACTAAATCAGGGTAACCTAGTACACAACAACAAGCCTTACCATGCACCTAGTTTGAAACTCTTGGAAGATATGCTTAGGATAGTTCATATTTTCTTTATAAACCAGCACGAATGATTTAAAATTAAATATATCCTCAAGGAAACCATGTTAACAATTATGAGATTAGCTATGAAAAAAATTTCAATTTATGTTAAGTATTTTTATTGTTGAGAATTATGAATTATGATTCATAAACATATTTAGTGTATGAAATTTCATTGTGATGGTGCCTAATGGAAGAAAGGCAATTAATACCCACAGATAATGCAAGGTTTTCCCCACTGAGCAAGTAAACATAGTTAATATTGGAGATGAGTAGATCATGAACATATAAGGACAACTCAATCTTGTTATAATGAATAATCATACAACACCTATGATGGATCATTTAATGTGGCATAATCCCCCATATTTTAGTGGGAGTACTTATACAGTAGTAGGGGAGTAGTAGATCAAGTCCCTTGAAAAGATATTTCTAGATTTGGGATGCAATGAAAATGAAAAGGTATTATTGGAACTATATTTTCACAATAGAGATATTGATAAATGGTGGTCTTTGATCCAAAATACTAAGGTTGAAGATAAAATAGAAGACCTGTTTTGGAGAAATTTTAAGGAAACATTTTTGAAATGTACTTCCCTCATGAGCAACAAACTTAAATTACGAGAAAATTCCTTAGTGTAAAGCAAAGGGAAGAAGAGAGTGTTGCAGAGTATGAGGCTACCTTCACAAGACTAGCTAGGTAGTTAATATATTATATACATGATTCAAAATTCAATATTGGTCATTTATTTGAATCTCATAATCCATGTCTTCTAATGGCACTGGATTATCATACATTTTAATTATATAATGAAGTAGTATTAAGCACCACCAAAGTAGTGAATAAATTTTATAGATCTAATTTTTTCAAGGGAAATTAAGAGAAGAAGAGGTATTATGATAACCATGGAAACAGTGAAGTGCCAAAGAAGAAGAAGGGAACATAGAAATTACCATTATGTGCAGACTTTAGAAAGAATCATCTTGGAAAATGTTTGAAATACCTGGGAGTCTGTTATAATTTTGGAGAAATGGGTCACCAAGATAATGAATGCAAGAGGAATAGATAAATAAATGATGTTCAATGATACAATTGTAGGGATATTGGACTCTATGATAATGATTTTCCTAAGAATCAAGGAAAATTTCCCCAAAAAATCCCAAAAGAGAATGGACAAGATTATACGATCACAAATGCTAAGGTTAAAATTATTAATGATGTGGTTGAAGGTACATTAATCGTTTCCTTAAACTCAACCAATGCTTTATTTGATTCTAGACTCTACTAGAACACACACCTATAACAGTACTGATATTTATCAGCGTTAGAAAATTTTACTGATAAGGTTAACCTTTATCAGTGCTAAAATAAGTTCTAATTATGGACTCCCTTTATTCATTATAAAATAATCTTTGATAAAGGGAACCATTTATCAGTATATTTTAGCACTATTAAAAGGTAACATTTATCAGTGCTTTATTTTAGCACTCATAAAGGAAACCTTTATCAACACTTTATTTTTAGCCCTGATAAATGGTTCCCCTTATCATCTTGTTTTTAGCATTGATAAAAGTTTCCCTTTATCAATGATTTTTAGCATTGGTAAAGGTCCATAATAAAATGAAAAAATAAAAAAATAAAAATAAAATGAGTAAATTAAGAAAAATATGAAGCATTTTATTAATTAAATAATTATTGATAAAAATGAATAAATTTAATATACATATATATAGATTATAAATATTAATAAATAAAATATCTTAAATATATATAGAAGATGAATAAGTATAATATATATAAAATTTAAATTAAAAATATATTAATGTCTTATTCCATTATATTGTAGTTTGAGTTTTCAATTTAACCTATATCAAATGTCATGTGCTGCATTTATTTCATGTACATATATATATATATATATATGTTAATGCATTTTTTTACAAAAACACACAGACAAATATATTTATTCATATATAAAAACACATAGACCTGATATTTTTTCAATTTATTCTAATTTTTTTATATTTTATAATTTCATTATAACATGATAAATATAATATATAATATGTTTTTAATAAGCAAATTTTATATATTTGTTTTTAATATTACAGTTAGTGTATTTATTTATTTTTTAATTTTATTATTTTCAATTATTTATTTATATAAATTTATTTACTATGTTTTCTATTTTTAATATGTATTCATCCACTTCAATATATATTCATATATCCATATTTTATTAAAACTTTATATTTAACAAATAAAACTTATCCATTTTTTTGATATTTTTAATGTGTACTCAACTTGAATTACTCAATTTCACTAATTTTTAAAATGAATGCATTTAAGATTATATACCCATTTGTAATGTAAACTATATATTTTAAAATAAATATTTATAAATAAATATATATATTAATGAAAATTTACTATATTTAAATTATTATAAATAAATAATTATTATTTTTGAAAGTATGTGTTTATTTAATTATAAATAAGTAATTATATATATTTAGATATCTATAAAACTATGATATTTTTTTAAATAATTATAAATTTAAAACTTTTATCAATTATTTTTCATTACTGATAAATCTCGAGATTTATCAGTGCTAAAAAATCAATATTAAAAAATATATTTATCAGTGCTAAAACAATAGTGCTAATAAATATGACTTTTATCAGCATTTTTTTAGTGTTGATAAAGCTCAAGATTTATCAGTGCTAAAAAATCCTTGATAAATTTTCCTTTTATAAGCGCTTATAAATTTAGCTCTGAAAAAAGTGATCTTTATCAGCTCTTTTATGAAAGAGATGTTAAAATTATCCCCAATATATTTGAAAAAACCATAACCACAGCCCAAGCACTCATAATTCTCAATATTTCCTAGAACTCCTCTACTACTAGTGCGACTACTCAACGTTCCCATGGATTAATCAAGGCTACAATCCAATGTATATTTTTTTCCTACTTTTCCTCTATCATTATTTGATGTTTTAGGTTCCATATTTTTCATTTTTTTTCATTGTTCTTAACCATGGAGGGCCCTACATCTTTTATCCTCACCACATTAATACAATTAGTGGTCCTATTTCATCATTTTCCTCTATAGAGAATGGTTTTGTGGAATGATAAGGGTGTTATCATATATTAAGGTTAGTCAACATTTTTGTGTGGGTCTATATGGATATATAAAATAGATTTTGCATTTCACACTACTATAAAGGTAATTATTGATTTATAGCATGATCAAATTGAATTTAGTTAAACATTAAAGAGATTAACCCATTTCTCAAACATGTTATCTATATCCCTTATCATTGACCCATGACTTTGGATAGTTTGTGAAAAATGGTATCTGAGCATAGGTTCTTCAGAGTTCCTATGTTTCAAAGTACTCTTTTTTTAATAGTAAGGGTAGTGTGAAGTTATGTTGTTATAACTCGAGAGATACATGTGCGGGAGAGTGCTACAAACTCTCTTCCGTTTAGAGAAACGATTTTCTAGGTAACTTTGGGCTTGAGTCTTGGAATTTGATTGATATTTTGGTCAGTTTTATGTATTTGATATGAGAATTTATTTTTAAATTACCAATGATATTTAAATGATTTTGGGATTTGGTTGATCTTGGGGTGATTTTAGATAAAGAGATGGAGTTACACGGATGGTCCCCATAGTTTATCCAACCATGTGGAGCCCATGTGGATAGTTTGAAGGATTCCACTAAAGCTGCAAGAATCTTTTCATTTAATTTTATACTTATTTCAACAAATTTTAATAATTTAATTAAGCTTAAATTCAATTATCTCTTTTGGGAGGGGAATTATAGAGGGTTTGGTGTTTTTTGACATTATTAAAATGAATTTAATTTACTTTTGTGTAGTGTTTTAAAAATTTTAAATGATTTTTTGGTTAAAATGGGGTTTTCTTATTTTCTAAACAAAATGTTAGGTTCTTAAATCATTTTAATGGTTTATTTTAAAATGAATTTATTATATCATAAAACGTATCTTAAAAATTGGATGATTTCATTATGGTTTTTGATAACAATGATATATAAATAATGTATATTTTTATGCAAATGATTTAATAAGAACTAGTTTTATTTAAAAAAGTATTTCACTGTTTATAAACTCTAAAACTAGTTTTTTTTTCATTTTTAATTGAGTGTAGTCTTTTAAAACTCTTAGTTTAAACATAGTGATTTTCAAGATAAAAAACTTTTATAATTTCTTGATGTTGTGTTTTTTTTTGTGTTTATGATTTTGGATTTATCCTGTGGTCTCAGAGGGACTATTTAGTTTGATATGTTGGAAATTAACTTGTTGATTTCACATCTTGTGTCATTTAAATTGTTCCCCCTGAAATGTTCAAATAAAATTATACAGGGTTTGTCTCCTAGGATAAACCTCTTAGTGATTTATCCCTTTCATTTAGAGGAGACTCATTTTGTTTCAATCTATAACCATAATCTAAATTCAGTGGGGAACAAGGAACATTTTTTCTTTCAAACCACATCTTAGGATAATTATTTTAGGAATATAGAGTCATTTGGGACTTCAGAAACTGGTGGTTGGTTCTTTTATTTATTTTGATAGTTTTTGTTTTCCTTGATGATCCTCATTTTTGGATATACACTTCTTTAATTGTGTAGTTGTGTTGAGGGGTATGGGGTAATTTTATAATGGGACCTATAATTTTTGGTATTTTTTATTTGTTCTTGGGAACTAATGGTTTATCCTTATCTAGGACGGGTGTATTTTCTATTTTTTCTTGACCTATCTTCTCGAGTCACATGCCTATTATTTAAAAGTTGATTGGTAGTAAGCAGTAAGAATATATGAAATGTTAGGTTCTTATGTGTTTTTTCTAGAATCAAATATAAATTTATATTAAAAGAAACATGAATTGTAAATAAATATTTCATTCATATTTAATTATTAGCGATGATTAGGTTTATATAACTTATTAATTGGTAGACTTTATTTAGTAACCCCCTTTATCTATACTATTAGTTAGTTGTTTCATACTTATATATAAAGTAATCATTCTAATATCATTTAAATTATATATAAATTATGAAAATACTTATTAAAAATGAAATGAATGAGAGAGTGGGTAGGGGGTTCACATTTAATATAGATTATTCTGTGACTATTTTTAAAAGTTTTTCATTTTTTTAAGGGGAAAATTATGTGAATCTCTACATTAATATAGAAAATGTCACCACTATGACCCCTAGATCTATATAGGAAGGGGAAAATGAACATCATATGTATTCTATAACATATATTGATCCTCGCATCCTAGAGGTAATAATATATTTAAATCAATCTTTGTGGTATAATTTTTAATGATGGGAAGTATCACTACAGGAAAATAACCTTTTAGCGGTGGTTTTTCTTTTGCATATAGTGTCAGTTTAAACTGCCGCTACATGATTTGGTGGCGGTTTTAGGAAACCGCCGCTAAATTGTGCGTCAGGAAACTTTTAGAAATGATTATATCTGTTTTGCGACGGTTTAAATTAATCATCATAGTTGCCTCATTTCGCGGTGGTTCAGGTTTTTTAGCTATAGTTTTATGGCCTGTGGATCTCTTTTATTTGCGGTGGTTATAACTGCCGCGAATAAAGAACACCCCCATGCCGAAAACATGCCACTAAAAAAATAAAAATTGCTGGGGAATACACGTGGATGGTGGGACACTGTAGCGGTGGTTTTAACCACTACTATGACAAAAACATCTCTATTTAGCGGCAGTTAAAAACACTACTAAAATTTTACCAGTTTAATTTAGCGGAAGTTAAAACCGCCGCTAAAAGTTGATCCAGGGAAAAAAATATCAACTCTGCATCCCCTGCACCAGTGCCCTGAAAAAAAACCATTCCAGGAATACAAATAGTCTAACAGAATACATACTAGTCAATATGAAAAGAGATGCTTAACTAAGCACAATAAAATGCATATTTCCATAAAGGAATGCAGATAAACATATCACATGGCCATTAGAAATATAAGAAAAATTATAAACAAGCATGTCTGTCATATTTCATGAAAACAATGCCGATCCTAGGTTCAACCTATTCCATCCATACCAGTTCCAGCCCTTACACAACAATTCATATCAATATACATCCCACTTGTAATATATGATAAATTATGTATGATATTTATTATTTATGGTTATTCCCTAATATCATTATTTTTATCTTATGCTTTGATATTATTTTCAATTGATATATCTTGCATTTATCCTTAATGAACATCCAATTTGGCACATTCTTATGTTTCCCTAACCACTAGGTTATAAAGAACTACTACCCAACCTGTGAATTAGCATGACACGATCAATCAATTATATGTTAACATAAAAATAATTTTCAATTTTATCCAAAATTAATTCTTTGAAAATAAGTGTATACATGAATGGACTTATATTCTATAAAAGTGTTTACTAGTAATTCATAGTGTAAAAATAGTGCATACAGGAGTCAGGACACAATTACTTTCTCTATAAGTGAAAACTAGTAATGTATACTAGAAAATAAGAACATATATGAATATATATATATATTGGAAAAGATATAATTAGTAATATATATAGAGAATAAAAATAGATTCACTGTATAAGAAGAAAGAACATCCTTTAGTAATATAAATCAAAAATTCACAAAGAGAAACTTCAAACATAAAATCATGTATGCACTTATGTTACGAAGTTAATTTTGTGTGATTGTATCATCATTAATTATTGAAAATCATTTTGCCTCTACCAGTATCATGAGAACACAAAAAATGAATTGTTTGGTAACTCTACAATAGGGATTCCCATAACCAGGTTTAGATTCTATGAGCCTTGTTGGCATGTAAATTTTTCCAATGCCTTCATTATGCTCAAGATATAATCAAGTAATTCAGTCTATCATCACACCCAACCCATGGTGCTTGAGTCCATCTCATATTTCTCATACATCCTATTCACCCTTGTGAATAAAAAACCCACCCCATGGTGATGTGAATGACACCCTTTGGTGATAACAATCAATATAAACATAGTAGAGGAAGAACCATTCCATCCCAAGAATGATGTCAAAACCATCATCTTGAGTAAAACGAGGTCCCATATGAGGTGACACCCACTTATATCAAGGTACACTCCCTACAGTAACATAAATTCTATAATCAAATCCCCAACAAAATTTTGAGTTTCATCACTTCATTGGAAAACTGAATGTCGAGCCCAAGGATATCCATAACATGCACAAATATGATGGAATGAGAAGCACCTATATCAAATAAATTAGATACTAAATTGGAAGCTAACAAAATAGTACCTCTCAAAATAGAAGTTCCAACACTCTGTTCCTCACGTATTGGTCTCAAATTTATACAATTATACTGATCTGTGGCCCTAATATATAGCCTAGTTACCTTGAGCATGACCTCTATGATAGTGATGTAAGTCTTGTGTCTGGATGCTTTGACCATGACCACCGCTTCAGACTAATCGATTGGGAAAACAATATCTCCCTTCCTAACATGAAACCGATTTCCCCACTCCTAAATGTGGAATTATTTCAGACACTCATTCACTGTATACTATAGGAAAAGATCTGCAAAAATCCTGTAGATGGATCATCCTACTACAATCTCGACACTCAACTTGATTACTATCACACAGTCTCCCCATGTATCCCTACCTCCCACACCAATGATAGAAAATATAATTACCTACACCAATGCTCTAGAAATTATTCCCTTAAGGATTGGTCACAAAGTGTCGCTTCCTTCCACCAAACACTTTTCCATTGGTTCAACAAACTGAACTACCCTGCTTTGTGCCCAAACCTTACCTCGAGTTATGTTATGTCATAAGAACCAAATTTATTTTTGAAATGGTGTAAAACCAAAATACATTCACCAATGATCAAACAACATGATTGTTCCCAAACGTGAATCATATCACCCTAGATGGATCATCCATAAGAAAAATATGCACAAAACCTAAAAGCTCTTAATGTGAGTCAAACACTCCATAACATACATATAACCATACACTAAGTGCATAAAATCTTTGGCCCTTTCAGTCCAAAAATTCTATGAAAAAAATACTCATAAAAAATGAGTCATAAAAAATGAATCATCACAATTAATTTTCGACATATATGGTGCATACCACACTCAAGAAATCAAGATAGGAAAGGAAACCTTAGAAATAAATAAAATGCATAAAAGGAAACTATGTGACACACATGATACATATAAAAACCAACTATTCCTACATTTTTTCAACACATCAACAATACAACTACACATGTTCCGATGATGAACACATATCGTCACCCTCTCCACCTCTATGTCCACTTCCTACTATCACCTGTAAGAACATTATATTGAAAATTAAATATTGTTGCATATTTATATTTAAACGTAAAACCAATAAAAGTTTTAAAACTAAATGATTTTGATTTTTTGTGGTTTACCTGCTTACCACCAGTCGATGCACTACCACCGGGGGCATATCTACTCATCTGCTGATATATATCAGTCATTGCTTTCTGAAAAGTAGGTATCTAAGCCCACTGGTCTTGAACTATGGTTCATAGAGAATTAATCTACATATAAGAATCTTCAGGTATGGACTAACTATAATCAGGAGTAGATGCAGCTGGAATCCATAGTGGCCTACCAAAGACTTCAGATGGTATGGGTCCAAAACCCATCCCGCACACTCTACCAGGATGCTCCTTCCCACAGACTTTAGCAACTAGGTTATCCTAAGAGACTGAGTAGGACTGCCTAGGATTGGAATCCCATAGTTTTTTAATTTATTCATATAAATCAAATATCAATATATATTAACAAAGTAACAACTGATAATAAGTTATTATAAAAAAAAATTGACTTCATACCCCAACTTCTTTTGTAGGCTCATTAACAAAACTTCCATCTTATTTTTTGTGAACATCCAACCACACTTCAGTTCGAGATTCTTCGTGCCCTAAACTCTTTGACTGCATTAAGAAAATATAAATAAAAAATTTAATATATTAAATATATAATACTGTCTTATAAATATTTAAACTAATGAAAATATTACCAGAGTCATTCGACTTCTAGAAAAGCATTTTTACCCTGCAGTGTGAGGGATGACTTGCTTAGCACGGTTTGATGCATTCTGTGTTGATAGATCCTGAAATAAATAAAATTCAATTTAAAAATAATGTATTAAATGTCATCTCCTCTTCATATACATGTATAATTGTAAAATGAGGATAATATAATAATATATATTTCAATACCATCTGGTTCTCATCACGATGTATGTCAACAAAAACATTCCATTGTTCTTTCGGTACCCCACTGGGTATCTTTTCATACATTTGTTGCACGATCAATGATGTATCATTGAAAACACACCACAATATCCATTTTAAGACTTTCCATTTCTTACCAATATTTTTCAACGCCCACTTTTGTGCTATCACATCAGCAACTCTAAAGTGGAAGAACATCTGTATACAGAAATTAATTTTGAACATATTAGTAAAATGACATTAAATTAAACCATAATGAATTAGAAATACTTTTATTTGGGAATAAAAAACTTCATTTTTCCATCTTTGAGGTATATGCCTCCAATCATCATAAGAAATAGGTAGGGAAATGGGCTCCACTACCTGTTGGCCTAGAATCTGGCCAAGTAACCCCACAACATCATCCGTAGGGACCCCAATTGAATCAAATGGGACAACTATCTACTTACTATTCACATTCCAAACATATAAACTTTTTATGTTTTTCTCCACATTTTAATTTTTTTCATCTTCAACTAGCAAACAATTAGTATAAACAAAATGAAATAAATTTTTTTATATTAACATTTTTACCTATGACACTGACCCTCCAGTATGCCGATGATGAACTGGAAGGGGCGTGCTGCCGTCCCACTATTGAGGCTACTGAAGTGAGAGTCGACGACTCAGACTTGAATGGGACACCCACAGAGGGTGTGAGAGATGGTGCAGAGGGAGATGGTGCAGGGGTGTAGGAAACTAGTGGCTCAGATTCCGTGGGGAGGGAGACAGATGGATCTTCATCTGTCACAATAGTAGATGAAATAGTGTACTGCTTCCTCCTTGGCATTCCTGTCATTTAATCAAATAAAATTAAGTTCAGAATATATATTTCAAAAAAATTATATAGAAAAAAAATTAAAAATGATAATAGATGCCTAGTACTACCAAACAAAATATATATAACAATGATAATGAATGACTGCACAAATGAAATAACTGGTTGCTGAATGAATAAATAACTGTACATATAATACTTTTCCCCTTCAATCATGCCAATTTTCTGCTCCATTACTTCATCCACTTCATTTATCCTTGCTAGAATAATATTTTCAATATCATTATGGAGAAATAATTCTACTTCTTATTGTTGATGAGATTCAATTTTAGAGGTCAAATATTCTACTTCATCACCCATATCATACAAATATCTTTGTATTACGTGAGAAACTACACTCCACCCTTCATCCACAACATAATTAATATAATATACCATTTTACCTTGCAATGATAAGATATATGGATCAGGCAGTTCATGATCACCAATATCCATCAAGTGAGAGAAGTTCACGGAAGTAAATTTCAAGGAATCTCTTTTAACACCTCTAATAATATCAACCCTATTGAATTTGAATAAAAAAATAGAAAAATGCCTGTGGTAGTTTAATTCAATAATATAAAGCATATTTCCATAGTATCCCACTTCAGAAAATATAAATATACAACAATTCTATGTTTTCAAACCCACTTCTCGATCGACTGTACAAAATCTAAATCCATTCGCATTGTAAGCGTCGAACTTTAAAAATTGTTTTATATCACCTCTAGAAAGAAAAATCAAATATTTTGACAACTCTGCTCTAGTATCAGTATTCATGATCTAAAAAAATAAATATAATTTATTAGATTTACAAAATGTATGTGTCAAATAAATATTTGTATTTATTGCAATATTTATGAACTTAGACGTCGTGCAAACCATTCTACATGATATTTATTCACATCTTTCATTATATCTTTCTTATTTCATGTTCAAGATCTCATTCATCTCTTTTTTTGTATCCTCAACTCTTCAATAAATGGATCTGCAATTTCACTATTCAGCAGCAAATATCTATGTGCCTATAATAATTCCAATTCTCTCAGTGCCACATTTGAGGTCCTCCCAACTGATCGGCCAATAGAAGGAAATATTTTTGATTTTGGATGTATTTGAGATTGATTCAATGTGTCTTCAACACATCCAACTTTATTAAATATTGTCTCAATATCATCCAAGTATCTGGAACAAAAGGTAAGACACTACTCAGCCAAATAGCCTTCAGCAACAGAGCTATCTGGTTGAGCTTTATTTCTCATGTATGCTTTCAAATGCCCAAGATATCTGTGAAATAACATAATCATAATTATGCATTTATTTAAATTCCAAAAAATGTTTACTTAAATGAAAAACACATAAATACAATACCTCTCAATCGGATACATCCATCGATAATGAACGAGGCCTCCTAATTTAGCTTCTTCAACCTAATTCATAGTTAAATGCATCATGACATTAAAAAAAGATGGATGAAATATCATCTCCATTGAAAAAAGGGTCAATAAAAACCTCTCCTAGAGGTTGTCAAGCTGAAATGGATGTAGAGATTTCAAACATAATTTCCTGAAAAATGTATAGAATTGGAGTATAGAAGTAGTAACTTTTTCCGGTAATAATGTACATAATGCCAATGGTAGTAGCTATTGTAACAAAATATGTGAATCGTGACTTTTCAATCCATGTAACTTATTATTCTTCAAGTCAACACACCTCGAGATGTTACTCGAATACCCATCAGATACCTTCACATTTTTTAAAATTCAAAGGAATGTATCTTTATCCTTATTTTTCATTCCAAAAATTGTTGGATCATACTTTTCATTCTCATCTGGACAGAGATCACATTTTATGTTCATTACTTGTAAGTCATTGCGAGCAATGAGATGATCCTTTGACTTTCCATGCTCATTAAGTAATGTGAAAATTAAATTGCCACAAAAAGTATTCTCAATATGCATGAAATCTAGATTATACCACAATAAATTAAATTCCCAATATGGAAGTTTGAAGAATGTAATTTTTTTCTTCCATTGTTGTGTTCTGATTTCACTTGACGATGCACTTAGGACCCATTTTCCACTATCATTCAAATGATGAACCATCCCAAATTTTGATTAAACATTTTCAAGTTGTGTCAATATTTTAGAACCAGTTAACAACTTTGGAGGTGTTCTACGATCAATGAAACGATTAAATTTTGATCTATTCAGCTGAAATCTATGAGATGCATCAAGAAATATATGATGGCACAGAAGCACCATTTTCAACTATAAGGTATCCATTTGGGATAAAAATTAAAGTTAAAAATGGGAAAAGACAAACATGTGTAAGTGTTCCAATCAGATAACTTCCCAAGCCTAGGGAAGTCACTAATGGTCCACATTAAAGCAGTATTCTTTTTGAACATTTTTTAGAAGAAGCATCAAATGTATCAACACTATTGCTCCATAAATCTTGCAATTCGTCCATCAACGATTGCAAGTATACATCAATATCATTTCAAATCATTTGTTTTCCAGGAATAATCCTCGAAATTAAAAAAGATGTTTGTTGCATACACATCCACAGAGGCAGATTGTAAGGAATCAAAACTACTATCCAAATTCTATAACTGGTACTCAAAGTCCCAATTGGGTTGAATCCATCGAAATCCAATCCCAATCGAACATTCCTAGGATCATCTGAGAAATATGTATTTAATGAATCAAATGCCTTCCCTAATTGTGAATCTCGTGGATGTCTCATTAACCCATCATTGTTATTATCTACAGAATGCCACTTCATGTGTTGGGTGGTTTTCAATGACATGAATAATCTTTGAAATCAAGGCTTTAAAGGAATGTAATGCAAAACCATTGCAGGTGTGTTACTTTTCTTCTTATCTGTAACGCCCCGACCCCAGCTACCCAGAGTCGGTGCATTAATTACATAACATTGGCATGATCACGAGAAAGATCAAGTCTCGAAAGACCGATTAGTTTAGTAGCCTTGGAATAACTAGATACATCCATAAATTTTTACATTACATCATAAAAAAAACATCTTGTCTTCATATCCCCTCATACTATCCCTGCAGGTCATTCATAAATTACTTCTTCATAATCCTGGGAAAAAAAATAAAACATTGAAAGGGGTGAGCTCGGATGCTCAGTAAGGATAACATTATAGCAGAAGCTTTCATAAATGAGCATAAACACTTAAGGCAATTTATAACTAAAACAAAAGCCTTTTAAACTTGAACTTCAGCATAAAATGGCAAAGGTAAAATGAAATAATGCCATTTACTTACTCACATGGATATTCTACTAGTCGAATGATCACATGCAATATCAATAACCACTTTCATAATGATGGAATGCATAATGCCAGACTATCATAACCACATAGCCAAGGCCTCGTGCCAAGACTACAAATAAGATTTTGCCAAGGCCTTGTGCCAAGACACTAGTTTGTCTCATGAGACCTACCGATGCATCGAGGAGCTATAGCGGGATCCACCCGTCACTTATTAAGTCCAATGCATTCCCATATGAAAAGGTTTAAACATAACGTAAACATTCGTATTAAACTAGCATACGAAATGTCAATACTTTCACCACAAACCATGAATGGTATAAAAATAGCACATCCACAGTCAAACATAATTCATTCGATACAATATGGAAGATTGTATTGTATCACATTAACCTCAATCAATAATAATGAAGGATGTTGACATAGATGAAAATAATCATCAAAACTATTTGAGAGAAATATCCCCCTTTTCTTGAAAACATTTAAAAGTCACACTATTTGTCAAGAAGCCATTTAAAAGTATATTTTTGAATCAAAGTGTCCCATACCACTTTGAAACTTTTAAAAGGAGTTTTAATTTTAAAACTTTAATGTCCATATAAATAAATCCTTAAAACCATTTTTAAAATATGGACATTAATGAGCATGATTTAGAAGAATAATTCTTTAAAACATTTTAAAATGGTATTTTGGTTAGAGTTTTCTAACCAAAAGAGAGACACTTGAATACAAATAATTGAGGTAATAAAAACATTGTAATATCATGAGAATAAATGAATTCATGATATACTATGTCAAAGTACATTATATACACCACATAGAAGTGATTTGGTGTATATCATCAAAGAAGTCTCAATGGAATGTAAATTGAGATGAAATTTCTCAAAAAGGTTGTATCCTTAGGTTAAGGATAAATCAATGACATAATTATGTGTGACAAATATAAATACACTAAATATGATTGGATATTCAGTGTAAAACAATCAAAGGACATTCACACATATTCTTGTAAAAAAAACAATACCAACGAATTGGATGTTTAACTCAACAAATGGAGAATTACTCTTATCAAATTCATATCAATGACTTGAGAATTACCAATGGAGTGATTATGTGTATCAAACTTCTATCCACAGGAAGGGGAGTGGAAATTATGACATAATCAAATGAATAGTGATTCCACACATAATCTTGGGGTAATATAATCAATGAAATATGTGTAAAGCCAAATGAGTGGAAATTGAAATCTCAAATTCCCTTATCGATTAGGTAACTTACGAAACATACACCCATGAAAGAAGTATCATACCATGATGATGTAAATACCCATAAATTAAAGTATATTACACAATGAATACGATCATGGGCAGTACACATACACCACATGCAATAATTAAGTGGTGATCAATGGAATTCTCACGGAATTAAAAGTGAGATAAGAAAACCCTTACATTGTACTTTTTCCTTGGTCGATGGTAGGTTTACCTCCTGTATAATGGTGAAATAATTGTTATTGAATAATAAAAGAATCATTTACTTTAATATGACATCATATATGATCTTTTATCATTGATTTGTTAATAATATTTTAGAATTATCGTCATTTCGGGTGTTAACGGGTTCATTTTACTTTATATTCTTTGTTATGTGAGACATATTTGTTATTAATGGGATGTATATTATTCATATCCAGAATGGTATCAAGTTCTTAAACATCATTTTTAAATCATCAAATTATACGATGGAGAATGAATCTCATCGCGTTCGTGGAGACGGTAGTCCGTACGTACGCACGAACGCTACTTCCATTTAATTTTTATTTTAAAAGAATCGAATCCAAATTATACATAGGTATATTACTATTCCAGTATAATATAATATTTTATATATGTTACTTAAGTTCATTTACACCATCCTTTATACATTCCATGTGTGGTATGAACGAGTCATATCATTTTAAGGGGGCGGTAGTCCGCACTTCCTCAAATGAAATTATCGTATGTATATACAACATGAAACGAATAATGGTATGAAATAAAATGGAATTACAGAAGCTTATATATAGAATATATATCATTAATATCATATTTAATTACAGTGCCATCCTAATGGCCACCATGAGAGGCGGTAAGATGTATTTGAACAATCATCGTTTCGTGAGGCGTTAGTTTGCCATCCACAGAAACATTATGTTCATCATCCATTAGATGGAGTTGTGTGAATGTGTAGTTTGAATCCTTCTTATAACAACATCCTAGTATATTGAGGATACTGGTGTTGTTATAAAATAAAGGAAATAAAAAGATTTTGGGGGTTGGAGAAGCAAAATAAATGAAAATACTTTAAGAGAAATTGTTACCTTTAATTTAGGTAACTCACTTTGGTTGGAACCAAAGGACTTCTTGAAATGCTTTATGCCTAAGGGGAAGCTTCAAGGAGGAGGAGAGGGATGTGGGGAGCTTAGTTGGGCAGAGTTTGGACGAGCCAAGTGGCTTGAGAGGTGTGAGGAAATGAGAAGGAGGAGTGCCCTTTTATAAGAGGGGTGAGGGGCACCTTTGGAAAAGCTAGAAATATTAATTTATAATAAATTCATATTCGGTTTCCAAAGGCTCCAAAGTTGACTATTCAAAGGATGAGGTGGGGATAGGTCTAAAACAACTCATCCAATAGAATTTAGACAGGTTTGGGTACTTATATTAACCTTATCTTTAAGTATTAACTCTAAGTTAATTAGTTTCACTTTTACAATGTCTCTTTGTATTTTTATATAATATGGTTAATAAACTTACTATATACATCCAAGCGACCCCCAAGTGGTCCATTAATGATTAACCTATCATAATATAAGTCTCTTGGCCGAACCTTAGATTTTTAGGAATTTAATATCAATTAATAATATAATATTTGTTTTAAGAACTCTTTTATGTCAATTTTGACACTATTCAATAGTTGATTTTTGTGAAACTCATAACAGATTGATTACTTCGAAAAAAGTCAATTAAATCAATCCTAATATATCATATTATCCTAGAAAATTAGTTTAATTCATTAAAAGTTTCATATTATATTTATTTGGGTGTTTATAATATCAATTATTTTAATTTTTCACTATTATAGTAATTACTACATCATCATTGTGTCATAAATAAAATAAATTATTTAATGTCTAAAAATTATAAATAAAATATCATTATGTAGAAAATCTTTTTAGATTTCTAATTAATATTTATAATCTAAAATCCAACATATATAACCCTATGTAACAATTGTTGTTCTAAAAGATATATGCTTGTGTCATTTTTGTATTCATTTTAACTAAATTAAAATAAAATGTCATTATCACTTACAAGTGGATCCATGGGGTCCCAAAATAGACCCAAAGATTCCCATGGTCGACCATGTATCAACAAATAGGGTTAAGACACGTTTTAGGGTAATTTAGTATTATTATAATATTATTTTTTTTAACCCTTATTTACCGGATTTACCCTTAACCATGGTAAATAAAATATTTACCGCAGTAATTATTCAAAATGTCTAAAAATAAAAGTTACCTATTTACACAATTTTAACATCCTGATTCCAAATATGGAATCCATTTTCCTAAATTCAAAACACAGAAGTGGCAGAAATTAATTTAAAATTAAATCCCGCTGTCAAAACAAAAAGCGTGTTTTTAAGAGATAATAACTATCAAAAGATTGACACTCGTTTATGTTCGGTTTAATTGTAAAATTATGTCCAATGACCAACATTATATTAAATGGTAAAAATATATTCTAAATATACTTTAAAACCACTCAAATTCATAATTTATCACTATTAATTATTTTGATTAAAAAAGTTGTTTTTAATTAAAATTTAGTAATTTTCACTATTCATCAAAATATAAAAGTTATCCGAAAAGTACCAAAATTTCACCCTAGGATAATTTCGATATTCCGAATCCAAAAATGAAGTCCATTTTTAAATATAAAATATATATAATTTCAAAAATTAGGTATTACTATTCATAACGGCTAGTTTGATTGGTTGTGGTGTGTGTTAAAACTCAAGGTTGCGTACAACACACGCTACTGTTTTATTCAAAGAAAGCGTACTGTGGAAGCTTGGGATGTTTCATTTTAAATTTTTGATGTCCCCATTTAGTCAAAAAGTTCAAAATATAGTATTTAAAAAGGGTTCACTATTAAAGTTGATAAAAGTGCAATACTGAAAATGAATTTGTTCTTGCATTATATCTAAGAAACTCATAATATGGATTCTAAAATTATAAGGATTATATAAACATTAAAATTTATCTAATACTATTCATAACCTCTTTTGAACGGCTTGTTTGGTAAGTCATGGTGTGCTTGAACATGGTGTTGCATGTAGTGAAAGTTATTGAATTATTTTGAAGAAATAACACACTATGAAATCTTGGGGTGTTACATTCTCCCCACCTTCAATAAATTGCGTCCTCGCAATTTTAAATTGTTCTTCGAAAAAAAAAAGGTTGAAAATAGATAATATATTTGTGGGAAAACCCACATCGGAATTTGGGTTATTAAAATTTAGTCTTAATATGAGAAAAAGAGAAATCAAAGGGTCACCACCAAATTATGATCTCGATTAGGAGAACATTGGTGGCAACTAGAGACATATAATTGGAGGAAAAACGTAAATATTTATAGGTGGTGATTGAGGTCATCAATCACAAACAAGTGTAAAATTGAGGTCCTTATAATCATCAATCTATGATGATTTGAAATACCATCGGTTCAACAAAACATAGGGTATTAGGATAACACATTTTTGACGTTTCAAAATATCTTAGTTGAAATCCCACATCGAAAAATGAATTAATGAGGCCTCTATTTAAAATAAAGAGTCAAAAGTATGAAGATTACCGAAAATAACACATACTAGGGTTCCATGAAGGAAAATATGGATATGGAGGAGAAATCTAACCATCAATTATCTGATGGAGAGTGGTAGAGAACATGGCTATGAAAAGGCCAAAAATCCCAAAGCCATAAATTTGTGATGATTTAAGGTACCATCTAGGACAACATTTTTGTTCTATGTTTCTTTTATTAATGTTGGGGATTTTATTTATGAGATTGGCTAAGAACATTATGAGATATACTTAAATTTTAAGTAGATTTTCATTCTTTAATAAATTTCCACCACTAACTCAATTTTTTTTAAACGATGAGTATTCAAGAAGACTTGGTCACACTGGAAGAGCTAGAATAAACTTCTATAGAATCACATGATCCATGCAGGATAAACCATATATTAATCAAAACCAAAATGGTTATTGAATGATCTAATGATCCCCCAAAAGGATATTCATTGAGATAAATATGCACTAATCTTAATTTCTAAAATTAAACCAACAATACCCCAAAGTTAAATAGATACCATTCAATAACCAATTGTCCTTAAAATCCTTTAATATAATCCAAACTAATATTGAAACCCAAAACATAGAAGAATTTGATTATGTAGTCTCCCATGTTACATTGTATCTCCAAATTAGATCAAATACTCTTAAAGTCACATACTTAAAAGTAATCATCACGTATTCTCTGTTATAGGTTAATCATTTCCATAAATAACCCAAATCACTATAAATCAACAATAAAAATGTAGATAAAAATCCACCATTACTCTACAAATGAAACCTCATTGTATTCTATTTTCCTTGGGCATATAGTGTTCCTAACAAAACGAACATCTTCCAAAATAACATTTATCACTTAATCACCAAATCATTTGCCTATACCAAGGGTATTAATTTGATAAGACATAAGAACCCAAATCATCTTATTATTGATCAATAAAATCATTTAAAAAAAAATAGTCACACTAACCAGGGACTTCACGTAGTCCAGTGGTAGGCGATAAATCCCAATCGCACTTTGGTTGTGGGTTCGATTCCCACGGCTTTGTCCGACGCGATGGGTTGTCACACGGTCTACGTGTTGTCCTTTTTCAAAAACTATATTTTATAATATTACCAAAATGAGATAAATTCCTCAAAATAACATAATTTAACCACAAATGTTATATCATACTTTGCATTTTCATCCCAAATTATAATAACTTATCATTTTCTCAAACCCCAATGATCATATAAAACCAAATGGTTATTTATACCTATATCCACAAGAGAAGAGACAATTCTTCCTCAAATATCATTCTCACATGGCAAACTGCGGGGTTACAAATACAAGAGAAAATTATTCCAAAGCAAACCCATCAACAAGGAGTGCTAATACTTTTTAAATTTTTCTCCAGCCATTTATTTCCACATAGCTTCTTCTTTGACCAAGAAAATATCCTATAAAATAGGACATTCACTCGGGTAATGGCCAGGTCCCCTACATTTACGACAAATGACTGTAAATGGACTCTTGGGACCATTTTTATCTTCTTCCATAGTACTCTTCATTTTTCTTCGGCAATTCTTCACTTTATGTCCTTCCTTCCCGCACGTAAAACATTTCGTTGTCCCATTGAGACACTTTCCTGGGTGTCTCTTTCCACAATTCCTGCATGATGAAAATTGAGGTTTCTTTTCTCCATGGTCTCCATTGCTGGAGATCTTATCATTTATCACCTTTCTCTTCCTTGTTGAGTCTGGGAGTTGGTTAATATATATGTTGTTGATCATATTTTTGGAAAACTGATTTGGCATAAAGACGATATCTTTCACGCCTATCAACATTCCATTTTGTTGCTCATTGCCACCACTGTTCCCAACTTGTACATCATTCTCAAAGTCACTATGACTTCCTTGGAATCCAGCCATTGACTAAAACCAGAAGGCATTGTGTGAGTAATAGTAGTCGTAAAATCATTTAGAGATTAAAATGTCACCATATTCTCAATTTGAAACATATTAGGATTAACCAAGGTCATTTTCTCTCATCTTATGTATATATTACTTAAATCGGTTTGTAAAGAAAATGTAAATTATCCTAAGCATATCCCCCGGGATTGTCGTAACCAAGAGTGCAGCAAGGCCCGTTGTCGTGCACCAATTCCCGTTCGAGTCTAGCTCAAAGCGGTGTTTTCGGGTTTTATCCCTAGGTACATCTGTGCCAGAGCCGCCTCTACCTGCTCGTATCCAGACAGGGATGTATTGCTCGGAAAACTCACAAAATCTTTACAATACCAAAATTCTAGGAAGTTTTTTTTATACTAATCCTCAAAGTTCATCTTAGGTCTACGTGCTCTAATCAGAGTTTATCTAAATCTAGCTACCAAGGTTTGTACTAAACTTCCTCTGATACCAACTGTAACGCCCCGACCCCAGCTACCCAGAGTCGGTGCATTAATTACATAACATTGGCATGATCACGAGAAAGATCAAGTCTCGAAAGACCGATTAGTTTAGTAGCCTTGGAATAACTAGATACATCCATAAATTTTTACATTACATCATAAAAAAAAACATCTTGTCTTCATATCCCCTCATACTATCCCTGCAGGTCATTCATAAATTACTTCTTCATAATCCTGGGAAAAAAAAATAAAACATTGAAAGGGGTGAGCTCGGATGCTCAGTAAGGATAACATTATAGCAGAAGCTTTCATAAATGAGCATAAACACTTAAGGCAATTTATAACTAAAACAAAAGCCTTTTAAACTTGAAATTCAGCATAAAATGGAAAAGGTAAAATGAAATAATGCCATTTACTTACTCACATGGATATTCTACTAGTCGAATGATCACATGCAATATCAATAACCACTTTCATAATGATGGAATGCATAATGCCAGACTATCATAACCACATAGCCAAGGCCTCGTGCCAAGACTACAAATAAGATTTTGCCAAGGCCTTGTGCCAAGACACTAGTTTGTCTCATGAGACCTACCGATGCATCGAGGAGCTATAGCGGGCTCCACCCGTCACTTATTAAGTCCAATGCATTCCCATATGAAAAGGTTTAAACATAACGTAAACATTCGTATTAAACTAGCATACGAAATGTCAATACTTTCACCACAAACCATGAATGGTATAAAAATAGCACATCCACAGTCAAACATAATTCATTCGATACAATATGGAAGATTGTATTGTATCACATTAACCTCAATCAATAATAATGAAGGATGTTGACATAGATGAAAATAATCATCAAAACTATTTGAGAGAAATATCCCCCTTTTCTTGAAAACATTTAAAAGTCACACTATTTGTCAAGAAGCCATTTAAAAGTATATTTTTGAATCAAAGTGTCCCATACCACTTTGAAACTTTTAAAAGGAGTTTTAATTTTAAAACTTTAATGTCCATATAAATAAATCCTTAAAACCATTTTTAAAATATGGACATTAATGAGCATGATTTAGAAGAATAATTCTTTAAAACATTTTAAAATGGTATTTTGGTTAGAGTTTTCTAACCAAAAGAGAGACACTTGAATACAAATAATTGAGGTAATCAAAACATTGTAATATCATGAGAATAAAGGAATTCATGATATACTATGTCAAAGTACATTATATACACCACATAGAAGTGATTTGGTGTATATCATCAAAGAAGTCTCAATGGAATGTAAATTGAGATGAAATTTCTCAAAAAGGTTGTATCCTTAGGTTAAGGATAAATCAATGACATAATTATGTGTGACAAATATAAATACACTAAATATGATTGGATATTCAGTGTAAAACAATCAAAGGACATTCACACATATTCTTGTAAAAAAAACAATACCAACGAATTGGATGTTTAACTCAACAAATGGAGAATTACTCTTATCAAATTCATATCAATGACTTCAGAATTACCAATGGAGTGATTATGTGTATCAAACTTCTATCCACAGGAAGGGGAGTGGAAATTATGACATAATCAAATGAATAGTGATTCCACACATAATCTTGGGGTAATATAATCAATGAAATATGTGTAAAGCCAAATGAGTGGAAATTGAAATCTCAAATTCCCTTATCGATTAGGTAACTTACGAAACATACTCCCATGAAAGAAGTATCATACCATGATGATGTAAATACCCATAAATTAAAGTATATTACACAATGAATACGATCATGGGCAGTACACATACACCACATGCAATAATTAAGTGGTGATCAATGGAATTCTCACGGAATTAAAAGTGAGATAAGAAAACCCTTACATTGTACTTTTTCCTTGGTCGATGGTAGGTTTACCTCCTGTATAATGGTGAAATAATTGTTATTGAATAATAAAAGAATCATTTACTTTAATATGACATCATATATGATCTTTTATCATTGATTTGTTAATAATATTTTAGAATTATCGTCATTTCGGGTGTTAACGGGTTCATTTTACTTTATATTCTTTGTTATGTGAGACATATTTGTTATTAATGGGATGTATATTATTCATATCCAGAATGGTATCAAGTTCTTAAACATCATTTTTAAATCATCAAATTATACGATGGAGAATGAATCTCATCGCGTTCGTGGAGACGGTAGTCCGTACGTACGCACGAACGCTACTTCCATTTAATTTTTATTTTAAAAGAATCGAATCCAAATTATACATAGGTATATTACTATTCCAGTATAATATAATATTTTATATATGTTACTTAAGTTCATTTACACCATCCTTTATACGTTCCATGTGTGGTATGAACGAGTCATATCATTTTAAGGGGGCGGTAGTCCGCACTTCCTCAAATGAAATTATCGTATGTATATACAACATGAAACGAATAATGGTATGAAATAAAATGGAATTACAGAAGCTTATATATAGAATATATATCATTAATATCATATTTAATTACAGTGCCATCCTAATGGCCACCATGAGAGGCGGTAAGATGTATTTGAACAATCATCGTTTCGTGAGGCGTTAGTTTGCCATCCACAGAAACATTATGTTCATCATCCATTAGATGGAGTTGTGTGAATGTGTAGTTTGAATCCTTCTTATAACAACATCCTAGTATATTTAGGATACTGGTGTTGTTATAAAATAAAGGAAATAAAAAGATTTTGGGGGTTGGAGAAGCAAAATAAATGAAAATACTTTAAGAGAAATTGTTACCTTTAATTTAGGTAACTCACTTTGGTTGGAACCAAAGGACTTCTTGAAATGCTTTATGCCTAAGGGGAAGCTTCAAGGAGGAGGAGAGGGATGTGGGGAGCTTAGTTGGGCAGAGTTTTGACGAGCCAAGTGGCTTGAGAGGTGTGAGGAAATGAGAAGGAGGAGTGCCCTTTTATAAGAGGGGTGAGGGGCACCTTTGGAAAAGCTAGAAATATTAATTTATAATAAATTCATATTCGGTTTCCAAAGGCTCCAAAGTTGACTATTCAAAGGATGAGGTGGGGATAGGTCGAAAACAACTCATCCAATAGAATTTAGACAGGTTTGGGTACTTATATTAACCTTATCTTTAAGTATTAACTCTAAGTTAATTAGTTTCACTTTTACAATGTCTCTTTGTATTTTTATATAATATGGTTAATAAACTTACTATATACATCCAAGCGACCCCCAAGTGGTCCATTAATGATTAACCTATCATAATATAAGTCTCTTGGCCGAACCTTAGATTTTTAGGAATTTAATATCAATTAATAATATAATATTTGTTTTAAGAACTCTTTTATGTCAATTTTGACACTATTCAATAGTTGATTTTTGTGAAACTCATAACAGATTGATTACTTCGAAAAAAGTCCATTAAATCAATCCTAATATATCATATTATCCTAGAAAATTAGTTTAATTCATTAAAAGTTTCATATTATATTTATTTGGGTGTTTATAATATCAATTATTTTAATTTTTCACTATTATAGTAATTACTGCATCATCATTGTGTCATAAATAAAATAAATTATTTAATGTCTAAAAATTATAAATAAAATATAATTATGTAGAAAATCTTTTTAGCTTTCTAATTAATATTTATAATCTAAAATCCAACATATATAACCCTATGTAACAATTGTTGTTCTAAAAGATATATGCTTGTGTCATTTTTGTATTCATTTTAACTAAATTAAAATAAAATGTCATTATCACTTACAAGTGGATCCATGGGGTCCCCAAATAGACCCAAAGATTCCCATGGTCGACCATGTATCAACAAATAGGGTTAAGACACGTTTTAGGGTAATTTAGTATTATTATAATATTATTTTTTTTAACCCTTATTTACCGGATTTACCCTTAACCATGGTAAATAAAATATTTACCGCAGTAATTATTCAAAATGTCTAAAAATAAAAGTTACCTATTTACACAATTTTAACATCCTGATTCCAAATATGGAATCCATTTTCCTAAATTCAAAACACAGAAGTGGCAGAAATTAATTTAAAATTAAATCCCGCTGTCAAAACAAAAAAGCGTGTTTTTAAGAGATAATAACTATCAAAAGATTGACACTCGTTTATGTTCGGTTTAATTGTAAAATTATGTCCAATGACCAACATTATATTAAATGGTAAAAATATATTCTAAATATACTTTAAAACCACTCAAATTCATAATTTATCACTATTAATTATTTTGATTAAAAAAGTTGTTTTTAATTAAAATTTAGTAATTTTCACTATTCATCAAAATATAAAAGTTATCCGAAAAGTACCAAAATTTCACCCTAGGATAATTTCGATATTCCGAATCCAAAAATGAAGTCCATTTTTAAATATAAAATATATATAATTTCAAAAATTAGGTATTACTATTCATAACGGCTAGTTTGATTGGTTGTGGTGTGTGTTAAAACTCAAGGTTGCGTACAACACACGCTACTGTTTTATTCAAAGAAAGCGTACCGTGGAAGCTTGGGATGTTTCATTTTAAATTTTTGATGTCCCCATTTAGTCAAAAAGTTCAAAATATAGTATTTAAAAAGGGTTCACTATTAAAGTTGATAAAAGTGCAATACTGAAAATGAATTTGTTCTTGCATTATATCTAAGAAACTCATAATATGGATTCTAAAATTATAAGGATTATATAAACATTAAAATTTATCTAATACTATTCATAACCTCTTTTGAACGGCTTGTTTGGTAAGTCATGGTGTGCTTGAACATGGTGTTGCATGTAGTGAAAGTTATTGAATTATTTTGAAGAAATAACACACTATGAAATCTTGGGGTGTTACATTATCTATGAAATTATGTTAATTTAGACTTCCAAAATCACCATTTGACTACCATATTGAAGAAGAACATTTTTTTTCAATTCTGTCTACTTGAATCCTCTCCCCAATAAAGCATACAATCATTGGGACACACATGTATTTTTGTATTATTCATACCATGCCTATTAACAACTTTTTTCATATCATAAAAAGATTTGGGGATTTTTGCTTCAGGAAATGAATCATGAATCAATTCCAATATCATGGACATTTCCTTATTTGTAATTCCACATAGACATTTCAAATGGTAAAACTTCAGCAGAAAAGAGAGCTTTGAATATTTCGAAATCGCACTATATAAGTCTTGATTTCCATCATCATCTAAATCATGAAATGCATTTTCCTCATTGAATTTTTCTCTTACATTTGGCTCCACAGAATCAAGAGGAGGATCCAATAATATATTATAATCTTGATCTTATTGTGTTACTGTCTCAAAAACATCACTTGTCTCGTTTCTATTTCTAACACCCTCATTTGGTTGTTCTGATATGTTTTGATATTGATGGTGGTCTCAAGAAGTGCCGAATGCATCATTTATAAGGTTTTTCATTACATTATCCATTTTCTAAAAAGTTGGGAGTTCATTATGTGGATTAACATTAGTGCTCAACCTTTCTATAAGGTTCAATTCTCCATGCCAAATCCAATGAAAATATTGACTAGGGAATTGCTTCAATATTAAATGTTTATAAACTTTATCTCTCTTCAACCATCTTCTAAATTTACATTTAGGACATGGACATCTTATTCTCCCTTCAACGAATCGATTGGACATTGAAAAATATAAAAACTCATTCAAACCCTTAATATACTGAGGTGCGTTCCTCGGTAATGTGATCTAGTTTTTATCCATGTATATCATAATGTGCCTACACAATATTAAAAAAATTAAAACACATAACAATTACTAAATAGGGAAAGAGATTCATATATACTAGTTGAAAAAAATATATAAATATGTTACATAAGGTTTTCCTATATTAATACATATGGTAAATCACCCACTAGTGGTGTCATCTAAAGTAGTACCACCAGAAAGGATTAGAATTAAATTGGGAGATTAGGGTGAGTGAAAAAAGTCCAACCACATTACTAAACTTTAGAACGTTGGAGGTTCCCCTCGACCATTAAATTAAGTAATTATAACCATTGTTTGATGTGGCCCAATATTTAGGGGGATATATGATCCATGGGATGGATGTGCTAATAAAGTACATGTTATTCAGCGAAAGGAAGATCTAATTTAATTCCAAAAAATGCATGAAATAAGTAATGTAATAATTATTTCAAGTATAATTTGATATAAAATATGATAAAAAAGTGTCATGGCTGATCATGACTGAGCAAGTGGTGTTTAGAAACCACTTTTTTCTTCAAAACTTGATCTAGAAGTTTCATGCTAAAGTAAAGTCACTTGTTGAATCTAGAATTACATAAAAAAGGGATTATTCTAGAATAGAAAGATGCTTCCAAGCCTTAACTAAGAGAATCAATGATGTCATATTGATTCTGGTTTATAACAAGGGATATCATGAACTGAATTTAGTAGAATTAGACCACTAATAAAGAAGAGGTACCATCCATACCATCTTGTAATAATGTTTGTAAAGCTATTTTTATTAAGGGAGTGGGTTGGAAAAAAATTATGTACAAGTATAGATTTTGAAATTTTTGATGGAATATTCCACCTTAGCTATGGGGGATAAGAAAATTAAAGAAGTTGTTTTCCTTTAAAAATCAAAAAGATTTATAAACAAGACCTAATGTCATTATTCAAATGAAATAAGATGATTATGGGTTGTGGATCAGTGTTGGTGTTGCGACAAAATAATTTATTGTGAATTAGATTATTGGTATAGGCCGTTAAATGAAAATTAGAAAGGAATCCAATTATAAGGGATATAAATCCATATATGAATAAGAAACATCCATAAGTTAAGAGAAACATGTATGCATAAAAAATAATTGGAAATTTTGAAAATGTGTCTGATGTATGAATAAGTAGTATTCATTGGATTGGTCTATGTTCATATCAACCTATATATTAATCAAATAAGAACGTAAGGCCACATAAGTTAGTGAATAAATAAAAATCATCCATAGGAAAAAGTGAAATAATATTGTAAGAAAAAACCCCATAAGAATATTTCACATAGGGACGGTAAGAGGCCTTAGAATCTAAATTTGAGAAGTTTATGAAAGGTTCATCATCTAAAATAACTAATAAAAAGGAAGGAAGTTAGCAGTATCCATTTTGAAAGTTCAAACATTATACAAATGAAAAAACTAACATGTTAGTTATATAGATAGAGGTTATAAAGAAAATATGGAAAATAAAATAATCATAAGAAAAGCATAGTAAAAAACGAAAAGAATCGATTCCACATAAAGATAACTTATTTCAATGTGTGTGGTGATACATATATGGACACACTCCTAGATATTGTTATAAAATAATTCCATATTACCAACCATGCATAGAAATAAAACCTCCTAAAATAATATTTTTAATGAACCAATATGGGTCCCAAAGAGTATTCTTGATTACCATGGGAAAGCGACAAGCACCTGGGTATAAACACACATAACCATGGGTGTGATTTCACACTAAAATAACAAGACAATATCTCTCATATATAACAAGATAAATATAATCAATCAGATTGCATCATGGATGAAAAATTACTTGCCCATGAGATATAAATAAACCAATCCAGAAACATTTGAGATGTTATATTAGACCATAGGATTGAGTTATATTAAAACCATTTACTCATTTTGAATTCAGAGGATATGTATAAAAACATTTGAGATGTCATATTCGACCATAGTTGTGAAATTCTCAAAGGACTATCACAAACTCCCTTTTTAAGTGATCCAAAGAGACATATTTGAATTAACCTGACTAATTATTTTAAAGTGGATAAAATTAAACCAACCTTGTGGATTGGTTATCTGGTGCTTTTCTACTGTAGGGATAATTTTTCCTTCTATACTTATTTCCACTGCCGGAGTTTCCAGCTATGCTCATGTGGAAAAAGGTGTTCCCTCCACTAATATTCCCTATAATATACACCTTTTCTACCATCAAGTTATTCTCAATCTCAATGAAATTATCAATAAAAGACATGAAAACTTGAGAGTGATTCTTAAGGCACAGAACCAACTAAAACACAAATGATTTGAAAGATGAACTAGATGCCCCTTCTAGTATAAAGTGAGGAAGGTAAGTAAATTGGGATCTATATTACATACCTGAGATATCTATATGATTAAATTAAAAAAACATATTTTTCTTAATACTTGAAAGGTATGTAGGTAGAAGTTTTGGTTAAAAAAATCCTCAAATCCATCCGAGGTAATGTATTGATCAACCTTAACATAGATGACTCAGTCTCACCATTTTCATGATAGTACTTTGAGTATTCACACTACTATATTTAATTTAGACCCATCTATAGTTCCAAGAAAATCTAAGATCCTATTTATCCAACCTAGCCATGACATTGAATCTTCAGGTCCCAGGTCACCTTATAATATTGGTAGGATTTTCCATTGAAGTTCCAATGATTGGTCCATATAATGTGGTTCCTCATTCCAATTTTTTCTTTTCCACTACCCAAAAATATTTCACTATTCTTATTAATAGTTACAAATTTACTTATGGTTTAGGTGGAACCACATTCCTAGCATCACACTCTTTCTAATTTATAGGTCTTCTAACCTGTGGTATTTTTTGTATAACCATAGTAGATGTTAATAAAATCATTAGTTAGTCACAACCCAACACTTTAGTTATAAGTTTTACAGTGTGCAATAATACACAAGAAAGATCAAAATGGAAAATTTTCAAACTAACAACCCATGAAATATCATGTTAATGATGAATTTATGGTGGAAAGTCTCTTTAATAATGTTGAAACACAACTATAATTGGATAAACACATGATGATGAGGGGAAAACACTCCTATAAGTGTTTTAAAACACTTTTAATACTCAGACCACCTAGGTAACTTGAATATTAGTATAAAAAGGTTATATATACCTTTTTATACCCTATATTTCCAGTCCTAAAACATACTATATCCATACCTAACTTCCTAACTAATAGATCAAACCAAACTGATATCATTTGTAATATCACAACCCCAACCAATCACCTTAGATAATATTGGAATGCCACTAACCTTAGGTCCATCCCACAAACACTAAATGTTGGAAATAAACACCTAGGGTTAATAATATTACTGGGGGATGATTTACCCTTAAAATACATAACCTTCAGTGGAACAACTATAATGGTAAAATATAAATATGACGCATGAGAAAGGAAAACCAAACTATAATAATATAAAATAATAATAATAATCAGAGATACAATAAACAAAAATATCATCAAATACGTCTATAAGACAAAAGACATAAAAAGGTAGAATAAGGAGCCAAACATGTCACTACACCAAGCTACAAACCACTAATATCCCTAATATCCTACCTCTATCACCAATAAACACAAAATCAAGGTGCTACTCTATAGAATTAAGAGGTCTTCCCTTTACCTATACCATGTCAAACATCATATGAAACAAGATGCATATACAGGGTGTGAGTATGTACACCCAGTAGATAGTCAACCAAATACTTCTTACACATGATAAAATAATAATAAAAAGTTATCTCACATTTTATATAAAATAAAAGTGAATCTAAAAACCAATGAATAAAATACATATAACCAGTGAGAAAACTCACACTATAGCACACATCTAGATCATGAAATCACACACCCATAAAATACACTAAAACTCCCCCTCTGGGAGATATTTAACTAACCTAGTGTATCCAAAATTAAAGTAGGACCAAATTAATAACCAAAAATCATGATTAGAAACCCATCCCCTTGACCCAAGTCATCACTTGGTGGTACAATCTATGTTCCTAATTAAATAGAATTGGTATATGAATCCAAACCAACAAAGGTGAATATATATGAATCATGAATGAGCACTAAACTCTTCCAAGACATGTTTATACATACAAAAGGGTTTCATATTTCTATAACCCTATACAGTTAAGGATCCAAAAAATATAAAAAACAATACATACGACTATACAAACCGCATGAGGTAGGGGGGAAGCTGACCAAGGGTAGGAACTCGATGGGGTCTGGGGAGAAGGTGGCATTACAGGTGTCAGGGGGAGAATGGGTGTCAGTAGTGACGAGTGGCGAGGTTAAGTGTGGCAGAGGAGGGGAGCAGAGCTTGGGTTGGGGCTCATCGGGGGAGAAGCATTGTGGGTGTTGGGGATGAGGGTCAACTTGGGTGGGGGGAAGGGAGTATCAACATTGTAAAAAATTAAATGGGTTTCATGGAGGGTTTTAATAAACCACCGTTAAATCATTTTATGGAAAGGTTTAGCGGAAATTTGGTAAACCGCCGCTAAAATACCACCGCTAAATGTGATTTATGTTGTGGTGTATCTACGGTTAGTCTTTGATTTAATGGTAATGTATCATAAAAATAAATTTATGATTACATTGATATATTCATTTCACGTATAAGAGTAAGATTTTTTTGATCAATTCTAAGAATAAGTTGGAAAATTTACCCTTTTAATGGATGTATGTTATTGGAGGGATCTAATAGTGGATTAAAAAAATATCCAAAATTGGAAGGTGAGGAATCCTTGAGTGAGAAGAAGTGATGTCCAATATAGGTTGGGTATGATTCATTTCATCAAGACCATTAGGGTGGAGGTATTCCGATTCCTCTTCAATTGAGGATAATTTTTGAGTGATTCCTATAGTGTAGGTTCCTAGGAAACTTTAATCTATAGACACTTGATTATCTTCCATCTCTTGATGATGGATTGGAATCCATATTTTGAACTTACATTACTCTCATCATTGTGGTTTCAAATTTCATTGATGACATACATCGTGAACAATGATGGGAGGAAGGATAGTTTGAAAGAAGGAATGAGTATCCTCAAAACCATCCTCAAGAGACGATATTCTATGAAGCTTCTAAAGATCTATTAAATAAATTTAGTGAAGGTTATTCATATTGAGGTATTGAAGTATTATATCTCTGTTCAATATAGTAACAATTTTCATGCAATATGAATGCAGTTGTGGAATTTTATGAATGGAGTGTATTTTAATATTGTTTTTCAAGACAAATTAAATGTTTGAATACTCATACAAAAAATGTATTCTAAACATGATGATGTTACCAATCACAAGGATGAATAGACTCTTGATTATGAAACTAAAGAATTATTAGGGGATCAACAACTTGATGATGAAGAAAACAAAAGTGATGAAATATCATGGTTTTGAATAAAATTATAAAGGCAAGAAGTCAGTGTAATTTTTTTTTTAGTTTGTTTAGAATCAACATGGAAAATATATTGACTGCATCAATTCGATGTTCATTAGTTATCTTGGGGTCACAATGTGGATGAACATTCCAATTGATATGGACTCATGGATCTGCATCCAACCTATGTTGAAGGAAATCCTTTGGGAAGATATAATGATAATGTTACAATATAATTTCTCTATTTTACTAAAAAATTATATAATAAAACGTTGATTTTTTTTCATTATTTATTGTAGGGTTAATTTGTTTTTGAATATTTTCATAAGAATTTTTTCTTAATTCCCACTGTAAAATCCCATAGAGGCTTATAGATTATTTTAATGAAATTAAATCTTTGGGACGCTGTGGTGAAAATAAATCCCTACCCACCACAAAGGTATACACACATTATAAAGTAGGATACATGGATTTCTTTATAAAATCATCATAATTAAAAATAATTTTAGGTGAATTTATATTGATAATATATTATTTTATTTTCTTTATTTTATCTAATTTTATTATAAATTGTTAATTTATTAAACAAAAAATGAGTGCCAAAAACAAATAACTTGCATCAAAACCAACATACCCCTATCAGAAAGAAAGGATGGGGTACCCTTCATTAAAGAAGAAATTTCTATGTATTTCAAAACAATAACAAATGTTTAATTATGTGATATGAAACAACATATGTTCCTTTTTTTATATGTAGATTTATGAATCAAAATTTGATGCCACTTCCATTCCACATCTTATGATATTGAAGGGGGCTCATGAAAATAAGGAGGGTATATTAGTTTATGAAAGCAAAAAAGCAGTATGGGAAGCATGTGTAAGTATGCCAGAAGTGTAATTCGTTTTGATTTATAACAATAATACATAAAAATAAATATATTCATATTTTTATATGGTTTAGACAAAAGAATAAATAATTGCTATACCAGAAGAAAAGCTACTTTCAGAAGATTTGATGCGGCCAAAACAATATAGTCGGGTTAGAGGATTAGGTTTTGGAGTCCCTCATTAAACATATTTTGATAAGATAAAACCTCATGAGGATACATATAATATGATAAGACAATTGCAAACATAAATAGACTCACTGTAAGATATTATTTTGCAGTTTGGTTTGGTAGACTAATGTATAAGAAAGGATCAAAGTGAACTGGTAAGCGAGAAAAGATATGCACACAAACCAAATGATCCCACTAGATTTGAGGCTAGTCATTCCCCCAACAACATACCTTACTCGGGATAATAAATTTTTCCATTGAAATTTCTTCTATATGTTAATCAAACAACTTTTGATAACTTTATATTACAAAGATTATGTAGGGTACAGTTGTATCTGATTTTTATCTATCAACACACATGTACTATTGTGTTGACATAGGTATTGTGTATAATATCTTAGGAGACTAGCTACACTATCAAACCCTCCAAATAAATCACATGAGAGTGGGGATTGAGGTATATTATGATCTAACTACTGAGTTTCATGTTCCACTTGATGGTCCAAATACTATAATGGTCGAAACTACTATTGGAGATTTCATAGCATGTCTTTCTAATATTATAAAGATAAATGATGTACATCTTTAAAAAAATCATATAAAAAACATGTAATATTTGATGATGAAATTTCAGAAATTAGTCATGATATTATAGATGGATAAAGTGGTGGAGAAAATAAAGGTTGAATCCAAAATAATCTATCGAACCGACCAAGAAAAAAAGCACCTTCCGAGTGTAACTTATCCCCTATAGTTATAGAGAAACATTTATTATAATTAAAAATTAATGTAGAGACCAAATTTAAAGACAAAACTATTTCATACATTGAATATTAATAAAACAAATATGGATATTCCCTTACAAACATAATTGGTCTCAAGAGTCTAACTGATATTCTCAAGCATGAATTGCTCTGTGTCTCAGTTGTGAATACATAAATAAGGTACATTTTAATAGTACTTCTGTCCAAATAGTGATATAAATATGTTTATTAAAGTTAATAACTATTCATATTTTGTATATGTGTTTATATTACATCTATCTAAATGAAATATCATGTGAATCATTATTTGGATTCATTAATCCTTATACAATTTCTTCGCTAGAATTTTCTTTGAATGAGGAAGAAATTAAGTAGAAAAAAGGTGAGTTTTTAAAAGTGTTTAATAAAAAATCATCATATGAAATTATCTTTTTTATGACTACATTTAAAGGGTAAAACTCCATGATCTAGTCACATAAAATATATTTTTAATTTTTGAACTACTTATTTTTTTTTTGTTTTTTAGGAGGAATATGTTACAGATAAAAGTCAATATAGACACCCTAAATATTTATTATTTAGATTCAATGCATGGATATGAAACCAACCAACCACACATGATTTGTATTTTGAATATTCACTAAAATAAAATCTTGATTTTATAGATAAACCTAAAATTATATGTTCAGTCTGTATTTAAATGAGCATTTTGTTAGGATATGGCAATCACTCAATACATTCTAGATCATGGAATAAATTCAGTGTCTAAAAATATAAATCCCATGGACTAATAAAAGTGGAAAAAAATTATGGTATATTTATAAATATTTAAATATAAAAAATTTTCAAAACAATTTACTTATCTTAGTCAATGGTTATGCAATGTACATAACAAGATAATGACATCGATTGTTGGTATTATGTTTGAAAATTTATGAGAGAAATCATAAAACTGGAAAATAACAGCATCCCCTAGTAGGTTATTTTCAAAGGTAATTAATATTACATTAAATATATTTCATAATAATTTGTTTTTCTATATATTCATTGTACTATCAAGATTTTCAACAACATAGTTACTCAAAAGAAGAAAACAATTTGTTTAGAGATCAGTGGGTATTGTAATTTTTGTCAGAATATATACTGATGATAAATTTATGTGATTACCATATATGTTTATGATCCAGTATGAGTTATGACCTTATAAATACATTTGGGGTGTAAAAAATTAGTGATTGAATGCTTATATATTATTTTTGATCTCTTTCTCAAAGAGAATATTAATAGAGGAAATAAATTTGTTTAAAAGAGATGACAGAAAAACAAAAAAATTATTGTCTAATCATTGAGGCGGAGGTGGGAGCAGAAGAAGAGGTGAAGTCAAATGTGTAGGTGGAGGTGAAGGTGGAGTAAGATTCGGAGTCAGAGACTAACGTGGAGGAGGAGGAAGAGGCGAAGACTGAGGTAGAGACCAAGGTAGAATATGATAAGAAGTGCTGACCTGTAAATAATAAAATTTTTGGGAAATTTAAGGATCATATCATGATTGTGTTTTTGAACAATTTTTCAATAGTGAACACAACAATTATCACTTAATATAAGATCCATTTTGTGTGTTTCCAGTTTAAAATGACATTTTAGTGAAAAACACTTGTGACATACTCAAAACCGAGGGAAAAAATTATGATTTTTTGATACTTTAGTAAAATGATCCAAGAGTCATTTTGGATGTGTATAGATAATTAGTGCATCAATCCAATTCCTGGTTTGACAGATATGACTCTAAGTGCATCTTTTCATTCAAAATTGACATTAATTTTAGTAGAAAAACAACTCACATACACAAAACAAAGAAAAAACATTTAGATTGTTATGGTAATTTAGGAAAATGATACATATGTCATCTGGGAAGTTTAGGGATCAGTGAAACCTCAATGAAACACATGATGTGACCGACATAACTCCATGTGCGTCTTTTTATTCAAAATTGACATTAATTTTAGTGAAAAAACAAATGACATACTCAAAACCAAGAAAACACATTCAAATTATTTTTAAAACTTTAGGAAAATGATCCACAAATCATTTATGATATGTAGGTATCGGTTTATCTTTAATACGATGCACGATGTGACCCATTGGACTCCAAGTTTCCGTTATTAGTTTAAAATTAACATTTTAATTGAAAAAGGTTTCAGTCATTGAAAACCGAGAAAATACAATTGGATTATCTTTATAATTTGGAAAAATGCCTGATAATTTGAGATAATGATTGTTATTTTATTTTTGATGTGTATGAATTAGTCTCATATCAAACCCCCACATGATGCCACCTAAAAGGCTCAAAGTATGTGTTTTTGGTTTAAAATTAAATTTTAGTGAAAAACACACATGACATAATCAAAACCATGAAAACACATTCATATTGTTTTGGCATTGTAGTAAAATGATCTATGAGTCATCTGGGATGTATAGGGTTAAGACACACCTCAATCCGATGCATGGTCTGACTGGTATGACTCAAAGTGCATCTTTTTTATTTAAAATTGACATTAATTTTAGTGAAAAAACAACTAACATACCCAAAATAGAGAACAAACAATTGGATTTTTTTTGAACTTTAGTAAAATGATTCATACATCATTTTTTATTTGTAGGGATCAACTTCACCTTAATCCAGTGCACAGTGTGACTCATTTGATTCTAAGTGTTCTTTATCAGTTTAAAATTGACATTTTCATATAAAAAAGTGTCACTAAATGAAAACTGATAAAACATGCTTGAATTTTATTTATAATTTGGAAAAATATTTCATAATTCATTAGTGACATGTATGAATAGGTATCATGTAAAAACCCACACATGAAACCACCTGTATGGCTCAAAGTGTGTGTTTCAAGTTTAAAATGATATTTTAGTAAAAAACACTCACGACATACTCGAAACTAAGAAAATGAATTTATATTGTTTTGAAACATTGGTAAAAATATACATGAGTCGTTTGGGATGTGTAAAGATGAACCAATACGTAATCTGACACACATTGTGACCGATATGACTCCATGTGCATCTTTTTATTCAAAATTAACATTAATATTTGTAAAAAAAATAACTGACGTACTCAAAACTCAGAAACTTCATTTGGATTATTTTGGTAATTTTGTGAAATGATACATAAATACTTTTCGATATTTAGGGATCAGCCACATGTCAATCCAAGGTGATATGTGACCAGTATGACTCCAAGTGTCTGTTATTAGTTTAAAATTGACATTTTAATTTAAAAAAGTGCCACTCACTAAAATTTGAGAAAATATTCTTGGATTGTATTGATAATTTGGTAAAATGGTTTATAATTCATTTTTATGTGTATGAATCAGTCTCATTCCAAACCCACACACAATTCCACCTGTATAGATCAATGTGTGTGTTTGTAGTTTTGAATGACATTTCAGTAAAAAAACACATGTGGCATAATCAAAACCAAGAAAAATGCATTCAAATTGTTTTGGTACGTTATTAAAATGACCCATGAGTCATTTGGGATGTATATGGATCATTGTTTCTTCAATCTAATGAACGGTGTGACCATTATGGCTCTAAGTTCTTATTTTTATTGAAAATTGACATTAATTTTAGTGAAAAAGCAATTGACATACTCAAAACTGAGAAAAAACCATAAGAATTTTTTGATATATTTAGAAAATGTTCGGTACATAATTTGTGACGTGTAGGGATTAATATCACATTAATATGATGAATGGTGTGACCGTTATGACTCCAAGTGTGTTATTAGTTTGAAATTAACATTTTAAAAAAAATTTGTCACTCACTAAAAACAAAGAAAACACACTCAAATTATCTTAATAATTTGGTAAAATGAATCATAATTCATTTTTGGTGTGTGTGAATCATTCTGATGTCAAACCCATACACGGTGAAACTTGAATGGATCAAAGTGCGTGTTTGTCGTTGAAAATGACAATTTATAAAAAAAACGTGGCATACTCAAAAACCATGAAAACACATTAAGAATATTTTGGTACTTTATGATAATGATCCATGAGACATTTGGTACTTTTAGAGATCATGCATGCCCTAATCTAAGGCACGGTGTGACCGTTATGACTCCAAGTGAGACTTTTTATTCAAAGTTAACATTAATTTTAGTGATAAAACAACTGACATACTCAAAACCAAGAAAATTCATTCAGATTGTTTGAGTACTTTTAAAAAATGATCCTTAAATCATTTTTGATGTGTAGATATCATCCACACATTATTTTTATGCACGGTGTGACCTATAGGACTCCAAGTGTGCCTTTTTATTCAAAATTTACATTAATTTTAGTAAAAAAACTACTGACACACTCTATAATGGTGTTTTATTTTCATGTATTTTTGTTAAAAAAATTATTTAATTTAAATTTAGTATTTTTATCTTATTTTTGTATTCTATATTACTGTTTCTAGTGATGTAGAGTGTTGTTTCATTACATTGTACCTGAATCTAGAGATGCAGTGTGCTACAACATCACATTGCATTTTTAACCTTTTTCAGTGCTACAAAATGCACTGATTAAAGTATAATTTGTTAGTTATTTTAAATGAATCTATAAAACTACCCTTTATCAGTGCTTATAGAGGTGCTGATAATGTATATATTTATCAGTACTTTCAAATGTGATGATAAATCATTCTTTTATCAGTGAAAATAAAATCACTAATAAATCAGACTTTTATAAGTGCGTTTAAAATCACCGATAAAGGGTCAATTTTTCAGCTCTAGATGAAAGAACTGATAAATGGGGTCTTTTATTAGTGCTTTTAAAAGTGTTGATAAAAGTATGATTTTTCAGTTCTTTTAATTTATCTGATAAATCTACCATTTTTTTTCTTTTTTAGCACTGATAAAATCTATGGACTTTTAACCATGCTAAAGTAGTCATCGATTTTCTAGAAACAATAATGGATGATTGAAGCACTGTTAAAGTCATGTTTTATAGTATCACATTATTTTATATATTCCTACCTTAAAAAGAAAGTTATTCAATTCCCTTTTGATTTAATAAATGTGTTGTAAGTCAAAACTCATAAGGGAAGTATCATTACAACAAGGATATGTCGATATATCCCCTTTTTAACTCATAAACATGGATTAGTCTCTAAACTTATCATCATACCCATGATTGATATTGATATAATATATGTTATTAATTATCTTTTAAATTATGATGTGAACATATATTGTAAGAAGAAGGACGTTATAATTTTTGAGAATGATGTAGAGTCCATTATCTTTAGAGAAAAAACCTCCCCATTTGATTCATATCTAAATCAAACCCTAGTATCATTACGACAATAATGTAATATCTATGGGTGAGTAAAGAATTATTAAAAATGAGTATTTCAAAATTGTGAATGAATATGTTGATTTATTTCCATAGGATTTACCTATACATCCTCCAGAGTGAGAAATTTAGCTTTTGTAACGCCCCGACCCTAGCTACCCAGAGTCGGTGCATTACTTCGTAACATTGGCATGATCACAAGAAAGATCAAATCTCGAAAGACCGATTGGTTTAGTAGCCTTGGAAACACTAGATATATTCATAAGTTTTACATTACATCATAAAATGAAAAACTACTACAACAACATAATGTTTCCACAGTCCACACTATAATCCCCTCATAATATCCCTGCAGGTCATTCATAACTTACATCTTCACTTCCTGGGAAAAATAAAACATAGAAAAGGGGTGAGCTCAAATGCCCAGTAAGGATAACAATATAGCGGAAACTTTCATAAATAAGAATAAACATTTAAGGCAATGTATAACTAAAACAAAAGCCTTTTAAATATGAACTTTCAACATGGTATGACATAAATAAAATGAAATAATGCCATTTACTTATTCACATGGATATTCTACTAATCGAATAATCACATGCAAAAATCAATAACCACTTTCATAATGTTGGAATGCATAATGCCAGACTATCATAACCACATAGTCAAGGCCTCGTGCCAAGACTACAAATAAGATTTTGTCAAGGCCTTGTGCCAAGACACTAGTTTGTCTCATGAGACCTACCGATGCATCGAGGAGCTATAGCGGGCTCTACCCGTCACATATTAAGTCCAATGCATTCCCATATGAAAAGGTTTAAACATAACATAAACATTCATATTAAAACTAGCATATGAAATGTCAATACTTTCACCATAAACTATGAATGGTATAAAAATAGCACATCCACAGTCAAACATATCACAAAACCTTCAATAAAATATAGAAGTTTTGTATCATAATAAATCAATTTCAAATAATCTTAAAATCCATCAAAGGATGTTGACATAGATGAAATCAAAATTCTTTTTAAAGAAATATCTCCTTTTATTTTGAAATAATTTAAGATCCATATAAAATAAAACATTTTCTTTGAAAATATTCTTATAAGCTTGTAAGGGAAGCTTTGAAGATTTTATAACGGCGGAAAATAGCCGCACCCGCCGTATAAGTTAAAAAAACATTCTTACCTTAATTATGTCGAAAAGGTTAAAAAGGACCTTGTTTTGAAAACGACCGAAAGATTCCTTTATAAACCACTTATAAAAGTCAAAAAGGGTATAAATGACTTTAACTCATATTCTAGTAAATAGTAAAAATGTTTTGAAATGCATTTTTAAGAAACATGGATGCGGATGATAAAGAGATCCCAGTAGATTATTACGTATAAACAACCTCGGATAATGAAGAGATTGTGAAATAACCCTTACCTTGTACTTTTCCTTGGTTGGGGTAGGTTAACCTCCTGTATAATGGTGAAATAGTTGTTATTAAATTATACAATAATCATATATATTAATATGATATCATATATGATCTTTTAACATTGATTTGTTAATAATATCTTAGAATTATCGTCGTTTCGGGAGTTAACTTACTCATTTTCTTTTATATGTTTTGTTACATAAGCCATGGTTGTTGTATCTTATTCATATCCAGAATGATATCCAGTCCTTAAACATCATTTTTAAATCATCAAATGATAATTATACTTGAATGGATACGATGGAGAATGAATCTCATCGCGTTCGTGGAGACGGTAGTCCGTACGTACGCACGAGCGACAATATCATTCTTTTGATATTAAAATAATATATAAATGGATGGTATATCATATATACAGAATCATTGACATATTATATTTATTATTTACATGAGTTACACATCATTATTATACCCATCCAAATAATATTATATTGAATAACAATTACACCACGACGTGGAGACGGTAAGTCGTACGTACGCACGTATGGTGACATGTTATTCAAAGGGTGGATAGAATACTGAATATGGTTGTACCATATTTATAATAACATCATAGTATATGTGAGATACTGGAGTTATTATTTTAGAATGGTAAGAAAAAGGAAGAAGAAGTGGAAGAAGAAATGAACTTGGAGAAGGGTGGTGAAATCATTACCTCTTCTTCGGGTTCTTCCTTTTGATTTGATCAAAAGGGCTCCTTAGGTTGGCATTCTGATCAAACTAAGGCCTCTAGGTTGTAGTGAGGGATGTTGGGAGAGTATTTGGGCAGAGTTTGGCCGAACCAAAAGGCTTTGAAGGTGTGAATAAATGAGAAGGAGGAGTGCCCTTTTATAAGAGGGGTGAGGGGCACCTTTGGAAAAGCTAGAAATATTAATTTATAATAAATTCATATTCGGTTTCTAATGGCTCCAAAGTTGATTATTCAAAGCTTAAGGTGGGGATAGGTCGAAAACCACTCAACCAATAGAATTTAGACAGTTTTGGGTACTTATATTAACCTTATCATTAAGTATTAACTCTAAGTTAATTAGTTTCACTTTTACAATGTCTCTTTGTATTTTTATATAATATGGTTAATAAACATACTATATACATCCAAACTACCCCCAAGTGGTCCATTAATGAGGAACCTATCATGATATAAGTCTCTTTGCCGAACCTTAGATTTTTAGGAATTTAATATCAATTAATAATATAATATTTGTGTAAGAACTCCTTTATGTCAACTTTGACACTATTCAATAGTTGATTTTTGTGAAACTCATAACAGATTGATTACTTCGAAAAAAGTCAATTAAATCAATCCTAATATATAATATTATCCTATAAAATTAGTTTAATTCATTAAAAGTTTCATATTATATTTATTTGGGTATTTATAATATCAATTATTTTAATTTTTCACTATTATAGTAATTACTGCATCATCATTGTGTCATATATAAAATAAATTATTTAATGTCTAAAATTTATAAATAAAATATCATTATGTAGGAAATCTTTTTAGATTTCTAATGAATATTTATAATCTAAAATCCAACATATATAACCCTATGTAACAATTGTTGTTCTAAAAGATATATGCTTGTGTCATTTTTGTATTCATTTTAACTAAATTAAAATAAAGTGTCATTATCACTTACAAGTGGATCCATGGGGTCCCAAAATAGACCCAAAGATTCCCATGGTCGACCATGTATCAACCAATAGGGTTAAGACACGTTTTAGGGTAATTTAGTATTATTATAATATTATTTTTTAACCCTTATTTACCGGATTTACCCTTAACCATGGTAAATAAAATATTTACCGCAGTAATTATTCAAAATGTCTAAAAATTAAAGTTACCTATTTACACAATTTGAACATCCTGATTCCAAATATGGAATCCATTTTCCTAAATTCAAAACACAGAAGTGGCAGAAATTAATTAAAATTAATTCCCGCTGTCAAAACAAAAAGCGTGTTTTTAAGAGATAATAACTATCAAAAGATTGACACTTGTTTATGTTCGGTTTAATTGTAAAATTATGTCCAATGACCAACATTATATTAAATGGTAAAAATATATTCTAAATATACTTTAAAACCACTCAAATTCATAATTTATCACTATTAATTATTTTGATTAAAAAAGTTGTTTTTAATTAAAATTTAGTAATTTTCACTATTCATCAAAATATGAAAGTTATCCGAAATGTACCAAAATTTCACCTTAGGATAAATTCGATATTCCGAATCCAAAAATGAAGTCCATTTTCAAATATAAAATATATATAATTTCAAAAAGTAGTTGTTACTATTCATAACGGCTAGTTTGATTAGTTATGGTGTGTTAGAACTCGGTGTTGCGTACAACACACGCTATCACATTATTCAAAGAGAAGCGTACCGTAGAAGCTTGGGGTGTTACATTCTCCCATCCTTCAAATAATTTCATCCTCGCAATTTCTAGGGTATTACTACATAAAAAGACTCGGGTGGTTCTTCATCATAAGTTCCTCGGGTTCCCACGTTGCCTCTTCCATCTTATGGTTTCTCCACAAAACTTTTACCAGACGCGTCGTCCGGTTTCTCAGCACTTGTTCTCTCGTATCAAGAATCTTGACGGGCTCTTCGCAATAAGACAGATCGGGTTCCAGTTCTAATTCCTCATAGGTGAGTACATGCGTCGGATCAGGCATGTATTTCTTCAATAGAGATACATGGAACACATCATGAACTTTGGAGAGACTTGGTGGCATTGCCAATCGGTAAGCTACAACCTCAATTCGTTCTAGAATTTCTAAAGTTCCGATGTACCTGGGACTCAATTTACCTTTCTTACCAAAACGTATGACTCCCTTCCACGGAGATACCTTCAGAAAAACATGATCACCGACTTGAAATTCCAAATCCTTCCTTCGATTATCGGCATAGCTCTTCTGCCTACTTTGAGCTGCTTTGATGTGATTTTGGATTACTTTCACCTTTTCCACCGTTTCCTCCACCAGTTCTGGGCCTACAAGTTTTCTTTCACCAACGTCATCCCAACAAGTTGGTGTACGACATCTCTTTCTGTATAACGCTTCATATGGTGCCATCTGAATACTCGAATGGAAGCTATTGTTATAGGAAAATTCTACCAGAGGTAAATATTGATCCCACATACCCTGAAAGTCAAGTGAGCAAGATCTCAACATGTCTTCTAAGGTTTGAATAGTCCGTTCTGATTGTCCGTCTGTCTGAGGGTGGTAAGCAGTGCTGAAATGAAGTTCAGTATCCAGGGATTTCTGAAGACTTTTCCAGAATCTTGAAGTAAAACGGGGATCACGATCAGAAACAATCGATAGGGGTACTCCATGAAGTCTCACAACTTCATTAATATATAGTCTTGCTAGACGTTCCAGGGGTAGATCTTCTCTTATAGCAAGAAAATGTGCTGTCTTGGTAAGACGATCAACAATAACCCATATTGCATCGTTCCTTCTAGGAGTCTTTGGTAGCCCCATGACAAAGTCCATCGTAACATTGTCCCATTTCCACTCCGGTATGGGAAGAGGTTGCATGACTCCTCCAGGCTGTTGCCTTCCAGCTTTGACTTGTTGACAAACCATACATCTTGACACAAAATCAGCAATCTCCCTCTTCATGTTGTCCCACCAAAAATGTTCCTTCAAATCTCTATACATTTTGGTGCTCCCAGGGTGTATAGAGAAATTGGAACTATGAGCATCATCCAGCAATTCCCTTTTTAGATCAGGTATATTGGGAACACAAAGTCTCTTCCCGAATTTCAAAATTCCATCTTCATACACAAAGTCTCTCAATCTCCCATCATTCACAGCTTTAATCTTCTTTTGGAATTCTTCATCATCGGTCTGAGAACTCTTAATCCTTTCTAGTAAAGATGGTTTGGCAACCATTTGAAAAAGCATTGATGTTTCACCTTCCCTGGTTATTCCCATTTCCATCTTCACTAGATCCATAAAAATTGGATCCCTTTCAATTCTCATATTGTTCAAAACTCCATGGTCTTTTCTACTCAAATCATCTGCCACCTTGTTTGCCTTCCCTGGGTGGTAGTGTATCGTACAATCATAATCCTTGAGTAATTCAAGCCATCTCCTTTGCCTCATGTTGAGTTCTTTTTGTGAGAAAATATACTTCAAACTCTTGTGATCAGTATAAATCTCACATTTTTCACCATAGAGGTAGTGCCTCCATATCTTCAAAGCAAAGATCACTGCTGCTAACTCGAGATCATGAGTAGGATAGTTTTGTTCATGAATTTTCAACTGTCGTGATGCATAGGCAATAACTCTATCATTCTGCATAAGGACACATCCAAGTCCTTTCTTCGATGCATCACTATAAATAACGAATCCATCATTCCCCGATGGTAGAGTCAATATAGGAGCATTGACTAATCTTCTCTTCAGTTCTTCAAAACATTCTTCACACACTTTTGTCCAAACAAATTTAACCCCTTTACGTGTGAGCTTCGTTAATGGGTTAGCCAATCGGGAAAAATTCTGGACGAAACGTCGATAATAACCTGCCAAACCAATAAAACTACGTACCTCAGTTATACTCGTAGGTGCTGGCCATTCTTGGATTGACTTGGTCTTAGAAGGATCAACAGAGATTCCATCTTTGGAGACAATATGGCCAAGAAAAGAAATCTCATGAAGCCAGAATTCACACTTGCTAAACTTCCCATATAATTCATGCCTCCTCAGAGTCTTCAAAATAATGCGCAAGTGATTTTCATGATCTTCGTAGGTTTTGGAGTATACCAAGATATCATCAATAAATACCACCACAAATTCATCGAGATACTCCTTGAAAACTCTATTCATCAGATCCATGAATACAGAGGGTGCATTAGTCAATCCAAACGGCATTACAGTAAACTTGTAATGCCCGTACCTGGTTCGAAATGCTGTCTTCGGAATGTCTTCCTTCTTCACACACAACTGATGGTATCCAGATCGAAGGTCAATCTTTGAAAAGTATTGAGCTCCATGCAGTTGGTCAAATAAATCATCAATACGAGGTAGGGGATACTTGTTCTTTATCGTTATAGCATTGATCTCCCTGTAGTCGATACATATCCTCATAGATCCATCTTTCTTTTTAACAAAAAGAACAGGGGATCCCCATGGAGAAACACTAGGGAGAATAAATCCCTTATTACTCAATTCCTCTAGTTGTTTCTTTAGTTCGACTAACTCTACAGTGGCCATTCTATAAGGGGTCTTCGATATAGGCCTTGATCCAGGAATCAAATCAATAGAAAACTCAACTTCTCGTTCTGGAGGATGTCCAAGTAAATCTTCCGGAAATACATCTACAAATTCTTTCACAACAGGTACATCCTCTATTTGAACATTCCTTTCCTCACCGATAGTTACTTCATTCTCTTCCTCCCCAATAATTGAATTTAGTTGAGCTATTGAGGGTGGATCTAAATAAGAATTAGGTGGTGACGATTCTGCTCTAAAAATAAGGTGTTCCTTATCATTATCATCAAGAATCATAACCTCTTTCTTCTTACAATAAATCTTCGCATCATATTCCGAAAGCCAGTCCATACCGAGGATTATATCAAACTCAATCATAGGTATGACGATGAGATCAGCAGATAAAGAAAATTTATGTGCTCTAATGGGGACTGATTCACAAAACTTTGTTGCAACGATACTTCCCTTAGGAGTTTTAACTGACAACTCCCTTATTAAATCAAATTGGAAATATCTAATTTTCTTAGCAAACTGGGAAGATATGAAACAATGCGATGATCCAGAATCAAATAATGCATTTTCTAAACTTGAGGAAACCATTAAATTACCTGCCACCACGTCTTTCGGAGCTTCTACCTCAGCAGTAGTGATAGCATAAGCCTGGCCTTGATCCCTTGGCCTTTTCTGAGGTAAGTTCTCCTGACGCTTAGGACATGAATTTGCATAATGCCCCATATCCCTGCAATTATAGCACTGAACGTTGGTAGCTTCCTTATTCCCCTTGCAATCATGAGCTTGGTGGCCTTTTTCACCACACTTGTAACAGACTCCCATTCCCTTCAAGCAAGTACCAGGGTGTTTCTTCCCACATTTACCACATGATGGATATTCAACCTTTCCTTTCTTCCCCTTATTTCCATTCCCAGGTTGATCAGCAGGTCTCTTCTTCTCTTGCTTTGCTTTAAAGTCATAAGACTTAGAGAATTCCTTTTCGGTCTTGATAGCACATGAGACAATGTCTTCGTACGATGAAAAGGATTGTGAGACTAACGCTCGACGGAGAAATGGTTTTAACCCATCAAAGAAACGATCAATCTTACTTCTTGGGTTACGAATATAATCACCAGTGTACCTCGCTAACCTTGTAAAGTTAGCCTCATACTTTGTGACATTCTCATCCTCCTTTTGTCCCAGACTCAGAAATTGCCTTTCCATATCTGCTCGATGGTCGCGAGGGAAGTATTTTTCTAAAAACAGATCTTTGAACTCCCTCCATTCCATATTTGATACTTCATCATCTTCCTTCATGTTTTTAATCAATGACCACCATTGATCAGCATCTCCAGTGAGGCGGTAAACTGCCATGATAACTTTTTCCCTTTCACTGCTCCCCAAAGCCTGAAATATTTTCTCTAGGGAATTTATCCATTTCTCAGCTACTAAGGGATTTGTACTCCCATTGAACATTGGTGGTTGTTGCCTCATGAATCGATCTAACATTGATCCTCCACGCTGCGGATCAGGGTGCTCCATACGGGTAAGGTTATTATTCATAACCTGAGTAAGTTGTCCCAGTATGGTGATTAGCTGATCAGCACCAGTTGCATCACCAGCCCCACTATAATTATCTTGAGCAGGAGGGAAATCCCTACATGGAGTGCGTGCATTGATACGGTTTCCATTTCTTCCACTAGGCGCCATTTCTAAACAATGTCATAAACTAGATCAGTTTATGAATCAGAATACATAATCCCATACTTATAAAACAATTAACATAAATTGAACTATTTATGGATATAATCCATAATCATAAGAATGTTTTCTTTGAGGATGTATATACTCATAATCCCTTCAAAATGATTTGTAAATAAAATGAGAGTTATCCTAAGCATATCCCCCGGGAGTGTCGTAACCAAGAGTACAGCAAGGCCCGTTGTCGTGCACCAGTTCCCGTTCGAGTCTAGCTCAAAGCGGTGTTTTCGGGTTTTACCCCTAGGTACATCTGTGCCAGAGCCGCCTCTACCTGCTCGTATCCAGACAGGGATGTATTGCTCGGAAAACTCACAAAATCTCTACAATACCAAAATTCTAGGAAGTTCTTCTATACTAATCCTCAAAGTTCATCTTAGGTCTACGTGCTCTAATCAGAGTTTATCTAAATCTAGCTTCCAAGGTTTGTACTAAACTTCCTCTGATACCAACTGTAACGCCCCGACCCCAGCTACCCAGAGTCGGTGCATTACTTCGTAACATTGGCATGATCACAAGAAAGATCAAATCTCGAAAGACCGATTGGTTTTGTAGCCTTGGAAACACTAGATATATTCATAAGTTTTACATTACATCATAAAATGAAAAACTACTACAACAACATAAGGTTTCCACAGTCCACACTATAATCCCCTCATAATATCCCTGCAGGTCATTCATAACTTACATCTTCACTTCCTAGGAAAAATAAAACATAGAAAAGGGGTGAGCTCAAATGCCCAGTAAGGATAACAATATAGCGGAAACTTTCATAAATAAGAATAAACATTTAAGGCAATGTATAACTAAAACAAAAGCCTTTTAAATATGAACTTTCAACATGGTATGGCATAAATAAAATGAAATAATTCCATTTACTTATTCACATGGATATTCTACTAATCCAATAATCACATGCAAAAATCAATAACCACTTTCATAATGTTGGAATGCATAATGCCAGACTATCATAACCACATAGTCAAGGCCTCGTGCCAAGACTACAAATAAGATTTTGTCAAGGCCTTGTTCCAAGACACTAGTTTGTCTCATGAGACCTACCGATGCATCGAGGAGCTATAGCGAGCTCCAACCGTCACATATTAAGTCCAATGCATTCCCATATGAAAAGGTTTAAACATAACATAAACATTCATATTAAAACTAGCATATGAAATGTCAATACTTTCACCATAAACTATGAATGGTATAAAAATAGCACATCCACAGTCCAACATATCAAAAAACCTTCAATACAATATAGAAGTTTTGTATCATAATAAATCAACTTCAAATAATCTTAAAATCCATCAAAGGATGTTGACATAGATGAAATCAAAATTCTTTTTAAAGAAATATCTCCTTTTATTTTGAAATAATTTAAGATCCATATAAAATAAAACATTTTCTTTGAAAATATTCTTATAAGCTTGTAAGGGAAGATTTTAAGATTTTATAACGGCGGAAAATAGCCGCACCCGCCATATAAGTTATAAAACATTCTTACCTTAATTCTGTCGAAAAGGTTAAAAAGGACCTTGTTTTGAAAACGACCGAAAGATTCCTTTATAAACCACTTATAAAAGTCAAAAAGGGTATAAATGACTTTAACTCATATTCTAGTAAATAGTAAAAATGTTTTGAAATGCATTTTTAAGAAACATGGATGCGGATGATAAAGAGATCCCAGTAGATTATTACGTATAAACAACCTCGGATAATGAAGAGATTGTGAAATAACCCTTACCTTGTACTTTTACTTGGTTGGGGTAGGTTAACCTCCTGTATAATGGTGAAATAGTTGTTATTAAATTATACAAGAATCATATATATTAATATGATATCATATATGATCTTTTAACATTGATTTGTTAATAATATCTTAGAATTATCGTCGTTTCGGGAGTTAACTTACTCATTTTCTTTTATATGTTTTGTTACATAAGACATGGTTGTTGTATCTTATTCATATCCAGAATTATATCCAGTCCTTAAACATCATTTTTAAATCATCAAATGATAATTATACTTGAATGGATACGATGGATAATGAATCTCATCGCGTTCGTGGAGACGGTAGTCCGTACGTACGCACGAGCGACAATATCATTCTTTTGATATTAAAATAATATATAAATGGATGGTATATCATATATACAGAATAATTAAAATGTTATATTTATTATTTACATGAGTTACACATCATTATTATACCCATCCAAATAATATTATATTGAATAACAATTACACCACGACGTGGAGACGGTAAGCCGTACGTACGCACGTATGGTGACATGTTATTCAAAGGGTGGATAGAATACTGAATATGGTTGTACCATATTTATAATAACATCACAGTATATGTGAGATACTGGAGTTATTATTTTAGAATGGTAAGAAAAAGGAAGAAGAAGTGGAAGAAGAAATGAACTTGGAGAAGGGTGGTGAAATCATTACCTCTTCTTCGGGTTCTTCCTTTTGATTTGATCAAAAGGGCTCCTTATGTTGGCATTCTGATCAAACTAAGGCCTCTAGGTTGTAGTTAGGGATGTTGGGAGAGTATTTGGGTAGATTTCGGCCGAACCAAAAGGCTTTGAAGGTGTGAAGAAATGAGAAGGAGGAGTGCCCTTTTATAAGAGGGGTGAGGGGCACCTTTGGAAAAGCTAGAAATATTAATTTATAATAAATTCATATTCGGTTTCTAATGGCTCCAAAGTTGATTATTCAAAGCTTAAGGTGGGGATAGGTCCAAAACCACTCAACCAATATAATTTAGACAGGTTTGGGTACTTATATTAACCTTATCTTTAAGTATTAACTCTAAGATAATTAGTTTCACTTTTACAATGTCTCTTTGTATTTTTATATAATATGGTTAATAAACTTACTATATACATCCAAACGACCCCCAAGTGGTCCATTAATGAGGAACCTATCATGATATAAGTATCTTGGCAGAACCTTAGATTTTTAGGAATTTAATATCAATTAATAATATAATATTTGTTTAAGAACTCTTTTATGTCAATTTTGACACTATTCAATAGTTGATTTTTGTGAAACTCACAACAGATTGATTACTTCGAACAAAGTCAATTAAATCAATCCTAATATATCATATTATCCTAGAAAATTAGTTTAATTCATTAAAAGTTTCATATTATATTTATTTGGGTATTTATAATATCAATTATTTTAATTTTTCACTATTATAGTAATTACTGCATCATCATTGTGTCATATATAAAATAAATTATTTAATGTCTAAAAATTATAAATAAAATATCATTATGTATGAAATCTTTTTATATTTCTAATGAATATTTATAATCTAAAATCCAACATATATAACCCTATGTAACAATTGTTGTTCTAAAAGATATATGCTTGTGTCATTTTTGTATTCATTTTAACTAAATTAAAATAAAGTGTCATTATCACTTACAAGTGGATCCATGGGGTCCCAAAATAGACCCAAAGATTCCCATGGTCGACCATGTATCAACCAATAGGGTTAAGACACGTTTTAGGGTAATTTAGTATTATTATAATATTATTTTTTAACCCTTATTTACCGGATTTACCCTTAACCATGGTAAATAAAATATTTACCGCAGTAATTATTCAAAATGTCTAAAAATAAAAGTTACCTATTTACACAATTTGAAAATCCTGATTCCAAATATGGAATCCATTTTCCTAAATTCAGAACACATAAGTGGCAGAAATTAATTTAAAATTAATTCCCGCTGTCAAAACAAAAAGCGTGTTTTTAAGAGATAATAACTATCAAAAGATTGACACTTGTTTATGTTCGGTTTAATTGTAAAATTATGTCCAATGACCAACATTATATTAAATGGTAAAAATATATTCTAAATATACTTTAAAACCACTCAAATTCATAATTTATCACTATTAATTATTTTGATTAAAAAAGTTGTTTTTAATTAAAATTTAGCAATTTTCACTATTCATCAAAATATGAAAGTTATCCGAAATGTACCAAAATTTCACCTTAGGCTAAATTCGATATTCCGAATCCAAAAATGAAGTCCATTTTCAAATATAAAATATATATAATTTCAAAAAGTAGGTGTTACTATTCATAACGGCTAGTTTGATTAGTTATGGTGTGTTAGAACTCGGTGTTGCGTACAACACACGCTATCACGTTATTCAAAGAGAAACGTACCGTAGAAGCTTGGGGTGTTACAGTTTTCTATTGTTTTAATTACTGGTTTGAGGCTTATTTAAAATACTTATTATAGAATGGATGTAGTAGAATTAATATAACTAATGAAAAAATTATAGGAATTGAGTGACAAGGGATTTATTCCCCCTTATGTTTCTCCAGGGGGATCCCATATTCTATTTTTCAAGAAGAAAGATGAATTCCATGTGGATGTGCATTGACTATAAAGAAATGAAGATGAGACTGTAATGAGAATTGATTTCTATTAGGGTTCTCTTGTCTTCATCATCTTCCGCTCCTGTTTTTGTGGTTCTCCATTCTCTGGTTATTTGTTCGTTTATGGCATGGGCCTGTCCTTCCCACATAAAGATAATGCAATTTGGTATTCCAGCGTTGGATTGACCATTTTCACGGTGTTGGGTTTCCATCGGTCAAGATCATATCTGATCATCTTCTGTTCGTGAAGGGTTTTTGTCACATGGTTTGGATGTGGGTGAATTGGGTTAGGTGACACTAAGAGTGGTTTTCAATGGCAGTACCAGGCTTTGGATCTGCCTGCGGTTGAAAATTTATTTAGGTCCTAGGTGGGATCAAATGACTTCTGCGCAGATGTATAGTTATGGCTATGGCCTGAGTGTCGGCCACAATTTCAACTGTAGCTCGGTGGTCTGTGATAGATTATTTGGCTATTGGCTTGGTGGCGGCAGTGACCACAACGATGGCTCATTGCACCTTCACAGCTGGTATTCCTGAAGCCATGGTGGTCTTTAGGGTTGACTGTGGTGTTTGTTTCTTTTTGGTCCATAGTCATTTGGAATTCATTTTCAAGTTTTTTTGAACTATTTATTTTTTTGAACTTTTGTCTCTTGAACCTATGCCTATTTGCCTCTAGCCTTTGTGCATATAATGGGTTAACCTTTACTAGTTAAAAATAATTTTTTTAAATAAATTGGGCTCTACCCTAAGATTTCTATTATAGAGAAATAAATGCTATTATAATAAAGAAGAAGTGTCCCCTTCCTTGAATTTATGATTTTTTTTATAAACTTAATAGAGCTCAATACTTTTTGGAGATTGACCTTCAATCTGGATATTATCATTTTCATGTGAGTTATGAAGATATTCAAAAGACACTATTACAAATTAGGTATGGAGAATATAAGTTTACAATAATGCCAATTTGTATAACTAATACATCCTCTTTTTTCATGGATCCAATGAATAGAGTTTTCAAGGAATATCTTGATGATTTTTTTGTGGTATTTATTAATGATATATTGATATATTCCAAAAGCTATGAGGACCATGATAAGAACTTTTGGGTTATTCTAGAGGCTCATAGAAGAAAATAGTTCTATGGGAATCTTAGTTAGTGTGAATTCTTTCTTCAAACAATTTATTTTATTGGACATATTGTCTCTAAGGATGGAATATCATTTGATCCTATGAAGACAAAGTAAATCCAGGAACGGCCTATACCAATGAAAAAACAGAGGTACGTAGTTTTATTGGATTAGTATGTTGCTTCCAATTTTTTGTACAAATTTTTTCCAGATTAGAAAACCTGAAAACTAAGCACACATATAAAGGGATTATGTTCGTCTGGTAAAAATAACGTACAAAATGTTTTGAAGAATTGAAGAGAAGATTTTCTAATGCTCCAATTTTGACTATCTCCACTAGAAATTATGGTTTTGCGAAATACATTGATGTATTAAAGAATGGACTGGGTTGTTTCCTTATATAAAATGATAAAGTTGTTTCTTATGTATCAAGGAAGTGGAAAACACATGAGAATAATTATCTAACTAATTATCTTGAGTTAAAAGCTATAATATTTGCTCTGAAAATATGGAGACACTATATCTATAGTGAAATATGTGAGTTATATATAGATCAAAAGAGTTCAAAATATTTTTTTACATATGAAGAACTCATCATGAGGTAATGAAGTTGACTGAAGTTACTCAAATATTATGATTACTGAACACACTACCACCCAAGAAAATGAAAATAAGTTATCATATGTATTTAGTATGGAATATCATGGACTTATAGCCTGAACAATTATTGAAAGAGATCATATGTTCATGGATATAGTAAATATGGATATTTGAATTGTTAAGGGAAAAAATAATACCTTTTTCAAATGATTTTTAAACCTTATTTCATAAGAGAAGATAAAAATATATCCACTAGATGATGAGAACCTTCAAATGAAAATTAAATCCATTAAATATGGAATACTGGAGGAATTTCGGTAAAAGGATGTTGTTCTAAACTTTGGAAATAGGTTATGTGTTCCATAAATACTTAAGATAAAAAGGGCACTATAAGATGAGGCTTATAACTCAAATTTCTATATACACCATGGTAACACCATGATTTATAAAGATATGAAGGAACATTTTTGGTGGGATAATATAAAATGAGAAATTGCTGACTATGTGTAAAGATAATTAGTTTTTCAATGGGTTAAGGCTGGGAGACAACACCCTAAAGGAGTCAAGAAACCTATTCCTATACTTATGTGGAAATGAGATGATATTACAAGATAATATTTTCACCTGACTACCAAGGACTCTGGGAAAAAGTTATATAATTTGGGTTATTGTTGACCAACTTACCAAATCTTCACATTTCCTTACAATAAGTGAATATTTTCCACTACTGATCCTTTAAAGACTATAAATTTATTTAGTTTTAAGAATTCGTGGTGAAAATGTATTGATTTTTCCTAATTTAGGTCATCAATTTACATTAAAATTCTGGAATATTATTTAGAAGGATTTAAATACTGAGCTTCATATGAGTACTATTTGTCGCCCTCAAATCGATGGATATTATAAAAGGACTCTTCCAAAATTGGAAGACTTGTTGAGGTCATGATGAATAGAAATTCATGTTATGTGGAATTATTACTCACCTTTGGTTTAATTTTCCAACAATAATAATTTCTATTATAGAATTCAAATAGTTCCATATGAAGTATTATTTTGGAAGAGATGTAGAACTACGATTTGTTGGGATGCAGTTTGTGAGAGGAAACTTATAGGTCCAAAACTTGTGGTGGAAATTAAAAAAAGGTAAAAGATACTCAAACACATATCAAAGCATCCAAAAGTAGAAAAATTAGGTAAACTGATAACTAAAGGAAGAATTTTGAGTTTTAATTGGGAGAAAATGTCTTTATGAAAGTATCTCTATAGAAGGGTGTCTTAAGGTTCGGTAAGATAGGAAAACTAAGCCCCATGTACATCAGAAAATTTGAAATTATTGAAATAATTAAAGGTATGTCTTACCATTTAGTAATGATACCAAATCTCTCCAAAGTTCATGATGTGTTCCACATGTAATTGTAAAATAAGTACAAGAAAAACCCAATATATGTACTCACATATGAAGAAATAGAACTAGAACATGATTTGTCTTACTATGATGTGCCTATCAAGATTCTGGAAATAAGAGAGAAATTATTGAGAAATTGGATGACTCAAAAGGTAAAATTTCTTTGGAGAAACTATAAGATGGAGGAAAAAATGTGGGAACCTGAGGATGTTATGAAGAAGAACCACCCTTATCCTTTTAAAAGGCAATGGTCATAAAAATTTCAAGAATGAAATTTCTATAGGAGGGAAAAATATAACACCCCATTATTTTATGGTGTGTATCCTCTCAAATAAATTCAATTCATTAGATAGCTTACATTGCACGCAAAGTTATTTCATTTAATATAAATTGTATAAAATCACATAGAGAACCCAAATAACCCTTATTAATGAAGAATGAAGTAAAAGGTATTTCAAGAAGTAAAGGAACCTATACCGATGAAATAGAAACTTAACCTTAGGAATAATAATATAACCCTTATGAATAGTAAATCAACCGAATGAATAGTAACCTCACCCATGAAAGTAAAAACAAAATTCAGTCATCTTATAAATGAAAGTATGATAAAATTATATCATAGTATAAGTAAATGAATATTTTAAAAATTACTAATTAAGTGTTGGTATTTTTGTATGTCATAAATATTTAGTAACAGTTTTACAATTAATAAAATGATTTAAAAGAAATTTTATTTTCATAAAATGTATTCATAAATAAATTTTTTGTTTTCTTATGATTTTAAGATAATTTTGTGAGACCATAGTTAATTTTTTAGAGTGTTATAAAATTAGTTATAAATTTAAAATCTGCATTTTTCAAGTAAATAATGATTTTAATTAAAAAGTAAATTTCTAATATTTATAAAATTATTTATATAAATTGGAGTTCATTTTTTGATTCTACTTATTGAAAATTGGTTAGGGTGAATTTTTGGGATTTTTGTAAAATACTTGATTTTTTACTAAATAGTAAAATTCTGTATTTATGATAAATGTTAAATACCTAAATTATTAGGTCCTAGGTGATTTATGGAAGATTAAATCCCATAATCTCATGATATACCTACTTATTTGAATATATTTTATGATAATCCTCAAATTATTCATAGTCTTGAGCCAAAATAATGAACAAATGAATGAAATATTCTGAAAACACCCTTCTCCTCCACTATAAATTGCACCCCTCACCACCCATTATCCTCACACCTCTAATACTTGAAGATTGTCTAAATTCTTCCCAAATCCTCTTTCCATGTCCTTCACACAAGTCCAGGATCTCTTAATCTCAACAAAAGACCAAACCAAGGTCCCATAAGAAGGTAATCAAATAGAAGAATTTAAGAGGTAAATCCTCATTCTTTTTCTTTTAATTTTCTTTTTCATTTATTATCCTATCCCTACCCCCTTTGTAAAAATGTGAATGATAAATATAGTATCATATATATAATGGAATTATATCATGTTAATGTAATATTCTTTATCAAACTCATTTCTCTCTGTCCTTTATTTTAATAACAGAATCATCGTCTGTGAGGTGCTAATTTACAACATTTATGGACAATGGGTTTTCATAAATATATTTCTCCATCAAGTCTAGTCATGAAACCATTTTATGGTTGAAAATGATTATAAAATATGTATTAAATCCTATTTAATATTTGGGAACCATTATATACATATTATAGAGTATTTAAACAAAACCAGTGTGTCATGATTGAAAAAATTCCTAAATAATCTAAGCCATTATCATTAAAATTTTATCTAATGATTCATCCACAAATCATTTAACCAAATGATATAAAAATCCATTTGAAAATATGTATGTTCATTAATACAATATAAATCCAATTATGGAGAACTATACCCATTTTACTTGGACTTCATTATTTATAAATTAGACAACCGATCATTAAAACTGAGGAAACGAACGCTCTCGAACACCCATTTTTTTCCTTTGGTTTACAATTCATCTTTCCTTTTACACAAAAAATTACAAAACCAATAATTAAAGGGGTTAATTAAGAAGTAATATAACGATATAATAATGATGTTAACCTTCATGTAAGTTTCATACTACTGTATATGAAATTTTTAAACATCTTCTTTCTACTCTCCCGTTAATGTCCCGTCAAAGGTCGATCAACCAACTATAGAGACATCTCTAGATCAACACATAAATACTCTTTAAAGGGTTGGTGTTATAAACTATATAAAATTATAAACATATGATTATATTCATTATATATTTTTTTAATTAATTATATTGTTGTATAATTTACATTTAGTTAAAATTTCAAAAGTGATGCAAAACTAGAAATTTTAAAGTAAAACATGATATCAAACACTTCAATTTTCATCAGTGAAAATTAATAAATAAAATAAAATTATTATAATTGATAAATAGTTATATAAATTACTATAATTAACTTCTAGATAAATATTTTAATAAATATGTGTTTGTTTTTTAGGAGACGCAAACATGAAAAAATTATGTGGGAATTAAGGTAAGGGGTTTGGTATCAATGTATACTCTATTGATAATTACTTGGTATTGTAAATCTAATAATTTTTATGTGGTGTATCCACTGCCCCCTTTTAGATAATTTTTCAGTTGACATTATATTTATATTGTATACCTATATTCTTGTGTGATATATATGATTATGGTCTTAGTTGTATAACATTTTATATATGATGTTAATTTTGAATGTTGTTTTAAATGGTAAAATATTGATGGATTTGTATCCTTTACTCAAAAAGGATATGTATGAGATATTTTTTTCTTGAATTAATTGTATTTATGAATAATGTTTGATAATTTCAGTGATGGGGGAGGCCCACTATATCCCCTTAATACATCGACAGGTCTCTTAAGAGAAAATAGTTGACGACAAACCCTTCGTGTTTGTTTCCAAACAGAATCAGACGGGTTTCTAACTATCGACTTAAACCATCCCTAAATTACAATGGTTCATGTGAAGATACATTAATTACACTAAACAAAAATTTTCTTTATTTAGAACTCAATTATTACTTTCCATGATATTTTCACTATGACAAAATCTTTGGATAAATTTTATTTGCCAAAATATTGATGACATGTGTTTTTTTCGATTATATAACTTTTGATAATGCATAAAACTTATTGAATTTACTTCAATTATTATTTCTTCTGGTCACCCTTACTAAGAATTTGAGATCCCCCTTATTATTTTTCCTTTCCCAAAGTTATTAATAAGAAAAATTTGAATAAGTGTTCAGGGATATAATTTATTTCATATTGTTCTGTATCATGTTGTATTTTTTATCTTTTACAATATACTTTGAGTATTATGTATGTAATTTTTTCTTCCAAAACTGATAAATAGATTGTTCTTTCAGGATTTGATTCCTTGTAATCATTGAAATGTAATAAAATAAGGCATCAGATTCAGTTTCTAGGGTTGGGGAATTAAAAATCACATTCATAACCATAATAAAATAAAACATATGTGGTTTAAGAAAATAATATCACATTAATTCCTAGAAGAAAACCTTGAACATTAAAAATATTGAATGAAAGGATATTTTAATATAAATCCTTTTCAAATTTTTAACTATTTCATCTTAAGACACATAAAAGATTAACTTGAAATGATAGTTTGAATATCATGAATATTATAAGTTTCATGATATTACATATCAAAGTGAAAGTAAATGTAACTCATAAAATAATTTATGTTCGTAATATATAATATGCTCCCCAAGTAGTCAATTTTAGATGAGAAACCCTTATAATGATCATAATATTGAAGTGAGAATTAATCAATGAATTGATTATGTGTTTTAAGTGTAAATAAAAATAATGAATTATAAATATAACTTAATATAATAAAAATTCAATAAACATGTAATCTTATAAAATCAATTACAATGAAGAAGTAATATAACCCAGTGAAAAGAAACTGAGTTTTAAAATTATTTCCCACTTGGTAACTTTCAATTTAAATCCCTATTGATGAAATAATTAAAATAAAAACTTAAAATACCATTATTTTTCAATGATTTATGATATTACATGTAAAAGGCATAGTATATGTTCCACAAATTAAAAACAAGTTTTTAATGTGGCACATTCTTGGTAGAAGTAAAAGCGAGACGAGAAATCGTTTACCTCGAGAACATATTTTCCATGAATGTTCTTTATCTCCTATATAACACGATTATATAAATTATTTCATTTTTTAATATAATTTTATAGGTAAAATACCATATACATAAAATATTTATTTTATTTTATTAATTACATATTTAGATACTTAATCAGTTATATCTACATTGGGTGTTTTGAGGATGTTTGGTTTGTTGTTTGAAAATGGATTTGGCGTGTTGAACATGGTCAAAGATTACATTATTTAAATATGTAATGAGAAATTATAATTAAGTATTTATCAAATTTAAAAATTAATTATACTTTTAAAACCAATTATAGAAGATGGTTATGAAAAATTAACTACGTTACAATCATGGAGATAGTAGTTCGTACATACGCATGAGTAACATTTATATTTTTAAATGATCATTATAGAAATTAGGTATGTAAGATTTTACCTTTATATAACTATAAAATCATTATAAATACCATATTTGTTTAATTATATATACTTATATATAACATCCATGTGATGTGGTGATGATAAATGTATCACATTGCTTCATGGAGGCAGTAGTCCACACATACGCACGAATGATGTTATCTTCTCTCAGTGAGTGGAAAGGTAAAATTAAATGGTTTATATTATATTTTAATAATGATAAATATTTATTTAATATCATAATTATTTCATGTATACCAAATATATTCATTAACATTATCCTTGTTAGCTTCTATGTGATGCGTTAATGAAAAGCGCATCACATCGCTTTGCGAGGTGGGCGTCCTCTGTATACACAAAATACATTATATCATCCACCTTGAAATGGAAAGTAAGAAGATATATGTGAAATAATAATAAAATAAGTTAAATTATGCTTTTAAATATCATAAATATAATTTAATTACATCATTAAAATAAGCCGTGTGAGTAGATGATGAGAAATGAATGACATCGGTTTGTGATGCTGTAGTCCGTCGTACACACAAATACTGATTTAATATCCCCATTTTATGGAAGAGGAAATAGATTTAAGATATTTCATTAATATAATAAAATCTAAATATATGGGAGATATTGTTTTTATTATATTATCATAATTGAATAATATTTAAAGAAGGTGGAAGACTGAATAATATAATGACAATCGGTTAAGCACAATACCGATTCTTTGGACAACCTCCTTAGGTAAGAACCAAAAGGATTCCGAGGATGTATTTATTATCAAAATAAAATATCTAAGTCATGAGGGTATTTATGAATATATAGTTGTAGATATTGGTCAATCCAAAGGGCTTTGAATGTGTGAATATGAAAGAAGAGAGCGTTGTCTTTTATAAGTGGGGCGAGTGGCACACTTGCCATTTTTTAAAATAACAAATAATTCCAAAATTTTTATCTTTCAAAAGTAATAAAAATAAACTATTATAGAGTATTAAACAATATAAGGTTTAAATTTGTCCATCCACTAGTTTTTATATTATTTTTAGGTCGTTTTGACCCTTCTATTTTTAGTTTAAACCCCAGTAAAACTGTTTTCACCTTAACAGTGGTAATTAATTTTTACTATTTCACTATTCATTATGAGAAAAAATTAAGATGAAATAATTAGATAATATAAATTATTCTTATTACAAATATGAACACAATTTTATCCAATGTAAATAAAAAAAGTGAAAAAATTTTAATTTAAAATTTAACCAACAGACATGATGAAAAAATGGGTTTTCAAGAAGTATACGTATCAAGAATAAGGAAATTTTATATTAACTCTATAATATACGAAATTAATTAAAATAATTGTTAATTAGGGGTTTTTTTAATTAATTAAAAATGAGAAACATTATAAACCTTAAAATAGATTTCAGAAAAAATCCTCTTTTTAAAAAAGAATTCAAACTTATCCTATAATCGAATTTGAAGAAGATTCAAAATAAATTAAATAAATTAAATATAAATAAATAATTATTATTTTACTTAAATTCAAATTCAAATAACAATTATGGTTTTAAAATACTTAATTTATAGAAATTAAATGATAGTTTTACAAAAATTGATATTTTCACCATTCATTAAAAAATCAATTTTTTTTGAGAAATATCAAAATGCCCCATAATTTTATTTTTAATTTTTGATATAAAGAATTAATATAATTTTCTCATATTAATTTTAAAAAGTTTCTAAATATTAATTATAATATTTTATCACAAAAGGGAATTAAAATAATTTTTGATGAAAACTTATTTTTGAAGAATAAAATTACATTACTAAAAATTGATTGATTATTTACTAATAATTTATCTATAAATTTATATTGAGTATAAAATATATATATATTTAATAAATTAGTTAATATTATTCATACCCTCTGATTTAATGGTTCGGTTTTAGGGGTTGTATTTAATATAATATTTTTTCATGGTTAATTAAAGCAAGGCGTTGCATGCCTGATATGTGATCCAACATAAAACTATTTGGGATACGTATACCAAAATGTATTTAAAATATTTTATTTATTCAGAAATAATTATATAATATTGTTTTTCGGTGTCATATTCTAATCTAATCTTGTTGTTGTGTGTCATATAATCTAATTCACATAGTTTTCTTCTTTTAAAATATCATAGTGTTACATTTGATGACCATATATAGAATGGTCATATAAAGGTCATATTACCTTTTACATTCTTATATATAACAATAAAAAATTATCTAAAATCATTAATCAAATTTCCTTCTTCAATTTTTTTTCCATATTTATAATTTTATTTATTCTTTCGACAGTTATACATAATGTTGTGATCTTTATGGGTGACCATAACAATGAATCTTTCAAGATTACAATATTTTATTTTTTTAGTTATATAAATCATTTTTCTTTCATAATTTTGTTACATGATTTTTTTTAAAATATCAGTGTCCATTTCATCTGTTGTTGCAACACTCTATCTTAATAGAACAACATATTATTCATTCTAGCTTGATTTTGTGTATGATTTATTTTATACCTGAGTTTATTTTTGTTAGAAGAAAATAAAAATATATTTCCTAATAATGGAAATAAAATTTGGGGAAATAATTTTTTTGTGAACTCTTACATCAACTTATACTTTATGTAACATCAAATCCCTAACTCCCTTGTCAAATTATAAGCCACGAACATGTGCCTTTCCCCTTTATATGGTTGTTTATTACCCAATCACACCCCAAGTGTAGTCTCGCATAAGGTTTAACCAAAATTCCATGACATGATACCTTATTGTAATTGTATGAGATTTTATAACATATTTCCATTTAAAAGTTTTTATTTATTTTATATCTTACAATACACACAACACTAAGTTTCAATAGACATTGATACACTGTTAAAATATTATTATGTGAAAATTATGACTTAGCTGTGAAATTAGAGGGTATAAATATGATTTAATACTTTAAGAAATATATATAAATTTTATATTCAATATAAATTTGTTAATAAATTATATGTAAATAATCAATCAATTTTTTAGTAATGTAGTTTTATTATTTCGAAATAAGTATTCCTAAAAAATAATTGTTTTTCTTTTTGTGAGAAAATTTTATAATTAGTTTCTGAATTTTTTGAATTTTTTGTAAAAAATAAAATTATTTTTTAAATTATCATATAAAAATTAGCTTATGGATTTTTTTGAGATTTTTTCAGAACAAATTTTTGTTTTGTGAATAGTAAAAAATGTTGAATTTTATTGAAGATTGTATTTTTGTTTATAACATTAAAAAAGTACCAAATTTTTATAATGGTTTAAAATTAGTTCTATTATATTATAAAAAATTAAATTAATTTCAATATAATAAATTTTATGGTGGTATTTGGTGTAAAAAAATATATTTAAAAATGCATTTTTCTCTAAAACTTTAATTTCATTGAGTTTTACACATTTATATTAAACTTAATTTGTATCTATTATAGGAATTTGATTTTATGAAATGGGATTTATTTTTGGATTTATCAATTCAAATTCATCTTAGTATGGATTTTATAAATATTTATGAAGAGGTACATGCCTTGGTGAATAGTAAAAAATACAGTTTTTGTGAAATAGAGTATCATCTATTATATTTTCAGGATTTAAATATAATATAAAATGTCACAAAACATATTTAATCCATAAATTATGATCAAATACTAAAAATATAATACAAAATTAATTTGATAATATATAAATTGTAATTAATTCCATGATGAAAATGAAAATCATTTTAAGTGCCGACAGAGTGTTTTTACAATGTTGAAAAAGTAAAATTTGGTAGCCTAAATATTATATTTGAGATGTATTAAGACATTTCTTGTATCTTAAATTAAATATTAAGTATTAAATATTATATTTCTACGTATATATTAATTTTTGAGTTATATAACAAGTGTCTTATGAAAATTATTATGTAAATCTTTTATAAGGCCAAAAAGTAAAAATAACATATTAAATAAGTTTTAATGAGATAAAGATGTGTTAAAATACAAATTGAACAGATATAAATAGATATTTTTATAATAATAAAATTATTTTCATGATATAAATTTATATATAATTTTTAGGTTTTAGATAAATATCTTAAATTTTTTCACAATTCCAACACAAAATTTATTTACTTAGTAGTAAAATAAAATAAAATGTTTTTAAAATATCTAATTCTAATATAATATTAAACAATTATCGTTTCCCATAAATTTAATATATGAATATTATTTTTTATTTATGTGTGAATTTATTTTATTCCAATTATTATTTATACATTTTATGTCAAATAAAATGAATATTTTCAAATTTGACATTAATGATATTTTATCAAATTAATCTTTTATTAAATTTGTTAAAAATTATAAAAACCTTTAAAGTGAAAAATTATGAATTTATATGGACTAAAATTACATAACATGTTAAATTTATGAGAAACTTTACACATTATATGTAAAATTATAACTCTTTAAGAGTGAAATTTTTTTTACCACAGTTATTGTTAAAATAGGTTAACTAAGGTGTAAATGAAATCATAAGATTTAAAACACCACATAAACCTATCCAAATTAAATTTTTTGATGGTATTAAAACCCAATAATTCCTTAAATTTGAATCCATGGCAATTTGGAATCATATTTTCTCTAAAATAGTCTTATTATATTTTAACATGTTTAGAGGGTTCCAAAAGTGTCCCTCACCTAAATTATAAAAGGGCATCTCTTCCATCACTTATTTACACCACCTTGAACCTTCCATATTGACCAAAACCTACCAAATTTGATTCTAAACTTCACTATTCCCATATTATAGGTTTTTTTATTCATGAAATACCAATTCTAGATCCCTTTAGAGGAGATCAAAATGAGTCATCTCAAAGAAGAAGTAATCGCCTTAACCGATCATATTATTTTCTATTATTATTTCCCTTCAATAAATATATTTTATTTATCATAAAATAAAAAATTATGTATCTTTTATATTCTTAATTATTATTGTTATTATTAAAACACCATTATACAACCTCTTCTCCAACAATTTTTTTGAATGTATAGATCGTGTTTATGTACAGTTTATCGTCTCCACGTTACGATTCAATCCATTTTTTATCACCGTATTTTACAGACAGGTATTGTGCTGGGTTTGATATTTATATATGAAATTACTGACATGATTATACTTTTGAAATGATAATATCATGTCTACATTTTTTTTATCCAATCATTTAGGAAATTACAATGCGGCTCATGTGTACGTGTGGACTACCACATCCACAAAGTGATGTGATCCATTTTTCATTTATATTTTTATTGGAATTAATTTTTTTAATATATATGATATATATGACTTAATAATTATTCTTTAAAGGTGAATTATAATCTACCATTCTTTCATTACATCATTCAATAATTAAAAGTAGTGTTCATCTGTGTGTATGAGCCACCATCTCCATGAATGTTGTAATTCATTTCTCTATCTATAGTTTTTATGAATGAATATATATATATATATATATATATAATTTATTTTATGTTTTTACGATGATTAAAATTATGTAAATTATGTAACCATGTTCAATGTATACGGACTGGGACTACCAAACCGAAATATGCTTGTAAAACAAAGCAGTTATCACATAGAATAGTAATTTTAAAAAAACATATTAATAAACAGGTGATAAAATGTCATAAATAAATCATAAATAGTATGATTGATATGAATATGGTTATGTAATATAGGTATAATAAATACTTATTTATTATATATGAGGTTTGAAAGTGAACAAGGAAAGGAGAGACTTGATGTAATGGATTTATGTTACAACCCTATTTTAATTAGGATTGTTTATACTTGAATTTACACTAAATAAATTATATAATAATTATCTTATTAATCAATTTAAATTTATTATCCTCTATTTATTTCTATATATTTTTTTATTTCATTTTTTCTTTTATTTTAATAGATTAAAAGAGCATTTTTAAAGAAAATAAACTCTATTTCTCTCTACGGTCGAAAAACCCTTTTCATAAAAATGTTTTAAATAACGATTTAACTATTTTACTATGATTTTTTAAATTTATTTTTAACCATGTTTAACTTTTTAGAAAATGCTTTTAAGGTAATATTTTTTTCATTTTCTAAATGATGAACTTCATGACTTTTCTGTAATAAGTATGGAAGGACTGTTTTTTAACTTATAAAACATGAATGTATTTTACCACCGTCAGGAATAATATTTTATTTGAAACTTACTATATAAGTTTTCAAGTTTATTTTCAAAGAAAATATTATCTTTTATCTGTTCCAAGATTTAAAAAATTGATTTCCAAATGGAATGGTTATTTTTCTTAAGAATTATTTCATGTGATCTTTCAAAATAATTTTCCCATCTATGATGGAATCCTTTAATGTTTTCTATACTTTAATAGGAATACGATCTAATGATACCATAATTATTATTTCATTTCATGGTTTATGTTTATGATTAATAGATGTTGATGAAACCCATTCCCTTTTTTCATGGGTTGTAATTTGTTGAGATATTTGTGAAATCTGTTTCTTTTCATGAGTTCTGAGATGATAAATGTTTTATGATCCTATGGGACATATATGTATGATTTTATTTTTGTGATGGCTAGTACCTATATTTTTCTACAATGTATTGGTCATATATGGATAACTCTTGAGTTGAATATGTTATGTGTGTACCTAATTTTAGGTTTACAATTTTATGCACGGATTTGGTTTTCATATCCATAAGTTTATGCATATACCTATCTTTCATTTCTATAATATAATGTGTGGGCCTAATTTCATGTCTGTAAGTTTATGTAAGAGCTTGATTTCATGTCCTTAACTTAATGTGTTAGCCTATTTATATTTTTAAATTTTCAGAAAGTTATATGTTTATTCCAAAATTCTTTATCTTATTCCAATGTTATACTATCATGGATCAGGTTCATTGGTTCTTTTATGCATCACATATTATGAATTTTCAAGATTTATTCCATGACATAATATTATGATCTATGATATATTGGGTGTAAATTTCAAATGTTAAGTTAATGTTATCACACCCTTATGACCATGTTACACTTTTTTGAAAATTGATATCTACTTTCTTTACCCATACTAAGCATCTATGCTCTCCCTTTCTTTTGTTTACCTTCCCTAGGTTATGAAGAATGGTTTTTGAAATGATCTGTCTATGAAGGTGATAGTTATTATGAACATAATTATTGATGGTATAGATTATTTATGAACAAGTTATTTATGTTTCCATGTTTCCAATGGTACTATATGTCACGACCCATCCCCCAGGGCCCGTATCGTGACTACCCCAAGCCTGCCTTCCATATGCCAGGGGTTGACGACTTGCACCAAAGGCGTAATTCCCTAAAACTGGGAAGGCATTGCCTTTATAAACGTAAACACACACAACCAGAGTACAAGAAGAAGAAAACTCTAAGTAAAAGTTGTATACCAAGTGTAGTGAAAGTAAAGGGGCCAGAAATACAAGCCCAACAGTAAAGTACAAGGAAAGGACAAAAATGTACAACTAAAAAGACAAACAGTTGGAAGGTTTCTAGCAGCTCCTGGATTGTCCTATGAGGTTCCCACCTGAATGGTAGGTATAGATGGCCTCCACAACACTCCACGTCCATCAGACTCCACTGTGTACTGATACATCATAAGGTCCTCCTCCGGGTATCGTCCAGTCCTAGTGCTCTCGGCCTCCGTCAGCACTGTCTATCGTCTGCATCCAACACAATGAAGTGTGGGCATATCCCGTGTAGGGGTGAGTGTAAAGATACTCAGTAGAGACCTCGAGACCCTCAAGGTCTCATAAAATTCCACAAGGATAAACCACAAAGTATGATTTCAATGGGTAACCATTACTTAGGTATATGCCCATACATATACCTAAGTTATCAAGTAACCCATCTCAATCATTAGGGAAACACAAAGGTCATTGACTCAGCTCAAACCATGAATTTTATTACCGAAACCATCACTGCTGGATAACTCCTCCTCTGCCGAGTATAGTGGGCCTGTTCCGACTCCAAGGAGCTTCTCACTAACCTTGGACTGCTGAGGTACTCCTCCTGTCGAGTACCGCGGGTCTGCTGCCAACTACTAGGCGCTCTATCCTCTATGGGTCTGCCGCCAAATACCGGGTGCTCCCACTGATAGCCTACAAAGGTACTCCTCCTGTCGAGTACCATAGGTCTGCTGCCAACTAACTGGCGCTCCGTCCACCATGGGTCTGCCGCCAAATAGCAGGCGCTTCCACTTGGCTAATCAAATCACTCCGAGTCGAATTGGTCAAGAAGTCATCAAGTCTACAGCTAATAGGTCTCCGCACTCTGACTGCTGGTAACCAGAAGGATCCACTCCATGAGATACTATTCGATACTCCAAGTGTTATGAAGTCTCATGTATAAGTATCTCAAAGGACTGCCTTGTCATAGGGGTCTCAACGCAACAGAAGGAGCATCAATCAGACGCCCGGTCTGTGAGTTATTTGCATTTTAGTTCCGGGGGCCCGGTTGGATTCGTGTACGAACCAACCTGACCGTGACTCAACTATACCCTAAACTCCAGTGGGGTATAATCAAAGGGACGACTACGCTCCAAAATTGTCGGTGCTGCTGACGGTTCATCAAATGGACATTTGGTGCCAAATATATGACCTAAGAAGGTAATGGGTCAGTAATGAGCCCGTGTCTGGTCCGAATCGGTCGGACCGACTCGACCCAACTCAATCTGGGCTGACCCAGTCTGGGTCAACCAGGTCTGGGTCGATCTGGTCAGACTCACTGGGTCTGACCCGGCCCATTGGGTGGGTCAGTCTGCTAAGTTTTGACCTGGTCCTCTGGGCCCGGCCCAGTGGACCACAAGGGCGGTTCGGCCTGATAGTTGCCACGTAGGCGGCTTAATAACTCAGCCCGGGAGACTAGGCCGGTTCAACCAAAGACACCACGAGGGACGCTGCGGGTCAGCTCGGAAGGCCACACGGGGCGTGGGCAGGCCGTCTGGTCACCGACAGGCCACATGTGCACCGGGTATGGTGCCGGGAAGGGTGTGGGGTGCCGGTCAGGCCTCCGGTGGGGCACGGGTGTGCCTGGCATGCTGCTGGGGGGGGGGGCACCGAGTAGCGGGCCGGTGGGGTGCAGGGGCGCCGTGCAGTGCACCCGCGGGGCATGGGGGCACCAGGCAGCGCGCCGGTGAGGCGCCATCGGGGTGCGGGGGTGCCGGGCCGCGCGCCGGTAGGGGGCATGGGGGACGGGCAGTGTGCCAGTTCACATTCAGGGTTGAGGTCGAAGAGATCAGTTCTTTTGGGATGTGGGTTTAGAGTAGGTTTCAGCTCCTGGCACAAGTCCTGGCTTTAGGTCGGGGCGCCGGCGGAGCCGTGCAGCATGCGGGCAGTGCGCCGGGGTAGCACGCTGGGGCGCAGGAAGCGCGCTGGGGCACCGCGTGGGTGGCGAAGTTCTCTGTGGTCGTGGGTAGCGCGACCCTTGTTCATCTTTCTCGTCACTGTCGCCTCTTTGCCATGTCGTCGTCATCGAACATGAACAAACAAGGTGAGGGCCAGACCATGTTCGTGCGTCCTTGTAACTCCCCGACCCCAGTTACTCAGAGTCGGTGCAATAGTGCATAACATTGGCATGATCACAAAAGATCAAGTCTTGAAAGACCTATTAGTTTAGTAGCCTTGGAATCACTAGATACATTCATAAATGTTACATTACATCATAAAGTGAAAAACTACAATAACAAAGTCACCACAGTCCACACTCATATCCTCTTCTAACTATCCCTACAGGTCATTCATAAAATACTTCTTCACATCCTGGAAAATATTAAAACATTGAAAGGGGTGAGCTTAGATGCTCAGTAAGGATAACAATATTGCGGAAGCTTTCATAAATAAACATTAACATTTAAGGAAATGTATAACTAAAACAAAATCCTTTTTAAACTTGAACTTCAGCATAATATAGCAAAAATAAAATTAAACAATGCCATTTACTTACTCACATGGATATTCTACTAGTCGAATAATCACATGGAATATCAATAACCGATCTCATAATGATGTAATGCATAATGCCAGACTATCATAACCACATAGCCAAGGCCTTGTTCCAAGACTACAAATAAGATTTTGTCAAGGCCTCGTGCCAAGACACTAGTTTGTCTCATGAGTCCTACGGATGCATCGAGGAGCTATAGCGGGCTCCACCCGTCACTTATTAAGTCCAATGCATTCCTCATATGAACATGTCATATCATAAAGCATAACATAATTTTATCACATAAAACATGCATAAAGGAAACATTAGATTTCCTCCCTTCAATGACAAGATATCAATACAACACATTGATTAAAACTTTATCAAAACCATTTTCAATACCAAAAGTAATGAAAATTAAAACATGGTATTTATTTTTCTTTCAAAAAAAATTTATGGCTTATAGAGGAAGCCAAAACTCAAATAATAGTCATGGCGGTGGAGAAGTCGTTGTCGCCGCATACGTAAGAAAAAACATTCCTTTTGTTGTTCAGTAAAAACGCTTCGAATAAAAAGATTCCTTTTGAATAAAGTAAAAGTCAAAGGGGTTTATACACCGTATAAATGAAAGTTGTGTATAAAACCAAATATGCCTCAATGAAAGGAGATTGAGACGAAGTCCTTAAAAAGATCATTTTTAAAATAAAATAGATATATTATGAGTATTTACTATAAGTACACATAAATAAAGTACAAATACAAGATAGGAAATAATAATATCATGACATAATTTGAAAGTAGGAGATTAACCCAAAAAATGGAAATTGTGTTAAGAAGTTCCCTTACCTCGTGTCCGAGTTGACTCGTCCGCTCTTTAACCTCCTGAATAATAAACTAGAGTTAATCTCTACTTTCTTAAGAACCTTTTACAAGTTAATTATCCCTTTTAAATCACTTATTACAATGTTATGAAAATTATGTAGTCATTTAAGTTGATAATGGTCGTTTTGGTGATTTTTGGTACTTGAGTCAACAATAAACTTCTTATAATTACAAGTTGTTTAGGTGGTAGAATATCCATTATCTCCAGAATTATATTCAGGATATAGATATCATATATATCATATATATCCAGTATATACATTCATTCATAATATTACGTAACATTTAGAGGTAAGAAATGAAATGCACCGTTCAAGGAGACGGTAAGCCGTACGTACGCATGAACGCTACTTTCATTTATATTTCGTATTTAATGGAATGAAATAATAATGATATAAAGGTATGATATAATTCCAGTATAATATCATATATAATATCATTTATTCTATCCTTTATACATCCCACATATGGCATTAACGATTCAAATCACTTTGAGGGGGCGGTAGTCCGCACTTCCAAAAATGAAATTATCGCGTTTACCCATAATGGAAATCATAAAGGTATGCCATAAATGAGAAATAAATAAGCATAAGGAAAACATAAACATAATATATATATCATATATGAAAATAGTGTCTTAAAAATGGCCATCATTAGAGGTTTTAAAAGAATATTGAACAATCATCGTTTCGTGAGGCAGTATTTCGCCACCCACAGAAACAGTATGTACTTTAACCATTAGACGAAGGTGTGTGTAAGTGTAAATCAAATAATTATCATAAAAAATCATATTATATTGAATATACTGTTGTTTTTACAAAATAAAAGAATAAAAAGAGTTTAAGGTGTTGGAGAATCAAAATAAAACAAAATAACATAAGGGAAGACATTACCTTAAAATCGGGTAACTCTTTTTTGATTTAAGCCAAAGGCTTCCTTGGGAAGAATTATTCCCAAAGTGAGGCTTCTAGGAGTAAGAGAGGGAATCTGAGACAGTATTTGGGCAGAGTTTGGCCGAGCCAAAAGGCTTTGAATGTGTGAGTAAGGTGGTAGTGGTGGGGGCCTTTTATAAGAGGAGAGGAGGGGCACTCTTGGAAAGTCATGAAATGTTACTTTATTATATAATGAGTTTCGTATTTTAAAGGTCCCACACTTATATATTTCGAGGATAAGTTGATAAGGGTTCGAAATATACTCATCCAATAGGTTTTTGACAAGTGTAAGTCTTATATTTTACATTAGCTTTTTATTTTATTTAAATCATTAATTAATGAGGTAATCGCTGCATCATCATGGTGTCATAAATAATTTAATTTATTTAATGTCTAAAAATTATAAAAAAATATCATGATGTAGGAAATATTTTTATCTTTATAATGAATATTTATAGTCAGAAATATGACTTGTATAAACCCATTTAAATTTTTTTAGTAAAACAACTCATGTTTGTGACATTTTTATTTTAACATTAAATAAAAAGTTTTTAATGTCATTTTCCTACCAAAGTGGCTCCATGGGGTCCCCAAGTTGACCCATGGATTTTCTTGGTCAGCCATGAATCATACAATAGTGGTAGGAAAAGTTTAAAGGTATTTTCATATTTTTATAATATCATTTTCACCTTAAATTTTACTAATTACCTTTAATCGCGATTAATTAAACTTAAAAGTTACTATTCACCAAAAAATTATTTTAATCCCATTGAACCAAATTTTACTTCATAATAACAAAAATGTATGTTGGATTTTTGAAAATCAAATCACCGAAGTGGTAATGTTTTATTTACATGAAAAATTAGTTTTTAAACTACCACTTAGTGGTTTCACTATTCATCAAAAATTGAAGTTTTTCAGAAAAATACCAAAAATTCACCCTAAGCTATAATTGATATTCCGAATTCAAAAATGATGTCAATTTTAAAAAATTCAAAACCTATAATTTTCATTAATTAATTTTATAATTAATTCCCGTTGTCACAACAAATAGCGTGTTTTTAAGAAACAATATATATCAAAAGATTGACAATTGTTTATGTCCAATTTCAAAGTGAAATTAATTCTAATGCACACCATTTGATAAAATGGTAAAAATATATTATAATTATACTTTAAAACCACTCAATAGTATATTTTATTAATATAAATTATTTTGATTAAAAAAGTTGTTTTTATGTATTTTTCACTATTCATAAAAAATTGGAAGTTCTCAGAAAATTACAAAAAATTCTACTTTGGATAATTTAAATATTCTGAATACAAAAATGATGTCCATTTTGAAATATAAAATTTATATAATTTCAAAAAGTGGGTATTACTATTCATAACTGCTACTTTGATTGGTCGCGGTGTGTTAGAATCTCGAACTTGCGTACAATGCAAGCTATTGCCTTATTCAAAGAGAAGCGTATCGTGAAAGCTCGGGGTGTTACATTCTCCCCTCCTTCAATAAATTTCATACTCACAATTTGAAATTTTTCTTTGAAAATAAAAGGTTGAAAATAGAAAATACCTTTGTGGAAAACCCACATCGGAAATAAGGTTAATAAAATTTAGCCTTAATAAGAGGGAAAGGGAAATGAAAAAGTCACCACCAAATTATGATCTAGATAAGGAGAACATTGGTGGCAATTAGATACATATAATTGGAGGAAAAACGTAAATATTTGTAGGGAGTGATTGAGGTCATCAATAAAAAACAAGTGTAAAATTGAGGGCCTCAAAGCCTTCAATCTATATTGATTTAAAATATTTTTAGCTCAACAAGACATAAGGTATTAGGATAACACATTTTTTGTTTTAATATCCCTTTACTAAAGTTTAAGAATTAATTTATTCATATAATAAGAGATAGGTATATATATATTTATGCTTGAGAAGTAGAGTTTCAACCTTCAACTAATTTCTACCACAAACTCATCTTTCACTCAAAAAGATAATAGAACTCAAATATTATATTTATCCTAATCGTACAAGGTTTAAAATATTAACACATAACATTTAGATTAGGAAAACTATTTTTTAATAACTAGGGACTTCTTGTAGGATAGTGGTAGGTAATAAAGGCATGTCGCACTATGGTTGTGGGTTCAATTCCTACAGCTTTGTCCGATGCGATGGGTCATCCCCCGACCTACATGGTGTCCTTTTCCTAAAACAATAGTATTATAATAATCCAAAAATAATATTAAGAAATGTTTTAACCTTAAACAATACTATCCAAGGTTCAACTTAATCCATTCCAACCTTTATAGTTATCCAAAATACTTATGTCCAACTCACAGTCCAAATTTTATAAGGAAGGTAACCATAATGAAGATCCTTTTTTCCACGTAAAAACATGTGAACACCTTCCTCATGTATTCTTTTAAAACACTACAACATCCTGAATTACCATAAATATTTATTGATTACATTAATGATCCCTTATTCCTTATAAAATACTAGATATACTCCTTCTATCAAAAAATGTATACAAATCATTAATCAGTTTCAAGGAAGTTAAGAATATCCAATATAATTTATCCAAATCAATCATGTATTATTCCAAAATCACTATCTCGGTATCAGAACCATATTATGGTTCATCTTTCTCTCAAACATATATTTTCCAAAAATTTAACCTGTTGTGGAGTCACTTTTCTTGGTTCCACACAATCTCAAGTCCTTGATGAAATAGTACTACAGTACAAACCTTATATACTCCATAATTATTATAACCAGTACATCATTGATACAACACTCAAATGAAAAAATTCTTTAATGACAACATAAGAACTATAATCATTCCTCATCATCTGTGGTAGTATCAAAACTTGATTATTATCCAATAACGTCATTTGGGGCATACTCTGATGATTTGGACATTGGTTTGCGTAGTGTCTCCACTCCTTGCAGATGAAGCATTGTACATTTGAAACCTTTTTCTTACCCATGCAGTCACACACATGGTGTCATTTTTCTCCATAATTATAAAAAACTCTCATTCCCTTCAGGCATGTTCCAAGGTGTTTCTTCCCACAGTTATCACATATTGGAAAATTCTTCTTTTCCCTCATCCCTTTATCCATCATTCTCTCTTCCATCCTTTTCTTCTCTTTCTTCCCTTCAAAGCCATAAGAATCAAAAAATTATTTACTTATCTTATTAACACATGATACTATTTCTTCATATGTTGAGAACACATGGGAGACTATTTCCCTTCTAAATGTTGGCTTAATACCTTGAAAGATATGATCCTTCTCACTCTTTGGATCATACGTATTGATGGAGTTCACATTCCATCTACTGGGTGCCATTTCTATACAATGGCATAAACTTTGTTAGTTTATTAATTGTAATGAATAATTCCAAACTTGTAAAATACTTAATGTAAATTTAACGTTTTATGGATATAATCCATAATAAAAAAAATGTTTTCTTTGAGGAATTGTATACTCATAAAACCTTCATAATGGTTTGTAAAAAGAATGATAATTATTCTAAGAATATCCCCCAGGAGTGTCGTAACCAAGAGTGCAGCAAGGCCCGTTGTCGTGCACCAGTTCCCGTTCGAGTCTAGCTCAAAGCGGTGTTTTCAGGTTTTACCCCTAGGTACAACTGTGCCAGATCCGCCTCTACCAGCTTGTAACCAGATAGGGATGTATTGCTTGGAAAACTCATAAAATCTCTATAATACCAAAATTTTAGGAAGTTATTCTATACTAATCCTCAAATTCTATCTTAGGACTATGTGCTCTAATCCGAGTTTATCTAAATCTAGCTTCCAAGTTTCGTACTAAACTGCTTCTGATACAAACTGTAACGCCCCGACCCTAGTTACCCAGAGTTGGTGCATTAGTGCGTAACATTGGCATGATAAAAAAAGATCAAGTCTCGAAAGACCGATTAGTTTAGTAGACTTGGAAACACTAGATACATTCATAAATGTTACATAACATCATAAAGTGAAAAATTAAAATAATAAAGTCTCCATAGTCCACACTCATATCCTCTTCTGACTATCCCTACAGGTCATTCATATAATACTTCTTCACATCCTGCAAAATATTAAAACATTGAAAGGGGTGAGCTTAGATGCTCAGTAAGGATAACAATATTGTAGAAGCTTTCATAAATAAATATTAACATTTATGGCAATGTATAACTAAAACAAAATCCTTTTTAAACTTGAACTTCAGCATAATATATCAAAAATAAAATTAAATAATGCCATTTACTTACTCACATGGATATTCTACTAGTCGAATAATCACATGGAATATCAATAACCACTTTCATAATGATGGAATGCATAATGCCAGACTATCATAACCACGTAGCCAAGGCCTCGTTCGAAGACTAAAAATAAGATTTTGTCAAGGCCTCGTGCCAAGACACTACTTTGTCTCATGAGACATACCGATGCATCGAGGAGCTATAGCGGGCTCCATCCATCAGTTATTAAGTCCAATGCATTCCTCATATGAACATGTGATATCATAAACCATAACATAATTGTATCACATAAAACATGCATAAAGGAAACATAAGATTTCCACACTTCAATAACAAGATATCAATACAACACATTGATAAAAAATTTATCAAAGCCATTTTCAATACAAAATAAAAGAAAATTAAAACATGGTAATTATTTTTCTTTTAAAAAAAAGTTATGGCTTATAGAGGAAGACAAAACTCAAATTATAGTCACGACGGCGGAGAAGTCATTGTCTCCGCATATGTAAGAAAAAACATTCCTTTTTTCGTTTAGTAAAAATGCTTCGTATAAAAAGATTCCTTTTGAATAAAGTAAAAGTCAAAGGGGTTTATACACCATATAAATGAAAGTTGTGTATAAAACCAAATATGCCTCAATGAAAGGAGATTGAGACGAAGTCCTTACAAAGATCATTTTTAAAATAAAATAGATATATTATGAGTATTTACTATAAGTACACATAAAGAAAGTACAAACACAAGATAGGACATAATAATATCATGACATCATTTGAAAGTAGGAGATTGACCCAAAAAATGGAAATTGGGTTAAGAAGTTCCCTTACCTCGTGTCCGACTTGGCTCAACCACTCTTTAAGCTCTTGAATAATAAACTAGAGTTAATATAAATTTCTTAAGAACCTTTTACAAGTTCATTATCCCTTTTATATCAATTATTACAATGTTATGAAATATATGTAGTCATTTAAGTTAACAATGGTCGTTTTGTCGATCTTTGGTACTTGAGTCAACAATAAACTTCTTATAATTACAAGTAGTTTATGTGGTAGAATATCCATTATCTCCAGAATTATATTCAGGATGTATATATCATATATATCATATATATCCATTATATACATTCATTCATAATATTATGTAACATTTAGAGGTAAGAAATGAAATGCACCGTTCATGGAGACGGTAAGCCGTACGTACGCATGAACACTACTTTCATTTCTATTTCATAATTAATGGAATGAAATCATAATGATATAAAGGTATGATATAATTACAGTATAATATCATATATAATATCATTTATTCTATCCTTTATACATCCCACATATGACATTAACGATTCAAATCACTTTGAGGGGGCGGTAGTCCGCACTTCCTAAAATGAAATTATCGTGTTTACCCATAATGGAAATCATAAAGGTATGCCATAAATGATAAATAAAGAAGAATAATGAAAACATAAACATAATATATATATCATATATGAAAATATTTTCAAAAAAATGGACCCCATTAGAGGTGTTAAAAGAATATTGAACAATCATTGTTTCGTGAGATAGTATTTCGCCACCCACAGAAACAGTATGTTCTTTAACCATTAGACGAAGGAGTGTGTCAGTGTAAATAAAATACTTATCATAAAAACATCCTAGTATATTTAATATAATGTTGTTTTTACAAAATAGATGAATAAAAAGAGTTTAAGGGGTTGGAGAAGCAAAATAAAACAAAATAACATAAGGGAAGACATTACCTTAAAATCGGGTAACTCTTTTTTGATTTGAGCCAAAGGCTTCCTTGGGAAGAATTGTTCCCAAAGTGAGGCTTCTAGGAGTAAGATAGGTAATATGACAGAGTATTTGGTCAGAGTTTGGCCGAGCCAAAAGGCTTTTAAGGTGTGAGTAAGGTGGTAGTGATGGGGGCTTTTTATAAGAGGAGAGGAGGGGCACTCTGGGAAAGTCATGAAATGTTACTTTATTATATGATGAGTTTCGTATTTTAAAAGTCCCACACTTATATATTTCGACGATAAGGTGATAAGGGTTAGAAATATACTCATACTATAGGTTTTTGACAAGTGTAAGTCTTATCTTTTACATTATCTTTTTATTTTATTTAAATCATTAATTAATGAGGTAATCGCTGCATCATCATGGTGTCATAAATAATTTACTTTATTTAATGTCTAAAAATTATAAAAAAATATCATGATGTAGGAAATATTTTTATCTTTCTAATGAATACTTATAGTAAAAAATATGACTTTTATAACCCCATTTAAAAATTGTTTTAGTAAAACAACTCATGTTTGTGACATTTTTATTTTAACATTAAATAAAAAGTTTTTAATGTCATTTTCCTACCAAAGTGGCTCCATGGGGTCCCCAAGTTGACCCATGGATTTTCCTGGTCGGCCATGACTCATCCAATATGGTTAGGACAAGTTTAAAGGTATTTTCATATTTTTATAATATCATTTTTACCTTAAATTTCACTAATTACCTTTAATCGCGATTAATTAAACTTAAAAGTTACTATTCACCAAAAAAATTATTTTAATCCCATTGAACCACATTTTACTTCATAATAAAAAACATGTATGTCGGATTTTTGAAAATCAAATCACCAAAGTGGTAATGTTTTATTTCACGAAAAATTAGTTTTTAAACTACAACTTAGTGGTTTCACTATTCATCAAAAATTGATGTTTTTCAGAAAAATACCAAAAATTCACCCAAATCTATAATTGATATTCCGAATTCAAAAATGATGTCTATTTTAAAAAATTCCAAACCTATAAATTTCATTAATTAATTTTATAATTAATTTCCGCTGTCACAACAAATAGCATGTTTTTAAGAAACAATATATATTAAAAGACTGACAATTGTTTATGTCCAATTTGAAAGTGAAATTAATTCTATTGAACACCATTGGATAAAATGGTAAAAATATATTCTAATTATACTTTAAAACTACTCAATATTATAACTTATCACTATAAATTATTTTGATTAAAAAAGTTGTTTTTAAGTATTTTTCACTATTCATAAAAAATTGGAAGTTCTCAGAAAATTACAAAAAATCCAACTTTGGATAATTTTGATATTCCGAATAAAAAAATGAAGTCCATTTTGAAATATAAAATTTATATAATATCAAAAATTAGGTATTACTATTCCTAACTGCTACTTGGATTGGTCACGGTGTGTTAGAATCTCGAACATGCGTACAATGCAAGCTATTGCATTATTTAAAGAGAAGTGTATCGTGAAAGCTCGGGGTGTTACATTCTCCCCTCATTCAATAAATTTCATCCTCGCAATTTGAAATTTTTATTTGAAAATAATAGATTGAAAATAGAAAATACCTTTGTGGAAAACCCACATCGGAAATAAGGTTAATAAAATTTAGCCTTAATAAGAGGGAAAAAGAAATGAAAAAGTCACCACCAAATTATGATCTCGATAAGGAGAACATTGGTGGAAATTAGATACATATAATTTGAGGAAAAACGTAAATATTTGTAGGGAGTGATTGAGGTCATCAATAAAAATAAAGTGTAAAATTTAGGGCCTCAAAGCCTTTAATATATGTTGATTTAAAATATTTTTAGTTCAACAAGACATAAGGTATTAGGATAACACGTTTTTTGGTTTAATATCCCTTTACTAAAGTTCAAGAATTAATTTATTCATAGAATAAGAGATAGGTATATATATATTTATGCTTGACAAGTAGAGTTTCAACCTTCAACTAATTTCTACCACAAACTCATCTTTCACTCAAAAAGATAATAGAACTCAAAAATATTATATTTATCCTAATCATACAAGGTTCAAAATATTAACACATACCATTTAGATTAGGAAAAATATTTTGTAATAACCAGGGAATTCTTGTCGGATAGTGGTAGGTAATAAAGGCATGTCGCACTATGGTTGTGGGTTTGATTCCTACAGCTTTGTCCGACGTGATGGGTTATCCCCCGACCTACAGGTTGTCCTTTTCCTAAAACTATAGTATTATAATATTCCAAAAATAATATTCAGAAATGTTTTAACCTTAAAGAATATTATCCAAGGTTCAAAATAATCCATTCCAACCTTTATAGTTATCCAAAAAACTTATGTCCAACTCACATTCCAAATTTTATAAGGAAGGTAACCATAATGAAGATCCTTTTTTTTCGTGTAACAACATGTGAACACATTCATCATGTATTCTTTTAAAACACAACAACATCCTGAATTACCATAAATCTTTATTGATTACATTCATGATCCCTTATTCCTTATAGAATACTAGATATACTCCTTCTATCAAAAAATGTATACAAATAATTAATCAGTTTCAAGGAAGTTAAGAATATCCAATATAATTTATCCAAATCAATCATGTATTATTCTAAAATCACTATCTCGATATCAGAACCATATTATGGTTTATCTTTCTCTCAACCATATATTTTCCATAAATTTAACCTGCTGTGGAGTCACTTTTCTTGGTTTCACACTATCTCAAGTCCTTGATGAAATAGTAATGCAGTACAATCCTTATATACTCCATAATTATTATAACCAGTACATCATTGATACAACACTCAAATGACAAAATTCTTTAATGACAACATTAGAACCCTAATAATTCCTCCTCATCTGTGGTAGTATCATAACTTGATTATTATCCAATAACATCATTTGGGGCATACTCTGACGATTTGGACATTGGTTTGCGTAGTGTCCCCACTCCTTGCAGATGAAGCATTGTACATTTGAAACCTTTTTCTTACCCGTGAAGTCACACACTTGGTGTCCTTTTTCTCCACACTTATAACAAACTCTCATTCCCTTCAGGCATGTTCCAAGGTGTTTCTTCCCTAAGTTATCAAATATTGGAAAATTCTTCTTTTCCCTCATCCCTTTATCCATCATTCTCTCTTCCATCCTTTTCTTCTCTTTCTTCCCTTCAAAGCCATAAGACTCAAAGAATTATTTACTTATCTTATTAACACATGATACTATTTCTTCATATGTTGAGAACAAATGGGAGACTATTTACCTTCTAAATGTTGGCTTAATACCATGAAAGATATGATCCTTCTTACTCTTTGGATCATACGTATTGATGGAGTTCACATTCCTTATACTGGGTTCCATTTCTATACAATGGCATAAACTATGTTAGTTTATGAATTGTAATGAATAATTCCAAACTTGTAAAATACTTAATGTAAATTGAACGGTTTATGGATATAATCCATAATCATAAAAAATGTTTTCTTTGAGGAAGTGTATACTCTTAAACCCTTCATAATGGTTTGTAAAAAATGAGAAATATCCTAAGAATATCCCCTAAGAGTGTCGTAACCAAGAGTGCAGCAAGGCCCGTTGTCGTGCACCAGTTACCATTCGAGTCTAGCTCAAAGTGGTGTTTTTGGGTTTTACCCCTAGGCAGAACTGTTCCAGAGCCGACTCTACCTGCTCGTATCCAGGTAGGGATGTATTGCTCGGAAAACTCATAAAATCTCTATAATACAAAAATTCTTGGAAGTTCTTCTATACTAATCCTCAAATTCTATCTTAGGGCTATGTGCTCTAATCCGAGTTTATCTAAATCTAGATTCCAAGTTTAGTACTAAACTGCCTCTGATACAAACTGTAACGCCCCAACCCCAGTTACCCAGATTCGGTGCATTAGTGCGTAACATTGACATGATCACAAAAGATCAAGTCTCGAAAGACTGATTAGTTTAGTAGACTTGGAAACACTAGATACATTCATTAATGTTACATTACATCATAAAGTGAAAAACTACAATAATAAAGTCACCATAGTCCACACTCATATCCTCTTCTAACTATCCCTACAGGTCATTCATAAAATACTTCTTCACATCCTGGAAAATATTAAAACATTGAAAGGGGTGAGCTTAGATGCTCAGTAAGGATAACAATATTGCGGAAGCTTTCATAAATAAACATTAAAATTTAAGGAAATGTATAACTAAAACAAAATCCCTTTTAAACTTGAACTTCAGCATAATATAGAAAAAATAAAATTAAATAATGTTATTTACTTACTCACATGGATATTCTACTAGTCGAATAATCACATGGTAATCAATAACCACTCTCATAATGATGGAATTCATAATGACAGACTATCATAACCACGTAGCCAAGGCCTCGTTCCAAGACTACAAATAAGATTTTGTCAAGGCCTCATGCCAAGACACTAGTTTGTCTCATGAGACCTACCGATGCATTGAGGAGCTATAGCGGGCTCCACCCATCACTTATTAAGTCCAATGCATTCCTCATATGAACAGGTCATATCATAAAGCATAACATAATTTTATCACATAAAACATGCATAAAGGAAACATAATATTTCCACCCTTCAATCACAAGATATCAATAAAACACATTGATAAAAACTTTATCAAAACCATTTTCAATACCAAAATTAAAGAAAATTAAAACATGGTATTTATTTTTCTTTTAAAATTTTTTTATGGCTTATAGAGGAAGCCAAAACTCAAATAATAGTCACGGCGGCGGAGAAGTCGTTGTCGCCGCATACGTAAGAAAAAACATTCCTTTTTTCGTTTAGTAAAAATGCTTCATATAAAAAGATTCTTTTTGAATAAAGTAAAAGTCAAAGGGGTTTATACACTATATAAATGAAAGTTGTGTATAAAACCAAATATGCCTCAATGAAAGGAGATTGAGACGAAGTCTTTACAAAGATCATTTTTAAATTAAAATAGATATATTATGAGTATTTACTATAATTACACATAAATAAAGTACAAATACAAGATAGTACATAATAATATCATGACATAATTTGAAAGTAGGAGATTAACCCAAAAAATGGAAATTGGGTTAAGAAGTTCCCTTACCTCGTGTCCGACTTGACTCGACCGCTCTTTAACCTCCTGAATAATAAACTGGAGTTAATATATACTTGCTTAAGAACCTTTTACAAGTTCATTATCCCTTTTATATCACTTATTACAATGTTATGAAAATTATGTAGTCATTTAAGTTGATAATGGTCATTTTTTCGATCTTTGGTACTTGAGTCAACAATAAACTTCTTATAATTACAAGTTGTTTAGGTGGTAGAATATCCATTATCTCCAGAATTATATTCAGGATATAGATATCATATATATCATATATATCTAGTAAATACATTCATTCATAATATTACGTAACATTTAGAGGTAAGAAATGAAATGCACCGTTCATGGAGACGGTTAGCCGTACGTACGCATGAACGCTACTTTCATTTATATTTCGTATTTAATGGAATGAAATAATAATGATATAAAAGTATAATATAATTTCAGTATAATATAATATATAATATCATTTATTTTATCCTTTATACATCCCATATATGGCATTAACGATTCAAATCACTTTGAGGGGGTGGTAGTCCGTACATCCAAAAATTAAATTATCGCGTTTACCCATAATGGAAATCATAAAGGTATGAAATAAATGAGAAATAAAGAAGCATAAGGAAAACATAAAAATAATATATATATCATATATGAAAATAGTGACTTCAAAATGGCCACCATTAGAGGTGTTAAAAGAATATTGAACAATCATCGTTTCGGGAGGCAGTATTTCGCCACCCACAGAAACAATATGTTCTTTAACCATTAGACGAAGTTGTGTGTAAGTGTAAATAAAATAATTATCATAAAAAAATCCTATTATATTGAATATACTGTTGTTTTTACAAAATAAAGATATAAAAAGAGTTTACGGGGTTGGATAATCAAAATAGAACAAAATAATATAAGGGAAGACATTACCTTAAAATCGGGTAACTCTTTTTTGATTTGAGCCAAAGGCTTCCTTGGGAAGAATTCTTCCCAAAGTGAGGCTTCTAGGAGTAAGAGAGGGAAGCTGAGACAGTATTTGGTCAGAGGTTGGCCGAGACAAAATGCTTTGAATGTGTGAGTAAGGTGGTAGTGGTGGGGGCCTTTTATAAGAGGAGAGGAGGGGCACTCTTGGAAATTCATGAAATGTTACTTTATTATATAATGACTTTCATATTTTAAAGGTACCACACTTATATATTTCGAGGATATGTTGATATGGGTTCGAAATATACTCATCCAATAGGTTTTTGACAAGTGAAAGTCTTAGATTTTACATTATCTTTTTATTTTATTTAAATCGTTAATTAATGAGGTAATCGCTGCATCATCATGGTGTCATAAATAATTTAATTTATTTAATGTCTAAAAATTATAAAAAAATATCATGATGTAGGAAATATTGTTATATTTCTAATGAATATTTATAGTTAGAAATATGACTTGTATAACCCCATTTAAAAATTGTTTTAGTAAAACAACTCATGTTTGTGACATTTTTATTTTAACATTAAATAAAAAGTTTTTAATGTCATTTTCCTACCAAAGTGGCTCCATGGGGTCCCCAAGTTGACCCATGGATTTTCTTGGTCATCCATGACTCATAAAATAGGGGTAGTACAAGTTTAAAGGTATTTTAATATTTTTATAATATCATTTTTACCTTAAATTACACTAATTATCTTTAATCGCGATTAATGAAACTTAAAAGTTACTATTCACCAAAAAATTATTTTAATACCATTGAACCACATTTTACTTCTTAATAACAAACATTTATGTTGGATTTTTGAAAATCAAATCACAGAAGTGGTAATGTTTTATTTACAAGAAAAATTAGTTTTTAATCTACCACTTAGTGGTTTCACTATTCATCAAAAATTGAAATTTTTCAGAAAAATACCAAAAATTAACCCTAAGCTATAATTAACATTCCGAATTCAAAAATGATTTCTGTTTTAAAAAATTCCAAACCTATAAGTTTCATTAATTAATTTTATAATAAATTTCCGCTGTCACAACAAATATCGTGTTTTTAAGAAACAATATATATCAAAAGATTGACAATTGTTTATGTCCAATTTCAAAGTGAAATTAATTATAATGAACACCATTAGATAAAATGGTAAAAATATATTCTAATTATACTTTTAAACCACTCAATAGTATAATTTATCACTATAAATTATTTTGATTAAAAAATTTGTTTTTAAGTATTTTTCACTATTTATAAAAAATTGGACGTTCTCAGAAAATTACAAAAAATTCAACTTAGGATAATTTTGATGTTCTGAAAACAAAAATAAAGTCCATTTTGAAATATAAAATTTATATAATTTCAAAAAGTGGGTATTACTATTCATAACTGCTACTTTGATTGGTCGCGGTGTGTTAGAATCTCGAACTTGCGTAAAATGCATGCTATTGCATTATTGAAAGACAAGCGTATCGTGAATGCTCGGGGTGTTACTGGCCTAATCACTCCTCATTACGATGACATAAATTAGGGATTCTCATACCATATCTTTGTTTGACGAAGAATGATGTTTATATTCAAATATAAAAAAACACAAAACTCCCTACCTGAAAAGTCGGGCATTGATGGTGAAGTCGTGGGAAGAAGACGTGTTCGTCTTCTGTTGCGTCCACCGCACACTTCCACTTCTGACATCACATGACTGTTGTGGAAGCATCTGCATGTCGGTAGGTAACTGGGAAGGAAGTTTGAGGAAGAAGCCGAAGAAAGAGTGTTGCCGACGTTCTTCACGTTCTTCGCGTTCTTTGTTGGGAGAGGGGTTCTCCGTTGGGAGCTTTCTCCAAAAATCCCATTAGAAGAGAATGAAAACCCAAATAAAATAATAGTTTTCCTATTATTTTATGTGTTGTCACGAAATTCAAGAGGGTGAATTAAAATCCCAGCTCCTCTAAATTAAATGCACGAGTGTTGTCTCATTAATTAAGAGGATGCAAAGAGGCTCTTCTTAATAAAACACAAGCGTTGCTTAGGGAGGTCAAAGGATCTTCCACATTAATGAGGGTCAGTTGAGAGGTTTAATCCTCCACCATTAATAGGGGTCGGGTGGTCCCCACCCCTTTCATTAATAGGGAGGTTTTGCAAATCAGGTGGTCCCCACCTCAATTATCCTCCCATGGGAGGTTATGATCGGGTGGGCCCCACCACTGTAACCTATCATGGGAGGTTAGGGTGTGGCGGTCCCACCAATAACCTCTAAGGGGAGGTTTTAACGAACATGCTCAACACCTGGAAGATTAAAAATAAAATAAAGTATTGTACTTTATTTTATTATTTTTTTTATAAAAATCCAAATACTAACTTTTATTCCCGACTCACTTCCGTCGAAGTGAAAGTCTTCTTAAGCGAAAAGCAGCACTGCGAGTTCAACAGTGCCCTCAAATTTCCATTCAGAGCAACAGTTCAAAAGTTATCAAAACCCACTTTTACGTTTACTGAACGTACCCAAAAAAAACTCCAGAAATTGATTTCGGACACACCGGGCCTCAGAATCAAGCGCTATTAGAAACCGCAGTCTCAAAAAATTTCCATGTATTTAAAAACAAATTACACAGGAAATCCGGGTCTTTACACTATACCTACATGGTTCTTGCTTGAATCATTATATTATGAGAATAATATTCATCTATTTAGATATAATATCCATATATGAAAGGTATGAGTCATTATATTTAGTATTAGTGAAAGGTTTAGTTAACCTTTTAAAATTGTGTTGATAAAAATTTAATACGAACCCTAGGGATATGTCTATGTATAACATAAAACCCCAATGTTTTGATCATGGATGACCTTTGTTAAATATAAGATGTCTTGGGATGAAACAATGTGTTTTATTTAAATATCCAATTAATTTTGTTTCATGATTATAAGGGGTTCCACTATGATTATCATTTCTCACACCATGATTTTTGGTTTTATTTCTTTCATAAATAATGGAATTCCCATGTGCGGATTTTTCGAACCCTCTACACATGAAACCCCCTCCCAACGAAGAGGTCGCTGCCCAGAGGTAGATCCCCAGCCTAGGAAGGAGCCATTTTCTTGTGGAGATGGTAGAGCCTCCTGGAGGTTAACAACGTGGTCGATGATGGTTTGTTAAAGAAATATATGGTTACCACAAATGTGATGGAACCTGAAGGAATCATGTAAACAACAAATGTGATATCCAATTCAATGACCATCCTTATGAGAAACTGAATGGCTTAGGAGTTGGGTTTCAACATCTTTTGACTATTATCACTTAAATCTCTCAAGATATTTTTGGTAACAGAAGTCATGTTGAACTTATGAATACACCAAGGAGGTAGAATCGTGTTGGTGATTATTTTAAATGAAATAAACCACCATCCTTTTATGTGTTTTTTATTTGTTGGTTAATGAGTAATGGATCAACATAATTGAAAAGATATTTTGAATTGATCAGTGCTTAGTTCATTAAAAATTTATCCTAAAATTTTATTGTTTTGAAGGTGAAGTAGATCAATGGTGGAATATTATTAATAATATTAGGAAAGTGGAGTAATTCAGATCCATGGAATGGGAGGAGTTTAAGGGATTATTTTTTTATATGTACTTCCTAAATAGTCAATGTATAAAAATGGATATGGAATTCATTGTGATTAAGTAGAAGGAAGATGCATCCATTGGTACCTATGACTAAAATTTTACAGGACCTTAAAGGTATACTTCAGGTATAATAATAACCCATGATAGAAAATTGATCGATTATTCAGTGGTTTGAAACCAAACCTCTAAAAGACATTAGCCATAGAAACTTTGGAAACTATGACGAAGTCATTCAATGTGAATTGAAGGTGGGAATAGATGCTGGAAACACTTGAGGTTATGGAAATAATAAAAGAAGATAGATATTCCTTGAAACTCTTATGGTTTGTCACACGGATAGAAGAAACATTTTCAACCTCATACTATACAAAAGTTTGTGATGGAGAACTCATGTGAATCCTTGAAAGGCATAAGAAATTTTTTCAAATTTTTGAAGCATTAACATCATAAAAAAGAATATAGGAGTGATATGAAGAGGCTAGTCATTGAAATATATGGAGAGAGAGAGATCAATATAATACACCACTCACACTTTAGTGCTATAAATGAAAGGACTCTAGTCACTATGTGAATAAATTCCCTAATCCAAGGGCTAATAAAGATAATAAGAAACAAAAACCTCTAAAGTCCAAGGTCAAAGAGAAATCTTATACAATTACAATATTTAAGATGAATAATGATAGTTAGGGAACAGTTATCCTCTACTACAGAACATGTTATTCTATGTTAATGTTTTTATGAATAATCCCTTTGAAAATCTTGTCCTATTTTGAAATTCTATGTGATTATAAACATTTAAAATCTCTCCCTATGTAGAATCCATATAAATTACTCGAATAAAGAAGTCATGTTTTAAATTATAAATCAAATTATGGTCATAAATAAATTGAATAATGAACCCAAACCTCTATTATAATAATATTTGGATAATATAATATCTTATTTAAATAATTAGTGGTGAAATAACTTTTAGAATCACATATGATTTTATTAAAAACTTTTGAGAAATGATTAGTATCCACTTAAGAATATATGGTCATGATATATAAATTTTGGCATGAGACTTTATGAGTGACGAAAATTATTATTAGAAACATGGAAAGATATGAGATCAAATAATTTTTGTGTTTTGAAAATGGTTGATAATATTTTGGAGGAGACTGATGGTTAACTACTTATGGAATGGATTAAGTTGAAATTTGGATATTATTGTTTGATGTTAAAGTATGATTTATAAAAATCTATACTAACCATTTTTGTTTTGGTAAAAAAATTAGGTGGAATGAATTACTTATGGATCACATGATTCATTAAAAACTATTAAAGCAGGAAAAAATAATTTCAAAATCCCATCTCCTATAATAAAAAATGCAGTTGAAATTTATTGAAGCACAACTAATGGATGATATTGTTCTTATGACCTCAAAAGAAATCTAGTTAATTTATTTTCTTGAGAGATTTACCTAGATAGTAAAAGAATCCCTAGAATTTTGGAAAAGGGCATTAAAATAAAAATTTGATCTTTTTTACTTTTCTTATTGATAAATATATTCTTGTTTAACCCATCATAGATATACAATTTTTTATTGTTAAATTGCCCCTGACCATTTTCTATTTCAATCTATATTATTTCTTGGGAGTTTGGTTATTATTTTATATCCATGTTTTCAATTCCCAATTATGTTCTAATATTTTAAAACATGGTTATTTTATTTCCAGATGACATTCGTACTTCTCTTTCCCTCTTCTAAGAAGAAATTTTATTAAATCTTTTTGAGTTGTGGGGCTTCAAAAAAGAATATTTAAAATTTCACAACCTTGATTATATATAAAGACTTAAAATTTTGAAGAATAAATTTATTAAATTTGGAGAGAATGTAATACCCCAATATTTTAGAAGATATTTCTCTTTAAATAATTTTATTTCTTTAATTGCTTGTGTCTCATGGAACACTATGTTTAAATGAACCATGATACCCTATTAAAATATTATTATGAGATAATTATAACTTAGTCAATAATTTGGTGGGTATTAATAATATTAACTACTTTATGAAATGTATATAAATTTACAACTTAATATAAATTTATTGATAAATTATTAGTAAATAGTCACTCAATTTTTAGTTTGGTTATTTTTTACTTCCAAAATACGTGTTATTCAAAAATGATTTTATGGAATTTTATGAGAAAATATTATTATTAATTTTTGAAAATATTAAAAATTATATTTAATAAAAAAAATAAATTTTTGGAAACCATTATATCAAAATTATCTTATGGATAAATTGTGGATTTTTTCTGAAAAAATTGATTTTTCGGTGAATAGTAGAAAATAATGAATTTCATTGAAACCTGTATTTGTTTCAAACATTTATATTGAATTTTTTTTTAAAAATGGTTTAAAAGTAAAGTTAGTTCTATAATATTATGAAAAATTCAATTAAGTTAATAAGAATCTATTTTATGGTTGAATTTTGTACAAACATATTTTTATACTTTGAAGACATTCTTTTCTATAAAATCTGATTTTCATTATATTTGAAACATTTATATTAAAATAAATTTATTTGACATATAGAAATATAATTTTATGAAATGGAATTTATTTTTTGTTTTAGAAAATAATTTTTTTTCTAGGTTGATTTTTTTCATACATTATATGAAGAAGTTAATTTTTTGATAAATAATAAAAAATATAGTCTTTATTAAATATGATACGTTTTATAATATTTTCATGACTAAAAAATAATAAAAAACTTTTTGAAACTTATTAAATGAATAAGTTATGATAAAATATTAAATTCATCAAACATAATTAATTCAAAAAGATATAAATTATAATTTATTCAAAGACATAGTTGAAAATTATTTCTTTGTTGATGCAGAGCTTTTGCAACACTGGAAAAGTAAAATTTGATACCCTAAAGATAATATTCGATATGTAATAAGTAATTTATTGACTTTATTATTAAATATAATGTATTATATACGAATTTAATGGTTATAAAGGAATTTTATAGTTATGTAACAAGTGACTTATCCAAATTATTGTGTAATACTTGTGCCGAGCTGAAAGAGTCAAAATAACTTTTTAAAAAAGTTGTCATGACATAAATATGAGTTAAAATACATAATTAAAAAAACATAAATGTTTATTTTTATAATAAAAACTCATTTTCATGATGTTAATTTATATATAACTTTTATGTATTAAATAAATATCATAAATTCTTTTACAATACCGGTACAACATTTAATTATTTAATAGAAAAATAAGTTACATGATTTAAAAAATAGTAAAACTAATGAAATATGAAATAAATAAGATATAACACAACATTAATTGATTAGTATAAAATATTATTGACGTTTTAAAGTATTTTATTCTAATTAATACTTTTTATTTTTGTCTTTTATGTCAAATTAAATGAATAATGTGAAATTTGATATAAATTATATTTTATCAAATTAACTATTAATTAAATTAGACAACAATTATAAAAATAATTAAAGTATAAAATTAGTAATTTATATGGTCTAAAATTTTATAACATGTCCATTTAAGAAATAATTATCACTAAACAGTAAAATTATAACCCTTAAAGAGTTAAAAAGATGATACTGTTGTTTGTGTTTAAATAGGTCAACTACAATGTCAAACCAAAATATAAGGTTTCAAATACCACTTAAACTTTTCTAAATTCAATTGGTTTATGATATTACAACCCTTTATTATCTAAAATTCAAATATATGAAATTTTTTGAAGTATTTTTATATAGAATAGTATTTTTATTTTTTAATATTTTTAATAAATTCTAAAAGTGCCCCTCACCTCGGTTATAAAAGGGAACATCCTCTATCACTTATTTAGACCATAATTGGACTTCTATCTAAAAAACCCACTATTAAATTCCAATAAAAAAATATAAAGACCCATATTATAGGTTTTTTTATTCCCAAAATACATACCCTAGATCTCTTTAGAAGAGATCTAAAGGAGTGGTTTTCAAGAAGAGGAAATTGCCTTAACCGATGACTTTATCTTATACTCTTATTAATATCATAAACATATATGGTATTTATCATAAAATTATCAATTCAGAATATTTAATATGATGGAATGTTATTATTATTAATAAACAACCATTATACACCCTTATTCCAATTAAATAAAAAGTGAAAGTATCACTCATGTGCATGTAGGACTTATTGTATCCACGCTGCGATACAATTCATTTTTCATCAAATTATTTTATGTATGGGTATTGTGATGGGTTTAATATTTATATATTATATATATTAAATAATTATATTTCTATAATGATAATATCATTTCCACCTTCTTATCATTCAATCCTTTGAGAAATGATAACATCACTCATGCATACATGTGGTGGACCACCTCTACGTAGCGATGTTATTCATTTTAATTTCTGTTTTACTTTGACTGTAATGAGGAAATTTTATGATTAATATATGTGATATATATTATATAATAATTATTCCTTATAGGTGAATTATTATTTACTTTTCTTTCATTTAATCATTCAAAAAATGAAAACAATATTCATGTGTACAAACAATCTACTATCTCCATGAATAGTGTAATTCATTGTTCTATCTCTAATTTTTTTGATTGATTATAAATATGTATAGAATAAATATATATTATGTTTTTAAAATTATTAAAATTACATGAATTATGGAACTAGGATAAAAATATAAGGATCTGGACTCCCGAACTGAAACATGTTTAGAAAATGAAGCTGTTATCATCCGAATGAGTGATTTTAATAAAAAATTATGAATATATGGGTGATAATATGTCATAAATATATCATAAATTTTATTATTTATATTAATATGGTTTTTAATACATGTATATTAAATTAATATTTATCATAAAATTTGGTTTTAACATGAATGGGGAAAGGAAATACTTGAGGTGAGGGTTTTATGTTTCAATCATATTTTAATAGAGACTGTTTATAATTGAATTTATATTGAATAAATTATATGATTGTTATTTAAGGAATAAATTTAATTTTCTCCTCCTATTATTATTTATGTATATCATTTTTTCTTTTTCCCCACCTTATAAATTTAATAGATCAAAAAATAACTTTTAAAGAAAATCAACTACATTTCTCTCTTCGATTGATTTTTTTCCATCCATATACATATTTTATAAAAATGTTTTAAATATGGATTTTAATATTCTCATATGATTTTTTGAATTCATTTTTATCCATTTATTAATTTATAAAAAATGGTTTGAAAAGAATCTTTTTTTATCGTTTTCTAAATGAGGTACTTTTGGACTTTTCCAAAAAAGGTATGGAAGGAATGTTTTTTAAACTTATATGAAATGAAATGATTATCCCAAAACCATGAAAAATATATTATATTAAATATTATTTTATATTTTACATGTATTTCGTAAAATAAAATTTTTCCCTTTATAAGTGCGCAACTTTAAAAAATGATTTCGAAATGGAAATGTTATTTTCTTCATGAATTATTTCATGTGATCTTTCAAAATTATTTTACTTCTAATATAAAGTCATTTAATGTTACTTAAACTTTAATAGGAATATGATACAATGATACCATCCTTATTATTTATCTAGATGGTTTATCTTTATGATGAAAAGATATTGATGAAACCCATTACCTTTTTCCATGATTGTTATATTGATGAAATGTTTATGTAATCCATTTCTTTTAAATAGTTCTAAGATGATGAATATATTATCATTTTGGATAACTTTTATGTACTATTTTATTTATGTGATTATTGGGACCTATATCTCCCTCCATTAAATTGGGTAACTATGGTTAACTCATAATGTGAATATGTTATGTATGAACATGACTTCCTATTAATAATTTTATGTGTGGAATCAGTTTTCATGTCCATCAGTTTATGCATTTAATTGGATTTCATGTACATAAGATCATTTTTTGACCTGGTTGCATGTGGATAAGAATATATGAGGGATTTATTTCATGTCCTTAACTTTATTAGTGGACCTCTTTTTATTTAAACATGTTCACGAAGTTATAGCCTTATGCTATAATTCCATGTCTTATGAAAATGTCTTGCTCTCATTGATCATGTTCCTTGATTCATTTATGATTCATGTCTTATGAAATGAAAATATTTATTTCATGATCTAGTATTATAATATATGATATATAGGCTGTATATATTTAGATGTTAAGATCATGTCCTCACACCCTTATGATCGTGTTATACATATGTGATCATTGATATGTCCCTTGTTTTCCATTATAGAGAATATAAGCTCACCCTTTATTATGTTTCCTTTCCCTAGGATACAAAGAAAGGTTTTAGAAATGATATTTCTAATAAGGGTACTATTTATGAGTATCTTAGTGGGAGATGATATTGATTATTTATGAAACAGTTTTCAATGTGTCCAAGATTCCAAAGGCACTAGACCTATACAATTTTAGATTGTGTCATTATGTTATGTAGATAATATTCATCTATTTAGATACAATATATTTTTATGAAAGTTTTGGATCATTATAATTATAATATGGGAATACTAAAGTTTCCTCAACTATGGCATGATTGGAATTTATATGAGAGTCATTATCATCATTTAATCAACTTGTTACATTTTCTATTAATGTATTATTTTGTAATGTCATGACCCCGATCATCGGTTGACCCATTCAGGATCACCAAAACACTTTTGGATAACTTATTAATAGTCATTGGATGGTATAAAGAATAATCAATAATACAATTAATTTGTAAAGAATAGGTTTTTATCTTTAATATTTAACTAAAACAAGTACATATCCTATAAATTATTTGGTATGACCTCTGTAGAAAATAGATGAATTTAAAATTAAAACATGTCTATCCATGTTATATAAACACTATGGATACCTATTATATTCATATGGTAGTATAAGTAGGGGATATATATACTTGATAATTTATTTAACATAGTCTAAATACACCAATAAAATCCATATATCAGACACAACCAGACATAACTATCATATACACGAACTGAGTAACAAAAACAGATAGTATAAATAATGAAATATACTATAATTCATGGGTTTTAACGTATGGAAATACTAAGGAAATCCCATGTAATCCCATCCTTGGTTATCTATAAAAATCTATAAAAAAATAAATCATAAAGCATTGCTCCATGTTCTATGAACTGTCATGCTATGGCCCCTTTACCTTGATTATGTTCAAGGATGTCTGAATGAATCCCAAAAAGACACATATAGGGTATTAGTGCATGATACTTAGTAGGAGGTGACAATCCAACCCATATCTAACTATCTTAAATACTTGTTCATGGAGAATTAGCAGAAGGTAAATAAATAAATTTAAAAAATAATCAACATTGATGACGCATAGAAGCATAACATAAATAAAAAACTTCTTACCCTGGTATCAAATCCCGCTTACTCACTATGTTTCAACAGTACCAAACATCCCTACTTTTCACATATCTTGAAATTTTGGTACAAGTGATATATGAGTTTAAGAACTATTATCCCATCTCATACAAAAGGAAAACATGTATACTAACTTTCATAACCTTTATTCCCATCCCATCAAAAAAGAGGGAATGGTATAGTGAGTTAGGCCACTGTGATCCCATCCCATCTTTTAAAACCAATTTATCACTAGATCAAGAACCCATATAATAATTTTATGATAATAATAATTTAATATTTCTATGATGTTAATATGAAAATTTAAAAAACATAAACATGTATAATTTACTAATCAAAACACTAATAATTCATAACTTAATCTTATATTTTCACAAGGCATAACTTGTTTGTTAAACTTGATAGAAGTAAGACATAGTGAGATTCCAAAAATTTCAAGAAGTATAACCATATTTTAATTATAGTGTTGGTAAAAAAGTAATAACTAGAAAGATAACTATATATATAAATTATGATAAAGAAGAAAACGATCTACTATAATATAAATACCAGAATTACAAAACCAATTAAAAATAATTGTTTAGGATTTTTTATTGAAAAATTATATTAATGCTTGAATTTATCTTATGTTAATGTCAATTAACCCCATACAATTTGTATACCAAACATAGTAAAGATATGAAAGAGATGAGGGGTCACCAACTAAAATATCTATTGAAATTACTTTCAAATTCTTAAATAATATGGACTGGAATTGCCTCAAAGATTTCATGAACCTAAGATATAGGAATATATTGATTTATTTCATGTCCTTAATAAGAAATATGAATAAAAAAGAAATATAAACAACCTTACCCCATAATCATTTTAATCTAGGTTCTGTAACTCAATAGAGGAATCATGACAAAGTAAAATGATCCAATTTATAAACATTGAAATAGGGAGATATGGGGATTCTATTTACTATATAAAACATTATTATAGTTAATAGGAAGGTAGATTATTCTCTAATATATATTCTAGTAAACACGGGCTTCTAGAATACCTAAGTATAAAATTTGAAAAAGGATAAAATATAGGTTCATATAGAGATGTAAATGAATCAAAGTGAGGATATAGAGATTTACATGGATTGAGAATGTGGTATTAATCAATAAATATGGGATTTAAGAGTTTTAAATTTTAAATGTAAAATGTACTTTTCCCCTTATTAAAAAAAATTCCTTTAGTAACCTACTGGAACTTGAGGGGTTTACTACTAGAATTTATAGGAACTCAAAAGATCCACTATATTCCTTATGGTTAGTCATTGTGAATATTTTTATTTATACTATTCATTTTTACTTTTTATTCCTTTACATTCCTCCTTGAAAACCCTACCACTTAAACTCAAAATCCCATTAAAATATTGCTTTCCTAATTTAACAATTTTAAAGACATAAATTAAAATTAATTACTTAATCATATGATTAATTCCTCCATAAACTTCCCACCACCATTCTTCTCATCATAATGAAGTTTTAATGATTCCCTTGAGGGAACAAGTTCTTTCATTGATATTTTATCTCAATATCATAATTTGGGTTCTTATATTGAAATCTAACAAGTTTCCATCATACTCATAAAAATGGAATATATTTTTCTCATAAAATGTTTCACTATTGTTGAAACTGTAGATAGGTTTTTCATAGGAACCATTTTCATCCAACGTGATGTCATCAAATCAGATCACATGAATTGGATCCAATATATACTTCTTCGACTACGAGACATGTAATATATTTTTTATTCCATTGAATTTATTTAGTAAATAAATTTGATATAAAATTTCTCTAATATGATCATGGATTTCAAAAATTCCGATTAACCTTGGAGTAAACTTCCACTATTTTCCCATTTTATGTTAACCAAACCATGGAGATACATAGAGTAACACATGATCACCAACATTTTATTCAAAGTGTTATCTCTTATAACTAGATTATGACTTTTAGTGGCTCTAATACGTACTTAATAATTTCTAAATAACTCTTCCCACATGGTTGTCTCCTAAACTATTATTTTCCTAATTAACAATTATTTTCCAATTTAAATCCAACAATAATGTGATCGAAAAAACCTATCATATATGGCCTTATAAAGATCCATCCAAATAGATGATTGATATTTGTTATTATAAGTGATCTATACTAGATATTATTAGTTTTCCCATCATCTACCAAAGTCAAGGATATAGAATGATGACATCTATTTAAAGATGTAAATAGTCTAATCTAATGGATATACATATAAGGGTCCTATATTATACATAGTTTCAAAAAAATACCAGGATATTATTATAACTATTTATAGTACAGAGATATAATTCTTAGGTCTTGATCATAATCAATTCTAGAAGGTATGACTTGAAGATTCTTAGTCTCTATAATATATAATTTTCAAATATCATTAACACAAGAGGATTAGTTTATAGGTAATAAGTGATCCATCTTGGTTAGATGGTCTAAAATTACTCATATTGTATTACAACCTCTCTTATATCATATTAATGTAGTCAAAGTCTCTATTTTAATCATATCTTATTTTTATGAATATATTAGAATTGGTTGAAAGACATCGAATGAACATTTGGTAACTCCTTTTTCCTAAACCTAAGTGAAACAATTAAAAACAAAAATTATAATTTACCTTGTCATCTCAGGACACTCTAACTATAAAAACTCTATTTTTTTCATTTATAATATTTAAACATTGAAAAAAATATTTTTTGAGCTAGTGATGGAGTCGATGTGGAATTTTAGGCATCTTATATCTTTGATTTTGAAATATTAAAAATGTTAAACATATTTATTCATGCACATACTTATATTTAGTAATAATATATTTTACCCAAAACATAGTCTTTTTGGGGAAACCAATTCCACCATTGAATCTAGAAAAAATGATTTACCCTATGTGTGACATATGTTTTAACCACCTAAGAAACTTCAATGGAAGGTTATTTTTGAATGATTAAAATAATTAAATTAAATTGTTTTATTTAATTTTGAGTTAGAAGATACTTTTATAATAATATCATTTGAAAACCCTAGGGTTTATTACCATAATATATGGGATTTTTTATAGTGAAAGAGAGAGCTTTAGTGGAGTAATTATTTGTTAATGACCGTGAGGAATCTTAGAGTTAACCGTGAATATAGTGGTTCATCAATGGAAATATATCTGAGTCTATTATTCATCAACCACATCCCCATTTTAAAGTAGAGTTCTGGTTTCATGGATTTATCCTGTTTTTTGTATTATTTGGATTATTGATTTATTATTCTAATAATTTAATCTATAATTGACCTTTTCAAAGCTTAATTAATTTATTTTTTTATCCATTATTAAATTCATAGGAATCAATAATTTAATAATTATTAATCCCAATTTCCACGTCATTTTATAACCCATAATTTATGAATAAATCATGTATGACCATCATGGATCATTCACTTTGGGTTTTTATTTTTTTCTCCCCCCATTATCCATGTTCATAATTGACATTTGACTCTTGGGTGGTGATTTTACAAATAGTACTCTTCTTCAAATCATGATCAAACCCAAATCAACAATGTTCATGATTGTAGTTAGTGATGAAAGAGTATTAGTGAATTGATTCTTCATCAATAGAGGGATATTATTGTCAATCGATTTAGAGAATGCCCATTCCTGAACTGGGTGCGCATGGTTGTGATAGAAGACAATTGATTATTGATTTTCTTATGAATGGTGGATGGAATCTATATTATATTTAGAAATTGATGGTGATCAACATAGTTTTCAATGTATCCAGTGGTAATCATGGTGGGATGGAATAAACTATAAATATTTGGGAGGAATTCAAATTTCTTGAAAATTTGTAGCTACATGACATGTTGTTCAGAAGAACACATGTTGTGTTTCATGGTAGATGTGATTCTAGGTTTTCCAAGTAATAAAATTTTCACATGATCATGTGGTTGGGAACAAACTATGTGTGACTTTATACATCATGATCAACATATATATAAGTTATATTACCTTGAACTTAATTTCTCTCACACATACTGTGGAGGGACCACAAGCCATGTGATCTCGAAATAACACATTCTAGGTAGTGGTGGCACATATTGAGTGCCAAACCCAGACTTACACATTATGTGACCTAACTCAAATGCCATGTAGTTGGTATTTTTTCATTCTAAATAGACCCCCAAAACATTAAAATGTTTTCAACTTGGGATTAAACCCCCATATACCCCCATGGGAACACAGTGTACTTCCCTTCCACTTATCTGGGATGTTTGAAAACCCTTTTCTCGATATGTTTCAACATGGTATGTGGTTATAGAGTCTCTGATCCCTCTACATAGGTTCATGTATCCCAACCTACAACTCATGATCTATAATCTGTTGTCTATGGGTCCATCATGGATAGAGTCAGGTATCCCCCCATAATTATTGGGGATGTGATCCTATATTCACTTTTCCCTAAGTTGGGTCAACTATATTTTCCCCTGTATTTGGGGAATATGATCCCCTCTAATGTGAAAACACAGAAGGAGTTAGGTATCCCCTTATTACACCAGATGTGATCCTATATCAATGAATTGGTCTCTAATGAAGTTAGGTATCCCCCTATATCTAGGGCTTGATAATAAATCAATGAGTTGAATACCCCCATCTAAAGTGTCTTCAATTAAGGCGTGTCTTTCATTAGTGTGCTTTCTTATAGATACTAAAGACTTTCATCTGATAGTAAATCTTATAAAGACATATGGGGAATTCTGATCATTTTACTTAATATGATATTTTGGACCTACCAGATGACTTGTGCCATTCTTGATCATATTTGGGCACTCCCTTCTGTATCCTTTGATTTGTGGTTTGGAGCTAACTCTATTTTATTTCATTACTTCTTAGTGATTTTAGAGTGTCTTAATAGATATGTTTATACTCTCCTCAGTATTGGATCTTCCCACACATGTCATATCTTATCTAGATAACATGATGTACTATGGTGATCTAGGTGGACCCAATATATGTGGTCCATAATGGTGATTCATGGTTGTGGTAGATGGATTTTTAATGGACCGGTGGTTTCATGATGAGACTGTGTTATATCGTGTTTCTAGGTTAAGCCAGCCTTATGGTTGTTGGGCATATATTTTTTTCCTTTACACTGTTTATATATTGCTAAAATATTTTTTGGAATTTTTAAGGTTTTTCATGCATTTATTTTTAAAATTTGTTATTCTTTTTCATTATTCTTGTGTATTTAGAGATATATAAATGTTTTTATAGGTACTTTAGAATAAATAATCCCATACATGTGATATCCTAACTTGGTGCTAGTTGTTATCCCTATTACCATTGGATAGTGTCTTGGGGTGGAACACTCAGATTATCACTATCTAAGAGGTCCCTAGTGAGTTTGGTCATGTTAGAGAGGCATTATTTTCTAGGTTATTATAGGATGGATTTTGGAGATAGATTAGTTGTGAGTATTGATTTTTTATTTAGGGTAACAATGTTAAAGTGTATCGAGTTAATATCTCAGACTAGGGAACCAAGTAATGTTTTATAAATCATTGTATCATTCAACTCGGATTCAGATAACCCATTTTTTAGCTTGGTACACCAAGAAACTAGTTATAAGGAAAACAATGGTACATGCATCATATAGTGATGGGTTATTTTTTCAATGCCCTTCTTGAGTGAGCTCCATAAATATACTATTTTTAACCATAGTATTTCTAGAATATTGTAGTATGAATACATTTATAATGATAGTGTAGACTCCATGATAGGATTTTGAAGAAAACCAATATAGTGATAAGACCTCAGTGTAGTGATCTGTATAAGAGTAGTTTCCTATTGGTGAGAAGTTACCATTTCCCCCACCCCTCGAGTAGTAAGAAGGCCCTCCCCTGGTTGAATAGTTTAATATTTTCAATCATGTTGTGCATTAGATCACTAAATAAGTACTAGATTATGACACACATAGAATGAGCATACTTAATGAGTTCTAATTGATGTGGTTTCTTTGGTACTAGATTCAATGGTCCTAATGTTTAGTTTATTTTGGATCCTACATAACCATATGATTATGATTAAAATAAGAATTATATATTGTATGAAAATATATTTATGGGGCCTGGTGACTCATACACATGATGAGGTGACACATATTTGAAAAGAGTTTGATAAATTATTCCCAAAGAAGTATTTCTTAGATACATTGAATTAGGTGCATATAGAAGAGATCCTCAAGTTGCAGTAGAGAATCATAAAATTAATAGAGTATACAATGAGATTTAAAAACCTCACATAATAATATTTTGAAATTTTTCATGATGGGTACATTGGATCATGAGAATTCAGGAGGGGGATTTATAGAGATGCTTGAGATGGATTTGTTCCTCTTTGTATCACCGCCTATTCTATGGTTATAGAGAATGCATAACTAGTAGAGTACTTTTCAATGGAGAAGCCAGAGTCAAAAGTTACTAGAGATTGTCACACAGGAGATGAGATCTCATTTAAAGGTTTTCATCAATGTACATCAAAAACTCAATTCTTGAGATTCTCTCTAGTGTAGGCTGAGACCGTAGGATTAGTTACTTAGGGTTCATAGAAGGGATCTATTCGATCCGGAGGAAGACCTTGACTTTTTGTGACATGCATGGTTATATTTCTCTACACATCTTGGAACATCTTGATTAGATAGGAGATGGACCACCATGTTAGAGGAAGTGATGTGATCATTGACCTACTATATATAGTTATGGATATATTGATAGAAGAGATCTTATAATAGGAGTAGCTAAAAGAGGTGGTTAGTGTTATGTTATGATACCACTGCCACCACCTCTAGGCAGACTACACTAGGATCATAATCCCGAGATCAAGGTAGTGGACATTTGTAAGTGGTTGGGGATTATAACCCAGTGGCTCCAGACATTATATAAGTTATAATCTATGTCTTTTTTAACCTAGAATATATTTTGGTAGATACAAGTGTAGGTGTAATCAATTCCTTCAAAGACTTATCCCTTGTTTGAGAACTAGATATTCTTGTGGATCCTTTATACTGAAAATTATGACCAGAAGATCCTACCGTGGAGATGCTATGATCAAAATCTTCTATCAGTAGAATTTCTTGACTTTTATAAGATTTAATTTCCCATTGGATATCTTTATTGTTAAAATGATTCCTTATGGTTTCATTATTGTTATGGATGTGGTATCTTCCATCCGTGAATATATTGATTATTTCTGAAGGAGTAGATAGTGTACTTGGACATATAGGTCATTGTTTTCCTTTTCTAGCAGGAACATATTCCAATCAGCGTGATCTAGGCTTATGTGTAGAATATTAAATATGATTTCCCATCTGTTGACTTTCTTGAACCTCATACAACAAACCCCGTAGGCATTTGGTTTCCTATAGTGGTATAAGAGTACCAAAATGATTTTCCCAATGGCATAATTAGTATACCTACCCATTGGGAGATCTAATTCTATGTTTTATTTCACTTTGGGACCACTCTAATATCTTCAGTGGCATATCACATGCCTCTCGCTAAGCTTTGATATCTGATGGTATAGTTGGTGGACCTTCAAATGATGGTATTTATCAGACCCAATTTTTTACCTTGAGAAGATCTGATATTTCTCATTAATAATTTGGATGAGAACATTAGGTTATGTGTTTATTATCATCACATACACCAAGTGAAACACTTTAATAAGTATCTACTACCGAGGAACAAAAAAATCTTTGATCAACTAAAAGAGAAAAATGATTCTCAAAGATCAAACTCATATTAGGGTATTACTAGTTGTTGGTACATGAGGTTAACATACCGAAGAATTTTTGTTGATGTTGATATTATTATTATGAGTACCTGGTGATTCCAGTTGGTGTGATGAATTCCCTTATAATTTTTATGTGGATCTTGAATCAGATATTGGAACCTTTCCTAGTCTAGTTTATGGTGGTATTTATTGATGAAATTTTTATTTAATCACCATCAAAAGTTATAAATTCATAGAATTTGGGTTTTTTCCTTGATGTATATTGATATCAAAAGATATATGGTAAACTCTTGAAGTTTTAGTTATGGGTAAGAGACTTCCAATTTTGAAGAAATGATATCTTAGAGGTGGGGTCAGTAGTGAACATAATGAAGATAAATGTTTTTCTTACTTGGGAGCCTCCCAATATCATGATGGTGGTGCATATCTTCCTTTTGTTAGTGGTTTATTATAAAATATTCATGCATGATTCCTATTGAATTTTGACCCCCATGACAACCTTGACCTGAAAAGGGAATCCCAATATGGTTGGAAATGTTCAAAATGGCCTTTGAGGTGTTGTGGAAGAAGGTGACTAGATCACCCATATTAATGTTTATAGAAGAGGGCGTTGAGAAAAATGTTTTATGTGATGCCTTTTGATCTAGTATCTAGTGAATATTGATGCTATAAAATAATCTGATAGCATAAATCTCTTTGAAAGTGAGGCCCCAAAAGCAAAACTATGCAACAAAGGACTTGGAGCTGGTGGTTGTATTGTTCACTCTTAAAAATTATTGACACATACTTCTTGGGGATAAGTTTGTTTTTTATTACAAAAAAAGATTCATTGATATATCTTCACTCATAGAGATTTCAACTTGATTTAGAGGTGATGGATATAGTTCCATCCTGACTATGACTTTGATGTAGCCTATACTCTTAGGAATGAGAGAATGGTGGAAAATTATCATAGAAGGAAATATCATTCCCAGATTCTAATAGACATTTAAAAGTATTTTACCTCATTGTAGATATCCCTAGTGAATGGTGGAGGAACAAAATAGCTTTAATAAATGTTTTAACCCTTCCACTCCTTCAGTGTGAGAGTGAAGACCAACTTGGAGATGTTGATTGTGTTTTCTTGCATAACTAGTTGTCTAAACAAAAAGAACATTATAGATTTGATAAAGGTGGTGATAACATAATCTTATTTTTAGGATGAACAGAAGTTTTATAAATAATTATAGAGAAAGTGACAATAGAGACCCATATGTATCACTTGGTTGTACAACATAGAGTGGTGAAGATATATAAATATTTTTAGTAGAAGTTCTGGTGACCAAGGATGAAGAAGCATGTTGCAATGTTCATTTATTAATGCCTCACTTGTCAATAAGTGCAGGTATAGAATCAGGTACCAATAATCTTGAACTATCCCCTTGAATAATTGAATTGTAAGTAAAATAATATATCCAATGATTTTGTGTTGGTATTTCCATTGATGGTGTGGGGTCATAATGATATTTGTGTGATCATTGATCAAATCACAAATCCAAACCACTTCCTCTCTGTTAGATCAAAGAGATCAGACTAGATATTGGGATTCTTTTTTGTGAAAGTGATCATTCATATTCACGGTGTTACCTCAAAGAATATATTACTTCATGACAGTCACTTTACATATCTATTATGGAGAGGTTTATAGGGTGCCTTTATGAAATATTTTTGGATGAGAACAATATTCCACCCCAAAAAAATGTCCAGACCAAGCGGACAATTAAGGCCATATAAGAATTATTATACTCTTGAATGTTGTACTTGGTTGATTCTGGGAGGATCACCTACGATTATTGAAATTTGTGTACATCAATATGTATCCATTTTTTAATAGTTTTATTCCTTTTGAGGACCATTATAGAAAACCTTTCTTTTCACCACTATGATAGATAGAGTTGGGAGAACCATCCCTCATGGGGATAAAGCTAGTTTATGAAACAATGGAGATGGTGTGGGTAATCTGAGAGAGGATGTGGTAGTTTAAATCCACAATAATTCCTATATCGATTGAAAAATTGGTATTTGGAGTTTAGTGGGGGATACCATATGTTGTTGAAGGTCTCACCTCATTACAGGTTAGGGATATTTATCCATTGTGGAAAGATATCACAATGTTTTAGTGGTCTATTTTAAATTCTATATAGGATCAATGAATCTATGTATGGAATAAATTTAGAAAAAAATAGGACTAAATTCATGAAATATTGATTTTTATATATTTGAGGTGTAAAATGTATGAACTGTCAATAATTATTGACTAGGGAGAGTTGGGAATCAATGAAGAATACATCATTTTAATGTTCCTAATCATGATCAAAGATAAACAAGATAAGATCCATCACAGGTGAATTATTCCCCTTGTGAATTCTCAATGACAGAACAATAATCATTTAGAGAGTTAATAGGAGCAATAAAACCAGATTAAATCATGGTATCCTCCCCTATTTGGGAAGATCCTGCTTTTCGGGATGAAAATACTTGAAGTATTGGAGAGTTTAAAGACTCTAGTTTTTACGATTAGACCCATTTATTATATTAAAAAATATATTTAGAGCTAGTTATGGAGTTGGAGTGGAGTATCATCCATTGTATGTCCCTGATGATGATATATTAAAGATATTTAATATATTAACTTATATACACAATTATCTATACAATAATATATTTTCTCCCAAATAGAGTATATGATAAAAGAATCTATGACCTTTTTTAAATCCTATAGTCTTGTTTTACCTCACTCTTGACATAATTTACATTATTCTTAGATGCTTTAGTGGTGCACTATCCATGAATAATTATAATTATTAAGTTAAAATAATAAATTTAAATTTTTTATTTTTATTTTGAGCTAGTATCTCCCTATAAAATCATAACTTAAGAAAATCCATAGGGTTAGTCGCAGAATCCTAAGGATTTAGGATTATGAAGGATAGGGAATCCATGGATGAATTCTTCTTCAATGACCAAGAGGATACATAGAGTCAATGGTGAACATATTGTAATCACCAATGGTATTTACAATTTATTTTCATTATAATTATAGATTAGTTCTATTTTACCAAGAATGTAATGGTAAAGGAAGATTAAATCACTAGATTTTCATAAAAATAGTATTAGTTCTATTATAGTTCAATTATCAGAAGATCATTCTATAAAAATAGTATAACTTATGAAACAAATTCATGTTAAATCAATTTTATATAAAGTACTTTGAAATTTCAAAAATCAATAAAGGATGTGATCTGTTGACTCAATAATCCCTTCCTTTTTAGAAAATGAAAGTTACATACTGAAATTTTAAAATAAGAGATGAAATTAAAATGTAAAGATACTAGATATATTTATAAATGATAATTCCTCACCCCTTTCTTTGAAATAAATTGTAAAAAATATCCTTAGATAAAAAATTAATCGCCCTATGAAAATTATTGATTAAAATATAGGATTACTCTTGGGAAAAAAAGAAATTTTTATTAAATTTATCCCATATTTTAATTTTAAAAAAGAAATACAATATAAGGGGAAGAAAATAAAATAAAATCAGAAATTGAAAACGTATCCCCCTTCTAGGATTCTTCAGATAGATTCTTATAAAGATTCTTCCCATTGTTGAGTCAATAAGGTTTACTTATGACTTTTCCATTCCTTTATGTTTTAAAAATAACAAACACTCTATATTAAGGAAAATTTTGTTTTCTCTTAATAATGAAGATTTTCCTTCCTCAATGAAATTTTATCCTTACCCAGATTTATCTTTATAAAGAAATTTTCCCACCCCAGGGTAAATTTATTCATACATGTTTTTCAATGTTCATTATTTAGTCTCTCCAAATCTAACTCATTTTATTTCTAAGTCTAAAATTTGGTTTCATACTCTAAACCTTTGGAATTCTATAAGTACTTAGATATAGATTATTATATTTTCAAGCTCTGAATTCAGGATATGAAATCTCTGGAATTCAGTTTAAGAATTCTCTGAAATTCAAACTCGGAAATTTCTAAAATTTAGACTCTGAATTCTCTAAAATTAGTACTCTCAATTCGGTGAAATTTAGACTCTGAATTATCTAAAATTCAAAATCCTAATTCTCTGAAATTCAAAATCTGAATTCCTCAGAATTCCGACTCCAAATTCATTGGAATTATGACCCCATAAATCATATAATTTAGACTCTGAATTCTTTGGAAAATAGAAACCAAATACCCATGTATTATAGACACCGAATGTTAATTTTCATAGACTCTGAAAAATCATATTTGGTTAAGAAACCTTATTTTTCTTACCCTTGTTATAGTTATGAAATGATGTATTACATTCTGTTTCTTACTAACCGTTGGTTGAGTGATTCATGTACAGGTTTCTCAGAAATTCAAGGAAAAATATGACCGTTTGAGGTGGGATCTGGCCATTGGAGATTTGTGTATAAATAGTACCCCATTTGAACGAGCTAAAAAAAAGTTCCACACTTGTTGATCACTAGAGATTACATGCTGTTTGTAACACCCCAACCCCAGATTCCAAGAGTTGGTGCATTATTACATAACATTGGCATGATTACAAGGAATCAAGTCCCAAAAGTCTGATCAGTTTAGCAGTCCTGGAAAATAGATTGCATACATGAACATTACATTACATTTTCTAACATACAATACAAAAAAAATTAGTTCTATGAGAACACCATTATTCACTTGGCAAAACCCTGTATATCAATAAAAATACACTTCTTGGAATCCTGGAAAAAATAAAACATTAAAAAGGGTGAGCTAAAATGCTCAGTAAGGGTAAGCAATACAACTGAAACTTTCATAAATAAGCGCAAACATTTAAGGCAATGTATAAAACTAAAACAAAAGCCTTTTAAACATAAAATTCATCATAATATGGAAAAAATGAAATAATGACATTTACTTACTCACATGGATGCTCTACTTGTTGAATAATCACATGAAATATCAATAACCACTTTTATAATGATGGAATGCATAATTACAGACTATCATAACCACGTAGTCAAGGCATTGTGCCAATACTAAAAATAAGATTTTGTCAAGGCCTTGTGCCAAGACACTAGTTCGTCACATGAGACCTACCGATTCATCGAGGAGCTATAGTGGGCTCCACCCATTACTTACAAAGTCCAATTCATTCCTCACGTAAAAAGTTTTAAACATAACATAAAAAATCGTATTAAGACTGGCATACAAAAAGTCAATACATTACCCATAAATCATGAATGGTATAAAAATAACACATCCATAGTCAAACATCTGACAAAACATTCAATACCATATGGAAGATTTGTATCATAATAAATCAACTTCAAAATAAGTTTAAAATCCATTAAATTATTTTGACATAGACGAAAATTATTTATAAAACTATTTGAGAGAAATATACCTTTTTCATGAAAACAGTTAAAATTAAAAAAAATTTGAAAGGAAGATATTTAAATACATTTTTGAATCAAAGGGTCCCATACCACTTTGAAACTTATGAAAGAAATTAACATTTTAAAAACATTCATGTCCATATAAATAAATCCTAAAAAACCATTTTTAAGACATGGACATTAATGAGAAAGATTTAGAAGATTAAATATATAAAACATTTGATATGATGTTTTTGTAAAAAAAAGTCCCTTAAAATAATCCCTTTGAAACCTCTTTCATGAAACATGTACATGGATAATAAATATGTCCCAGTAGATACTTTTGTAAAAACAACCTCAGATAATAAAGAGATTTTGAAATTAACCCTTACCAATTTGGAAACTTATGAACATACACCCCACGAAAGGAGTATCATAAAATGAATATGTAAATAAACATAAATTAAAGTGTATTAAACATAGAATACAATTATGGTCAGTAAATACACCACACAAAAGGTAATCGTGGAAACATGGCATGAATCTCACGGGAATAAGGAGGGAGATGAAAACCCCTTACCTTGTATTTTTCCTTGGTTGAGGGTAGGTTAACCTCCTGTATAGTAGTTAAATATAATTTATTAAATTATAAAAGAATAATATATATAAATATGATATCATATATGATCTTTTAATATTGCTTTGTTAATAATATTTTAGTATTATTGTCGTTTCAGGTGTTAACTGATTCGTTTTCCTTTATATGCTTTGTCATGTAAGCTGTGTTTTTTATGGATAGGTTGTATCCTATTCATATCCAAAATGATATCAAGTCCTTAAACATTACTTTTAATCATCAAATGAGAATTATTCTTGAATGTATATGATGTGGAAATGAATCTCATCGCTTTTTTGGAGACGGTAATCCGTACGTACGCACGAACGCTACTTCCATTTCATTTTTCATTTTAAAAGGAATCAAAACCAAATGATAGATAGGTATATTATTATTACAGTATAATATAATATCTTATATATGTAACTTAAGTTCATTAACACCATCCTCTATATGTTCCATGTATGTTATGAATGATTCATATCACTTTGAGGGGGCGGTAGTCCGCACTTCTTCAAAAGAAATTATCGTATATATATAAAACATGAAATGAATAATGGTATGATATAAAATGGAATTACAGAAGATTATATATAAAATAAATATCATTAATATCATATTTAATTATATTTCAATCATAATGGCCACCATGAGATGTGGTGGAGATAATTGAACAATCATCTTTTCGTGAAGCGTTTGGTTTGCATCCATAGAAACATTATGTTATTCACCCATTAGATGGGGGTGTGTGTATGTATAGTTTGAATAATTCTCATAACAATATACTAGTATATTTAGGATACTGGTTTTGTTACAAAAGAAAAGAATAAGAAGATTTTAGGGGTTGGAGAAGTAAAATAAAATAAAATAAGCAAAGATAAATCGTTGCCTTTAATTTGGAAAACTCCCTTTGGTTTGAACCAAAAAGGACTCTTGAAGTGCCTTCTACCTAAGGTAAGGCTTATAGGAGGAGTATAGGGATACATGGAGCTTAGTTTGGTAGAGGTTGGATGAGAAAAAAGGCTTTAAAGGTGTGAGAAATTGGTTATAAGTGGTGTCTTTTTATAAGGGAGAGGAGCGGCTCTTTAGGAAAAACATAAAGTATTATTTTATAATAAATTTATATTCGGTTTATAATGGCTCAAAAGTGGATTATTCAAATTATAACATGGTTATAGGTCTCAAAAAACTCAACCAATAGGTTTTAGACAGGTTTGGGTCACTTTATTAACCTTATATTTTTGTTTTAAATCTTAGGTAATTAGTTTGACGCTTACCATGTCACTTTGTATTTTTATATTATATAGTAAATAAACATACTATATACTTTAAAGAGACCCCCAAGTGGCCCATTAATGATAATACTTTAATTATATAAGTCCTTTGGCTGAACCTTAGATTTTTAGGAATATAATATGAATTAATAATATAATATTTTTTTTAAAAAACTCTTTTATGTCAATTTTGACACTATTTAATAATTGATTTTTGTTAAAGTCTTAACAAATTTATTTGTAACACCCTGAGATTTTATGAAAAATTTTCTTTTAATCTCATCAATGTATTGTGTTGTATGCTACACCAAGATTAACTTGTGCTATACACAACACCATATTAGCTTGTAGTATACGCAACACTATTCTTGGATCGTGTTACACACAATTTTGATAATAGTTATTCTACGCAACATTGAGTATATATATATATATATATATATATATATTCAATGTATAAATGAAATATGGTTGGATTCTGTTATACGAAACAAATAAGGATTCTTGCACAACACGCAACCCTGACTTGGCTTGCATTATACGCAATCACGACCTTCCTCGATAGCGCGTGTTGTACACAATACCGGGTTTTACTAAACAATGATATATTATTATAATATTATTATTAATTATCCGTTATGAATAGTATTAAATAAATTTTTAATTTTATAACATTATTATTCATATTACACATTTTCTAGAATATGGTATAAGAACAAAATAAATTTTTCGGGTAAAATAAGTATTTTTCAAAAAATGCAGTTTTGCCGCCTTTTGATGGCGCACCCACTTTAAATCTAGTTTTTGACATGTTTATAAGTTCAATTTGACAAAATAAAATTCTTCTTTTGAATCATGAAATAAAAATTTACTTTGGAAAATTTTTTCATATTATTCGGGTAACTTTCATATTTTGATGAATAGTAAAAACACGCTATATTTTAATTAAAAACAACTTTATTCATCGCAATAACTTATATGGTTAAATTATAATATTTAATGGTTTTAAAGTATAAATAGAATATATTTTTACCATTTAATATAATTTATTTCATTAGCATTGATTCTACCTTGAATTCATAGGATAAATCAATTCAATCTTTTGCAATGTTTTAAAGAAAAACCCGTTTTCTTTCGACAACGAGATTAATTTTAATTTAATTTCTGCAACTTTTGTGTATTTAATTTGGAAAAATGGATTCCATAATTGGAATCAGTGGATCCAAATTATGTTAATAAGCTACTTTTTATTTTTGGGCATTATGAATAGTAACTACGGTAAATTTTATTTACCATAGTAAAAGGTAAATCGGGTAATTAAGGGTAAATATAATATTATAAAATTACCCTAACACTTGTCTTAATACAATTGGATGATTATATTTAATCCCAAGTCATATTGGGGTCGAAATGGAATTCATTAGAACCCACTTGGAGGTGATTAAGACCTTTAGTTTATTTTATTTTAAGGAAAGTGAAATATGTCTCACTCAACTTTAATAATTAAAGTATTTTTAATACAAGTTTATACAGAATATAAATTATTTTATAAATACTAATTTGAAAGATAATTTTTTTTTCTTTAACATGATAATTTATTTGTAATTTTTAAGAGTTATTTAATTACCTTATTATCTTATACATTAATGATGCAGAAATTATTTATTTAGTGAAAAATCAATAAGATTGTTTTTATTGAAATAGTAATACATATCAAAAGGCCCACAAATCTGCACAAAACTTATTAGTAGTGAATATATAAACCCTAATCATCCACGAGACGAATTATGGACCATTTGGATCCTTATTAAGGTGATTATGACACTTATAAAATTTTATTTTAAATGATGCCAAAGTTATCACCTTCATTTTTTAAAAAGTATAACAATTTAAATATTGTGATTTTAAGTTGATAAATTCAAATAAAAGTATTATTGTGAAAGTTAATAGATTTATATTTATCATAGGATTTTACTTTTAATTTTTATGCAAGAAATATGTATATTAAATAATTATACAAAATTGTTGTAGTATTTATTTTATTAAGAGATAAACCAAATAAATGGTTTAAAAAAATAATAAAATAAATATTATATAAACTATTTAATGTGATCCACTAATTTTCTAGATACCTATGACCTTTTATGAATCTATTAAATCTTTTATTTTGAACATATCTTCTATATATATTTTATTTAAATTCAAATAAATGAATAGTGTCAAAATTGACACTATTGTTATTTTATAAAAATAAAATATTATCAAATTGTTTAAAAATCACAAAAATATTTAAAAATTATAAATTTAAATTTATGTGTTCTATAATGTTATTAAGTAACCAATTATGTTAAATTCACAACAAATAAGTAATTATTTGTTATAATTTTAAATTTAGAATGTTATTACCACAAATTAAATTAAATTGATTAAATAAGGATAAATCAAGTTGATAATGTTTAAAATAAATTCCTAACATGTCTAAATTATATTGGTTGATGTGATTACAATCTTATATTATCTAATATTCGAATGTGAGTCGTTTTTGGAGGTTTTTAAGTGGGGTTAGAGTTATTATAAATTAATATTTTTAAGAATTCTAAAGATGCCCCTCTCCTCCCTTATAAAAGGGAACCTCATCCCTCTCTTCCTAACACCAATTTGAGCCTTCAAGCTCGGCCAAACCCAGCCAATGTCTCCCCTACACTTCCCTAGAAACATCCTAGAGGTTCTGGTCTTCTTCAAAGGCCAATATTAGTGCCCTAAAAGGAGGTTTCAAAAGGCGTATCGAAAGAAGAGGTAATATCCTTTACCGATTCTTTCAACTTTATTTCTTCTTCCACTTCTTCTTCTTAGGTTTTTTCATTATTAAGTAATAACATCAGTATCACTCATATACTGATATGTTATTATAAATATGTAACAACCCTATTTCACTATCTATCCATCCTACGGAAAATGAAATCACCGCCCGTGCGTACGTACGGAATACCGTCTCCACGTCGTGGTGTAATCTATTGTCCACCACCACCTTACTTGGATGGGTATAATGGTGTAAATAATAACTATATATGATTATTTTAAATTGATATTGATTATTAAATAGTATACATACACTAAAATACAATTCAATGATCATGAGAACGATATCATCGCTCGTGCGTACGTACGGACTACCGTCTCCACGACGCGATGAGATTCATTCTCCACGTTAGCCATTCATGAATGATTATAAAGTATATATAATAAGTAGTCATGCAATATATGACATAATAATACTACTGTATTTATGTATATACATATTTATGTCATCTACTTAATTCCACTCAATTCAATAAGGAAACGAAAACAGCGTTCATGCGTACGTATGACCTACCGTCTCCATGAACGATGTATTTCTTTCCATTTATCGATCCATTATATATATGTATATTCTGAATATATATTATATATAAATCATGTTTTATATTCTGGAATTAAGTAATCATGATCTAAGTAATCATATGAATAATTACAAGTTAAAACACGAATGACAAATGAGACGATTTTACCCAAAATGCTACTTTAATATGAATTTACAAAATAACGGGTACTATAAAGTCATAAGTGAACCATATATGATATAATAACAATGAATATGATTCTGTAATAAGTCAATGACATTATTTAAATCATTATACAGGAGGTTCGGACACTTACGAAGCAAATCAGACATAAGGTAATGGAAATATCACAATCTCATTTTTATCCGAGATTGTTTATACTTTGGTTTTTACTGGGGTATATTTTATCATCCACATCCATGTTTCCCTAATATGTAATATTTATATCCTTATAAAATATTTTATATCCAATTTTACCCTTCGGTGAGTTTTTATTAAAAGATATGAAAGGAATCTTTTGTCATTTTTTGTACGAGGTAATTTTTGACTTTTCCGACAAAAGTACGAGAAAAATGTTTTCTTTTAACTTATACGGCATGAATGGATTTTTAAAACAGTATTTCCAAGAATATTCCTTTACAAGTTTTCATGTCTATTTTAAATCAACTTCTTTTAGTTTAAAATTGTATGACATGTTAAGAAAGGAAAATGTTTTTGAAGTGGAAAGGATATTTTCCTAAAGAATGGAGTTCAAGTGTTTTATCAAAATTATTTTCCATCTAAGATAATATAGGGTTCTGCTTCTATCCCTATTATTACATGGATTTTATTATGTTGGGATGGAAATATTTTTATGAATCCCTTTATCTTATAAGAATTGTTTTATGATTTCATGATGTTTAAGAATCCCATTTTTATTACATGGGTTATGAAATGATGTATGATTTATGATTTTGTGGCACACATATGAATGGTATCATTATGAGATGGGTGGGACCTATATCTCCCTCCAATGCATTGGGTAAATATTTTATATCTCATGAGATAGACATGGCTGGAACGGTAGGTTATACCAGTTCAGTGAAACAGGACTGAAACGAGGGTGACTCGGTTCAGAAATGGACTTTTTCCACTAAGATAGTCTTGGAAATGAGTCTTGACTAATAAGATACGATTCTTTTTGATTATGTGTGTATTCCACAAGGTTTCATGTTTTAAGTTATGATTATTGGGATTTTATTTCACTACTATGATTTATCCCATGTTATGAAATTATGATCTCTTTTGCAGGTTAAGATTACCAAAATGTTATGTTCTTATGAATATGATGTGAATGATATTTCTTTTGTTTACCCTTACTGAGCATTTGAGCTCACCATTTTATGTTTTCTTTTCCCCAGGATAAAAAAGAATGGTTTTAGTTAAAAAAAAGGAAGATCTTTATGGGAGATGTTGAAGATCTTTCACCATGATTAGAAGATTATATTCCGAGTTTCCAAAGACACTAAACTATTACGATCCTTGTGTGTGTGTTTTTTTTATATACTAAGTATTCTGCAAAAGTAATGTAATGTCCATGTACGTCAATCTTAGGGTCTCTACATTTGGTTTCAGAGGAAAGGTTTAGTCAACCTTTGGAAACTAGGATGTGAAAACGTTAGTGAGATCCCTAGAGATATTTCTAAGGTATGTTTAGGGATGTCCCTAAGGTTAAGTATACATATAGGTTATAGTACTAGAATTACGCTAACGATCATAGAATTAAACCTAAGATTTTAGATATTGAAGGTACTCCCCCTTTATTATGTTGTTTTCCCTAGTATGATTTTTGCCTCTCACACTATTCTTTTTGGGTTTTAGAAAATGGCTGGAAACAAGATGATTCACGATAATGGAGGATATGATGGACAATGGAATGAAATTATTCATGAGAAACCAAATGAAATGGGATTTGGAAGTCCAAACATCATTATTATGCCAAATCAGAAATCTCATAATATGATCAATAAAGTAAAATTTGGACTCAACTAATAAGAGAAAGATGGAGTTTCATGATGATCATAGGGGAAATAAAGTTAAATTTCCCCTATGTAAATCATGTGGGAAGAGGCATCAAGGAGAATGTTTCAAAGGAACTGGAAGATGCTTTGGGTGTGGAAAAGAAGGACACAAAGCCAGTAAGTGCAAAGGAAAAGGTTCATTTAACACCAGGGATGAGGATAATGGTATTGCTACGACATTAACAATGGTTAAATTTTTTAAATGTGGAATGTACGGGCATTATGCAAACCAATGCCCTAAGGGAAATTCTCATGAAGAGAATCATTATGGTCGTATGGGTAGTATTTATGTTGATGATGATGAAGAGACTACAAATGATATGTGAGATGAAAGAATTGTTGAAGCTCATTCAATGGTTTAAGAATGTAGTGGAATGATTACATGTTTATCAAGTGTAATGTTGTATAAGTAATCTCATGGTACTATGGAATAAAGAGACATCTAAGGATTGTTACACTGTTGTCTTTCCTTGAGTTTTGAAAGTGTATGATTAATGGTACCAGTATCCATGAAAGGTTATTCAGATATTTTTGTAAAGTATATGATATGCACATAATGAAGGAATAAGAAGATAATGAGATGTTTGATTGTATTCATGAGCTCATGATTGATATAAGGACTAAGTGATATCATGGTTTGAGTATATAGAATTTTGAGGATTTTGGTATGTGGAAAGTGTTAACTTTTAACTGCATTAATGTTTTCACTAAGGTTCAATGGGTATTCAGGCCTTCGAACATTTGTAATGTGACCAACAAGACATATCTTATGATATATGGGGATCAACGATGGTATTAACATGCTTCTTATATGAAATCTCTGGTAATCGTTTTCACTATAATATGACAATGGACTGCAATATTATGGATAATCCTAAAGATTGGAATGGATTATGTTGGACATAAGTTAGTATTGTTTAAAGATAGAACCTTTTTTCGATATTATTGATGGGATGATATAGTAATGTAGTTTTAGAAAAAGGACAACCTGTAGGACGGGCGGCAGCCCATCGCGTCGGACAAGGCTGTGGGAATCGAACCCACAACTGAAGTGTGACTGGCCTTTATTGCCTACCACTAGCCTACAGGAAGTCCCTGGTTAGTAGAAACTAGTTTTATTTTATTAAGCGGTATGATAAATGAAGTATAAGTTCATTTTTGGAACCATATACGATTAATATAACCATAAGTTGGAATTATTTCTTTTTCTAACCTTTTGTTTGAAAGAGATGGAATGGCCCATCATTCTATCACATGATCTACTAACACATCACGAATAAAAAATTCAAGTTCATTTCTTTAAGGGATTAAGTGGAAATTCTTCAATTCACGAACAATAGTGAGATTGTACAAAAATCATGCAAGTATTTCTTTTAATTCATCAACTTTAGGGAAATGATCTTGAAAACCAAAAATGTTGTCCTAGTTCCCTTATATTCGATGAATCAGATGGTACCCTAGATCATCACAAATTTATGGCTTTGTGATTGTTGGCTTTTTCATAGCCATGTTCTCTACCACTCTCCATCAGAACTTGATGGTTAGATTTTTCTTCCATATCCATATTTTCACCTATGTTCTCCTACGTGGAAACCCAGTGATGAGTTAATTTGGGTCACCATTACATTTCATACTTTAGTTTTTAAAAGCCATGTTTTGGTATTCCCTTTTACGATGTGGGTTTCAATTAAAGAAACATTCAAGTAGAAAACTATTTATAATCCAGACAAATTTTGAGGGCGAAATTCATTTTAAGGGGGGTAGAATGTAACACCCTGAGATTTTATGAAAAATTTTCTTTTAATTTCATCAATGTATTGTGTTGTATGCTACACCAAGATTAACTTGCGCTATACGCAACACCGTATTAGCTTGCAGTATACACAACACTATTCTTGGATCGTGTTACACAAAATTATGATAATAGTTATTCTACGCAACATTGAGTATATATATATATATATTCAATGTATAAATGAAATATGGATGGATTCTGTTATACGAAACAACGAAGGATTCTTGCACAACACGCAACCCTGACTTGGCTTGCATTACACGCAATCGCGACCTTCCTCGATAGCGTGTGTTCTACGCAATACCGGGTTTTACTAAACAACGATATATTATTATAATATTATCATGAACTAGCCGTTATGAATAGTATTAACTAAATTTTTAATTTTATAACATTATTATTCATATTACACATTTTCTAGAACATGGTATAAGAACAAAATAAATTTTTCGGGTAAAATAAATATTTTAAAAAAAATGCAGTTTTTCCGCCTTTTGATGGCGCACCCACTTTAAATCTATTTTTTGAAATGTTTATAAGTTCAATTTGAAAAAATAAAATTCTTCTTTGGAATCATGAAATAAAAATTTACTTTGGATAAATTTTTCATATTATTCGGGTAACTTTCATATTTTGATGAATAGTAAAAACACGCTATATTTTAATTAAAAACAACTTTTTTCATCTCAATAATTTATATGTGTAAATTATAATATTGAATGGTTTTAAAGTAGAAATAGAATATATTTTTATCATTTAATAAAATTTATGTCATTAGCATTGATTCTACCTTGAATTCGTAGGATAAATCAATTCAATCTTTTGCAATGTTTTAAAGAAAAACCCGTTTTCTTTCGACAACGAGATTAATTTTAATTTAATTTCTGAAACTTTTGTGTATTGAATTTGGAAAAATTGATTCCATATTTGGAATCAGTGGATCCAAATTATGTTAATAAGCTACTTTTTATTTTAGGGCATTATGAATAGTAACTACGGTAAATTTTATTTACCATAGTAAAAGGTAAATCAGTTAATTAAGGGTAAATATAATATTATAAAATTACCCTAACACTTGTCTTAATAAAATTGGATGATTATATTTCATCCTAAGTCATATTGGGGTCGAAATGGAATTCATTAGAACCCACTTGGAGGTGATTAAGACCATTAGTTTATTTTATTTAAAGGAAAGTGAAATATGTCTCACTCAACTTTAATAATTAAAGTATTTTTAATACAAGTTTATACAGAATATAAATTCTTTTATAAATACTCATTTGAAAAATAAATTTTTTTTCTTTAACATGATAATTTATTTTTAATTTTTAAGAGTTATTTAATTACCTTATTATCTTATACATTAATGATGCAGAAATTATTTATTTAGTGAAAAATCAATAAGATTGTTTTTATTGAAATAGTAATACATATCAAAAGGCCAAAAAATCTGTAAAAAACTTATTATTAGTGACTATATAAACCCTAATCATCTACGGGCCGAATTATTGACCATTTGGATCCTTATTAAGGCGATTATGACACTTATAATATTTTATTTTAAATGATGCCAAAGTTGTCACCTTCATAATTTAATAAGTATAAAAATTTAAATATTGTGATTTTAAGCTGATAAATTCGAATAAAATTATTATTGTGAACGTTAATAGATGTGTCTTCATCATAGGATTTTACTTTTAATTTTTATGCAAGAAATATGTATATTAAATAATTATACAAAAATGTTGTAGTATTTATTTTATTAAGAGATAAACCAAATAAATGGTTTTAAAAAATAATAAAATAAATATTATATGAACTATTTAATGTGCTCCACTAATTTTCTAGACACCTATGACCTTTTATGAATCTATTAAAGCTTTTATTTTGAACATATCTTCTGTATATATTTTATTTAAATTCAAATAAATGAATAGTGTCAAAATTGACACTATTGTTATTCTATAAAAATAACATATTATAAAATTGTTTAAAAATTACAAAAATATTTAAAAATTATAAATTTAAATTTACATGTTCTATAATGTTATTCAGTAACCAATTATGTTAAATTCACAACAAATAAGTAATTATTTGTTATAATATTAAATTTAGAATGTTATTACCACAAATAAAATAAAATTGATTAAATAAGGATAAATCAAGTTGATAATGTTTAAAATAAATTCCTAACATGTATAAGTTCTATTGGTTGATGAGATTACAATATTATCTTATCTAATATTCGAATGTGAATCATTTTTGGAGGTTTTTAAGTGGGGTTAGATTTATTATAAATTAATATTTTTAAGAATTCCAAAGATGCCCCTCTCCTCCCATATAAAAGGGAACATCCTCCCTCTCTTCCTGACACCAATTTGAGCCTTCAAGCTCGGACAAACCCTGTCAATTTCTCCCCTACACTTCCCTAGAAACATCCTAGAGGTTCTGGTCTTCTTCAAAGACCAATCTTAGTGCCCTAAAATGAGGTTTCAAAAGGCGTATCGAAAGAAGAAGTAATATCCTTTACCGATTCTTTCAACTTTATTTCTTCTTCCACTTCTTCTTCTTAGGTTTTTTCATTATTAAGTAATAATATAAGTATCACTAATATACTGATATGTTATTATATGTATGAAACAACCATATTTCACCATCTATCCATCCTACGGAAAATGAAATCACCGCGCGTGCGTATGTACGGAATACCGTCTCCACGCCGTGGTGTAATCTATTTTCCACCACCACATTACTTGGATGGGTATAATGGTGTAAATAATAACTATATATGATTATTATAAAGTTATATTGATTCTTAAATAGTATACATACACTAAAATACAATTCAACGATCATGAGAACGATATCATCGCTCGTGCGTACGTACGGACTACCGTCTCCACGACGCGATGAGATTCATTCTCCATGTTAACCATTCATGAATGATTATAAAGTATATATAATAAGTAGTCATGAAATATATTACATAATAATACTACTGGATTTATGTATATATATATTTATGTCATCTAATTAATTCCACTCAATTCAATAAGGAAACGAAAACAGCGTTCATGCGTACGTACGGCCTACCGTCTCCATGAACGGTGTATTTCATTCCATTTATCGATCCATTATATATATGTATATTCTGAATATATATTATATATAAATCATGTTTTATATTCTGGAATTAATTAATCATGATCTAAGTAATCATATGAATAATTACAAGTTAAAACACGAACGACAAATGAGACGATTTTACCCAAAATGCTACTTTAACATGAATTTAAAAAAGAACGGGTAATATAAAGCCATAAGTGAACCATATATGATATAATAACAATGAATATGATTCTGTAATAAGTCAATTACATTATTTAAATCATTATACCGGAGGTTTGGACACTTACGAAGCAAATCAGACCAAATGTAAGGGAAATATCACAATCCCATTTTTATCCGAGATTGTTTATACTTTGTTTTTTACTAGGGTGTATTTTATCATCCACATCCATGTTTCCCCAATATGTAATATTTATATCCCTCTACAATAGTTTATATCCAATTTTACCCTTTGGTGAGTTTTTAGTAAAAGATATGAAAGGAATCTTTTGTCGTTTTTCGTACGAGGTACTTTTTGAATTTTCCGACAAAAGTACGAGAAGAATGTTTTCTTTTAACTTATACAGCATGAATGGATTTCTAAAAAATTATTTCCAAGAATATTCCTTTACAAGTTTTCATGTTTATTTTTAATCAACTTCTTTTAGTTTAAAATTGTATGACATGTTAAGAATGGAAAATGTTTTTGAAGTGGAAAGGATGTTTTACTCAAGAATGGAGTTCAAGTGTTTTATCAAAATTATTTTCCATCTAAGATAATATAGGGTTCTGTTTATATCCCTATTATTACATGGATTTGATTATGTGGTGATGGAAATATTTTTATGAATTCCTTTATCTTATAAGAATTGTTTTATGATTTCATGATGTTTAAGAATCCCATTTTTATTACATGGGTTATGCAATGATGTATGATTTATGATTTTGTGGCACACATATGAATGATATCATTATGAGATGGGTTGGACCTATATCTCACTCCAATGCATTGGGTAAAGATTTTATATCTCATGAGATAGACATGGCTGGAACGGTAGGTTATACCGGTTCAGTGAAACAGGACTGAAACGAGGGTGACTCGATTCAGAAATGGTCTTTGTCCAGTAAGATAGTCTTGGCAATGAGTCTTGACTAATAAGATATGATTCTCTATGATTATGTTTTTATGCCACAAAGTTTCATGTTTTAAGTTATGATTATTGGGATTTCATTTCACTACTATGATTTATCCCAAGTTATGAAATTATGCTCTCTTTTGCAGGTTAAGATTACCAAAATGTTATGTTCTTATGAATATGATGTGATTGATATTTCTTTTGTTTACCCTTACTGAGCATTTGAGCTCACCCTTTTATGTTTTCATTTCCCCGGGATAATAAATAATGTTTTTAAGAAAAAAAGGAAGATCTTTATGGGAGATGTTGAAGATCTTTCACCACGATTAGAAGATTATATTCCAAGTTTCCAAAGACACTAAACTATTACAATCCTTGTGTGTGTGTTTTTGTTATATACTAAGTATTCCGCAAAAGTAATGTAATGTCCATGTACGTCAAGCTTAGGGTCTCTACATTATTAATTCAAACCAATTTAATTTAAGAAATCCTATCATGTCATATTATCCAATAAAATTCATGTATGTCATCAAAACTTTCAAATTATATTTATCTTAACATTTATAATACCAATTCTTTGATTCTTGCATTAATAAGGAAAATAATGTATCATTATTGTGTCATAAATAAATTTAATTATTCAATGTCTAAAAATTATAAATAAAATAACATTATGTAGGAAATATTTTTATCTTTCTAATGAATATTTATATCGAAAATCCAACATATATAACTTTATGTAAAATGTTTTTTTCAAAATGATATATGCTTATGTCATTTTTGTATTTACTTTAACTTAATTAATATAAAGTGTCATTATCACTTAAAAGTGGATCCATGGGGTCCCCAAATATACCCAAAGATGCCCATGGTCTGAAATGTATCCACCAATAGGGTTAGGATACGTTTTAGGGTAATTTACTGTTATTATAATATTATTGTTTACCCTTATTTACCGTATTTACCCTTTAACCATGGTAAATAAAATATTTACCGAATTAATTATTCAAAATTTCTAAAAATAAAAGTTAACTATTTAACAATTTGGACCTCCTGATTCTAAATATGGAATCCATTTTTCTAAATTCAAAACACAGAAGCGGAAGATATTAATTTAAAATTAATTCTCGTTGTTGTAACAATAAGCGTGTTTTTAACAAATAATAACTATCAAAAGATTGACACTTTCTTATGTCCAGTTTAAATATGAAATTATGTCCAATGTAAAAAATTGGATTAAATTGTAAAATTATAATCTAATTATACTTTAAAATCACTCAAATTAATAATTTATCACTACTAATTATTTCAATTAAAAAAGTTGATTTTAATTAAAATTTAGTAATTTTCACTATTCATCAAAATATGAAAGTTATCAGAAATGTACCAAAATTTCACCCCAAGATAATTTAAATATTCCAAATCCAAAAATGAATTCTATTTTAACAAATTAAAAACATAAAAGTTTCATTTATTTATTTAAAATTAATTCTTGCTGTCAAAACTAAAAGATGTATTTTTAAGAAATAATAACTATCAAAAGTTTGACACTTGTTTATGTCCAATTTCAAAGTGAAATTACCTAAAATTACCATCATTGGATTAATTTGTAAAAATTAAATCTATTTATAATTCCAAACCATTAAAATGTATAATTTAACAATATAAATTATTTTTATTTAAAAAGTTGTTTTCAGTTAAAATATAGTATTTTTCACTATTCACCCAAATATGAAAGTTAGCAGAAAAACAAAAAAACTTTATCGAAACTAAATTATTATGTCCCTATTCTAGAGAAGAAGTTTATTTTGTAAAATTGAATATATAAAAGTTTCATATTTTGGATTTAAAAAGGCTTCTCTCTTAAAAGGCGGTAAAATTGCATTTTTTGAAAAATACTTCTTTTATCTGAAAAAATGTATTTGTTCTTACATTATGTCGAAGAAACTCATTATATGGATTCTAAAATTATAAGGATTATGTATAGATCAATATTCTGTTAATACTATTCATAACCTCTTTTGAACGGCTTGTTTGGTATGTCATGGTGCGCTAGAACTCAGTGTTGCGTGTAGTGCAAGTTATTGAATTACATAGAAGAAATAATGTACTATGAAATCTTGGGGTGTTTCATTCTTATATCCTTCAATAAATTGCATCCTTTCAATTTAAAATTATTTTTGGAAAATAAAAGGTTGAAAATAGAAAATACCTTTGGGAAAATCCAAATCGGAAATTAGATTAATAAAATTTAGTCTTAATAAGAGGAAAAGTGAAATGAAAGGGTCACCACCAAATTATGATCTTGATTAGGAGAACATTGGCGGCAATTAGAGACAGATATTGGGGGGGGGAAACGTTAATATTTATAGGTAGTTATTGAGGTCATCAATCACAAACAAGTGTAAAATTGAGGTCCTTAAACTCATCAATCTATGATGATTTAAAATACCATCAGTTCAACAAAATATATGGTATTAGGTTAACACATTTTTTGTATTAAGATCCCTTCACTAAAGTATAAGAATTAATTTCTTCTTAGAATAAGAGAGGAAGAAAATTTATACTTGATAAGTAGAGTCTCATCCTTTAACTAATTTCTACCACAAACTCATCTTTCACTCAAAAAGATAATAGAACTAAAAAATAATATTCCATTTATCCTATTAATATAGGGTTAAAAAATGAATTTGTCATTCATCTACCTGATTTTTTTAAAAAAAGACTACATTATTTAATCCGGTACATCACATGGGCCAGTGGTAAGTGATACACCCTTGTCACCCTTCAGTTGCGGGTTCAAGTCTTGTGGCCTTGTCGGATGCAACATGTTTCCTCCCGACCTCTGGGTTGTCCTTTTATGACAATCCAAAAATAATCACAAAATTGAATAATCCAAAATACATCTCTCCAAATTCAGAGTCCAAAATTTATAAGGTAAACACAATGAAGATCCTTTTTTCGGCTTAATAACATTTGAACACCGTCATCATGTATTCTTTTAAAACACTACAACATCCTGAATTAACAAAAATCCTTATTGATTACATTCATGATCCCTTATTCCTTATAGAATACTGGATATACTCCTTCTATCCAAAAATGTCGTAAACTCCAACAATGATGGAATATAAAAATCATTAATCAGTTTCAAGGTAGTCAATAATATCCAATATAATTTATCCAAATCAATCATATATTTTTCCAAAATCACTACCTCGGTATCAGAACCATATTATTGTTTATCATTCTCTCAACCATATATTTTCCAAAAATTTAACCTACTATTGAGTCACTCTTCTTTGTTCCACACAATCTCAAGTCCTTAATGAAATAGTATTGCAGTACAATCCTTATATACTCCATAATTATTATAATCAGTACATTGTTGATACCACACTCAAATGACATAATTATCTAATAACAACATAATAACTCTAATCATTCCTCCTCAGTTGTGGTAGTATACTAACTTGATTATTATCCAATTGCATCATTTGGGGAATACTCTGATGATTTGGACATTTGTTCGTGTAGTGTCTCAACGCCTTGAAGATGATGTATTTTACATTTGAAAACTTTTTCTTACCCTTGAAATCACGTACTTGGTGTCCTTTTTCTCCACACTTATAAAAAACTATCATTCCCTTCTAGAATTTACCAAGGTGATTCATTCCACATTTATCACATATTGGAAAATCCTTATTTCCCTTATTCCCATTATACATCTTTCATTCTACCATCCTTTTCTTCTCTAGCTTCCCTTCAAAGTCATAGGATTCAGAGAATTCTTTACTGAACTTAATAACACATGATACTATTTATTCATATGATGATAATACGTGGGTGACTATTTCCTTTCTAAAATTTGGATTAATACCATGAATGATATGACCCTTATTACTCTTTGGATCATAAGTATTGCTGGAGTTCTCATTCCTTCTACTGGGCTCCATTTCTATACTAGATTAGTTTATGAATAGAAATACATAAATCCAAACATGTAAAATACCTAATGTAAACTGGATAGTTTATGGATATAATCCATAATCATAGAAATGTTTTCTTTGACTAACTATATATACTCATAATCCTTTCATAATGGTCTGTAAATAAATTGAGAATTATCCTAAGCATATCCCCCAGGAGTGTCATAACTAAGAGTGCATCAAGGCCCGTTGTCGTGCACCAGTTCTCGTTCGAGTCTATCTCAAAGCGGTGTTTTTGAGTTTTACCCCTAGTTACATCTATGCCAGAGCCGCCTCTACCTGCTTGTATCCAAACAGGGATGTATTGCTCGGAAAACTCAAAAAATATTTACAATACCAAAATTCTAGAAGTTATTCTATACTAATCCTCAAAGTCCATCTTAGGTCTCTGTGCTCTAATTAGAGTTTATCTAAATATATCTTCTAAGGTTTGTACTAAACTTCCTCTGATACCAACTGTAACACCCCGACCCTAGATTCCTAGAGTTGGTGCATTATTACATAACATTGGAAGGATTACAAGGAATCAAGTCCCGAAAGACCAATCAGTTTAGCAGCCTTGGAAAATAGATTGCATACATGAACATTACATTACACTTTATAACATACAATACAAAAAAAAATTATTTCTTTGAGAAAGTCATTATTCCCTTGGCATAACCCTGCATATCAATCAAAATTCACTTCTTGGAATCCTTGAAAAAATAAAACATTTAAAGGGGTGAGCTCAAACGCTCAGTAAGGGTATGCAATACAGTGGAAACTTTCATAAATAAGTGTAACCATTTAAGGAAATGTATAAAACTAAAACAAAATCCTTTTCATCATAAAATGCATTATAATATGGAAAAAATGAAATAATTCCATTTACTTACTCACATGGATACTCTACTAGTCAAATAATCACATGAAATATCAATAACCACTTTCATAATGATGGAATGCATAATGCCAGACTATCATAACCACATAGTCAAGGACTTGTGCCAAAACTACAAATAAGATTTTGTCAAGGCCTTGTGACAAGATACTAGTTTGTCTCATGAGACCTACCGATGCATCAAGGAGCTAGACCGAGCTCCACCCATCACTTACTAAGTCCAATGCATTCCTCATATGAAAAGGTTTAGACATAACATAAACATTCGTATTAAAACTGGCATACAAAATGTCAATACTTTACCCATAAACCATGAATTGTATAAAAATAACACATCCATAGTCCAACATTTCAGAAAAACTTCAATCCATATGGAAGATTTGTATCATAATAAATCAACTTCAAAACAAGTTTAAAATCCATTAAAGGATTTTGTCATAGATGAAAATGATTTTTAAAACTCTTTGAGAGAAATATCCCTTTTTCATGAAAACATTTAAAAGTCAAACAATTTAGAAAGGAATACATTTAAAGAAATTTTTGAATCAAAGTGTCCCATACCACTTTGAAGCTTATGAATGTAATTAACATTTTAAAAACATTCATGTCCATATAAATAAATCCTTAAAACCCATTTTGAAGACATGGAAATTAGTGAGAAAGATTTTGAAGATTAAATATATAAAACATTTGAAATTATGTTTTAGTAAAAAAATTACCTTAAAATAATCCCTTTGAAAACTCTTTCATGAAACATGTACATGGATAATAAATATGTCCCAGTAGATACTTATGTAAAAACAACCTCGGATAATAAAGAGATTATGAGATTAACCCCTACCAATTTGGTAACTTACGAACATACACCCCATGAAAGGAGTATCATAAAATGAATATGTAAATACACATAAATTAAAGTGTAGTACACAAAGAATATAATTATGGGTAGTACATACACCACACAAAAGGTAATAGTGGCAACATAGCATGAAACTCACAGGAATAAAAATTGAGATGAAAACCCCTTACCTTGTACTTTTCCTTGGTCGACGGTAGGTTAACCTCCTGTATAATAGTTAAATAATTGTTATTATATTATAAAAGAATCATATATACAAATATGATATCATATATGATATTTTAATATTACTTTGTTTATAATATTTTAGTATTGTCGTCGTTTCGGGTGTTAACTGATTCGTTTTCCTTTATATGCTTTGTTAAGTAAGTTGTGTTTGTTATGGATAGGTTGTATCTTATTCATATAAAAAATGAATCAATTCCATAAAAATTAATTTTAATCATAAAATTATAATAAGTATTGAATGGATATTATGGGGAAATGATTCTCATCACGTTCGTGGAGACCGTAATCCGTACGTGCGCACGAATGCTACTTCCATTTCATTTTTCATTTTAAAAGGAATAAAAACAAAATGATACATAGGTATATTATTATTATAGTATAATATAATATTTTATATATGTTACTTAAGTTCATTAACACCATCCTCTATATGTTCCATGTAAGGGATGAATGAGTCATATCACTTTGAGGGGGTGGTAGTCCGCACTTCCTCAAATGAAATTATAGTATATATATACAACAAGAAATGAATAATGGTATGATATAAAATGGAATTACATAAGATTATATATAAAATAAATATCATTAATATCATATTTAATTAAAGTTCAATCATAATGACCACCATGAGAGGTGGTAGGAGATAATTGAACATTCATCGTTTCATGAGACGTTTGGTTGTCATCCACAGAAACATTATGATCTTCACCCATTAGATGGAGGTGTGTGTAAATATAGTTCTAATAATTTTCATAAAAATATCCCAGTATATTTTTTTACTGGTTTTGTTACAAAAGAGAAGAATAAGAAGATTTTAGGGGTTGGATAAGTAAAATAAAATAAAAGAAGCTAGGAGAAATCGTTACTTTTAATTTGGGTAACTCCCTTTGGTTTGAACAAAAAAGGACTCTTCATGTACCTTCTGCCTAAGGTAAGGCTTCTAAGAGGAGGAGAGGGATATAGAAAAATAAATTGGGTAGAGTTTGGATGAGAAACAAGTCTTGATAGGTGTGAGGAATTGGTTAGAAGTGGTGTCCTTTTATAAGGGGGAGGAGGGGCTTTTTAGAAAAAACATAAAGTATTATTTTATAATAATATCATATTAGGTTTATAATGGATAAAAGTGGATTATTCAAAGTATAAGGTGGGTATAGGTCTCAAAAAACTCAACAAATAGGTTTTAGACATGTTTGGGTCACTTTATTAACCTTATCTTTTTGTTTTAACTCTTACTTAATTATTTTGACACTTACCATGTCACTTTGTATTTTTATATTATATAGTAAATAAAATTACTATATACTTCCAAGAGACCCCCAAGTGGTCCATCAATGATAAACCTATAATTATATAAGTCTTTTGGACGAACCTTATATTTTTAGGAATATAATATGAATTAATAATATAATATTTGTTTTAAAAAACTCTTTTATGTCAATTTTAAAACTATTTAATAATTGATTTTTGTTAAAGCATTAACAACTTTATTAATTCGAAAAAAATTCATTTAAGAAATACTATCATGTCATATTAACCAATAAAATTCATGTATGTCATCAAAACATTAAATTTATATTTACTATAACATTTATAATACCATTTATTTGATTCTTACATTAATAATGAAAACCCTGCATCATTATTGTGTCATAAATAAATTTATTTATTCAATGTCTAAAAATTATAAATAAAATACCATTATGTAGGAAATATTTTTATATTTATAATGAATATTTATAGTCTAAAATCCAACATATATAACCCTATGTAAAAATTGTTTTTCTAAAAGATATAGGCTTATGTCATTTTTGTATTTACTTTAACTTAATTAATATAGTGTCATTATCACTTACAAGTAGCTCTATGGGGTCCCCAAATCGACCCAAAGATAACCATGGTGATAAATGTATCAACCAATAGTGTTAGGACACGTTTTAGGGTAATTTAGTATTATTATATTATTATTTTTTACCCTTACTTATCGGATTTACCCTTTAACCATGGTAAATAAAATATTTACCGAAGTAATTATTCAAAATATCTAAAAATAAAAGTTACCTATTTAAAAAATTGGGACCTCCTGATTCTAAATATGGAATCTATTTTTCTAAATTCAAAACACAGAAGTGACAGAAATTAATTTAAAATTAATTCCCGTTGTTGAAACAAAAAGCGTGTTTTTAACAAATAATAACTATCAAAAGATTGACACTTTCTTATGTCCAATTTAAATATGAAATTATGTCCAATGACCAAAATTGGAGTAAATGGTAAAATTATAATATATTTATACTTTAAAATAACTCAAATTCATAATTTATCACTATTAATTATTTTAATTAAAAAAGTTGTTTCTAATTAAAATTTAGTAATTTTCACTATTCATCAAAATATGAAAGTTATTAGAAAAGTACCAAAACTTCACCCTAAGCTAATTTTGATATTCCTAATCCAAAAATGAAGTAAATTTTACCAAATTAAAAACATAAAAGTTTCATTTATTAATTTAAAATTAATTCCCACTGTCAAAATCAAAAGACATATTTTTATGAAATAATGACTATCAAAAGTTTAAAACTTGTTTATGTCCAATTTCAAAGTGAAATTACATAAAATGACCATCATTTAATTAAATGGTAAAAATAAAATCTATTTATAGTTCCAAACCATTAAAATGTATAACTAAACAATATAAATTATTTTGATTTAAAAATTTGTTTTCAGTTAAAATATAGTAATTTTCACTATTCACCCATATATGAAAGTTATCAGAAAAACACCAAAAAATTATCAAAACTAAATTCTTATGTCCCGATTCTAGAGAATAATTTTATTTTGTCAAATTTAATATATAAAAGTTTCAAATATTGGATTTAAAAAGGCATCGCCATTAAAAGGCGGTAAAATTGCATTTTTTTGACAAATACTTCTTTTATCTGAAAAAATGTATTTGTTCTTACATTATGTCTAAGAAACTCATTATATGGATTCTAAAATTGTAAGGATTATATATAGTTCAATATTCAGTTAATACTATTCATAACCACTTTTGAATGGTTTGTTTGGTAAGTCATGGTTCGCTAGAACTCGGTGTTGCGTGTAGTGCAAGTTATTGAATTAATTTGAAGAAAGAACGTACTATGAAATCTTGGGGTGTTAAACAATTAAAGTGATTTATAGAGAGAGATACTCTGATTATTTTTTCTTACAAAACTTCTAGTTCAGATTTATTTGTGCGACTCTAGTTTTTGCTGAGGACAATCGAGGTATTCCAGGGATAGGAAGACAGAGGTACTGATTAACTTAAAGTTTGAGGACTTCCATGGATAGAAAGATAGAGGTCCTGACTACCTTGAAGTTCTAGTTCTTGTAGGGATAGAAATACAGAATTTGATATTCTTATCAGGGGATTACCCTTGTGTGGGTAATACATACTTTCATGAAAGTATAAGTCAATGGACCTTTATCCAAGGTTGTTGGATACCCTTCTCCTTGGGTTAAAATATTTCATACTTGTCACTGGTACTTGTTTCAAGTTATTTCTATTGTATTTTTATTAATAAGAAGAGTATAACTTTCTTATACTTATTATTTTATTTACTCTAATTAGAATGATTCTATACGTTTTAAGGTAGAATCTTTTCATTATAAACTCTTCTTAAGTTTCATTTCTGGATCCATATTTCCAGAAACTAGTAAGTTTGTAGAACTAAGAGGTCTAGTGAATTTACAATGTTTAACATTGTTAAACATATTTTTAATTAAGGTTAAACATGAATATTTTATTCCAAAATTAAAGGTTCCAAAAGAATTTTTAAAGTATACAATTTACCCACTCTTGTGTTTGAGAATCTACAACATATTTTGATAGTACAATTGGTATCAAAGAAGGTTTATGAAATTCATATATTCATATATATTTTTTCCATGATTATAATTTCCATTGTTCAATATTCTCCTTACTTAGGAAATTTTATCTTTGTTTAAAAACTTTTTCTATTAACAATTTTTTTGTGGAATGAAACTTAATTTTAGAATGATAGTAATGAATGTTTGTACAATAGACAATCTTAATCCTACAAGACCACCGATCTTTGATGGTAATGATTAAAATTACTGGAGATATTGTATGAAGAACTTTTTTATTAACACTGGAGTAGACTATTTTGTTAGGCTTACTGGTGGATATGAAATTCCTAACAAGGATGATAGTACTTTCACCAATCAAGAGTAGCATGAATATCAACTAAATGACAACGTACACAATACTTTATTGTGATCTATGGATGGAAATATATATAGCCATATTTAATCTTGTGAAGCCACAAATAGAATTTGGAAAAATCTCGAAGTAACTCACTTTGGAACTTCAAAAGTCATCGAAACTAGAAGATCCATGCTCAGAGTTGAATATCATGGTTTCTACTTTCCTTATGGAGAACCCATTTGCAAGGTACAAAAAAAGTTCATGACTATAGTCAATATCTTATAATCAATGGGTGAGAAAGGATTAGACGATTAAGATCTTGTAGATAAGATTATAGACATCATGCCAAACGAATGGAAATCCCAGAGGACATTTATAAATGAGAATAGGAAAGTTACTCAAATTTCTCTTGATATGCTATTTGGAACTCTTATTTAACCTGAAACCATAATGAAGAGGGATTCTGATAATGTTAAGAAGAATAATGGAAATGTAAGTGTTGCTTTTACAAAAACTTAAAATCATATGAAAGTCAAGAATCTTGAGAGAGTTACAAATAAAAATCTAAGAAGGTTGTTATTCAATATGATTCTAGTGAAAGTGAAGCATCAGAAAATGAGTTATTCAATACTGCTTGGAGGAAGAACAATATTGTTAGATAGAAGAACTTTCAATCTAGATATAATAAGAAATAAAGAAATGACAAGAAATTCTCTGAATTCATTTGTTACAAATGAAAAAGATCAGGACATATAAGACCGGATTTTCCTATTCTAGAGAAAAAGGATTGAAATGAAAAGAGTTATGAAATAAATATAAAGAAGTACTTCAAGGAAAAAGCTAAGAAAGACTTGAAAGAAAATGACACATGGAGTGCCAGTGGTGGTGAATATTCTTATGATTCTATAGAATATGAATCTTATGGAAAGAAGAATCTTGGTCTACTAGGAAAGATACATATTGAAAATCATTGTCTAATGGCCAAGGTACAAAATGATGAATCCATTACAAATGTTTCCATGAATAAAAACTATACTGATGATAGATATTATGAATTTTCAGATGACGAGTCTTCCTCCTCATAAGATAACACTTTACATACTTATGAAGAAGTATCTAGATTTTCTAAACTCCTTGAGAATGAAAATTCCAAACTCAAGAAAAGGCTTGATAAGGAAAATTATAGAATTTCTATTTTAGTTAAAGAAGTATCAGATCCTTCTAAAGATCTTGATAAGAAAGCTTCTGATTTTGTTAGTATTTCAAAAAACCTTGAGAAAGTAAATTCTGAGAAGGAAAAACTTTCAAAGGATCTTGAAAATGTAATTTCTAATAAAAATTCTTTAGAGACTAACACTAGTTCCAAAACTAATGATTTTGAGGATAAAAAGTTGGTTATTAAGTTAAAGTCAGAATTTTTTTCCTTGATGAATTTTTTTTCAAACTTTACCTTTATTAAGGAAAATTTTGATAAAATATATTCACAAATATGACCTTTAAGGAATCATTCTGGTTTTGGTTTTACCCACTCTAAACCTATTTTTAGTAATAACTATTTTATTCCTCAAATTTCTCCTTTCTTCAATAAATGTCAGTGTGGGGGACATTGGGAAAAAATTTGTTCCATAAACAAAACCCAATCCTTATGTTTTCATAAAGAATATTTTTCTATGAAAATGAGTATTCCTAAAATATTTCTTTCTGAAATTTATAGATCCAAGCAAGTTTGGATTCTGAAATTCTAACTTTCTTATTTTTAGGAAAATAAGGAAAATACCAACAACAATACATGGTACATGGATAGTCTATGTTCCTGGAATATGACTGGAAACAAAAACATATTTGAAAATATTTTCAAGGTTAAAGGAGGAAAATTAACTTTCTGAGATAATTCTTAGAGAGAAATTATTATTATAAGTAACATTGTTCTTCTTGGAAAATCTTTGATTTCAAATGTTTTTTTGTTAAGGGTCTTAAGAACAACCTCATCAGCATAAGTAAATTATGTGATGAAGGGTAACTTTTGAATTTTAGGAATGACAAGTTCCTAGTACACAACTAAAAGGATGAGTTTATTATTTCTAACCATAGGCCAGAGAATGTATACACACTAAACATAGAATACCTTAGAAGCCAATATCTACCTTGTCTTAGTGCAATGAAAAATAATCTTGGTTATGACATATAAGGTTAGGACATTGTAACCATAAGAAACCAATGAAAACTCTCAAAGAAAAGACTATTTAATGATCTAACATAGCTTATATTTTATTCTTCAAAAGTCTATGACCCTTTTCAGTATGGAAAGAAACATAAATCAAGTTTTAAATCTATTGGTTAAGTCTCAACTTCTAATGCATTATAGTTATTGCATATGGATCTCTTTCGCCCAACACAAACTGGAAGCATTGGAGGAAATTATTATATATTTCTCCTAGTTCATGATTATACTTGATTCACATGGGTCTATTTTCTAGAAAATAAATCTGAAGCTTTTTCTTATTTTGAAAGTTTTAGATCCCAAGTAAAAAATGGAAAAAACGTTCCATTGATAACTATTCGTAGTGATCATGGAGGATAATTTCATAATTATGATTTTGAATTTTTTTGTAGTAGAAAATATATTACTCATAACTTCTCAACCCCAAGAACTCTTCAACAAAATGGTGTTATTGAAAGAAGAAATTGAATTCTTTAATAAATAACTATAACCATGCCGAGTGAATATTCCATTGCTAAACACTTTTGGGCTAAAGCTATATGTACTGATTGTTATACTATAAATCAAGATTTGATTATAACTTTTCTTAATAAAACACCTAATGAGTTATGGAATGGTATAAAACCCAGAATTTTCTACTTCTAATTATTTGGTTGCAAAGTATTAATTTTGAATACTAAAGACAATCTACATAAATTTACACCCAAATCAGATGAAGGAATTTTCATATGGTACTCAAAAACTTCAAAGGATTATAATGTTTTTAATAAAAACACTTTTACTGTTGAAGAAACAGTACATGTCAAATTTGATGAAACTGATCCCTTTGTTTTTAAACAACCTCAACCAACATCCTTGGATGTGTTTTCCAAAAATTATTATCAAACCCTGATAGAAGATCCTTATGATAAGGAAAATGTTCGAGAAAATATTTTTGAAGCATTTACCCTAGAAGATTTCCTACCATATGTTGATGAACAGGTTTTACAAAAACCAAATCAGTTGTTTCTTAAGAATCATCCTGGTGATAGCATCATTGGTGATATAAATCAACCTGTAAGTACTTGAAGTTCCTTATGGAATAAAGTAGAACATCTAACATTACATTCCGAATTAGAACCAAAAGGCTCTGATGATGATTTAGGTGATGATTATTAGATTAAATCCATGCAAGATGAACTAAATGAATTCGAAATGAATAAAGTCTGGAACTTGGTTAAAAGACCAAAGTAAAATTTTGTTTTTGGAGTAAAATGGGTCTTCAGAAATAAGGGTTATTAAAATGGAATCATTGTATGAATTAAATATAGATTAGTTGCAAAATGATATAATCAAAAAGAAATAATAGATTATGAAGAAACCTATGCTCCCATAGCTAGACTTGAATCTATTTGTATTCTACTAGCCTTTGCACCATTCTTCGATTTCAATTTTTTTCAAATGGATGTGAAATTTGATTTTCATAACGGATATGTTCAAGAGGAAGTTTTTGTTGAACAACCTTCTGGCTATGAAGATTCAAAACATCTTGAACATGTTTTCAAACTTACCAAAGCTTTATATGGCCTTAAACAAGCCCCTAGAGCCTGGTATGATATACTTACAAGATTTTTTCTTCAAAACAATTATGTTAAGGGAAATGATGATCCAACCATTTTTATAAAGAATGATAAGAAAAATATTTTTATTATTCAAATTTATGTTGATGACATTATATTTGGTTTAACTCATCAATATTTAACTGATTCATTTTCAGATCTAATGAAATCTTAGTTTTAAATGAGTATGATGGGTGAGTTAACATTTTTCATAGGTTTTCAAATTTCTCAAAAACCAGTAGGAACCTATATATCTCAACATAATTATATTAAATATCTTCCTAAAAAGTATGGATCTGACAGCACGAAATGTGTAAGTACTCCCATTGGTACCTCAAATTCAATTAATCTTAATGAAGTTGGGAAACCAGTAGATCAAACATCATTTAGAGGTATGATATGAAGTTTACTATACTTAATAGCTAGTCATCTAGATTTAATGTTTTTAGTATGCTTATGTGGAAGATATCAATCCAATCCTTAGGAATCTCATTTAAAGGCAGTGAAAATAATTTTTCACTACTTAAAGGTAACCATGGATTTATGACTCTTTTATACTTCTGGAAATGATTTTGTTTTAAAAAGTTTTATTAGATACTGATTTTGGTGGGTGTAGAATGGATAGAAACGTACATTTAGAAATTGTCATTTATAAGAAGATTCATTAGTTTCTTGGTCTTGAAAAAACAAACACTCAGTATCACATTCCACTAGTAAAGCTGAATATGTAGCAGTTGGAAGTTATTGTGCTCAAGTGCTGTGGATGCAACACATACTCACAGACTATGGCATGTGTTTACCAAAACACAAATATTGTGTGATAATACTAGTTCAATTGCCTCAAGTAAAAACCCTGCACATCATTCTCATGAAAAAAACATAGATATTATGCATCACTTTATTAGAGATCACACACAAAAAGGAGATATCATTCTTCAATTTATCAGAACTCAAGATCAACCTGCTGATATTTTCAAAAATTCATTACCCTCTTATAGATTTGAATACATTAAAATAGAAGTTAGGAATGATAAAAATAAGGTAATAATCCATGTTAACTTCCTTTTTAAACAAATCTTATTACAGTAGGAAACTTCTTTTCATAGGGGGGGTACACTTACTTGTTAGCTAAGTCTAAATTTTTCATAGCGAATTTTTTTTCGTAGCCTAAATTTTTCATAGAGAGTTTTTTTTCATAATCAAAATTTTTCAAAATGAAAATGTTTAGAAATCAAAATTTTTCATAGTGAAATATTTTCATAGTCTAATTTTTTTGGAATGAAAATTTTTCATTGTCAAAATTCATTCGTAGTTAAAAAAAATTTTGTAGTCAAATTTTTTATAATCATTTTCTAGAATATAAAGTTCTTTAAGAAGAATACAGCCTCATTACGAATAATCTTCCTATAAATCCAAAAGGTATGGTTTATTTTTTAATTTTTCATTTTTTTATTATTGGTATCTTTATTTTTTCTTTTTAAAAATTTTGGAATCACTTTCTCTTAAATCTTAATGTTTATCTTAAAAGCCTCAAAAGATCAGAACCTACCAAATTCCTTCGGCTATCATCTCAATCGTCAGATTTGATCAAAAGTATTTCAACCATTGGATCATTCATGGAAGATGAATTGTCACCTAAAAATCCAATATAAATAACCCCTTGATGGTTTTCTCACAACGACTCTCCAGCTTTCGCATGGTGATGTTCTACCTCTGTACTTAAAGTCATTCCAATTCTTTAATGTTTCCTTAATTCCAAATTTCTACTAAATCTTCTTCTCAGAATGAAATGTCGACTGTTAAGGAAATCTCCCAGTGGAAGATATACATAGAAATGTTGGTTGATCTAAAATTTTATGCTAAGTATGATTTTATTATATCTAAGAATATCAAGCAAAATTTTTTAGAGAGTGTTTGTGTATGGAATCCAAAGGAACTTGATCTGGTGTAACCGGAGTTACTCGTTGAGTTCTATGAAATAGTAAGTTTTTTCAATAAATGAGGGAGAGATAAGTTCTATTTACAGAGCTATGGAAAGACCCACTTTCTTTTATATAGCATGGAAGAAATCTTAATTAGAATTCCTTATGAAGGGGAAGCAGAGTTCTGCACCCACAAGTAACCTGATGTATCTAGCTCTTTTGATAAGGAAATGGCTCAATATTGTATTGGTATTTTAGAGGTGAAGACTCCAAATATAGATCATCTTTTTAAATTTTTTATGTATTCTTTAGCTATGGGTTCATGGTTTTTTTATTCCAAGAAAATGAGATAAGGATACTCTGAAGAATAGGGATATCAATATTTTGGATTTCTTGGTGAACCTCAGAAAGACAAACATGGTCAAGTATATCTTGGTTACGATTCATAATATCAAGAAAGGAAAATTGAATTCTCAAATTACCATGTACCCTGACATTCTCTCTATGATAATAGTTCTTTGTTTGGAATCCTTCAAAATGCCATGCAGTTCTAATCCTTGAAACTACTAGGTGATTCTTTTGATTGATGATACTCTAAGGAGAATGAAGATTAGTTTTTCCAGTGAATCAGGAAAATTTTATGATTTATTGGATGAAGAAGATAAATGTCTATCAAAGAAATAGGAGGTGGATGAAACATCTAAGATGGGTAGAAATAAAAGGAAATTCAAGGAGTCGAAATAGAAAGGAAAAACTCTTGTGGCTAAGGAAACTCAGTCAGCACCACCGAATCAAAACAAGAAAAAAAATCTAAACTGATGAAGTTTCTGCTAAGTAGAGAGAAGATAAGAAGAATAAGAAGGTGGGGAGCCTAGTTTTGGTTTGGCTCCTGCTGAGGAAAATTCATTGAAGATGAAGTTTACTAAATATCTTGAGAATGAAGAAAAAAAGAAGGAGATGAAGAAAGTGTTGGAAGTTAAAATATTGGAATATCTTCCCAAGGAAGCCGAGAAAGCCTCTGAACATCTTCAGGTACCAGAATCGTTTTTGAAATAGTCTCTTCTAGAGACTCCAGGAAAAAACATTAGTAATTATGGAACCCCATCAAGAATAAAAAATGGCTGAAGAAGAAGAATAAGAAGTAAAAAAAAGTTGTGACACAAAAGATGTGTTAAAGAAAGTAGAGGAGTATCAGGAGAAGGAAATAATTTCTGAGAAATTAACGATCCGAACTTCTCAGGATGAATCATTAATGATTTCTACTCTTGGGAAAGATTATAAGGATCATGATGATTTCAATAAACTATCTAAAGAAGAAAGCATGAATCGTGATTTTACCTAGCCAGAGGATTTTGAGGCAGGAACCGAGAAGGAATAAGTAGATTAAGATAAGGTTTTTCACCTTTGAGATAGTGATAATGAATAACTTAATCAATAAGAAATCATTTCAAGAGATCATAAAGGAAAACAGGAGGTAATTGATTCACCTAGTAAATTTTTGGTGAAGAAGAAAGAACTTGGTGCTTTGTCAAAGTGGACGGCTATTGAAATAGAAAAAAAATCCTCACCAAGAAAACAATCAGTTTTGGAACCATATTCCATCAGACATAATTTTGTTGTTCAGTCATCAAAAAAGATGGTTGGTACAATTCTTTTATTCCCAAGTATAGATTCAAGGTTCCAGATGATCCAGTATTGGATAAATCAATAATTAGTTTCAGTTTCCTTGTTTATAGATTAGTGTGTCTTTCTAGAGGAAGATTTAAAATATTTTCTCATTGGTTATGAGGCTCACAAAAGATCTTGAAAGAAGACTAAATGTTGTTCAAGGATGACAATCAAAGAAATGAGAATCCTTGATGAATATCATGATAATGTCAAGGATGATTTCGATACTAGAGATGTGAAGATCAAGGATCTTATTAACAGTTTTGAGGAAAATATAACCCTTGAAAAAACTACTCATAAGTAGGAAGTTAAATACCTGAATGGTAAACTTAATTCTGTGGTCATGAATTGGAAGACATAAAGGGATATCAGAGTCGAATTCGAAGAGAAGTTGGTTAAGAAAGAAGAAGTGTTGAAAGCTCAGGTAGAGATTCTTAAGGCTTAGGAAGAAAAGATAAATGCCTTAGAGAATAAAAGATACGATCAGGATCAGTTGCTCCGGCGTGCAGAAGAGGATCCCCAAGAGTTAAAGAAGTCTAAAACCATTGGGAAGAAGCTTATGCTGAAAGAAAAAAAGAAAGATAATCTTTTTCAAATCTGATCTTTTGTTGTATTTTCTTCTTTGTACAAATTCTTCCAAAATTAATGAAAATTTCATTGTTCTTTATATTTGGTTGTTTAGTAATTATGTTTTAGGAACCATTTTTTTAATTATCTATATTCCTTTTATAAAATCACAAAGGGAAGAAAGGAATGTTAACTAGAATATTAATAAGAGAATAAATTTTCCCTAATTAAAGGGGGGTTAATCTAAGGGGGAGTTCTTATCAAAGATAATTTTCGTCTGCAACAAAATGCTAAATCTCAATCAGGAAATCAAGAATATGATCCTTAGGGATTTCAAAACCTAAGGTGGAGTTAGTTGTATTAACCATTTCTCATATGAAAAGGGGGTTAATTTTTTTTAAAGTTTATAAATATAAACTCTAAGTCCTTATTTTCTTTTTCATAAGGATGTTTGTTCTTTCCAAAAAAATGGAGATTGTTGAGTCAATAAGCTTTCCGTATGAATTTTCCATTCCTTTTATGTTTTGAAAATCACAAACACTATATCTTAAGGAAAATTTGGTTTTATCTTAATAAGGAAGATTTTCGTTCCTCAAGGAAATCTTCTCCTTACCGAGATTTATCTTAATATGGAGTTTTTACTTCCTTGAGGAAAATTTATTCTTATCTTTTTTCATTGTTCATTCTTCAGTCTCTCTAAATGTAACTCATTTTATTTCTAAGTGTAAAATTTGGTTTCAAACTATACACCTTAGGAATTATATAAAAACATAAATATAGAGTATTTTGTTTTCATGTTCCGAATTCAGGTTAAGAATTCTATGGAATTCAGGTAATGAATTCTCTGAAATTAAAACTCTGAATTCTATAAAATTCAGACTCCAAATTCTCTGAAATTCAGACTCCTAATTCTCTGAAATTCAGACTCTGAATTCTCTAAAATTCTAATGCCAAATTCTTTATAATTCATACTCTGAATTCATTGTAATTCTGACTCTATAAATCATATAATTCAAAATCCGAATTATTTGGAAAACCGAATCTAAATACCCATGTATTATAGATACCAAATGTAAATTTTCATAGACTCAAAAAAATCAGATTTGGTTATGCAACCTTATTTTTCTTACCCCTGTTATAGTTATGAAACAATGTTATACATTTTGTTTCTAAAAAATCATTGGTTAAGTGAAACATTTATAGGTCCCTCTAAAATTCAAAGAAAAATATGATCGTTGGAGGTGGGTGCCGACCTTGGGAGATTTTCCTATAAATTGGAGACCATTTGAACAAGCTAAAAAAAGTTCCACACTTATTGATCACTAAAAATTACATGATATTGAAGTGATTTTATGGGAGAGATACTCTCATGCTTTGTTCATACTGAATATCTTGTTCATATTGCTTTGTGTGACTCTGATTGTTGAGGAGGACAATCGAGGTCTTTCGGGGATAGGAAGACAGAGGTGCCGGCTACCTTAATGTCTGAAGACTTTTGTGGATAGGAAGATAGAGGTTCTGACTACCTTGAAGTTCAAGTGATTGTGGTGATAGCAAGACCGAATCTGATATTTTTATCGAGGGATTACCCTTGTGTGGGTCAGATAGACTTTCTTGAAAGTATGAATCAAGGGACATTTATCTAAGGTTGTTGGATACCCTTCTCTTTGGGTTAAAAGAATTCATACCTGTTACTAGTTCTTATTTCAATTTTATTTCTGTTGTATTTTGATTAATAAAGAATGTACAACTTTCTTATACTTCCCTTTTCTTTTATGTACTCTGATTAGTAAGATTCTATATGCTTTAAGGTAGAATCTTTTCCTTGTAAAATTTTCTTCAGTTTCATTTCAAGAACCATATTTCTGGAACCTAGTAGGTTTTTAGAACTAAGAGGTCTTGTGAATTTACCTTGTTTAACATTTTTAAACATAGTTTTCCTTATGGTTAAAAATGAAAGGTTTATACCAAATTTAAAGTTCCAAAGGAACTTTTAAATTATACAATTCACCCCTTATTGTATTTTATAATCTACATCATATTTCAATCCTACACCAATGATAAATATTTTAGCATAGAAAATAGTATATGTAAACTTTATTCAAACAAAAATACTCGAGATTATAGTATTTATATAGGCATTTATGTTTTCCATAGTCCAATTAGGTTTTCTTTAATATATGAGTGGTCCTCAAATATTTAAAAGGAAATGGAAGGTCAAACCATACATCATTCATATTCTATTAAGAATTAAATTTAAAATTTATTTGATATTTAAATGAAGAAGTTACATTTTGAGAAACAATAAATACCCCCAAAAAATGTAATTAAGAGAGAATATAATTTTTTTACCTTTTATGAGATTTGATCAGCCTGATATGATAATGAATAAAAACATAGAAATATTACAATTATGAAACACATAGTTGAAAATATTTACATTGTTGAAGTTAACTTAAAAAAATGTGTGATATTCATATTTCAAGGATCTTAAAAAAAGTTTATCTAGAAATTGTAAATATTTTACATAACGAAAAAATTATTTTAATAGAATATTCATATAAATACTATCATATTTTTTTAAAAAAGATAATAATAATGTAAAATATTAATAAATGCCTTATCCTTTTTCATTCAATAAATTTTTAAATATAGAGAGATATATAAAATTCGAAGTTAATTGAAAATAAATATTGGTTGATCACTCCCAATATAAATTTAATGAATTTTTAATTATTTGAAGATAATGCTTTTTAAAAAATATTTACAATCTGATTTTCTATTCCAATAATGTCAATAATTATATCTTATTTCAATGTGTAATATTTAATGAAATGGTGAGTGATTTGATTGGTTATTTGATAATTAATTGGAACTAATATTATAAAAAATAATCAAATTTTGAGTGAAACTTGAAAAATATCCATTAGAGTTTATTTCATCCACAAAACTAGGGCACAATAACTTTTCACTGCTACATATTAAGCTTTAGTTGTTGAAAGTTTTACAAATTTTTGTGACTTGTTTGGCCAACAGACCTATGTTTTCCCTAAAGAAATAAAATATTCTAGAGGTATATTTTATATATGATCCCTAGTATCCAAATATATAATCTAAATAAATTTTGAGTATAAAATCATTTTCTATAGAATAAAATAATCTATTTTTTGAATTATCCTTAAGGTAACCAAAACTTAATTTTACCTCTTTTAAAAGTGATTAATTTGGGTTATATTGAAATATCACACAAAAAAATATTGAAAACATAATACCTTTTCAACTTTATCTATGATAAATTAGATTTATGATCATACTTCTATGAAATTTTGATCTACCATTTTACTAGATTCATCAAGATCAAGTTTGATAGAAGTTACTACCAAAGAACTTACACTTGATGTATTTTCAATATGAAAATGATTGAGTATAGATTTTATAAACATATATATGTTTTAAACTGAGTAACACTTTGATATTTTGATTTTGAGTTATGATATTTATTTTTGATATTTAACAAATTTAAAAACCAAGAGAAATTTTGAGTTCTCTTATCATTCCCATTTCAAACTCATTTTTCATAAGTTTAGAAAATTTATACGAAATTGATTTTTGAGTTTAACTAAAATTATTGTCACAAATATTTGTTTGAGAAATAAAAAATTATTTAAAAACATTATTTGTAAAAATATTTGGATGAATACTTTATTTTACAAAATAATTTGGATTAAATGTCTATAAATTCTATCATGGAAATATCTTGGGTATTATTTCAATCTATGGAGTGCTTTTGTAATTTTGAAAACATTTTATAAATGTTTAGTATCTTCAAAAATAGGTTTTTGTTCAAAATAAAATTCCTTTTCAACAAATCCATTAAGAAATTTACTTCTTACATCCATTTTAAATAAATTAAAATTTAGATATGTTTAAAAGTATAATAAGATCCAAATAGATTCTAAGTTTAATACCTATGAAAAATTTTACCATAGTTTATGAATTATTCATGGGAATAAACATTAACAAAAATTATTTCATTATTTCAAATAATATTATTTGTAGGATATTCTTGTTATGATGGGTTGAATTACATCACAAATAATATTATTTCTAGGATTAATTCTTCAGATTGAATGAATTTTAGGTAATGATGTATGTTGGTCATCAACAATCATATATGTATCTTATATTGAACTAAATTCATAATATTGAAAATACAATGATCCAACTTTTGAAGGATTTAAAATCAGTAGATGTATATCATATTCTATTAAACTATTAGGAGAGTCTTAAAAACATAATTTGGAGGATTCATTTGATGAGGATTTTGAAAAATAAATAGATTTTATTGATTAAAATTTAAATTTACCATTTCTTCAACAACATTGGTTATTTCAATAAAAAATATAAAAGTATTTATATTTGTAGTATAACCAATAAAAATTCATTCAAATGCTTTATAATTGGATTTATATAACTAATATTTAGTATTCAAGATGAATACATTTCATCCAGAAATATTGAAGTAATAAAGGTTTGGTTTTAGTCTAATACACAACTCATAAGTATTTTTATTAAGAAATAGTATGAGTAACAATTAAAATTTAGTGTAACGTGTAGTACTCACAACCTTCACCCAAAAATGTTTAGTTACAGAAAACTCATATACCAATGTTTGAATAATTTCCTAAAGAATTATTTTTATCCACTCAACTACACTATTTTATTGTAGTCTTATTAGTGTATAAAAATTACGATTAATACCTTTCTTACTAAAAAATGTTTCAAAAAAATAGTTTACAAACCCACCACCATGTTCACTCTAAATAGTGGCGAAATATAGGTTTTTATAACTATTACTGGAATTATGAAAAAATATTAAATTATTAAGGTTTGTAGACTTTCAAGTGAGAAATTAAACCAAAGTGAATCTATTTTAATCATCAACCAATACATATACATAGGATTTCCATCCAATACATCCAATTAATATAGGACCAAATAAATAAATGTACACTAACTAAAAAACTTCAAAAGTTAAGATTTGAATTTTATATTTAATACTAGATGTATATTTCCTACCAGATTTATAAGGATCGTAAAATATACTTGAATTAAATTTATTTTTTGCTAGATCCATAACATATCCTTTCCTATAGTGTTCGGATAATGTCTACAAGTTATAGTGTTCTAATATCCTATTTTGCAACCAGAATTGATATTCAATTAATTTTACATTTGGTATGTCTTGATGAATTAATAATTCTTAATCAAGAGTGTAAACATCATCTAGCTTATCGGTAGATAGAATGAAAGTACCTTCTTAACATTGAACAGAACGTTTATAAATTATGAAGTTCAAAATATATAATTCATTTAAAAGTTGACTATTTCTAATAAAGTTGTTCCTATAAGCTAAAACAAATAAAACATTGAAATTAACATTTTTCAAGAAAATAAAAAATAGTGATTTTGATGATTTTACCCTATACATTGTAACTAAATGTGACTCTCTCTTTGTTAAACTTTCTAAAATTTAAAAAACTGTACTTGTCTCCAGTCATATGTCAAAAATAACCATTGTCCATGTACAACTTGTTTTGGTTATTGGAACTAAATATATTTTCATTAAAAATATAAAACTATGTTCATTATAAATAAACATTTCTTGATCCAATTATAGTACCCCACAAGATAATTTTTATTATTAGAGAGGAAAAGGATAACAAGACTAATTCTTCCCAAGTATTTTTTGTTGAACAATTTATAGTTCTTCAAAAATTAATTCTTTAGGAAAATAAAAAATTATACATTTCTTAAATAGAAATATTTATTCCAGTGACACCCATTTGGAATTTTGTACAAAAGGCAGACTTTTAGGGACAAAATAATTTTCTTAAAAATGTGTTTTTAATAATTAAAACTAACTTCATTATAAGTTATAAACGATCTTATTTTTTTATATATCTTCAAAATGTTATTAATTATAAGTAAATTTTGATAAATTTTTCACTAAAATATTGACTTAGAATTTATGTTTTATAATCAAATTATGATTATCCAAATTCAAGTAATTAAAATACTATTATCAATTTTTTTATTAGTTGAATTCATATTTAAATTATTTTTTTATTCTAATATAATTTAAATTTTATATATTTTAATATGTAATTTTTATTTTTTATTATATTTGATAAATTTTTCTTTATAAAAATCATGAGAACTTTTCAACTAACAATTTTCTTTTTTCATGAGAGTTAGATATTTAGTTATTTTATTAAAATCTTGTAAAGCTTCTTTATAATATAACATATTTATAATATCATCATCCAATGAATTATATTTTTCATCATTCTTTGAAGTTCAATTGTCATCTTTAGAATTATATAAACATTTATCATCTAAATTCAGATTTGTAAAAAATCCATCATGTAACACATTCATTGTTTCATGTTGGAAAATTCCAAGAGAATATGAATTTTCCCATTCATTAGTGGGATTAGTTTGATATATTATATTCACAGTGTAATTTTTATAGATCGAACACCCATAAAAGGTGTTTTTTGACTTGGATTGAGGCATTAGTGGGGGGGGGGGGTTCATAGGGGTTTCAAAGCTATGGTTAGGTTTCAAGGATTCAGAAATTTTTCACCTAGACACCAACCATCCATTTATATGGATGTGTGTTGGGAACATTTCATGAATTTTCCAGATCACCAGTGAGATACCACTGGCTATCTAATAGCATAGATTGTGTTCTGGTCACACTCTTTTAACCCACTGTCTCACTGATGGGCCCCACTGGCTTACTAGTGTCACATGGGTTCCCTCATAAGATATGCCTTTTGGTATTTTCTAGGGGTCCCCATTTGGAACCCCTTGAGTTTTCCCCTCCATACAAATGAACATAATGTGTAGGGCCCCTATTTTTTCCCTTTCTATCCCTTAAAATACCTTCAATATGAGTGATTTTTGGGGAATTCAAGGTGTTATTTTGAAGAAATGTATTCTTTTTCACCCTTATTACCTTATTTTATAGCTAAAACCATTTTTTAATTTTTTAAATAGTCATTTTTTCGAAAATTGGGCACTATACATAGAGATCTACCATTCACACATATCCCCCATCTACAGGACACACTACATTCAAAATTGAAAAGATAATATTCAAAATTCAAAACCCAAATTCAAAAAAAATCCATAATCCACTTCAAACAATGTGCTCCCCACCATGATCCACATCACGAGGAGACCTAAAACCTCACCTCACCACCACGATCATGTCACGAACCAAACATCTCATCACTATCACCACCATAATGTCTACACATCACCATGTCATCATCCTCATTGGCTATCACCACCAGCCACTTCTCTGACAACCACCGCCTACACCAAACACCATCACTTATGTCACAAAGAACCATCAAGAATAACATGAACACTGATCCATAAACACCGTCTCCATCATCATTAAAACACCATAACAGAATGTTAAATATTCTCATAGAATCATGTTGGAATCCCCCGTCACCAGACCACAACCCAGCAAAAAAAAACACTACATCATCCAACCAAGGTAAATTCCTCTTAAATAACCAATTAACACTAGAAAACACCTCCCAAATATTTAGAGACAAACACCCCTCCAGAACAACCCATAGTGGAGAGTTGGCTCCCAATGCTAGAAAATATTAAAAGATACATGGAACCTTTACAGGGAGTCAATATCTTCATCAACTTCACCTAACCAAACTGAAACATTGTCATCACCAGAAAATAGGTTGGGATGCTTGGAACCCCCAACTACAGTACAAAACACCAAAAAAACCTCTTTGGAACAAATACACCCAAACAAACTATAATAGAGTAGTGGATATTGAGGCTAGAGGGAAGTACGGGTGGGAAATACTTCCAAATCAAGACACGAAAAATCGAGCACTATCAAACTAACCAAAAACACAACCAGTAAAATAGAGACCACAACTCCATTGAGGAACCCCAATAGAAATAGAATCCCAATCCAAAAACACCATGGAAATAAATAAAATGCTATAATAAAACCCTAATATGAAAATGGGAATAAAACCAAAAGAAGAAAAAGAAAGGGAAAGATAGAGGGCATTGGGGGTGAAACCATAAACCAAAAGGAAACAATAGTGGGGGAATGAAAACCTAGATAGAAGGATAGTAATAAGACATAATACATAATTTGAATGCTTCTGAAAAGAACATCGAGGGATGAAATCCTAGGAAGAAGATAAGAGATCACTTCAAAGATCTTGACGGAAGAGAGAAGAGGCCAAAAGGACACTCCAATGCTAGGGGAAGGAAACCCATGAATAAAAAGAGAAACAATCTCAGGAAAGCATTTTGGGAGAGAATGGGGCCATTCCTCTAACTCAAAATCCTTATTACCTTCATCCATTATGTTCTAAATTTCATTTGTTTTGTATAAGGGTTGGATGGAGGATTTTAAAGTAAAATAGTGAAATAAATGATCGTTAAGGAGAATTAATGTGTGACTTGTAGAGGACATCCAAATAGGTTGAAATCAAGTAGTATATCTCTATTAATTATAAGGTATGATTCCCATTTATTTTCGGAAAAAAATTCAATGAATTTGAGTTTAATTGTCTCTTAATTATAGTTTTTAAATTGGGGGTTTTTCTGGGTTTAGGATTAGAGGTGTTTTGGGAGTGAAACATAACTAGTTTCTATCCTATATCGTTAATCCACATGATGAGTATAGTTCCTATTATTCTAATTAGTGGTTTTACATTTAAATTAATTAATTAGTTAATTTTATGTTGTTTATAGGTGTGTTAAATAATTAGGGTTTTTTTAGGCTATCACAATCCCTAGATTGATTTAATGGAAGATCGAGAAAGTGTTGAAGAATTAAGAAAATTATTTAATTCTATAATTAATTATAAATCCTTCAAATTAATTTTTATATGATTTCAATGTGAGATAGGGCATAAAGATTAGAGGTCTTTCTTGGAAAGGCTCGGGCAATAAGCTTTCGGGCTATGATTTAATGGAAATGGATTTGGTTTTAGGGTTGGGGAATTGAAATTTCAATGTGTCTTGGTCATTTGGTTATTTATGTTTCTGCGGAAACACTATCATGAAAAATTGCATGTTGCATGTGTTTTATGTATTGACTAATGAAATTTTCTCATGGTATAAAATTGGTGGGTTAAGCCCAATGGAAGTGATAGATCCCTAGAGGGATGTATGAGTATGAAGGAAAATAATATATTCTTGCATGTGGGAATAGGTCTAGAGGTACTATTTCTATGATTGTGAGTTGGTGAGTTGAGAGACATGCTATATACCCAATTTACTATTGTCTATGTGTTCTAAATGTATGACTTATGTAACCACCTTGAGTGTACAGGGATGGGTTAGTTTGATTGATTGTGAATTTCATAGTACATACATGGATGGGATTATGTGTTCATTTATGGTATCCCCAAAAGATGTATGGATAGGCCAATATTCATGATTATTGGCCCCTCTAAAACCAAAACTAATGGATTAGTGTGATTGATTGTAGACTCTCTAGAGCTTACAAGTTTGGGCCGATGTGATTGATTGTGGCCTCCCCATACCATTTGGGGTTAACCTTATGTGACTGATGATGACCTACAAAGAACCCATGGGGTTAGTTTGGTGTGTTTATGAACTATAAAGATTTTATGGGGATGGGTTAGGGTTACTTGATAGATCTCCCTAAGGATGCAGTGATATGTTGGGGGTACTTGATGAGGCTATTCCCAGAGTGATATAAAAGATCCATGGGATACCTATGTTATTAATCTCCTAAAATATGTTCATTATAGAATTTTAATAAAGTATATATTTTATGGTTTAGGTAATCACATATTTTCTGGATTGGCACTGAAGCAGGTTGTGTATGGGTTGTTGTATGAGGTTGATCTGAATACGGTGATGAAGGAGGTATGATTTTATGAATTAAGAGCTTTCATGTTATGTTTTTATAGGTGAGTGTGTTTCATGGTCATGAATACACCATACATATGTTTTTCATGAACATACACTTGATCACAATATCACATGGTTTGGTTAGGGAATTTGGGATACCCACTAGGTCATTGAACTCACCCTTTTCCATATACACAACATGGGTTCAAATGTACATAGTTAGACCCTCTTATTTTCTCTTAAGAGACAAGTACCACATAGACATGTACTCAAAGTATTGGTAAACAGGTTGTGAATACCTTGTATATGGAAAGGTGACATGTGATTTAGGGTAGATTCCATGTAATTATTTTTCTATTTAAATCCACATGTATTGGTTAGCGTGCCTTTTTAGTATATATGAAGTGTTTTATTTACAACTACTTTTATGTTCATTGTTGATGCATCATATTTATTTTACTACTGTAACATTCTAGGCTAGAGGGGCCTAGTGGGATCTCAATTATATATATAGGTTGGTGGGGAATCCACTATATGGATGGGTCACACATTATTTTTGGTAAATTTAAGCATGAACCCTGTGACTTGTTTTAGTGGGAATAGTCTCCCCCTGACTTTATTATTCCAAGTCCGCTAGTTGGTAGCCTCTGGTATATGAGGAGGTATTCCTAAGGTGATGTGGAAGACCCTACCCATGAATGGTTTGGATGGACTGGGTTAGGGCATTCTAAAATGGTATCATAGAATATTTAGGTTAAATATAATAGTTAATAGTGGATATATGATACCCGGACTTGAGAGGTAGATAGAATGAAATTTTAGTCACCATGACATCAGTTGAAACTTGACATTCCAATAGATTTCTAGTTTTGGAATTATTCAATATAAGTTGAGTGAGTTGTTTAGTTAGATCAATAATCCCATTTTTGGATTGATGGGACTTCGAAGAATCATAGATCTTAGTTGGGAGTTGTTATGTTATTCATGCATCATGATAGCGATATAGTCGGTTCATGGTACACACAACTATGGGATATGTTGTTAGAACTGATGGCCTTGTAAAAATCAATATTAATTGAATCAAATTTTAATATAATCAATAAGTCTCTCAATTATATAATAAATGGTAATTCAATTAATATGGATGTTTTATTCTTGGATGCGGATTGTTCTTGTGCGTTTTGGATTCCATAGGTCATTGAATTTTGGAAATTTCAATTTTGAGAGAGACCAAGTGCTGGAAATGAAAAACCCATATAGTGGAATTATGTATGTATAAATGGGTTTAAAAATTAAATTTATTTAAAATTTATCATGGAAACAGTGGTTCTGAAGTGGAATATGAATTTTTGGTTTTTTAAAATTGTATTGAAAATTGATTTTGAAATTGAATTTCAAAGTGGTTTTGGAAATTGTTTTCAAAGTGGTTTTAGATTTTTTTCCAAAATGTATGTTTTGAAAGCTGGTTATGTTTTTTGTAAAGGGGACTATTAGGCTAGGTACTTTAGTGATTTATGTTTTAATATTAATCAATTCAATTCTAAGCTGTGTTTTAAAAAATTGTAATAGTTTTAGTGTGTGTGAAAATGTTTTGGAAATATTTTTTTTTGGAAATAATTAACTCATACCCATGGAAATAGGTTTGAAATGATTCTTTTAATTGGATTGGGTGACCTATATTCTTAACTTTTATGCTCAGGTTTTGTACCAAGGCTCTTGGAAACTACCATGTGAGGTATAAGGTGTGTTATTTAGTTTGGATTGGTGTTTGGGAAGTAAGTATTGCCTATGTAAGTCAGTTTTTTGGATCCTTAGTGGTTGATCGGGAGAGGTCCTATTTTTTTATTTTAAAAATATGTCAAAATTTTTTAAGGGAGATTATTATGGTAGGAATTAGATGGATACTTGTCAGAGATTATTGTAGTGGGATCATGGGATAGATGTTCGGTAGGTGATGCTTATGTAAGTATCATGAAATGATGTTTTGAGAAGAGATGCAGATAGTTGGATCATGGATAGTTAACATGAGACTCGAGTAGCCGAATATGGTTTCAGACGGTTCAAGGATGGAACCTATGATGTATATTTTATGTGATTTCTGATTTTGGATATCTTAATGTGTATTTGGTTTAGGTCCCTTATTAAGCCTGATAGATGAGCGCACTTGGTAGGTGATTCCTATAGTGTGTGAAAACACTTGTTGGAATCCACCATTGGTGTTGGAGTATGGTGGTGGGAAGCATCATTATACTCAGATATTTCTTATTATTCCTGGTTTTGGGTTTTTAAAATTTATGGGTGTAGTTGAGCACTGTCTAAGTTCTTGGTGGTGGCGAAGAGTAGGATTCTCCGAATCTAGTCATTGGAGTTGTGAGTGCAAATAACTTTTCATGAAATTATGGATTATTCTTGAGTATTGTGGTCATTTGTATAACTCATCATAGTGAGATACTGTAGTTTTCAATAGCACTGAGGGTGATTTGTAACGAACCAAACATTCATTAATGAAAATTATTCTTGATCTAATTAAATGTATCATTATGTATAATGTTTATATAAAATGTGAACTTTTTTGATTTTATGTTTTTGGATTTTAAAATACTATTAATAATCATGATGGTTTATAATATAGTTGTTTTACAGTGATCACATGATTAGTAAAAATATAGGGCTTTAACAAATCCAATTTACTCTGACAAAGGAAGTGATGGCCACATCCAGTAGACTTGCCCAGTATGAAGCCCATTTGTTGAAGCTCAGAAAGGAGGTTGAGTCATTGGGCTTTGCTCTTGACCAAGACCAAGATGAGTTTCAACATGTTAATCTCGAACAGAACCTCCTACAAGAGAAGTGACAGTTGATAGAGATTACCACCTGAGCATTGTTATTCGATCCACAGCAAGAGTCTGTCACCATCGCACACATTACTCTTCAGTCTTATGCAGGTGTTATATGGGGTTATGTAACAATACCTTAGAACTATGTTTATTTGTATTATTTTATAATGAATATACATTAATTTTATTATTGTTACTTTGTAAATAGTTTTTTAAAGCACAAATAGTATTTTTAGTTAATATTCAACTAAGAAATATATTTTTATGAATTAATGGATTTTTGAATTAAATAATATTTTAATAAAATATTATTATTATTATTAAATTAAATTATATTAAATATAAATGATCATATAATTTTATGAATGCAATTGTAATTTTTATTAAGGTTTGAAAGCTGTTTTTTTCAAAACCCATGAATTTTAGATAAATGTCTATTTTTTATTTTAAAAGTAAAAATTCAAATATTTATAATATTATTTAGGTAAAATTTATATTAATTTTGGAATCAAGATGTCAAAATTATACAACAGTGAATTGTTCATAATTTTCTAAGACAGTCAAATTTTGGGTAAAAATTTTATACCGTTTAAATATATAATGTATTTTATGACATCATAATGACACAATAGTGATATAATAAAATATTATAAATGATATTTTAGTCCAATATATGTTTTACTATTAAAATAATGTGATTTTATGTTTGTTTTGTTTATTTTACTAAACATTAGTGGACCCTCCAAGAGTTATAAAACATTTTCACTTTTTAAATGAATTTTATTGAGAGTTTGAATCACCTCCACATAAGTAACCCTATTATTTTTAGAAGTTTGGAAATTGGCCTTATAAAATATTGTTTTCTAATCCCCTTTGGAAAAAACCATGGGAAAAAACCATGGTTTGGTTTGTGGTATTGATTATTTTAATGTGTGGTGACCCAAACATAAATAATAAAGAATTCCCTCTCCTTCCCTATATAAACCCACCCAAGATCCCAAATACTCTTCACTCAAAGCCTTTTGAGTTAAAAAAACATTTTCCTTCATTTTTCTAGAATCCTACCAAGGAGACCCATGCTCCCAAGAAACCTCTCTGAAGCCTCTCCCAAGCCTTTGGGATCGCACTTCCACGTTAGGGATTTCCTCTTTTCTCATTTTTTCCCATGTTTTTTAATATTGTTATTCCATTTTGTTTTCAATTATAAACGTTGGGGTATGATTTATCACCTACCCCATACTTCCCTCCATATTTTTTAATTATTAGAGACCCCATTCTCTCTCATTAAATTCCTCTCATGTACACCCATTACCATGCCGAAATTCCGTAAGGAATCTCTCTCTCTTCATTTACATTCAAGAAATTCTTTTGTATTATGAATATAAATTCCATTAAATATGCTGGGACAAGTATCTATATGAACACCTTACTGTCCATTTCATATAAATATGATGATACACCCCTTTATCTCTCATAAACAATTTTTATGAATCCTTATGTCACGTTGTTATGCTGAAGAAATTGCACTGCGATTTCCCAAGCTAAAGACATTGTGTAGTGAATACAATTCCCATTTATCTATCAAGGGTATTCACCTTTTTTCACTTTTACTTGTTGATTATAGAGTTTAATTTATGAATTCCACATTCCTTTATCATGGAATAAATTTTGATGTTTAATGAATCCATGTTTAATGATCAATGTGGCACACTTATGCATGAATTGAAATGTTTAAGAAGGGCGCACTCTTATAGCAATCTAGTGCATTGGGTAAAGATTAGTATCATGATAATTCAAGTAAAATAAGGCTTTAACATTTATAATTCAAGTGAAATGAGGTTTTATTCATGCTCCATGTGCAATGATCCTTGGATCGTGCTAAAATCATGTTAAATCTTGTTGCCACATTTCCATGTTATGTTAATCATGCTATATCATGCCTTTATATTAATTATTCTCTTATGCTCCATTGATATTCCTATTGCATAACATGTTTTGTATATTTCATGTTATGCCTTTCTAACTCCCTTAGTAGGCTTTATAGCTTACCCTTTTCTTATGCATGTCCTCAGGTTATCCAATGCAATGCTAAGTTCGAGGGAATGTAGTGGTCACGTAAAGGAAGTTTTTAATATGTTGTTGTGTCCTATGTTTTATGTTTTTGTGTAATGTTGTTAAGCCCCAAAGAAACTAGAATTATTAACCTTATATGTTGTATCAAGTGATGTTCTCTATGAAATTAATGATGTTTAAGTGTGTAATAATGATCAGGGTTGCTATAGTTGGTATCAGAGGATAGGTTTTGTTATTTTTGGGATTAGGATTAAAAAACCATAGTGTAGCCTTATAGATAAGAATAAGTATAATAAAGACATCCCTAAATTTTGGTAAGTATTGAGTAAGTGGTTTATCATGAAATTCATCCCTGTCTGGAGACAGGTAGAGAGAGGCAGCTCTGGCACAAATGTACCTAGGAGTGAAAACTCCGACAAGGAGTTTTGGGCTTGACCCGAGGTATCCTGGTACATGACGATGAGCCTTGATGTACTCTTGGTTACGAAACTCTTGGGGGATATGCTTTGGTAAATTTACAAACATAGTATGAAACCTTGTTAATGAAATAAAAAAATCCACTAAGAATGTATGATAGAAAGTAGATCATGAATAAAATAAATTGAAGCCTATAGATTTATATGTTTAGGAATAAAAGTAATTTATAAGTCATATATTTTTTCTTTGAATTACCCTTTATGTGTTACCCCTAAATTTCCATTTATTCCAACCAATGGCTAGTAATATAAGGACTTGGGCTAACAACTGATGTGAAGATCAATGTGATTACTGTGCTAATGAGATGCCCTGTCCAATGGGAGTAGGAATCGCAAACTTTGTCACGCTTCTCTCTCAGTTAACTCAAGATATGAACAGAAATATAGGTCAAGAGGAATTTTTAACCACCTAAGAAAGAAAAAGTCTCTATTGAGTGCTTTATGAGACAAAGGATCCTACTTTTAATGGATTATATGATCCCTCAATCTCCAAACAATAGATCAACTCCATTGAAAATATATTCTTAGTCCTTAAATGTTCCGAACAAGAGAATGTTCTTCTAGCTTCTTATTGTATGGAGGGTGAATCCAATCAATGGTGGACATTGATAAAAAACACCAAGCCTGAGGAGGAGATCTAGGAATTGGAATATAAGTACTTTCATAGGATGTTTTTTGATAAATATTTTCTATGCACCCTCCGACTTAAGATAAAAAGGTACTTCCTTGACCTCAAGAAAAAAGACGATGAATCCATTGAAGCGTATGAGGAAAACTTCACAAGGCTTGCACGATATGCATCCATCTTTTTCGTTTCCTCTAAGCGCAAGGCTGACTGCTTCTTTGGTGGGCTGAAACCTAGCCTGCAGAAATCCCTGGAGATCTGTGACTTCGATAACTATGAGAAAATTGTATGATGTGCCCTCAAAGTTGAAATGGAGACTGGGGAATCTCAGAGGTATCAAGGGGATAAGAAACATAATGTGGACTTCAATTCTGGCTTTCCAATGGAGAAATCCAACAGTAATAATAAAACCCAGCACCCCACTTGCGAAAGGTGTGGAAATAAGCACCCCAGAAATTTCCTGAAGGGGATGGGGAAATTCTTTAGGTATGGAAGAGAACGGTACCTAGCTATTAACTATTGGAAAGAAAACCCCACAGCTGCGACAATAGAGAGGAATGATCCTCTTGACCCTTGACGCATTTTTCATTGATTCAAATGTAAATAACTGGGGCACTTTTCAAATCAGTTCCCAATTCCAAAGGTTTTTTGAGGCAACCAACAACCTCCATGGTAGTAAGGGTGAGCTTTTTCCATCACTACCACCGAGGTGACCCCTGACAATGAAGTGGTGATAGGTACTCTAGTTATTCATTTAAGAATAGAGAACATAATTTTTGATTCAAGTTCTATGCATTCTTTTATATTCCGAATGTTTGGTAGAAGAATCTCTGCACCACTAAAAATCATGGAAGTAAAGGTGTCAGTGAGTATGGAAAATGGGGAATTTATTGCATCCCATGAATATAACTCCTCACCTGTCATAATTTGTGTACTAAATTTCCCGTAGAACCTTGTCATACTCCCTCTGGTATAACTTAATGCAATTATCAACATGGATTGAATTTACTTATGTAGAGCCAACATAAATTTTTTTGAGAGGGAAATCACTATCCAAATTGATAATTGACCCCTAAGTTAATACAAGTGCAAGGAGGAAGATGAATCTTCTTTAGATCTATCATCTCAAGTATGGATATTACTGCACTATGAGCACACTTATCTGGTTTAACTGACTAAGTACAAGGAAGAAATCATCCTTGAAGACATGGCTTTTGTGAGGGAATCTTCTAAAGTGTTTCCCGAGAAATTTCCTTATCTTCCTCCTAGAAGAGATGTTGAATTATCAATTGACCTTATACTTGGGGCATTACAATTATCCAAGACTCTTTATATAATGGTGGCTGTGGAACTTGAGGAGATGAAGAAATAACTAAAAGATAATCTGAATAAAATATTCATATGCCCATGTGCTTCACCATGGGGTGCACTAGTCCTCTTCCTCAAGAATAAAGATGGGTCAACGTGCCTTTGCATCAATTATCATGAGCTTAACAAAATCATGTTAAAGAACAAGTATCCACTCTCACAAATTGATGACTTGTTTGATCAGCAGAGTGGAGAACAAAATTCACCAAGGTGGATTTGCGGTTGGGATATTATCAAGTAAGTGTGAACAAGGAAGATATCCCCAAGACTGCTTTTCATATAAGATACGGGCACTATGAATTCATAGTAATGCCTTTCAGAATCACAAATGCTCTAGAAATATTCATGGACTTGATGAATAGATTAGTTAGAGATTACCTTGATAAATTTGTGGTATTCTTTATAGATGATTGTCACGACCCGCCCTCGGGGCTCGTGCCGTGACTACCCCAAGCCCGCCTTCCATAGGCCAGGGGCTGGCGACTAGCACCAAGGCGTAAAATCCCAGTAAAAAGGGAAGGCATTGCCTTAAAAAAAAAGTAAACAAGCACCTCAGAGTAACAAGCGGAAGAAAAGCAGTACACAAAACTAGAACAATTGTGCTAAAGAAAAGGGGCCGGAAATACAAGCCCAACTGTAAAGTAAAGTACAACTCGAAAGGGAAAACAGAAACTGAAAGTACAAGCGACTCCTGGGACGTCCTCCTCGATTCCTACCTGAAGGGTAGGTACAGATGGCTCAGCTCCTGGATCGTCCACCACGGATCCTACCTGAAGGGTAGGTACAGATAGCTCCACAACTCCTCGGGTCCAACTGTCCGCTCCGAGCACGTCCCGCTCAGTGGTCCTCCTCCGGGTACCGACCTACTCCGTTAGCCTCAACCGCAGTCAGCGCTGTCCGTCGTCTGCAACCAACACAACGAAGTGCGGGCATAGCCCGTGCAGGGGTGAGTATAAGATACTCAGTAGGGACCCCGAGACCCTCGAAGGTCTCCCGAAATCCACAAAGGATAAACCACAAGAAGATACAATCACGAAGTAACACACGACGATGATTAGGTATATGCCCATACATATACCTATGTCACTAATTTCCGTTCGGCTCCAACACCGAGCCCAAGAACAACCCATTCCACAAAGAAGAGTAAAAAGTAAATCCACACAGGTTATAATAAGTTTATGAAATCAACGGATTACCATTACCCAGGTATATGCCCATACATATACCTAAGTTATCAAGCGACCCATCTCAATCATGAGGAATCACAAAGATCATTGACTCAGCTCAAACCAGGATTTTCATTATCGAAACCGTAAATGTTGAAGAGCCCCAACTCTGAAGTGTACAGTGGTCCTGTCACGACTCCGAGGTACTGCTCACTAACCTAAGACTGCTGAAGTACTCCTCCTGTCGAGTACCGCGGGTCTGCTGCCAACTACCGGGCGCTCCGTCCGCTGAGGGTCTGCTGCCAAATACCGGGCGCTCACCCAGATAGCCTACTGAGGTACTCCTCCTGTCGAGTACCGCGGGTTTGCCGCCAACTACCAGGCGCTCTGTCCGCCGTGGGTCTGCTGCCAACTACTGGGCGCTCCGTCCACTGGGCTAGTCGACTCACTCCAAGTCGAGTCGGTCAAGCAGTCGTCAGGTCTCAGTCATCTACACGGTCTCCGTACTCCGCACGCACGTCTCCACCTTCGCGGGTCTGTCGCTACAACCAAGCGCACACACTCGTAGAGTATCGCGGATCCGCCGCTACAACCAAGCGCTCCACCGCCAAGGGTCTGCTGCTGCATCCAAGCGCACCACCACTGTCAAGTACCACGGGTCCGCCGCTACACCCAAGCGCTCCACCGCTCAAGGTAAAAAGAAGATTCAGCTCACACAGGTTCGGTAGCACTGTTCCACATAGGATCGCTGAGTGCTGCAGTTGTCGTCGTCGAAACCACACAGGATCTTTGTACTGTCGTCGTCGCAGTCACAGTAGCTGTCGTAGCAGTAGTAGTAGCAGTCAGTCGCAGCCAGCACTAGGGTTCCCGCACACAGTAAGCTCGTTCAGAGGGTCCGCTCCACGAGCCGAGAGGCTGATACATCAACTGTCACAAGGTCCAGAGTTGATGTATCCAAAAGTTCCGTATCGTCAACAGGAACTCAACGCAACAGACGGCGCGTCGATCGGACGCCCGGTCTGAGAGTTATTGGCATTTTCGTCTCCGAGGCCCGGTTGGTTTTTAAGGCAAAACCAACCCGACCGTACTCCACCTGCTTCCAAACCTCGGGCGGAGTATGCTAAAAGATCCGTCTCACTAAGAAGAACACAACGCGACTGACGACGCGTCAATCGGACGTTCGTGGCTCAAGATATGAGCGTTTCCGCTCCGAAGGCCCGGTTGGTTTCGTGAACGAACCAACCCGGCCGAACTCAAAGTAATCCGAAACCTTGAGTGCGATATACCGAAACGACCGTCTCGATCCAAGGATCGCGTTGCCGCAGACGGTTCGTCATTCGGAGGTCCGAGGCTCAAGTTATGGCCAAAAGACCGAAACAGGTTCAAAACGGGGGGGGTCCGGGTCCGGGCCGACCCGACCCGACCCCCCCCCCCCCCCCCCCCCGGGGCGGCGCGGCGGCCGGCGGCGGCGCGGCGGGCCGCGGCGGCCTGGAGCCGCGAGGGGCCGCACGCGGGGGCTAAGCCCCCGCTGATTGAAATGTCAGCGCGGCCTTATGTGCCGCGCCTTTGCAGCAAACGGCCCCCACGTGGGGGGCCGGTTTTTAATAAAGAACCGGGGGGCTGCTGCCCCCCTTTCATGGAACCGCCCCCCTCTTAAAGAGGGGGGTTTTACATGCTGGTCGGGGGATTAATTCCCCCGGTTTAATGCCTTCCGGCCGGCCAGCTGGCCGACCGGTTTTCTCCAACGGGACCGGAAATTCCGGTCCCCCCCTTCGGCTTCCGACACCGGCAGCCCGGCCGCCGGTCTTCTCTTCCGCCGCGGCCCGGAACCGGCCGCGGTCTCCTCGTCCCGCCGCGGCCCGGAACCGGCCGCGGTGTTCGTCGTCCGGCGTGGTGCGATGGCACCACGCCCCTTTGCCGTGCTTTGATATTCATTCAACGCGGCGCGACGGCGTCGCGTTCTTGTTGTTTCTTCCATGGTGCGCGCGCGACGGCATCGCGTAAGTTAAACATACAATTATCCGCGTGGTGCGACGTCACCACGCTACCTTGCTTCCGCCCGCAAGAATAAACAACATGAACGATGGAGGGGGGTTCGGCCGTGTTCATGCGGTCCGGCCCCCCTCACGTTAAACAATAACACTTATATAAAATATTCAAAAGCCTCACGTAGACATGCGATCCACGAGCAAGAAATGGAATAAATTAACAATATTCAACAACCCCTACCTCGGGTAAAAGATCGAAGATTTGACAACGTCCCGCGGAAGACAACGTCGCGGAGGTCGGGCGTCGCGGTCGTCGTTCGTCAAATCCGTTGACGAAGAGATATGCCCGAAGAGATACGTCGTTGGCGAATCTTCGTATGCCGACGAAGAAGGTCCGAGGAGGAAGCGGCGTTCCCTCTCGTTGACACGGAGGACGAAGAAGAGAGGCGTCGTTCTTCGTCGGAGCTTGAGCGTTCTTCGTGTTCTTCGTCAGAGCTTGAAGATGAAGAAGAAGCTCTCAAAAGCTCTGAAGGTGGCCAAAGCGTTCTAACCCAACAAAAAGAGAGAAGAGCTTAATTTAATCAAAAACTTAACAAAGAATTTCAAAGGTTTGAAATTCAAAATGGATAACTCCAAAATTAACTCACTTATTTAATATACATGAGTTGTATAATTAAATAGAAGTTAAGATATCAAGCCATTAAGAGGGAGAGAGGGGAGTTAGGGAAATTGAAAAGGTGGGGGTTTGTGTGGGCCCCACCACACTTAATCCTCCCAAGGGAGGTTAAGTGGGTGTGGGTCCCACTTCCAACCCCCTTTGGTAGGTTTTTAACAAGTTTTAATAAAATTTGTTCTATACAAATTTCATTTAACTCAAACTAAAAACCCCAAAACTAACTTTCAACCCGCAACAAACGCAACTCCCGAAAAGGTCTCTTTAAGCGAAAATCGGCGCTGCGAGTTCATCGGTGCCCTCGGATTTCAATTCCGAGCACCGGATCAAAAGTTAGGAATTCCCTCTTGTTCGTTCACTGAACGTACCTGAGCCAAACTTCGGAAATTAATTCCGGGCACTCCGGGCCTCGGAATCAGGTGCCGTCTGAAACCGCGCTCTTGTAAAATTCTAAAGAAAATTAAGAAAAAATTTCCCTTGAATTTTACGGGTCTTTACATTACTCCCACCTCAGGGCTTTACGTCCCCGTAAAGATACATCAAAAACTAGGGAAACAAATGAGGGTACTGAGCACGCATCTGAGTCTCCCGCTCCCATGTGCTCTCCTAGAGATTCCCATGCTGCCATCTGATGCGCACAAGAGGAATCGATCGCCCACGCAGGAACCGCTCCTGTCGATCCTCTATCTCCACCGGGGCCTCCGCAAAAGTCGCCACATCATCAACGTCAACCTCCCCATGATCAATGATGTGCGTCGGGTCGTGCACGTATCTCCTCAGCTGAGACACGTGGAAGACGTCGTGCACCCGGTGCAACTGAGGTGGTAGAGCCAGGCGATAAGCCACCTCGCCAATCCTACTGAGAATCCGGAAGGGTCCGATGAAGCGCGGAGATAATTTGCCGCCTCGGCCAAATCTCCGAATACCATGTCGAGGTGAGACCCGCAAGAAGACGTGGTCGCCATCCTTGAACTCCAGTGGCCTCCGCCTCCTGTCAGCATATGACTTCTGCCGGCTCTGTGCTGTCCTCATCCGCTCCTGGATGACCTGGACCTTCTCTGTCGTGGCCTGGACCATCTCCGGTCCCACCAGAGCTGCAAGATTTCTTCGTTGCCGAAAAGAGAAATCTGGTCTCATCCCCTGGATGAACCACATTCTTTGCCTAAAACAGTCAATCCTAACATGGATGATACTAATCCATACCAAGGATGACGTCGTAAGGCCTCGACGCTACTACTAAGAGATTCAACCGTTACTCTCGCCTCCAAGGGTTGAGTCACACTGTCGGCATCAGTGTGTGGTAACTGGGTCTCCTCCAGTAGATGTCTCACAAGTGAGGGTCAAGTCAACAGTCAAAACAGGAACCTCTTAGTAACATAACGAAAGAGGACAGGAACGAAAATATCACAAAGGTATGCGTCTTTTATTATTGCAGCTCATAATACAAGACGCTACACAAATGCAACAAGGAACCAGAAGTACAAAGGATGTATCCACTAGTTCAGCTCCTGTCCATCGGCTCCCAGAGCTCCATGATCGAAGGCCTCGGCTGCCTGAAGTTGAGCTCTCGCATGTTCACCTACTCCCTGTGGTCGGGGTGGACCTCCTGGTGGTGGTGGTGGAAGATCCTCAAAGCGTCGCCCACCACCGGCTGCTCGTCCAGCTCCTCTGCCTCGTCCGCCTCCTCCCTACGGACTGCCACGGTCGAACCTCTGCCTCTGCCTGGGAGGTTCTTCACTTAACTGTTGATCATCAGCATGGCGGGTCGGACAGTCACGAGCCATGTGACCAATCCCGCCACAGGAGTAACACTGCCCACTCTCGGCACGCCTGGCTCTGAATCCACCCCGGCTTCCCCGTACAACTGAGCCTGAGTCGTGCAGTCGGCCACCGGTAGGTCTGGTCTGCCTGGAACCCTGAGTCATCCGTCGGCTACCTGCTGCAGATGACTCTGCCACGTGCCGCCCTGCGGTGAGTTGCTGTGCTGGTGTAGACTCAGCAAGGAAACTCTCGATCAGAAGTGCCCGCTCCAGTACTCCTGTCTGAGTCGGTATACTGAAGGAGATCAGCGACGCCCTGATCTCGTGTCTCAAACCCTGCTCGAAGGTCCGGGCCCGGAAGAAGGGGTCCCGTACCATGTCTGTCGAGTACCGAGAAAGGTCGGTGAACCTCGCCGCGTACTGAGCGACCGTCATGCTGCCCTGCCGCAGCTGTAGAAGCTCCTGGATACGCACCGCACGAAGGGTGGCTGGGACGAACTCCGAGCGGAAGATGCTCTCAAAGTCCGTCCAAAGTAGAGATGCCTCATCGTGCACCTGGAGCATCAAGCTCCACCATCGTCCTGCTGCTGCGTGTAGTAGGCTCGCAGCGAGGATCACCATGAGGTCTGCTGGTGTCCTCACTAGCCTAAACACTCGTACCACTGCCTCCAGCCAGTCCTCTGCTGCCTGGGGATCCGTCTCCCCGCGAAACCTGGGCGGTCGCTGGCGCTGAAACTCATGCAGTGCGCTGAGGCGACGTGCATCGTCAGCGGCTGCTGCTGGAAGCATCGGGGGCTCGGCGGGTAGTGCTACCGCCGGTGCCACTGCTGACAAAGGGCCCTGTACCGAGGCCTCGTCGCTCGGTGGGCTATCGTCACGCTCAACTCTCGGAACCCTAGCTGGCTGCCGTCGTGGGGCCATCCTGAAAGGAAACAGGTGCGCCACGGTCAAACAGTATACCTGGTGAGCTGACACAAATAAATCACAAAGAAAACTTTGAAATACACACGCAATCAATGTTTTCGTGCATTAAGTCGGAAATCAGAAGTCAGGGTCTTGGTGTACGGATACGTCGGCCGCCGCAGCAACACTGGACTCCCTGAACTGATAACCACACTCAATACACTAAACACTATTGCTTCACATAGAAAAAAGATCAGAGTCTGCGGTAGAACCGACCGCCTCTGATACCAATTTGTCACGACCCGCCCTCGGGGCCCGTGCCGTGACTACCCCAAGCCCGCCTTCCATAGGCCAGGGGCTGGCGACTAGCACCAAGGCGTAAAATCCCAGTAAAAAGGGAAGGCATTGCCTTAAAAAAAAGTAAACAAGCACCTCAGAGTAACAAGCGGAAGAAAAGCAGTACACAAAACTAGAACAACTGTGCTGAAGAAAAGGGGCCGGAAATACAAGCCCAACTGTAAAGTAAAGTACAACTCGAAAGGGAAAACAGCAACTGAAAGTACAAGCGACTCCTGGGACGTCCTCCTCGATTCCTACCTGAAGGGTAGGTACAGATGGCTCAGCTCCTGGATCGTCCACCACGGATCCTACCTGAAGGGTAGGTACAGATAGCTCCACAACTCCTCGGGTCCAACTGTCCGCTCCGAGCACGTCCCGCTCAGTGGTCCTCCTCCGGGTACCGACCTACTCCGTTAGCCTCAACCGCAGTCAGCGCTGTCCGTCGTCTGCAACCAACACAATGAAGTGCGGGCATAGCCCATGCAGGGGTGAGTATAAGATACTCAGTAGGGACCCCGAGACCCTCGAAGGTCTCCCGAAATCCACAAAGGATAAACCACAAGAAGATACAATCACGAAGTAACACCCGACGATGATTAGGTATATGCCCATACATATACCTATGTCACTAATTTCCGTTCGGCTCCAACACCGAGCCCAAGAACAACCCATTCCACAAAGAAGAGTAAACAGTAAATCCACACAGGTTATAACAAGTTTATGAAATCAACGGATTACCATTACCCAGGTATATGCCCATACATATACCTAAGTTATCAAGCGACCCATCTCAATCATGAGGAATCACAAAGATCATTGACTCAGCTCAAACCAGGATTTTCATTATCGAAACCGTAAATGTTGAAGAGCCCCAACTCTGAAGTGTACAGTGGTCCTGTCACGACTCCGAGGTACTGCTCACTAACCTAAGACTGCTGAAGTACTCCCCCTGTCGAGTACCGCGGGTCTGCTGCCAACTACCGGGCGCTCCGTCCGCTGAGGGTCTGCTGCCAAATACCGGGCGCTCACCCAGATAGCCTACCGAGGTACTCCTCCTGTCGAGTACCGCGGGTTTGCCGCCAACTACCAGGCGCTCTGTCCGCCGTGGGTCTGCTGCCAACTACTGGGCGCTCCGTCCACTGGGCTAGTCGACTCACTCCAAGTCGAGTCGGTCAAGCAGTCGTCAGGTCTCAGTCATCTACACGGTCTCCGTACTCCGCACGCACGTCTCCACCGTCACGGGTCTGTCGCTACAACCAAGCGCACACACTCGTAGAGTATCGCGGATCCGCCGCTACAACCAAACGCTCCACCGCCAAGGGTCTGCTGCTGCATCCAAGCGCACCACCACTGTCAAGTACCACGGGTCCGCCGCTACACCCAAGCGCTCCACCGCTCAAGGTAAAAAGAAGATTCAGCTCACATAGGTTCGGTAGCACTGTTCCACGTAGGATCGCTGAGTGCTGCAGTCGTCGTCGTCGAAACCACACAGGATCTTTGTACTGTCATCGTCGCAGTCACAGTAGCTGTCGTAGCAGTAGTAGTAGCAGTCAGTCGCAGCCAGCACTAGGGTTCCCGCACACAGTAAGCTCGTTCAGAGGGTCCGCTCCACGAGCCGAGAGGCTGATACATCAACTGTCACAAGGTCCAGAGTTGATGTATCCAAAAGTTCCGTATCGTCAACAGGAACTCAACGCAACAGACGGCGCGTCGATCGGACGCCCGGTCTGAGAGTTATTGGCATTTTCGTCTCCGAGGCCCGGTTGGTTTTTAAGGCAAAACCAACCCGACCGTACTCCACCTGCGTCCAAACCTCGGGCGGAGTATGCCAAAAGATCCGTCTCACTAAGAGGAACACAATGCGACTGACGGCGCGTCAATCGGACGTTCGTGGCTCAAGATATGAGCGTTTCCGCTCCGAAGGCCCGGTTGGTTTCGTGAACGAACCAACCCGGCCGAACTCAAAGTAATCCGAAACCTTGAGTACGATATACCGAAACGACCGTCTCGATCCAAGGATCGCGTTGCCATAGACGGTTCGTCATTCGGAGGTCCGAGGCTCAAGTTATGGCCAAAAGACCGAAACAGGTTCAAAACGGGGGGGTCCGGGTCCGGCCCGACCCGGCCCGACCCCCCCCCCCCCCCCCCGGGGCGGCGCGGCGGCCGGGCGCCGCGAGGGGCCGCACGCGGGGGCTAAGCCCCCGCTGATTGAAATGTCGGCGCGGCCTTATGTGCCGCGCCTTTGCAGCAAACGACCCCCACGTGGGGGCCGGTTTTTAATAAAGAACCGGGGGGCTGCTGCCCCCCTTTCATGGAACCGCCCCCCTCTTAAAGAGGGGGGTTTTACATGCTGGCTGGGGGATTAATTCCCCCGGTTTAATGCCTTCCGGCCGGCCAGCTGGCCGGCCGGTTTTCTCCAACGGGACCGGAAATTCCGGTCCCCCCCTTCGGCATCTGACGCCGGCGGCCCGGCCGCCGGTCTTCTCTTCCGCTGTGGCCCGGAACCGGCCGCGGTCTCCTCGTCCCGCCGCGGCCCGGAACCGGCCGCGGTGTTCGTCGTCCGGCGTGGTGCGACGGCACCACGCCCCTTCGCCGTGCTTTGATATTCATTCAACGCGGCGCGACGGCGTCGCGTTCTTGTTGTTTCTTCCATGGTGCGCGCGCGACGGCATCGCGTAAGTTAAACGTACAATTATCCGCATGGTGCGACGACACCACACCACCTTGCTTCCGCCCGCAAGAATAAACAACATGAACGATGGAGCGGGGTTCGGACGTGTTCATGCGGTCCGGCCCCCCTCACGTTAAACAATAACACTTATATAAAATATTCAAAAGCCTCACGTAGACATGCGATCCACGAGCAAGAAATGGAATAAATTAACAATATTCAACAACCCCTACCTTGGGTAAAAGATCGAAGATTTGACAACGTCCCGCGGAAGACAACGTCGCGGAGGTCGGGCGTCGCGGTCGTCGTTCGTCAAATCCGTTGACGAAGAGATATGCCCGAAGAGATACGTCGTTGGCGAATCTTCGTATGCCGACGAAGAAGGTCCGAGGAGGAAGCGGCATTCCCTCTCGTTGACACGGAGGACGAAGAAGAGAGGCGTCGTTCTTCGTCGGAGCTTGAGCGTTCTTCGTGTTCTTCGTCAGAGCTTGAAGATGAAGAAGAAGCTCTCAAAAGCTCTCAAGGTGGCCAAAGCGTTCTAACCCAAAAAAAAGAGATAAGAGCTTAATTTAATCAAAAACTTAACAAAGAATTTCAAAGGTTTGAAATTCAAAATGGATAAATCCAAAATTAACTCACTTATTTAATATACATGAGTTGTATAATTAAATAGAAGTTAAGATATCAAGCCATTAAGAGGGAGAGAGGGGAGTTAGGGAACTTGAAAAGGTGGGGGTTCGTGTGGGCCCCACCACACTTAATCCTCCCAAGGGAGGTTAAGTGGGTGTGGGCCCCACTTCCAACCCCCTTTGGTAGGTTTTTAACAAGTTATAATAAAATTTGTTCTATACAAATTTCATTTAACTCAAACTAAAAACCCCAAAACTAACTTTCAACCCGCAACAAACGCAACTCCCAAAAAGGTCTCTTTAAGCGAAAATCGGCGCTGCGAGTTCATCGGTGCCCTCGGATTTCAATTCCGAGCACCGGATCAAAAGTTAGGAATTCCCGCTCGTTCGTTCACTGAACGTACCCGAGCCAAACTTCGGAAATTAATTCCGGGCACTCCGGGCCTCGGAATCAGGTGCCGTCTGAAACCGCGCTCTTGTAAAATTCTAAAGAAAATTAAGAAAAAATTTCCCTTGAATTTTACGGGTCTTTACAATGATATTCTAATATATTCTGAAACCTAGGAGGATCATGAGGAGCATCTGATAATTGTACTAGAGACCTTTCCGAAGGAGAAACTCAATGAAAAGTACAAAAAGTGTGAGTTTTGGTTGAAGAAGTTCTCATTCGTGGGCCATATCCTCACAAACAATGGGATATCTATGGATCCCTCCAAGATGGCTGCAATTGAGGGATGGTCATGGCCAACATCGGTAACAGATATCCATAGCTTATTGGGGTTAGTTGGATATTTCCGATGATTTGTGAGAAATTTCTCACGGTTGTCCAATAATTTTACCAAGCTAACTTAGAAGGGAGTAATGTTTTCTAGGAGTGATGAATGAAAATAAAGCTTCAAGGAGTTAAAAAGGAGGCATATATATATGCTCACGCTCACTTTAAACACAAGTGGAGAACATTATATGGTATTTAGTGATGCTTCGAAGAAGGGTCTGGGATGTGTGTTGATGTAAAATAAAAAAGTCATTGCCTATGCTTCAAGTTAATTGAAATTTCATGAGCAAAATAACCTAACACATTATCTAGAGTTGGTTGTGGTGATCTTCACTTTAAAAATTTGGAGGCATGATTTATTTGGGGAGAAGTGTGAAATATATATGGACTACAAAATCCTCAAGTACATATTCATATAGAAGGAGTTGAACATGAACCAAAAAAGATGGTTAGAGCTGATAAAAGACTATGATTTATCAATCCATTACCACCCTATGAAAGCGAACAAGGTGGCGGATGCTCTATGTAAATAGGATCCTACATTTCAATCATTGAAGAGAATTGAAAAGGATCCAATCTTCTTTAATTTGCAGAGGATTTACATGGGACTCATTAAGGGAGAAACATCATCAATCCTTTCTCAAATGACTTCTCAACCGTCCCTCATGGATAAAATAAAGGATTCTCTAACAAAGTATGTGGAAATTATAAAAATGGTGGAATCCCTTAGAAATGGGAAATCCTCAGAGTTCGTGGTTGAAATACAAGGAATTGTGAGATTTGGGTCACAATTATGTGTACCATCCGATCTAGAGATAAAGAATGAGCATCTAGATGACTCACATAGATCAACCTTCTATATTCACCTGTAGAGCACAAAGATGTATCGAGATCTCCAGGATAACTTTTGCTTGGACAATATGAAAAGGGATATTTCTGAATATACATCAAAGTTCTTGGTATGTCAGCAAGTGATGGATGAGAGGAAAATGTTTAAGCGGATGATGCAACCACTTCCCATACCAACATGGAAGTGGGACAACATTACCATGGACTTTGTCTCTAGAATTACAAGGACATCCAGAAGAAACAATGCAATATGGTTCGTTATGGATTGTCATCCCAAGATAGCTCACATTATTGCAATTTGATATAACTTCTCACAGGATCAACTAGCACGGATTTACATAAAAGAAGTGGCAATGCTTCCTGGTGTACAACTATCTATTGTATCAAATTGAGATCCAAGATTACCCAATAAGTTTTGGAAGAGTCTTCAACATTCTCTGGATAATGAACTGAACTTCAGTACGAACTATCTTCCTCAATCTAAAGGACAATTAAAGTGGACTATCTAGACACATAAGGTTTTGTTGAGAGCTTGCACAATGTACTCCAAAGGAGGGTGATACCAACATCTTCCACTGGTTGAATTCTTCTACAATAATAGTTTACACTCCAGTGTCCAAATGATTCCATATAATGCCCTTTATGGGAAAATGTGCAGAACACCGGCGTGTTGGGATAAAGTCGGTGAGTGTAAGCTACCAATACCAGAAATGGTCTATGAAATGGAGGATAAGGTGAAAACCATTCAACAGTATATCATGGCAGCCTAGAGTCAATAGAAGAGTTATGCAGATAACCGTCAACAAGACCTTGAGTTTAAAGTTGGAGACATGGTATTTCTATGCATATCTCTATGGAATAAGTTAATGAGGTTTGGAAAGAAAGGGAAGTTAAGTCCTATGCACATTAGCCCCTTTGATATTCTTGATCTTGTCAGGGTTGTGGCATATCAACTAGAACTTCCACCTACCATGGATAAAGTACATGATGTCTTTCATGTATCCCTCTTAAGGAAGTACATATGAGACCCTTCATAGGTACTCTCTTTATAGGTGGTACAGTTAGAGGATGATCTTTTTTATGACGAGCTACCTGTGAAGATCTTAGATTGTAGAGAAAAATTTCTATGAAATAAGACAATTCCCCTCATCAAGGTGTTATGATGAAACCACAAGTTTGAAGAAGCGATGTTGGAATCAAAGGAAATGATGAACCAGAGTTACCCACATCTATTTTAGTGTGGAAAAAGGAAATTTTTAGGGAAACATTTATTAAGGGGGGAAGATTGTAACATCCCAAACATTCATTAATAAAAATTTCTCTTGATCTAATTAAATGTATCATTATTTATAATGTTTATATAAAATGTTAAATTATTTGGTTTTATGTTTTTTGATTTTAAAATACCATTAATAATTGTGACCATTTCTAATATAGCTATTGAACAGTTATCACATGATTAGTATAAATATTGGGATTTAACAAATCCAATTTACTCAGAAAAAGGAAGCAATGGCCTCATGCAGAAGAATTTACCCATATGAAGCCCATTTTTTGGAGCTCAGAAAGGATTTGGTGTAATTGGGATTCACACTTGACCAAGCCCAAGTCAAGCTTCAGCATGTTAAGCTCGAACAGAATCGCCTAGGAGAGAAGTGGAAGATGATAGAGATTACCACCCTAGCAATGTTATTCGAGCCACTCCAAGAGTCTATCACCATCACACACCTTAGTATTCAGCCTTATGAAAGTGTTATATGGGTTTATGTAACAATAACTTAGCACTATGATTATGAGAATTATTTTATAATGAGTATGCATTCATTTTATTATTGTTACTTTGTAAATAGTTTTTAAAGCACAAATAGTATTTTTAGTTAATATTAAACTAAGAAATCTATTTTGATGAATTAATGGATTTTTGAATTAAATAATATTTTAATAAATTATTATTATTATTAAATTAAATTTTATTAAATATAAATGATCATATAATTTTATGAATGCAATTGTAATTTTTATTATTGTTTGAAGGCAGTTTTTGTCAAAACCCATGAATTTTTGATAAATTTAGTTTTTTATTTTAAAATTAAAAATTAAAATATTTAGAAAATTTTTTAGAAAAAATTAATATTATTTTTTCAGTCAGGACATCGAAATTATCCAATGGGGAATTTTTCATAATTTTCTGAGACAATATAATTTTTGGGTAAAAAATAAATACCCATTAAATATATAATGTGTTTTATGACATCATAATGACCCAATAGTGATGTAATAAAATACTATAAATTATGTGTTTGGACAATATATGTTTTAAAATTAAAATAATGTGATTTTAGGTTTGTTTTATTTTTTCACAAAACATTAGTGGACCCTTCAAGAGTTATAAAACATTTTCACTTTTTAAATTAATTTTCTTGAGTGTGAGACTCACCTACACATATGAAACCATATTATTTTAAGAAGTATGGGAATTGGAATTATAAATTATTTTTCCCCACTATCCTTTTTCAAAAACCATGGGAAAAACCAGGGGCTGGTTTGTTGTATTGATTAGTTTTATGTGTGTTGACCCAAACCTGGATAATAAAGAATTCCCTCTCCTTTCCTATATAAACCCACCCAAGATCCCACTTCTTCTTCACCCAAATACTTTTGAGTTTGTCCAAAATTTGTCCTCCTTATCTAGAATCCACCAAATACTCCTCAAGCTTTCATGAAACCTCTCTCAAGCCTCTCCCAAGCCTTATGTATCACACTTCCAAGTAAAGGATTTCCTCTTTTCTTATTTTTTTCCCCAAGTTTCCTAATAATGTAATGCCCTTTTGTTTTCAAATATAAATTTTGGGGTATGATTTCAAACCTCTCCCATACTTCCCTCTCTATTTGTTAATGATTTGAGAACCATTTATCTCTCATTAAATTTCTCCCATTTACACCTGTTACCATGCTAAAATTCCATAAGGAATCTCTCTCTCCTCA